>OY728136.1:1608293963-1609543963 GCA_963277665.1 Viscum album | reverse complement strand
AGATATCATGGTCCATGAGCCATGATCCTAGGAAACAATTGTGCGTGCGAAGTTAGCCTGGCTAACTATGTTATGTTAATGAGGTAGAGAGCCATGAATTATTCTTAAGATGTCATGTGTTATTTAGTTTCTACATTCCCATGATTCCATTATCTTATGATATGATATTGGTTACCCTATGTTCTTATGTTACAATTTAATTATTCCTAGATTCTATGCTTATGATCATTATATTTATGATATCATGTTATGCCTCCCATGTTATGCTCCTTTATCATGTTTATTACTTAAGATCCTTTTTGTTGTTTTGTTTTTAAAATGTTTTTTGTATTTATTAACAAATAATATTTTGTAAAATATTTTTTTGAAAATTAGGTGAAAGTTGATGAATGTTCATACCCAAAAATAAAATTGGAGTAGATTTTGGTTTTAGAGATTGTTTTTTTCCACACAGAGGATTTGATTGAGCAATAACAAATGTAGAGTATCAGATAGAGCATCACTAGTCAAAAAATCTTTTAAAGAGTTAAATTTTCTTATCACACATATCATCAATCTCAGATCCATCAACATGAAGTTGAAGATATATTAGACACAATGTATATTATAAAGAAATTTTTGAGTTAGAAAGTCAAAATTCTGCAGAAGAGGATGAATGGAGACAATGATTTCAAGAGTTAGAATGTTCTTAATCTTTATAGACTTAAGTTAGATTATGATTTTCTATACTGTAATTCTAAAATATCATAAGTTTTATTTAACACTTGAGATGAAAACCGCATGAATAATAGGGAGAAAATAGTTGTAACAAATCATACTGAGTTTTGGTTGGAAACAATTAAGGTTATGAAAGTAAAAGAATTCATAATAATTTACTATATAAGTCAGTCTATGCTTTTACAATATTAAAGTTATACAAAATCATTAAAACTATCATGATAAAAACTTTTTAAGAAATGGAGCAATAATAAAGATTGTATTTATTCTTGGAATCATGAAAATGTTTGCATCAGATCAATATCTATTAGGCATATAAGTTTTTAGAGTTATGAATGAGTTATAGCTAATGAGGTTTGAATAATTTAAAATTTGTATAGTGGAGATTACATTATAATGATAATTAAATAATAATGAGAATTCCATCATTATAAGGAATCCATTATATTGAAGCAAAGGAAGTTCCATCATACTGACTCTAGGAAGGAAAATTAATCCTGCTGACTCTAAGGAGGAAAGTCAATCAATTTGAATATAAGGAGGAAAGTTAATAAGAATAACTCTGAGAAGGAAATTCAATCTGGCTGACTCTGAGAAATAAATTCAATTTGACTGAATCTGATATGGAAAGTCAATCTGACTAACTCTGAAAATAAAATTCAATCCAACTAACTCAGATGAGGAAATTCAATTCAAAATGATCTAAAGAAGTTATGGAATACCAAAGTAAAGTTAGAAAGTATGGGAAGACTAATTAAGGATAAGACTCAATAAGATTCAATAATATTAGTGAATAATTGATGTGGACAAACATGAAATTCATATATGTGTAGATCTCATAGTTTTTTAATTTGAAAAGGTGGGAAAAGTTTTTAAATTTACCACCTTTTCCAATCTAGGATTCCTATAAATAGATGCAAATTATATTCATACTTTTTATCCTTTTCATGTGAAAAAAAGGTGGATCACTATAGAGTTTGATTAAAAGATACTTTCTCAATATTGATATCATTTTGAATGTTATAAATCTAAAAGTTTTTTTTCCAGAAAAAGGAAAATCATACTAAGGAAGATCAGACTGAGTAGTTGAGGAAATATTGAGAAGTGTAGTTTGAGAAAAGAGTTCATCCTAATAAGTTCATTGTAATGATTTCATCATAATTACCCAATCAGACTGAGGAAATCAAACCCGTAGTCCCTGAAATGGGGTTTTAAGAATAGTTTTGAGGAGAAAATTTTTTTGTGATCTCTTTTTTGTGGATCATTTTTTTGTTAGAAAACTTTTTAAACTAACAAGATTTATTAGAATCATTTATATAAGGATATAGAAGGTTTCATATAGGATATTACATAAGTTTCAATCACTTTTTCATTATAGTGAATTTCCATAAACTCACGAGAGTAGCTATGGAAAGGATATAGGTTCTCACACTAGGGCCAATCCTTATAAATCTTGTGTGCTTTACTTGATTTCCTACTTTTTCATGCATGAGTTTTTACTATATTATGATAAGGTAAGGAAATTTAATAGGTTGTATAGGTTAAGTCTCTAAAATTATTGAAACTTATAAAAAGCTAACAACTGATTAAACCTCACTTCCCAATTGTTATTCAATCCTTTGGAACTTCAATTTGTTTTATAGGTAAGTTTCTGTTGTTGAATTCTTATCATGGATAATATTAATTCTTTCAAAATTAGAGGAATTCCTACATTTTATGAAAAAAATTATTATGAATGGAAAAATAGGATGATTCCTTATCTCTAATATCTTGAAAAAAAAATTTTCGACGCTACTACAATTGGGTGTCCACAAATTAAAAATGATGGCTTGATGATTTTTTTTATAAGAGAAATATTTAAGTTGATAGAAAATATAGGAATTATATTCTTATATATCTATAAAAAATGTTTATATGAAGGTGATGTGTCTCAAAACTTCAAATAGTATGTGGTAGAAGCTGAAAAATATTGTTGAAGGAAATTCTAAAGTGAAGGAAGCAAAGAAAAAATCTCGTATAGTATGTTTGATGAAATAAGAATGGGTGATAAAGAAACTATTGATGAATATTTTACTAGGGTAAATTAAATTTTTGGCGACATCAAAGGATTTGGACAAGTTCTATAAGCGTTTACAATAGTAAATAACATTATGAGAAAATTTATATACAAGTTTGATTCTAAAATTTCAGATGTAGAAGATAAAGATGGTTTATCTCTTGATTAATTGCATAATTTTATTATTTATTATAAAATGAGAAAATATAAAATTATAAAAAATAAGATGATATATGAAATGACTTTAGAAGATATTAGAAAAAAGAAGATTCAATATGTTCAAGCTGTTGATCCTTGTGATTCTGAAGATAAAGAGGAAGATGAGTTGAATGATAAAATAATGTCTCTTATATCCAGGAACTGTTGAAGTGGAAGATGGAAGTATGGAGTTAAACATACTATTAAATGTTTTGAGAGTGATAGAATTGAATTTTTTTATATAAATTGACCTAAGAAGAATTTTGAAGAATATCTATCTGATTTTGATGAAAAAACTTGATTGAAGTAGTGGAATATGAGTTATAGAGAAGGAAATTCATCCAAAAAATCTAAGAAGTTATAGGGAATAAGATAAGTATGTTCAGTAAGAAATATGAATCTATATAAATTGAAAATGAATCTTCAGAAGATAAAATTTAATAAAAAGTTTGAACATTCTTTACAAAATTTGATAAAATTGAAATTTCTTCAAATAGTGAAGAGGAAGGAGGTGAAGAATCTTAAAGAGAATGTCATATTAGAACAGAAATTGTTGCATGTCTCAAGAAAGACATATCTCTCAAGAAAGAAATCATAATGATAATGAAAGATGGTGGAATTTTTTTTTAAGGTTACAAAGATATTGTTAAGAAAGAAGAAGAATACATATAGGTTGTATTAAATTACAAATGTATAATTGATGAACTCAGAATGATGGTTGACGATTTAATTAAGATGATAGAAGCTATGAATGAAGAAGTTAACATATTTAAATCAAAACTTCTTGAGTCTGAAAGTACCTTGAGGAAGATAGATGAAAATTTCAACAAAGCTTATGAAATAAAATTTGAGACATATAAAGTTATTGAGAAAGTTAGATTCAAGAATTAGGTTAAATATTTACCCACCAAAAATAATGTTTCATCTAATTTTTCAGACAAAAAAGTGAAAAGAAATTTTTTGGGAAGACACAGTTTGAGAATGGATGTGAGAAACCTATAACATCTTCAACGATTTAAAACTTCCTCAGTAGGAAATATGGTTCATTCATAGTGTATGTTAGTTTATAATGATGTTATCAACCTCAAAAACGTTTCTATAGAGAAAGATCTTACTTCAATAGAAAATCAAGATTTGATGGTTTTTATTGGTGCTATGGGATCTATGGAAATAGGGATTATAATTTTTGGTACAACATATCTATACCTAGAATAAGTTTTGAGAAGAGTGTAAGAAATAATGAAATTATAATTAGTGACTTTTTTAACTTATATAAAGTTTAAAAAATGAATTCTCAAGATGATAGAAACTAGACAATAAAGAATGAGTTTGACTTTCTGGAATATGTTTATGGAATATGTGATAAAATGGGTAATATTTATGAATAATTTATGACTACTATTCCTAGATAAGTTTTATATACAGAAAAATAAAAGGAATAAAGAATGAATAAATTATACGAAAGAGCCTTTGCTATTGAGAATTCCTTATAAGTAAGTAAAAACAAAAAACCATAGAAACTTTATAGTAGTTTTTCATCAAACATGAACGATAATTTAAAAATCTTAAAACATGTTGAAAATAATTATGGTGGTGATATTAACTTTGGGAATGATATTTATCTAAATATCATATGAATTAGGATAACTGGGATTGAAGCTGAAAAGTTTAAAACTAAGTAAGTCTTCCCTGTTAATGGACTAAAACATAACTTACTTAGTTTAAGTAAACTATGTTATGATAGAAAATAAGTGATCTTTATGAAATACTCTTGTGTTATGAAAATAATGAAATATGGAAATATTATAACAAAAGGAGAAAGAATGAGTGGGAATATCTTCCAAATAAAAGAATTTTAAAACTCCCATTACATATGAGATAAAGATGAAAATAATTTGTGGTACCATAGACTTGGCCACCTTGGTTAGAAAAGAATGAACAGAATTTCTATGGTTTATTATATTATAAACTTTTTATAATTGAAAATATGTGAATAAGCTATTTTTTAACTTCTCCTAAAGGTAAGATGACTAATAAAATTTCTAAGTGAGTTTAGATTCTATCTACTAGACCTCTTGAAATTATTCATTTCGATTTATGTTGGCTGATGAGATATTAATAAACAAAATGGTATTTTTAATTTATCACTTTTATTGATCATTTCACTCATATGAAAAACATCATGTTTCTGAAACATAAGGTATAATATATAGAAATTTTCAATCATTAGAAAAGAAGTTGAGAAATAAATTGAGGTTTATATTGAGAAGCTAGAAAAATAGAATGTAAAAGATTTAAAAAAAATATTTTTGAAACTTATCTTAGAAATCATGGTATTATAAATCAGTATAGTGCTACATATACCCCACAACAGAATTGAGTGGAATATAGGAAGAATTGATGTTTGGTGGAAATGGGAATAGGCATATTAGTAGAATAGAAACATTTAATGATCTATGAGAGATACGATATTAGTACTTATATACATGTTCAAAAAAAATGTTTGTTAAGGCCTAAATCCAACATGACTTCTTATGAGATAGGGTATAACAAAAAACCTCCATTGAATCACTTCAATGTTTTTATAATTCGATGTTTACTTAAACTGTAATATTCGAATTTGGGAATGTTTGATATGAAATATGAGATAGGAAATTTAATGGGTTATTCACCTAATGTAAGAAGTTAAAAAATTTGGAACTAAAAATTACAAAAGTTGGTGGAATCATATGATATAAAAGTTTTTGATAATATGAATCTTGTGATGTAGAAAGTGAAGTAGAAAGAAAAACATTGAAATTTAATACTTTACAAAAACACGTTGAGAGCAAAAATATTGTTAGGAATTAGAAGGCTCCAGTTCAGTCCAAAAGAAAGATGATATTAGAAAATATAACTTTACGCATTTAAAAGTTGAACTAGAGTTTGTTTAAGAAGATATTAAATAAAAGTAATGAGTAAATTATATGGATGAATATTTCGATGAAATTCAAAAAAATAAAATGTGGGAAATTTTTCCTCATCCGAAAGTAAAAAATGTTTTCAGAAAAAAAATGGTTTTATTCAAACAAGTTGAATAAACATAGAGAAGTTTCAAGAAACAAAGAAAGGCTTGTTTGTAAAGGATATGCATAGGTGTAAGGTTTTGAGTTTGATGAAACATTTTACCCCATTGAATGGTTAGAAACTATAATAATTTTTCTATATCTGACTGCTCACTCGAATTATAAAGTATATCAGATGACTATAAAGACAAAATTTCATAATAGAAAAATTGAAGAAGTTATTTTTATTGAATAACCTTACGGGTTCTACTAGTTGAGGATGAAAACCAAGTTTTTATGTTGAAAAAAATATTTTTGTGGTTTGAAATAAGATCCATGTTCATGGTATTATAATATTGAATTTTTTTGGATAATGTTGAATTTTTCTAAAGTAAAATTTGATAGAAACTTATATGTGAAAGACGATGACTCTGAAAATATAATTATAACTATTTATATAGATGATATAATTTATTAGGTGCATAGATAATATGGTTTTAAAATATTTTCTGAATGAAGGAAAAGGAAAATTGAGATGTCAATGTTAGGATTATTAACATTATTCTTTGGTTTACATGTTCAAGAAAAAGAAAAATACATTTTCCTATCTCAAGACTAATATCCCCGGGTTTTTTACAAATGTTTGGCATGGAAAAATCTAAATAAGTTACTAATCCTATCTCTGTGGGGATGAAGTTGAGTAAATACAAGTCCAATAAAATTGTGAAAGAAAAAGAGTTTCGAAAGATGATACGAAGTGTAATTTACCTAACAACCTCAAGGCTTGATATTGTTTATTCCATGACGTTGTGTGACAGGTATCATAGTAATCTAGATAAATCACATATGTTGAAAGAAAATAGAATTATGAGATATTTAAAAGGAATTAATTCAAATGGGTTATTATAAAAAAGTAATTATGAAATAGAATTTCATGGTTGTACTGATGCTGATTGGGTTGGAGATTGTGATGATATAATATCAACATCTGGAAGAATATTTTTCCCTGGTGAAAATTGTGTTAGTTGGCATAGTAATAAAAAAATTTAAGCAAGTTTGAGAATAATAGAATCATAATATGTTTATTCTAATTATACTTGTACTCAGATTTCTTGGATGAAAGTTCAGCTTGAATATTTGAAAGTAAAAGTTTCTAAATCATTGAAGATACAATATTATAATTATAGTGAAATTGACCCTTCAAAAAATACTATCCAACATTCAATATCAAAACAGATTGTTATAAATTTTTCATTTATAAAAGAGAAATTTGTTGTTGGAGATGACTTTTGGGAATATAACTCAATGTAGTATCAAACTGCTGATATCTTCCCAAAGTAGATGTTAAAAGAAAGTTTTATTGAGTTGAGGCTAAAAGTTCATGTTCAGCCTCCTTCAATGACTTCCCCAATATCAGAAGGAAGACCCCACCATGATTCATATTTTTTTTGAAAAAGGGGGAGAGTAAGTAACATATTTGTACTTTTTAAAAAGTTTTACCTTATCTTTCTTTTATGAATATAAATATATAGTTTTCATATAATGGGGGAGATAACAATGAAGGGGGGGGGGGAGAAAAGGAAGAGTAAGAAAACATAAAATTGTGGCAGAAGGGGGTGGTTTATCTTAACAAGGCTGTAAAATTTTCTTATCATTGAGGGATAAAATTACATAAAAATTAATTTATCCAGTAGTGTGGTGTGGGGAAACTCTCTTTTCCAAACGGAATTGTTTTGGTAAAATTCAACAAACATGTTTTTTTTTCAAAAAAGGTGATTTATAAAAGTTATTACTGAAAGTTTTAAAATAAATATAAAAGGGTGATTAAAGTACCTCTGTGATGTCTTGTTTTAAAAATAATTTATATTTTTTGAAAAATAATCTTTAGTAAAAGATTTTTTTGGAAAAATAGGTTAATGTTCTAGGATTTTTAAACCCAAACATAAAGGGGAAGAATAGTTTTTGTTTTTTAGAAATTTGTTTTTTGGATTGGGAGGATTAGAATGAGCAGCACCACACATAGAGTATCAAACTAAGTAGTAATGATCGCATAATTCATCAAAAAGTAAAATGTGTTGATCAAACACATCATTGGTCTTAGATCCATTGGCATGAAGTTCAATATCTATTAGATAATATTTTTGTTAAAAAATAATTTTTTTGAGTTAGAATGTCATAATGTTTATGAAGTGGTTGAAATACGATAGTGATGTGAGGAGTTAGAAAGTTCTTAAACTTTCTAACCTTGAGTTAGATGATAATTTTCTAGTTTGTAATTACCAAATATCATTATCCGTCTGTAAAACTTGTGATACATGCCTTATGAATCAAATGGGGAGAATAGGTTCATCCAATCATATTGAGTTATAGTTAGAAAGAAAGAAGTTACTGAAAGAAAAAGATGTCATAATAATTTCTTTTGTTTGTTATATGGTGCTTTTATAATAATTAATTTATACTAAATCCTATAAAATATCATTACAATAACCTTTGAAGAAATGAATGAATCACAATGATTTTATTGGTTCAAAGAATCAAGAAAATGTTTGCGTTAGAACTATAAGTACTTGCTACAAGAGATGATCTAACACTATAGGTTTTGTGGAATACCTTTATTTCTAAAGGCTTTATAATCTAAATCATGATAATTAAATTTTTTAATATACCTATTTTTTTAGATTAAAGATACTAAAAAACATTTAGGGTATAAGCTTGTCAAATATTATCAGTTACACTTGAAAAATAATTTTCTGTCCATAATTTTTTATGAGTGTTATATTTTATATTTCATCATTTATTTTCTGGTTGGATATCGTTGATTTAAAAATTAATAAACTATTAGTTAAGTATGAAGAACTCTAAGAAAAATTATTCCACAAATGAAATAATGTCTCATTGTGTACAATTGGACACAAAGATAAATGTTTTTGGTAAAAAGTAATAAAAAATAATATATTAACTTGATTCTATCCACTTGGAAATGCAGGCGTCCAATACCCTTACTGATATTTGAATCACCCTTCTTTAGTTAACATGAGAACACACTTTTATTCTATTAATGTTTCTATATTTTATTGTCTTTTGTATTTAAATACACATATATAATAGGAATATTTTATTTAATGCCCAAGAATTACAATAGAAGAACAACATGTAATGATGTATTTAAATAAATTTGAAGCTTCTACTAGATTCTTATTCAATTCAATGCAATTTTTATTCCAAAGACCATTATTTTCATGCAAAAAACAACTATCCTTTTGCTTAAAATTTTTACTTAAAAAAATCATCTTATTAAGGTCATTATATGGAAATCCTAGACATAAGACTAGACCAAGGATTTTCAACCTAGTATTTCAATAGTTTCAACATAAGAGATGAAGAAAAATAGTCCTTCCATTCTTTATGTGCTTGGTGAAATATAGATAAAATATTCACGAGTGAAACATTTTTCCTCCCATACTTAGAGAAACATGGTATTAAGGATTATAATATGATATTAATGGATATATTTTTATCTAAATGGACGTCAAAATTTTCTAACTAATCAATGTACTCTAGTCTTTTGAAAAAATGATCAATAATAAGGTTCATTTATACCAGTTTACATTGGTATAGTGTAGTGAAAATATAATTTATCTTGAGATTATCTTTATCCTTTTCAAGTGATAGGAGATGATATTTTGGGGTATAATCTTCCTCATCACTATACTACATCATTATCTCTCCATAAATAAATAATAACTTTCTGAAACGAACAAAGGTTGTGACCTCAATAAACGTTATGTAGGAATCCTTTTCACCCTCACTCTATTTCCGAGGTGGTAGATCAAGTATTAGGGATTCAAAAACAGAATAAAAAAATTCTAGAAGAAAATCCGCAAATAAATGATTATACCACTCTTTAATGTTGGTTTTTGATAAGAAGATAGATTTTTATAGAAATGTACATATATTAATTTTAGTATCTCTTTCTGTATTCTATATTTAATGAAAAGTAGAATTTGGTTTTTATCTTATTTTCTAAAAGATATAATGTAATAAATTTTATTTATTATTCAATCACTATTTTATCGAAAATCAAGTATCCCTCAACATTAGTTTTAGAATATCCATTAACATGGATATTCTAGTGGAAAGTATCCATAAATCCCTGTCTAAAACTCATACAGGGTATTGTAAATATTTTCAAAGGTGTTTAAGTAGGAAAGTATTTCCAACTACATTAAATAATATCTACTTGATCCATTGAGTGGAATCCCCAATCCTAAAATACTATACTTGGATTCCCTAGATACTTTCCTACTAGTTTCAATTCTTCTCCTGGGGGAAATAAACCCTTAATGAATTGTAAGTTACATTAGACCAAAATATACATTGAAATTCCCCAATAATTTGAAGCACCCCAATAATGGTGGTCAAGAACTTTGAACTATAGTCTGACTACAACCCTTATAGTGTAAGACTATACTGAATTAATATTTTAATTTGATGTATTTTATATCTATACATAGTTTTCACATTTTATTTTATTATATACTTATTCATATTAATTTAATTTTTTTTAATTGATTAACCTTATATAGAGAAAACTTAATCATAATTAATTTAATTTAAATTATATCTCATAAGATTATTTATTCAATTATTAAGTGATAATGATAAGAATCCAAAAAATATTTTACCATGTTACAAACAGAAATGAAATAATAAATGTGTCTTGATGATGATATTATTTAATGGTTAGTTTATCTATCTAATAGTGGACTAACTATTTTCCTAGGGAAAAAACTTTGATCCATAACTTGGTTCTAGTTTCTACATTACACCTATACTCTAATGTAACTCCTAATTTAGTTTTACCGAGACTTAGAACATTGAGAAACCTACAATTTATAGAGATCTCCATCCATTATATTATCTTTTACTCATACACAAGTGATTGGGACTAAATGGTTGTTTACATAATAGTGTGTGGGGGGGGATGACATGTAGTCCATAATTTTAATATAATAAAATAATTATTACAAAAATCACACAATAATAATTAAATTGAAATAAACCAAACACATACATTGTTTATTCTAAGCTCATGATCATACACACATTCAAGAAAATATTGTACACTATTTTCATTTAGTTTAATTTATTTTTATTACGATATAATCACCGTAAATTAATTTAAATAAATAATTAATATTTTATCATCTGAATATTATTATAATTCTTTAATTTTTATTTTAAAAAATACAAAAAAATAATTTCAATTTAAAAATTTATATGAATATTGTGTATACTTGGAGGTATCATGACATGTAACCAACTACACCATTTTAGTTATGTATTAAATGCTCACATGGCCTATCCATGTACATGGAATGTCATGGGGTTAATCATTGTTAAATTCTATATGTATTAATACCTCATAATAAATGAGGCTTTTATGATAATTGGAAATGTGTTAACCCATATAACATGTACCACATTAATGCCTGTAGTAAATACATAAACTATTATTTTGAATTAATTATGTGATATTAATTGATAATTTATATACACATTAACCCTGTAACATTATATCATATCGACTGCAAGCTATAAAGTTTTGTTTTAATGATTCAATTAATTAATTTTTTGAAAAATTTAATTATTTTGATTATTTGGGGATTACATAGAATGTGATTATGAACTATATGGGATGTATATCATATTACATGTTATTGTGAGACATGAATGGGGATATAGTCATGTACACCTTGTATACATTAATGAGTTATACAATGTGTATGTGTTCTACACAACATGTGATATCTTTAATTATGGGTTAGCATAAATTAAATTTTTACATGTCATGTGATGCGTACATTGACTACATGATTTTCATTAAAATCACTGTGAAAACTATGTAGGACTACATGATATGTAAGCGGGTTACACAACGTGTAGTTTCAAAAGCCACATACTAGTCTAGCATGTCAATAAAAGCTGAAATAATTACTTTATATGTTGATTTATGTTTGGTGATCTATGCATCCCATGGATCATTTAGATGCAGTGAACCATGTTACATGGAGTGTATTTTTAGGTATATATTGTGTAACTATATCATTCAACCAAAACCCTTAAGACCTCTCTATTTAACCTCCATTTTTTCTTCATCTATTATTCATGTTTTTTGGATCATATGAAGGTGAGCGTACATGAAAATCAACTTATAGATTAAATCAATGATTTAATAGAAATGAAGGACTATAAAAAACATAAATATAAATAAATGAATAAAAAATAATTATAAATTATTATGTGACCTATTTGATACCAATATAGGTTTTGTGGTGTTGAAGAAGTGGTCGGGACCATGCCCAACAATGGGCTTTTATCCAGTTATTTGGATTTATAATATGAAATGGATGAAATATAAACCCTAGAATCTATGATACAAGATCATCAGATATAATTAATAATTAATACATGTCTATACTAAGAATCACCTGTTATTGGTTTCTTTCTTTCATTGGTGATTCAGTTGAAACATCCCCCCATACCATCATTTCATTAGAGAAATCAAGGGTATATTCCCCCTATCAATGATTCACACATGCCCCAAAAACCATTGATCATATACTTATAATTCTTCTAGTGCTAGTATATATGATCTTCATTCTTTCATAAATCATTGATGATTAAAAAATCCTTAAAGACTAGAAATAATCACTTTAATTCTCTCTAAAATTGATAGGTTGGTAGAGTAGGATTGCCCCCAGTTCATGAGAGTGTTATTGGAGAATAAATCTTTTTGGATTGGGAGGATTCTATCTTGAATTAATTATGTACAATTATTTTAATGGATAAATTTGATTGGGGTTAGAGAATAACATAATTGGTTATCTATAGACCTTGTGCGGGAGAATAAATAATTGCACATAGATGCTTGTTATTTTTTTAATCATCAGTGTGCACCCTATACAAATAATAATAATAATATTTACATAACATATAATAAAATCATGAATGAATAAATATTACTTACTAGAATAAAGAAATTAATATTTAATCAAATAACATTTAATATTTCATTTCTCATAAGACCATTAAACATGGTTTTTAAATCCTCCTCAATTTTTATCGGACTATGAATAAGGAATATTTATTTAAATAAGTAAATATCACAATATTATTCATCAATAACTAAATAAATTAATATTTAAATGATTATTTTCAATCAACTAAACCTGAATAATTATTAAACTACATGTGAGAAAAATATTTATTCAATATGAAAAAATTCATATTGAATTTAAATGAGGTTCTAAATACACTTAGTGTATGACCCTCTAGGGCCCTTTATTAGTGGAATTAGGAAGAACTGTAGAGACCCGAAGCTTATCGTACATGTACATTACATTACTTTTGCGGAATACTTAGTACATAACAAAAACACACACACAAGGATCGTAATAGTTTAGTGTCTTTGGAAACTCAGAACGTAATCTTCTAATCGTGGTGAAAGATCTTCAATATCTCCCATAAAGATCTTCCATTTTTTTTACCTAAAAACTTTCTTTATATCCTGGGGAAAAGAAAACATAAAAGGGTGAGCTCAAATGCTCAGCAAGGCAAATAAAGGAACTAAAAATCATATCATATCTTTTTGAAAATCATAACCTGAAAAAGAGATCATAATATCTTAACATGGAATAAATCACAGAAGTGAGAATGAGATCCCCATAATCATAACATAAAACTTGAAACATTGTGGCATACACACATAATCATAGAGAATCATTTCTTGTTAGTCAAGACTCATTTCCAAGACTATCTTAGTGGACAAAGTCCCTTTCTAAATCGAGTACCCCTCGTTTCAGTCCTGTTTCACTGAACCGGTATAACCTACCGTTCCAGCCCTGTCTATCTCATGAGATATAAAATCTTTACCCAATGCATTGGAGGGAGATATAGGTCCCACCCATCTTATAATGAATCTTTTCTTATGTGTGCCACATAATCATAAAACATACATCATCGCATAACACATGTAACAAAAATGGGATTCTTGAAACATCATGACATCATAAATCAATTTATATAAGATAAAGGAATTCATAAAAATAATTCCATCACAACATGATCAAATCAATGTAATAATAGGGATAAAAACAGAACCCTTTATTATCTTAGATGGAAAATAATTTTGATAAAACACTTGAACTCCATTCTTGAGGAAAACATCCTTTCTTTTTCAAAAACATTTTTCCTTTCATAACATGTCATACAACTTTAAAATATAAGAAGTTGATTAAAAATAAACTTGAAAACTTCTAAAGGAAGCTTCTTGGAAATAATGTTTTAAAAATCCATTCATGCCGTATAAGTTAAAAAAACATTCTTTCGTACTTTTGTCGGAAAAGTCAAAAAGTACCTCGTACGAAAAAAATGACAAAAGATTCCTTTCATATTCTTTACTAAAAACTCACCGAAGGGTCAAATTGGATTTAAACTATTTTAAGTGGATGGAAACAATATTAAATATTGAGGGAACATGGATGTGGATGATAAAATACACCCCAGTAAATACTTACGAATAAACAATCTCAGATAAAAATGAGATTGTGATATTTCCCGTACCTTAGGTCCGACTTGCTTTGTAAGTGTCCGAACCTCCTGTATAATGATTTAAATCATGTTATTTACTTATTCCAGAATCATATTCATTGTTATTATATCATATATGGTCCACTTATGACTTTATATTACCCGTTCTTTTGTAAATTCCTGTTAAAGTAGCGTTTTGGGTAAAATCGTCTCATTTGTCGTTCGTGTTTTTAACTTGTAATTATTCATATGATTACTTAGATCATGATTACTTAATTACAGAATATAAAACATGATTTATATATATATATTGATAATATACATATATAATAAATCAGTAAATGGAAGGAAATACACCGTTCATGGAGACGGTAGTCCGTACGTACGCATGAACGCTGTTTTTGTTTCCTTATTGAATTGAATGGAATTAAGTAGATGACATACATATAAATAATTCCAGTATCATTATTAGGTCATATATTTCATTAGTACTTATTATATATACTTTATAATCATTCATGAATGGTTAATCATTGAGAATGAATCTCATCGCGTCGTGGAGACGGTAGTCCGTACGTTCGCACGAGTGATGATATCGTTCCCATGGTCGTGGAATTGTGTTGAAGTGTATGTATACTATTTCAGTATCAATATCACTTTATAATAATCATTTATAGTTACTCATTACACCATTATACCCATCCAATTAAGGTGGTGGCGGAAAATAGATTACACCACGGCGTGGATACGGTATTCCGTACGTACGCACGCGCGGTGATTTCCTTTTTCCGCGGGATGGATAGAAGGATAATTAGAGTTGTTTCATATTTATAATAACATATCAGTATGTAAGTAATACTGATGTTATTACTTTATCATGAAACAACTAAAGAAGAAGAAGTTGAAGAAGAAAGAAATTGAAAAGATCGGTAATGGTTATTACCTCTTCTTTGAAACGCCTCTTTGAATCCTTCACTTAGGGAACTAAGATTGGTCTTTGAAGAAGACCAGGACCACTAGGATTATTCTAGGGAAGTGGAGAAGGGAAAATGGCAGGGGTTGGCCGAGCTTGAGTGCTCAAATTGGTGTGAGGAGGAGGGGGAGGAGGTGCCCTTTTATAAGGGAGGAGAGGGGCACCTTAGGAATATCTCAAAATATTATTTTATATTAAAGTCAAAATCGGTTTATAATGGTTCCAAAGGGTCTTATTTCGAAGCTAAAGTGGGGATGGGTCGAAATAATATGAACCAATAGGATTTAGACAAGTTTAGGGTTTTATCAATTAGATTTAACTCTAAGTTAAATAATTTAACTTTTACCGTGTCTTTTTGTTTTCATTCACTATATGGTTAATACACTTACTATAACATGCCAAACGAACCCCAAATTGTTTATTATTAATATATATATCCTTATCTAAGTCATTTGGCCGAACCTTATATTTTTAGGAATAAAATAACAATTAATAATATAATATTTGATTTAAAAACTATTTTGTGTCAATTTTGACACTATTTGATATATGATTTTTGTGAAAGTCATTACAGAATTATATGTTCGAACCAAGTTGATTAAAGCAACACTAATATATCATAGTAACCTATAAAATTGGTGGAATTCATAAAAAGTCTCAAATTACATTTATTGTGGTGTTTATAACATCAATTATGTCAATATTTCATAAATAAGATAATTACTGCATCATCTTTGTGTCATACATATATTAACTTATTTGATGTCTAAAAATTACAAATAAAATACCATTATGTAGGAAATCTTTTTATCTTTCTAATTAATATTTATAGTCGAATTTATCTTATGTATAACCCCATATTAAAAATGATTTAATTATTAAACTTTGATTTTAACTATTTTAACCCTTCTTTAAATAAATTAATAATAAATGTCCTAATCTAATCCAAGTGGGCCTAAATGGTCATATTTTATTCATAAGGTTGTTTTTGGTCGAATTACACTTATCCAATAGAATTAGGACATGTGTTAGGGTAATAGTAATATCATATTTACCCTTAGTTACCCTATTTACTATTAACCGCGGTAAAAAAAGTAAAAAGTTACTATTCACCAAAAAATTATTTTTATCTCATTGAACCACATTTTACTTACTGATATCAACCGTGTCTGTCGGATTTTCGAAATTCCATTCACAGAAGCGGTAAAATTAAGTTTTATGCAAAATTCAGTTTTTAACCTACCACTTAGTGGTTTCACTATTCATCAAAAATTGAAAGTTTTCAGAAAAATACCAAAATTTCACCCTAGGCTAATTTCGATATTATGAGTCCAAAAATGAAGTCCATTTTGAAAAATAAAATTTCTAAAATTTTAAAAGGTGGTTATTACTGTTCATAATGGCTAGTTATAATAATATTTTAATAGCATATTGTTGTTTAGTGAAACTCGGTATTGCGTACTACACACGCTATCGAGGAAGGTTGCGATTGTGTGTAATGCAAGGCAAGTCAAGGATGCGTGTTGTGCAAGCTCATTTTTGTGTCGCGTATAACACAAGACATTAGTGAAATTAAAAAGAATATTTTTCGTAAAATCTTGGGCTGTTACAAGAACCACAAAATGTTAAAGGTTAGATTATAAAAACACTCCAAGGAAGACATAGATAAAGGTGTTATTTCCACAACAACCAAAAACATAATTCAAGAAAATACCATGTAATATAATAAATTTCTATTAATATATCTAATAAAGTGGGTTTCTTGATGGTTTCATCAACCAATATGCTCGATGTCTCGATCATTAACATTTTGAAAATGAACTTTCAAAAAAAACCACCATGACCATGGATTTAATCAGGCATTTATATTCCCATCAAAGGGTTTCGGATATCTGTTTTTGTTAAAGAACAGTAGGGAAAAATATTTTCTCACATTATTCATTATTGAAATATCAATCATGAGACAACCAATGTATCCTGCCTCACAATTATCATATTTCATCATGGTTTCCTGAAAACATAAAAGTATATGAATCATGATATATATTAATAATAATATTTATATCTAAGGAACATTAAAGACATATGTAGATAGATACATCCAATGACCCATATAAATTTGAACCTTTAACTTGTGGGTCAAGTTCTCATAATCTTCTTTCTTGAGATTACCAAGGATGAAGCTAATGGGAAGATTTATCTTGGTCTTATGAGCCCATATTACAAATATCATATATCATCTATGTCCAATCAGACGATATCTTATAATAATAGAACATGTATTTATTTATGTTTTTCTTGATTCTGAAATTTAAAATTTATTATTCATGGATCATTCTTTTTTTCCTAATCATTATGAATAATTTTATGGGATAATTCTTCATTCTTGAATTATTATTTTCATAATAATTATTGTGTGTGTCCTATTATTAATATTTATTTAAAATTATTTTTAAAATAATGAATTACCAAAATGAATAATTATGTTTAAAAAACTATGGGCCACCATCTATTTTCCTCACATCCATTTAGTGAGTGAATTGAGGGTGTATTGGAAAAGATGCTACTCTATGTCAACATGTCCATATATGTTAATTATATATCTCTCTTATTTCATTGTGACTAATCACCATCAATATCATTTATAAATAATTTTTCTTCGGTGGATATGTCTCAGGGTGGTGTACTGAATGATGGTATGAAGAGGGTGGGGTTTCTTATGCACGAAAGTTGTGAAATAGAGAAAATTTGTCCACAAAGTATGTTTAAGGATAAAGTAGGGTGAAAAAAAAAGTTGGAGGAATTAATATATAGTTGATGATTCTTAAAATAAAAATGAAGGTCCAAAATATGGTGGTGAAAGGAATCTCGGGTGGTTGGTGTTTGATAAAATCAAGTTTGTGATCACATTATGTGCATCCACCAAGACACATGTAATGTTATACATCGAGTGGATTAAAGGGTTTCCAGATTTGAGTTAAACATTACATGATATCTACTTTGGAAACACCTGTTATGTTTTACTAGGTTATACCACCTAGGCTATACTTGAGTAAAAACTCAGCTATCCCCATGGACACACTCACCTTATAAGCCAAGTAACACACCATGTTCAAGTAAATAACATGAATCGAGCTATTAGAGTAAATGTCTGACACACTCATAGGTCCTAAATTCCATATCACTCTAGAAGAACTTCATGTATGCTGACCCCATATGATAATACATGACTGGTATATACCATTCTATAATCTAAAGTTCACACATCAATTCTTTCAAATTACATGTCATGCATTACATATTCTTTTTTGCCCTTTGTATCTTTTCACCGTAGTGTTAAAATATGAAAAAAATAGTATATTCTGAGAAAAGTATCTATAAAATGTGATAATATATATCCACTATTATATGATGTTTACAAGTCATTATAGGTAGTGTGAGTTCCACATATTTTTAGATATGATGTTTGGGTGCAGGTAAGGTTTTTGAGGTAGACACGAGGTAGGTAACCCCTAGGAGTATTCTGATGCTAGGGAATGAGTCCACAAAATGTGTTACATAGATAATAATCCCCTTTGAGACAAATTAAGGACTATTTTTGGGCCATCCATACTTTTAATTGAGTTAATAACCCCCATGCGAATCCAAGGCATGGGTCCTCTACTTCAGGCATTTTAGAAATTTAAGAAATGAAGTTGATACCACATTGATACCCCATTGGAGACACACTGATGAAATGACAAGGTTAATCTATACAATAAATGGAGTTAGTAACCCATTATTGTGAATTTGAGGCATGGGTCTTCCGATTTAGGCATTTAGGAAATTTTAGGTATGGATTTGATACCCGCTTGATCTCGATATGGCATAGGTGTTGAGTTGAATGTTTAATTTATAAAACTTCTAACTTTTTTTTAAAAATAAATACACACTTCATTTAATAATTTAGTTTTATAAACATATAATATCCAAGTGTTTATAATGTTATTGTTGAAAATTTATATTTTTACCTTATGTAGAATAATTTTTAAACCAGATAGAACTTTGATTATGTGTTTGGAAGGAACTAAATTAGAGAGAACATAGCTTAAGTCTGTTAGATGAACAAAACTATATATAATCTCATAAAATGGAAATAATTTTGCTTTTTAATTTGGAGGGATGATTTAAAGGTAAATTATATGTAAGTCTTTAATGTCTAACATAGAAAATTTACATAAAGTATACCAAAAAAACTTATCGAATGAAGGAATATAAGCTATTTGAGTAATACTTTATAAATACCTACAAAAATAATCTTATATATATTTTTAGAGAGACCAAAATCATCTACCAGTTGTAAACTTTCAAGAATTTTAATTTTTAATCATCAGGATCAACCATCAGATGAAGAATATATGCTAAATATTATCATGTGAAGATGGGTTTGACTGAAGTAATTTCAAAAACCACTGAGAAACGTAGAAAATGACCAGTGAATAAATTCTTATAAAAAGAAGAAGCATTTTTTGGAGGATGAATATTTTAAATCACTAATGATTTGTAGTTACTTTGAATATTTTGTAGCATATTTCTACTCATGAGATCTATTGTAATATTTTGAGATTTTTTTCATAAGACATTTATGCGAGGATTGTAAATACCTTAAGATATTTTGTGTTTATAATTTCTCATGTGATATTGTGTTTTATTGGGGGATGCTGGGATAAAAAGTCATTGGCTATTTTAATCTTTCTAATCTAGGGTTAGTGACACTAGGGAAATAACAGATTGTCAGATCTTTGTATTGAGGGATTTCTTTCTTAAGAAATACATACATTTATGGTTTGGTAAAAATCATGGATACCCAAATTTAGGGTTATTTAATTTTATAACTCCTAAGGTTAAATGGTATATATATTTTTTATAAAACTTCTATTAGTTTTTTCTTACTTATTTTACAATTTTTAATTTAATTATTTTTTAATGCTTATATTTACCCTATGAATATGTTAAGGAATGTTTATATTATATGTTATAGAATTTTTATAAAGACATATTATATAATGATTTGGTACAAAGGGCTTTCTAATTATATTCTTATATATCATAAAAATGCTTTTCCAAATTAAAATCTTAAGAGGATATTAAATTCAGTTTGTTTTATTTTATAAAATATAATTCTCCCCCTCTTTTAGTAATCTGATTAGTCTTTTGATATAACATTTGGTATCAAAGCTAGTTTATACTTTTATACTTTTTTACAAACTACTAAATTTTATAAGATAGTTTTATTTCTTTTTGTTATAAACTATTATGATAAAATTTATTGTATAAAAGAGTATATCTATTTTTAATGATGGTAGGATTAAATATTTATACTTTATAAAATATTTATAATACCAGAACACCAATTTTTGATGGCGTGGGATATGAGTACTGGGGAGATAGAATGAATTATTTTCTAAACAACATTGGAGTTGATAAAATGGTGATACTAACTTAAAATTATGTTATTCCAGACAAATATATATATAATTTTACTAAAGATAATAAAAATGAGTATCAACTGAACTATCATGTTAGAAATAATTTTTTATGATCCATGAAAAGGAATATATAAAGATAAAGTTGTTCTTGTGATGAAGAGGAAAATATTTAGAAGAATCTTGATGTTACTAACTTTGTATCATCCAAATATATTGAAATAAGAAGTGATATATAGAGATCATATTATCAAGACATTGATTTTTCACATGGAGAATATATTTCTAAAATGGATCATATATTCATGACTATTGTAAAATAGTTCACAATATTTAGGAGAAAAGATTTAACTGATGAATATTTGGTTAAAAAAATTAATTCTATTACTCCTAGACAATAGGAATAAAAAAATAGCTATTTATGATACTAATCAACTTATACAACTTAGTCTGGAAGATTTCATTGGAATTATCTTGTAGTACAAGGGTGTATTGAAAAGGTATTCCCAAAAAGATAAAAATAAAAATGGTTGTGTAGATTTTTCCTCTACACCTACAATTGTAAAGAAAGAAAAAGAACATGAGATGGTTTCTAAATATTCTAAGAAGAAGAAATTCAAATTTGATACAAAAAATACTTCTTTAGAACATATTGAGAATGAAATTTCTAATCTTGAAAAGATTATGAATAAGATACTAGGAAAGATTTATTTTCTTTACAAATACAAGAAAAGTTCTAAAGATTTAAATGAGAAGAAATATTACTCTAAAATTATTTTCTATGAATTTAGGAATCCTAGTAAAATTGGGTTGGATTATCCTGAGTTGAAAAAGAAATATAAGAACAATAAAAGTTCATGAACGTTATATGTAATAAAAGGGAAGAAAATTCGAAAAGATTTTTACACATGGAGTTCAAGTAGAGGAGACATTTCTTCTAGAAAATATTTTAAATATTATGATGACAATCAGAATGTTGTGGGATTTTATGTTAGTATTCTGAAGAAAAATAAATGATACATGGAAAAGTTATATACTAAATCTTGTTACAATTTTACTTTAAATGAAAAATATCCTGATTTTATGATGAGTGTAGTTACACATAAGAATATGAAGAAAATAATACTTCATATGAAGATAATAATTCTTTACCAATCGTTTAATAAGTTTATATCATTTCTACATTTTTGGAAAAATAAAATTATAAAATTTCAGAAAAGTTTGAATATTATTAGGTATAAATTTCCAAGGAAATTTCAATAATTTCTATACTTTCTTCAGATATTTCATTTTTTAAATTTGAATTAGAAAAGAAATATAATTTTTAAAAAAAATAGTGAGGATGGGGATTTAGTTACAAAACTATTTTTTATATATTTAGTCTAAAGAAACTTTTATCAAATTATTCTTCTATGAAACGTTTTTTTAAAAACACTAGATACAAATAAATCCTCATAGAAGTATCTCTGGAATTGGTTTTTCAAAATAATGATATCATTTTCAAAATGATTTTTTTCCCAAGAATGCACTTCTTTGTAAAAAAATCAAATTGGTGGACATTGGAAAACCATGTTTTATTTAAATAGAGTTCAATATTTTTGTTTTTAAAAAATGTATTTTTCAAAAACTATTCACATCAAAACAGCACCATAAAGTTGAAAAAATGTTGATTCCTAACGTTTTTTGTCTACTAACAATTCTGGACATTTGGAAGGCTGGGTTCCAAAAATCTATTTTTTTGTTTTTAAGAAAATAATTAATGTTTCATCCACAATAATATATGGTACATTGTTAATGGTTGTTTCCATTATATGATAATAAATAAGAAGTTTTTTTAGAGTATTTTAAAGATGAATAATTTAAAAGTTTCTTTTGGTGATAATTCCCATGGATATATATGTGGTATAGGTAATACTATTATTTAATGAAAAATATTTAATTTCAGATGTTTTATTCATTATATAACTTAATCACAACATTATAAACATATTCTAATTTTGGGATAAAGGTTACCTTTTGATCTTATGGAATGAAAAATGTATTGTTGAAAATTTAGATGGTAGATTTAGTCCTTTTTCTAATAGGAATGATAATATATACACCAATTAACTTAGAAGATATTAGAAGACATGATCTACCCTAACTTAGAGAAAAGCAGGATCAATAATGGTTGTGTAATAGAAGAATAAGACACTATAATGTTATAAATTTAGCCAAAAATTCTAATAAATGAATTGTTATAGATTTACTATAGCTTAGATTTAATTATTATAATTTTTTTTATCCTTGTCAATTTAGAAATAAACATAAGTAAAGTTGTAATTCTATTAGTTATGTTTTATCTTTTGATGATTTACAGTCAATGCACATGGATTTAATTTGTCTAACACAAATTAGAGGTATTAGTGGAAAATACTATGTATATATTTTAGTTGATGACTACTCCAGATATACATGGGTATATTTTCTAATTAAAGAGGTTTAAGCCTTTTTATACTTTAAAAACATTGTATCCCTATTTTTGCCTCCCAAGTGAGCATCAAGAAATATAGAATCAAAGAAATACTCAATGAATGAGTATTATTTTATCCACAATGAAAAGGAAGGGAAGGAATATGAATCATACAGATCACATAATATTCAAAAAGACATGTGATGAAGTGACATTTTGAAGGTTATGAAAACAATCCATGCACTGAACATGAAATTATTATAATCATATTAAGACACTTTTGACAAGAACCCCTATTCTTGAGAAGGTTTCTGTACTAGAACTGATGATCACGAAGAGAGTACCAGACAATTTGATCTGATCATACAACTTTCTAACTAATAGACGCCTAAAAATCCTCCAAAACCCTTATAAAATAAAGGCAAAGAAAGGCTGATGCATTTTGTGAAAGAGAGTTATATTGATCTTTATATGATGTAATCATGCGATTCACAAGACATTGTGAATCACCTAGTGATATTTCAAACTCATCACACAATATAATGTTGGCATGCCACATCCATCATGAAAAACACCTTGGACATGTCTATTCAATCATGTGATGCCCCTTCAACTCCATAGACAAGATGAGGAGTTGTCTTTGGCAATGATCATGCATCATCACGAGATCCATAATTGATCGAGTAATGAATCATAGAAAAGGAGATGGGTTTTCCATGAAAACATTCACATGACATAATGAGATTCCCTTTCCTTATAAAATGAGGAAGGAAGCAATGCGATAAATTTTCGAAGCTTCTCATGAAGTTAAGATATGCTGATCTTCATGTGAAAGGAGTTATGGACCCTAGGTGATCACTATTGATCCTGAAGAGGCCACCTTTTGAAAAACCATCTTAGTCTCATAAAGGACCCCTATAAATTCATCTTTATCTCATTAAGGGCCTATGGATACCTGACATTTTCCCATGAATAATCCCAAACAAGTCATCTTTGATCATGCGAAAGCCTTCCCATGGGTGTCCTGATCTCACAAAGAATCCTAGACATATCAGCCTAACCTTGTGAAAGATATTTGACATGTCATCATGGTTATTATAAATCCATTAGATTTGGTGGGGTATAATAAATATATAAATGCAGGAATATTATCATGGTGTCTATCATCACGTGACACTATGAATTACCCATGGCAGTATATTGTGAAGCGCTTGCTAAAAAAAATCCCTCCACTAAATCCTGATCAAATTTGTGAGATATAAACCAAAAAAGAAAGCATACAACTAGGGAAGTGGGGCCTATAAATACATCCCCATCAGAAAAAATACTCGATGGGGAATGCTACACCGAGTACAGGAGTATACTTATCGGATCAGTAAACCACGCGATCGCAAATGTCTTCTACTCGGTAAAATCTGGGAAATGAACTAATGGATCACACGAAATAAATATTATCATAACATGGAAACTATATAGATCACATGAATTAATTTCTTGTTTTCAAACATGTTATATAAAGGAGGTCCCTCATGTTGAATTGGTCACATGAAACCTAAAATAAGCTAATGCTTGACAAACCCTGAGGCACCTATGCTGTAATGACAGGAAAAAGACAAAAAAAATACATAAGGCTTATCTGAAGGAATATATTCTAATATTCACGCACATCATATAACCTACCTAGATCATGCAATAACACTAGGTCTTGTCACCCAAGTCACGTGTCACCATCTAAACATGGTATTTGGATCATGAGATATCCCTTAGACATGTCTCCCTAGTCATACAGTGACATTAAGGAATATCACCCACGTATTGGGGAGTCCATTCATCATGTCAGAAAAGTCTTTAGGTTCCCTTAAAACATGTAATAAAAGTCTTGCGATGACCTATAGACATGTCAGCCAAGTCTTGCGATGACCTTCAAACATGTCATCCAGGTCTTGCGACACCCTATAGACATGTGAGGCGAGTATTGCGATAACCTATAGAAATGTCATCCAAGGCTTGTGACAACCACCAAAGAAGTAATCTTGGCCTTGCAACACCCTCTTGACATGTCATCCATTCCTTGTGACACCCTGTAGACAAGTTATCTAGGACTTATGATACCCACAAACATGTTATCTCGGTATCACGACGCCCACCAGACATGCCAGTTAGGTCATGTAGCACACTCTAGATATGCCATTCTTGATTATGAGACATTCTCACAGAACTATCATATATATCATGTGACTTACTCTATAAAAGTCAAGTGGATCATGAAATGGACGTTATTTATGTTCTCTAGGAAAATAGGACATGTACATACATCCTCATACATGTCATATAGACACCCCAAACATGTGAGGCAGGCAATCAAGAAATGGTAGGAGAACATCCTAGGATATGATGACATTGTGGAAATATTTGGGAATTCCCTCAAAGTAACTATGAGAACTCTGATTCCCATCCAAAAAAGATATGTAGGATTCCTTCCCAAGGCCTTATCATTAATGGGAATCACCTTGGTGTTATCCCCTCCATGTCTCCAACATTCATACCCTTGGGACACAAAATCTTCTATAGGTTCATTTCCCTACCTCATCCACCATAATATTGAGAATAAAATAGAACTATGATGAAATCAATTCCTTCTATAACTAGAATATGTAGAACACCTTCTTAAGTCTCGAGCCATGTCTCCATCCCAGTGCGTAAGTCCTGAATCCATATATTACAAGTATGATCAATTGTTATCCCTTATATCTCACACCAATCATGGATCTTGGGGGATTTGGTAATTTAAATGTTCATATCATTTGTATAGAGGGAGACCCTAGTTTATAATCCCCATTTAGTTGCATGATATGACTTCCCCCATACAAGGGAATCCACCATCGGGTAATCCCTAAGGGAAAAATAAAACTACGATGACTCTAATTTCTATTATGAATAGAATACATAAGATTCCTCTTTGAGGACCAGGCTCAATCGAACAATGATGAATCTGATTCTTGTTATGAATATAATACATAGGATGCCTCCTTGAGGCACTGGCTCAATTATCAGTGCTTAAATTCCTTAATATATGTCATTGACCCATGATATAAAACTGTACGGCTCAAAATAACTGTGTGGGTTTTGATAGGATTGCTCATAAAGGTTCAATACCATCCTCGAGACATCAATCTGCACCCTAGATAGTATTAATTTATATACTTTCTAGTTATATGGATTCAAAAAATAATTAGCTACCCATTTCTAAGATATAATTGGAAATAGATGAATAACCTTAGATATATATATGTGGTCCTGTCAATAGAACCCCCTTTTCATATGGAATATTAAACACTAGATCATTTATAAGTTAACTGGTCTCTTATTATTATTTTTAACAGATTCATAAAAATATATTAAATCAATAAGAAATTCCCAAAGAAGGAAACAATTCCCTCGAAAAGGGTGTAATGAGACTGTCCCCCATCCTCTTAACCATTGTGTGTTCCTAAGAGTCGTTGGGTCTGAAACCCCTTTTAACCACATGCATTTGGAAAGAAGGTCTATACCCAGGTATGGTTTTGGGAACCGTTGGGAGTTTCTATGAATGAAAGAAGTAGTGAACCCAAATTTAATAATTTTACAACATGTTCAACCCCACACAATCAATCATTAATCCCATAAACTCTCTTTATCGTGAAAAAATAGTGAAACCAACGTGAATCTGTCAAATAATAAAAATTATCAGATGATAATGCATTGTCCATATTTGTTTAGTGATTCCAATGAAAAAACTATTATACCTGATGTGAAATCCCATGTAACTAATATTCCCCAGAAATAATTTCATTATCGCTGTGATAAGTCCTCATGAAAAAAATAGACGAAACAAGAATAAGAAAGGAAATTTGTGTTACCAATTTATATTTTATTGAGAATGTATCTTTCATACAATGATTCACTAATATGTGACCTTGATCCTTGTTATATTCTTGAATGAAGATACCGATCTCACAAAAAACACACCAACCAAAGATCGTATCTTCATTTAGCAACTATTTTGGAAAATCATCTATGGCGTTAACCCTTGTGGGATGAAAAATGACCTCACAAACCCAACACCTTCAAATTTGGGTGGATAATGCAATGGATCTAGAATACCATCAACATGGTATGATTACAACCTTTTAGGCTACATAAAAGGGTCTCTGTACACTGAAATTGACAAGTTTGCCTCATCTAAAGAAAGCTGTAGTGAAACCAATGGCACTCTTTGCCATTGCAAATCACTTTGGAAGTTTATACTTGGATCACGACAGTAAGAACCTTATGTATCTAAGAATGGTAGATCTAGAAGTCATCTATAACTCCATTCTGGTCATGGTTCCATCGAGGAAGGATCTATTAACCTCTATTACTAGATTCATCCCGCTAGTGCCCCTCAATTTCCTACTGATGGCACCACCCGACACATTTCCACATCAGATGCTCATGTAAGGGCACCAAGATGTCACATTAGGTATAGAAGCTACAAATAAATGGGATTTGTATTATATATTTGATTCCTTTGATGAATACCACTGACCTATTCTAGTGGTAGCCAGTGAGATGGCTCATATACTTTCTTACTCGGATAAAGTCTACAGGCATATTCCTGCTGCAAGCCTATTGGAGGCACAAATCCCTTCCCCCATGCACAATAACCATCGACATATTCTACTGGAATAAAGAGGAAAAAGGTGGTCTCATATTCGTACTTCAATTGAGGATATCTTACAATACATATTGGAGAAAGAAAAGGTTCATGCCAACATTCTCGTGAACACTTTAATTAAATGTCACTATATTCTGGGAATAACTGAAGAGATTTGATGGTATATTCCGATACTGGTAAAGATACAATGACATGTACATATTATTATACCAACATATCAGGCAGTGCAACACATTGATCAGTATAAAAAAGTGGCTACTCTAGATAAATATCACATTCATGCTCCTATCTAGGAGGATTATTGGTATATTTCGGTAAAGGAAAAGATACCATAACAGTCTCATATTCCTATTCCAACCAAGGCTTAACAATTGAGAGTGGTGCATGCCTCAGGATATGCACACATTCCCATTGAAATATACCAGATTCACACTCAAAAGGCACCAGACTAGGATTATATTCAATTATAACGGGTTCTTACCAAGTGATATACATCATGCATTAGTAAAGGATACAATTCTAGTAAAAAAATACCATAGGAAAAATAAAAAGGCACTAGATCAGGATCATATTATCATTCCAACTAAGGCTTAAAAAGTGAGAGTGGAACATGCCTTAGGAATGGCTCATTTTAATGTTAGTGAAGCTACTTGGAAAATTACAGTAGCTAATTAAATCCAAGTTCATATCCCAACTTCCACTGATGAACAACTACACCAGAATCCTTCAAAGTCTATACATGAGGAGGATCCTATCACTTTTCCATTATAAAGGACTGCCATCATATTATTAAGAGGAATTCATATTTGGACCTAGATCATATATCTCTTCTTCTAGTGTTGATTTGAATATTCTAGAAACTGTGCATAGGTAGGATCATATCCTTGCCGATAATACAAAATCTCACTAACAAGCTCTAGTAGCTTCTCAACAGCGAGATCATATTATTGTAGCACCAATGGTTCTCAACATATTTCAATAGCCTTTATTGAAACAGTTCATATCCATTGACATCCCCAAAAGTAGGGTCGAAATATTCCATCCATGATTTAGAGTGAGGCTCATATCTTTGGTCTGCTCAATGCTAGTGTCCTTGAGGCCATTCGACACATATCCTTAACACCTCATGTAAGAACGCAGTTCTTTCTTGAGAAACAAAATATTTTAATTTCATTAATTTTTTTGTTCAAATGATTATTTACAACAAAATATGAATTCCCTATGAGTTCATTGGGATATTTGGGGTGTTCAGAGACTTTTGGGAGCCCAAAAAACCAACTTTTCAGAAAAACATATAGGTCGTACGGTTAGTAAAAACCATTCGAGATAGGCCACATAGTCTGACTAACTGTACAAGTCCTGAAGAAAGGGAAAGAGAAGCCTGTATGGTTTGTTAAGATGTTCATTTGGAGGTCCACACCTATGTAGAAGAACCTGTAATTTTTTAAAAAGGTATTTTGCACAGTTTTTGTATGGTTAGTCAAACTATGATTAATGACCTTGCAAGTGCCCCCTTTGCACAACAGATGACACTCAGTTGTTTCATGGTTTGGGAAAACCATGTGGGATAGTACTTTAATGAAAAAAACCATTTTACCTTAAAATATTATAAACCCTACAACTAATTTTTCTCTTCTACCATGAAAAATAGTGGACCTTGGAAAGTTTTTTGGAAAAAACATAGGCTTTGACATAATTATTCTACCCAAACACAGAATCGAGCACTGTTAATTTTGTTCGATTCATTCCGGAAAGTAATCCATTTATTTTTTGTCTTTACACATATGAGTTATCATTATTTTTCCTTAAATTTAGGGTGTTTTTATATATTCCATTGTTATACACACCTAATTTTCTAAGCTATAAACTTGAAATGGAATTTATTCTTTGATTAAAATGGATAGGTATAACCTAAATAATTAATGATACCTATTGATAAATTTTTAATGGTCATGAAACTTGAATTGAAACCATGCATTGGGTGCATTTTTATTTAATTGTACCACAATGGGTGGCATATGAATTTAACCACCCTTTTTGTGTGATGTTACCCTTTCCTTTGGATGTTACATAATGAATTATAATTGTAATTTTTAATTGATAAAATTAAGGGAATATAAGACTATGCACCCAAGCTACATCCATGTATTTGATTTCTTAAACATGAGTTGCTTCTTATATTGATATGACCACAAGAGATTATTAATAGGCTAAGCCTCCTAAGCTTATCCCTTACTTCAATCACCTTCTAAGGTGACGATAAATTGAAATGATCATGTGAATGAATTTTTAAATGATTAATGACTTTAGGTTAATATTTATCGTATTCCTTGGGGTGAAACATGGGTTATCATAAAAACACCATGTATGGAGTCATTGTGATGTTTCTATATTTATGCCATGTGATACATGGACTCCTTAGTTGACTGCTAGGGAAGGAACCAAAGGATTTATTGATATGTGCCCTAGTGAAACTTGGACACCTTATATGGACTACCAAGGACTGACTTAGAGGGTTGATTAAATATACACCATGTGTGATACTTTGCCTCCCTTAGTGGACCTCCAAGGATGGAATCAGATTTAAATATTATTATCCACCCATATAGAGATACCAGGGTTCCAATGAGAAATGCCCAGGATGGGATTGTATGATGCTCAGTTCGTGCTATGTTGAGTGATACCAAGATTTCAAATGAGAAAGTCCAAGGATATGTATATGTTATTAATTTAATAATAATGAAATTATTTATATGTTGTATCTTCCAAGCTAAATAACATGATTGGATTCTATCAGAGACTTATACCTTATTGGTGGCCTAGTTAGGAATCTCTAGACCACATATCATTAAGGTAGATGATCGTGTACATGCTAGGTCCCAAGACTTGATTATAATTTTATACTAGACTAGATATTTATTCAGGGACTTCAAGCTAATGATGAAGTAGGTAACATAAGAAGAGATTCCATGAGAATCGTATAACTTTATAGATTTTTTACTTTTAGTAAATCCTTTATATATTCATTTACTCCCTACACAATGTTATTATTATATATTAATTGACTGGATGTAATTAGATACAATTGGTGGCATCTTACTGGGATTTTATCTCACACCCTACTAGGGCCACCTTTGGTACTTGAGAATATTATGTTTGTGGTATGGATAAGGGAAAAATCTCTGTTACATATTTCTGATTGCTTCTTAGGAGTAGGGGAGAAAAGTACCGAGCTGAGGCTAATGATGCTATATGGAGATAGTGATTTTGGGTCTTTTTGGAATTTTAATACATGCATTGTACTATTTTCGGTATACCGATTTTGGATGGTTTTTGGAGACAAGAAATGATCATCGCTATATATGATTTTACTTATGTAATATATATATATATCTATCTTTGGATGTTTATATTTTTTATTATTGAATTAATTCTTCTATTACTTATTATTTATTATATTTACATTCTGCTACAATATGGTTATGAGTTCATAGTGTCCCCACAAACACAACCCAAGCCCTCACTGCTAGTCGGACACCTCTGGAATTTGGAGATATGCACTTGAGGCCATGTGGACAACTGGCCTCGATCATCGTTCAGTGGAATCTTAGGCCAGTAAATTACATAATCGTATCTGATTTTTATTTCTACCTTACTATTTGGCTATAATAGATAAGGGATTATAAGTGTAATTGAATTTGGTAATCATACACTCTTGTTAGTATCAAACACTTTTAAGTCAAAGTTTCTCAAATTAAAATTATTATTTTCTAGATTTTGTGATATTATAGTTGACTTGATTCCACCATTGGGTGATTCACTTGAATTATGATATTAAAATTGATATTATTGAGGGTTACATTTTTTGTAACCTAATTAGATGATGGTATGCCATCCCATGCATCATTTTAGGCACCTATTATAATTCACATTCAATGCATTACGTTGTGCCACATAGGATGTATTTATTTACTGAATGATGTTGTGATATGTTACATGATTGTTAAACCCAGCACTTGATGAATGATTGTTTAGGGAATTAGAGAACATGGTTTGTACTTAGAGTTCATGTCATAACATAACAAGTGTTTTCCCGATTAGGATACAATAGATAACCTATGTATCCAATTGTGGCACGTTGATTCGTTGACTGTGAGTCACATGGTCTAGAATGTGTTATGTTATGAATTGAGTGGAAACCATATTTTAGTTCATGAGGATTATGGTACCTTATGTATCTGACATGTTTTACCATTTGGTTCAACCATTTACAAATTAATTTATAAATAAATATTAACTAAAAGGAAACTTAATTTTTATAGTAGTGAACTTGAACTAGACCTGACCTTAGTAGTGGGTAGTAGGTAGTATCTCGTATTTTATTGTGATATGTACATCACCCAGACCTTACTCTAGGATAGGGAAGAGGGGTTCGATTCTTATATAAAAAATATTGTACCTATCATATTATGATATTTTAAGTTTCAATGATTTTTTAATCTTGTTATGTGGCTTACGCTTGGTATTTGTAGAGGTATAACACCGTGACGTACTCCAATAGTGTGCTAGGAGGGTGGAGAAAATCATACTCTAGAGGTGGAGGGCCATGAGATAATAGTATATCCTCCAGTAGTGAATGTTTAGACCCTAATGACAATTCCACACACAAGTTCCGAGGCATAGTTTCTTGAAAAACTTTTGTGTTTCATGTAGACTATTCAATGAGCACCACGATCTACCCCGATAATGGTAGAGTGGACATGTAAGTTCTTGAAGAAATATCTACCCATATCTTGGGGGGTTTTTATACCATAAGCTACGGAGTCAGGGATAGAGTCCATGCTATCTATCTTTGAGCATCTCAATACCCCACTTGAGAGAAGGGTGAAACTTTCTACTTATATGCTATGTGTTTCCTCCAAGAGATTGTGGGATTTCATTAATAAAATGGATCATCACCGGGAGATGGATTGGGGGGATTTTAATATGGACTTATATGATTACTTCTATCCCAAAACATTGAGGGTAAATATATACTGAGAGTTCATGAAATTGGGGTATGAAATGTTTTTAGTTATGGTATTCTGCCCATTTTATAGAACTGTAGTGCTTCGAACCTATTTTGTTGGGTGAGAAGTTATCTAAATCCATAAGTTTTGAGGATGGTATCATGTATGAAATCTAATATTCGGTGATTTTTCCTTAATACGATTTATGGAATAGTGAATTAGGCACTTATCATAGAGCGTAACCTGAGAGAGGCTGGGGGTGCGAGGTAGAGAGATTTATCACCTTGATCTGGTTCTAAATTAGCCATCAATAGGAAGCATTGTATGGATATTACACATGATGATATTAGTAGTCAGATAACATACTCAGGTATCCATGCAGGGTTTTACTAGTGTGGTAGACCAGGACATATGAGACCTCAATGCATGAGAGACCCAATCGAGTCTCGATTCCACAACATGATGGGCCATCTACAATGCTTTTGTAGAAAATTTCATCCAGCATCTAGTGAGATAGGGTGGAAACTGAATCCATAGAAATAGTTTGGTTAGAAGATTCTCAACAGGAAGGGATATGGAGTACAACAAGATGATTATGCGATGTGGTGGTCATGGTTATGGTGGATTGATCCCATATTTGTAGAGATAATAGAACATATATGCTCCGGGTATCCAAGTTATATCAAAGGGCCATAGACCATGACATATATATTTAGTGTAAGTAGAAACTAATGAGAATAATCCCACAACTTATAATATTATAGGTACTATTCTACTAGACTTTACTTTTGAATATACTCTTTTTGAAATATGTTCTTTTCATATCTTTATATCTGTTCCTGTTGTGAAGAGTCTTGGGTTCAACTTTTAGTGTTTTGATGGATTTATGATGCTTTATACTCTATTGGTAATTATAAGGGAAGTTGTATGTCTGTTCAGATATTTTCCCATTGATATTGGAAGGGTTAACTTTATATGGGACCTCTTTCTCCTCAAGATGATAGGTTTTTACATCTATCTCAGGATGGGATGGTTGGTTTCCTTTCATGATTTTGTTGATTTCTATCAATGAATGGTGAGATTCGCATCACCAGAGGGTGGAGAGTTTATTAAAAAGGGTGAATGGGATGTCCAGGAGAGTTGAATTGGACTTGAGTATCATGGACCAGGTTGGATGAATTCCTAGATTGTGATTTTATATCCGGATGATCTGGAGACATATCAAGAAAATTTTCCCCCAATAGTTGATTGCTTGAGGGATATTTTCCCAAGCAACTTTTCTGGAATAACTCCAGTGCGAGTGGTAGAGTTATATATCAATCTAGTTACAAGTGATATACCTTTATATATTCCTCCTAATAGGATGGCTACTACTGATATACAAGAGCTCATGTGGCTATTAGAGGATTTAGAGGCAAAGGGGTTTATCCAACCCAATACTTCTTAATAGGGTTCAATGAACCTTTTTACAAAAAATGTAGATGATACCCTTATCCAATTGGTGGATTACCATAAACTGAACCAACTAATTCTTAACAACCAATATCCTCTATCATGGATAGTTGATCTCTTCAACTAGATCTACGTATCTCGGGTGTCCTTGAAGATTGAATTGATATTAGGTTATCATCAGGTGCATGTTTGAATATAAGACATACCTCACACAAATTATTATAGTAGGTATGGTCTATATGAGTATTTTTTATGTTGTTCGGTCTCATGAATACACCAACAATTTTCATGGAACCTAAGAACCATGTTTTTTAATCTAGATTCATTTTTCATGCAATTCTGGGATAATATCTTGGTGTATTCTCACACTCGACACAACCATGCCAAATATCTTTATATCGTCTTTAATACACATAGAGAGCCTCATTTATATGCTAAGATCACAAACTGCCACTTATAGAAGCATCAAATTAACTTCATGGACCACATTATGTCATAGATAGGATAGTCAGTTAACCTAGAGAAGGTGAGGGATGTAGTTTCTTAGGAGCAACCTAAGAACATATTTGAGATACAGAGTTTCTTGGGGCTATCGGAATATTACAAGAGTTTAATACAGGAGTTATTATGTATAGAATTACCTATTATAGTCTCGACTAACAAGGATGTGAATTTTTATGGCCAGATACATGAGATTCACCCTTTCAAGTGTTTAAATGAAGATTGATTTCATCATTTATACTAATTTTTTAAGAAACATGAAAATATCACACAGTTCACTATGATGCATTGAGTATTAGGCTTGGCGCTATTATGAAAAAGGAGGATAGATTCATGTCATATGAGTGGGGTTAATTAATATTAAATAATAAGGGATACCAGATTCAGAATCTAGAGTTAGGATCACATGCATTGCATTGTTGGAGACACCACTTACTAGGAAGGAATTTTGTGGTTTCCACAGAAAACAAAATCCTCAAATATATTTTTACATAATATGACATGAATCAGATTCAATGAAGGTGGGATGAGTACCTAAGGTATTTTAACACAGATATTTCCTATATTCCTGGAAAAGACAATTCAATGGCCGATTCACTGAGCGGGAGGACTAAGATAAAGGATGTTTAGGAGGCCCGTAGTGAGTGTCAGCTTATGTATCTGTTCTCTGAGATTCACTTGGAGGTGAGGGAAACTTAGGGGTATAATTTTTGTTCATCCTTATCTATGACCTCTACCCATTTGTATAGAGTGAGGATGATACGACTATTTGACTCTAAGGTCCTAGTCTTATGGGGGAGTGTGGTGGGTTAGATCCTAAATCCAAGTTGGACCATAGGATATGATGAGATTAAATGCATAAATTGTTGCATATGGGTTTTATTAGACATGTGTGAGGAGATGATATAGGAATTTCATGCATCAGCTTGGGCATTGCATCCCGGGGTCACCAAGATGAATGAAGATTTACATTACCAATACTGGTCACCAAGAATGAAAAGGTATGTGACTAGTTTTTTCATGAGGTGTTCTATAGTGACCCTATCCTTTTACATATAACATTACATGTAACATCCCAATTAAGTAATGAATAATAGATATTTTTATCTATGTCTATTAATGATTAAGATAGTGTTTTAGAGGCTTAAAATGAAAATAAATCCAATCTTAATCATGGAATACACTAATATTCTTAAAAGATTGTTTTACTGCCTTATGATGGAAAACCCTTTTTAAATCTATATTTTGACAATTTTATAAACTATGTTTGTCAAAATAAACTTATTCTTTATTATTGGGACATCAAAATTTACTTTGTGTGAATTTTGGGTATTTTTCTGACAATGTTCATTTTTTAATGAATAGCGAAAAATACTGCATTTTACATCAAAACTGCTTTTTAATCTAATTTATTTATATTATTATATTATCTTTTTAATTTGTTTTGAAGTAAAATTAGTATATATTTTTACCATTTAATCCAATGGTGGTCATTGGAATCAATTTCACTTTGAAATTGGACTTAAATTGGTGTCAATCTTTTGATACTTATTGTTTCATAAAAACACGCTATTTGCTCTGACAACGGGAATTAATTATTAAATTAATTAATGTGACTTATATGTTTTTAATTTTGTAAAATAGACTTCATTTTTGAATTCGTAATATCAAATATATCTTAGGGTGGATTTTTGGTAATTTTATGAAAAACTTCAATTTTTAATGAATAGTGAAACCACTAAGTGGTACTTATAAAAACTGATTTTTCCATTTAAATGAAAATTTTCCATCATTGTGTTTTGAATTTTGAAAATCCAACATTCATGGTTGTCATTAGTATGTAAAATTTGGTTCAATGGGATGAAAATAATTTTTTGGTGAATAGTAACTTATTAAGTTTTTAATCGCGATTAGTGGTAATTAGTGTAGTTTAAGGTAAAAATAATGCTTTAATAAAATGAGATGAGCTTGACACATGTCCTACCCTCATTGGTTGTGTCATGGCCGACCAAGAAAAGCCATGGGTAAACTTGGGGACCCCATGGATCCACTTTGGTTGGAAAATGACATAAATAACTTTTTATTTAATGTAAAAGTAAAAATGACACGAACATAATATGTTTTACGAAAAGAATTTTTACATGGGGTTATAAAGATCAGATTTTTGATTATAAATATTAATTGGAAAGATAAAAAGATTTCATACGTCATAGTATTTTTTTTTATAATTTTTAGACTTTAAATAAATTAAATTATTTATGACATCAGGATGATGCAGCGAAGACCTCATTATTTAACGATTTAAATAAAATGGAAAGATAATGTAAAATCTATGAACTACAGATGTCCAAAACTTATTGTATGGGTGGATTTTGAACCCTTATCACCTTATACACAAATTATACCAATGTGGGACCTTTTAAAACTGAAACACATTTTCAAATAAAGTAATATTCCTTTACTTTCCAAAAGTGCCCCTCCTCTCCTCTTATAAAAGGCCCCCACCTCTACCTCCTTACCCACACTCCCAAAGCCTTTGGCTCGGCCAACCCCTGCCCATTTTGTCTCTCCACATCCCTATATTACTCCTTCAAGCATCACTTTGGGCAGAAGTCTTCCCAAGGAAGCCTTTGAGCTCAAACCAAGGGGAGTTACCAGATTTTAAGGTAATGTCTTCTTTTGAGTCCTTTTGTTTTATTTTGCTTCTCCAACACCCTAAACTCTTTTTATTTACTTCTTTTGTAACAAAAACAGTATATTCAATATACTATGATGTTGTTATAAGATTTATTCGAGCTACACTCTCACACAACTACATAAAATGGTTAAAGAACATACGGTTTCCGTGGATGGCGAAATTCTGCCTCCCAAAACGATGATTGTTCAATACTCATTTAACACCTTCAAAGGTGGCCATTATGATGTAACTATTTTTATATATGATATATAATATGTTTATTCTTCCTTAAGATTCTGTATTTTTTATTTATGTCATACCATTATTGTTTCCTTTATGGGTAAACACGATATCTTCATTTTAGGAAGTGCGGACTACCGCCCCCGGAAAGTGATTTGATTCGTTAATACCATATGTGGGATGTGTAATGGATAAAGTTAATGATATTATATATGTTATTATACTGGAATTATAATATACTCTTATATCATTATGATTCCATTCCAGAAAATACGAAATTGAAATGGAAGTAGCGTTCATGCGTACGTACGGCTTACCGTCTCCATGAACGGTGCATTTCATTTCTTACCTCTGAATGTGATGTAACATTATAAATACATGTATACGCTGAATATATATGATATATATGTTATCCAAATCATTAATATCATTCTGGATATAACGAACCTTTGACCAAATTAACAACTTGTAAGTGTAAGAAGTCTATTTTTGATTTAAGAACCAAATACCGACAAAATGAACATTATTAACTTAAATGATTACATGATGTTCATAAAATGGTATAAAAGGAATAATGAACTTGAAAAAGGTTCTTAAGCAAGTATATATTAACTCATGTTTATTATTCAGAATATTAAAGAACGGTCGGGTCAAGTCGGATACGAGGTATGGGACTTCGTCTCAATCTCCTTTCATTGAGGCATATTTTGTTTTATACACAACCTTCTTTTATATGGTGTATAAACCCCTTTGACTTTTATGTTTATTCAAAAGGAATCTTTTTTATAAGAAGAGTTTACTAAACGACAAAAGGGAATGTTTTTGTCGTACGTATGCAGCGACAACGACTTCTCCGCCGTTGTGACCGTTAGTTGAGTTTCGACTTCCTCTAAAAGCCATACCTTCTTTTTAAAAGAAAAATAAATACCATTTTTTACTTTTCTTTTATTTCGGTATTAAAAATGGTTTTCATAATGTTTTTATATCAATGTGTTGTGTTGATATCTTGTGATTTAAAGGTGGAAATGTTATGTTTCCTTTATGCATGTTTTATGTGATACGATTATGTTGTGGTTCTTGGACATTATTATGAAGACGGGTGGTTCCATGATAAACTAAGGGCAGGTGAGCCCGATATAGCTCTCCAATGCATTGGGTAACGCGAAGGAGTGAAACATTAAGGTTTCTCCGAAGAGATTTAGGGAATATACTGTGATGGGTATTCCAAACGTAACCAAGAGGGTTACTCCCTACGTAAGAATGTTATGAATTCCTCAAGTTACCTTTATGTCTTATGATCTCTATGATTTATTCATGATTTGATGAGGTATGTTAAAGTGCTTATATTTTATGGGTAAAGTATGATCTCATCCTTATGTATATATGTACCCATGTTTCCTTTCCATATTTTTATATCCCTTACTGAGCTTTTTATGCTCATCCCAAGTTTTTTGAAATGTTTTTCACAGGTCAAGGGAAAGGTACATGATATGATGATAGTGTCAAGGAAGTGTCAAGAAAGAATCCATGTTTATTTTAAATATGTTTCCATTGATGGGAATGAAGAATACTATATTTATGTAACCACTTTGTTTATATGTGGGTTGTAATTCACGTTTTATGATCTAATTCTCTAAAACTCTAAACCTGAAAAGATCCTCAATCTGTAATCTTGTGATAACTCGAGATTAAGTAAGGTTTAAGGCTGGGGCCTTATAGTTGGTATCAGAGGTCGGTTTAGATTACTTTAGGAGTTACAATTCTATTAAATGATAAACCAAAAATATTTTTTTATGGTCAAATTGAAGTGATATAGAATTTGAAGATTACCATATTGCATCATCTAAGACATGTTTGTTCAGAATGGTTTTCCGCAGAGGAAACATGGAAGCAGTACTAGGAAGGCATACAGAAGGAAATAACCTTCCGAATCAGCATCCTGAGATGGTCGGATTTGGAACTGAATAGTTTGTTGCAGTAATGGCGCAGTTGACTCAGGCTATAAATGGTGGTGGTATCCATGCACGAGATCAGCCAGATCAACCGTAGAGGAACATGTCAGTGGTGGAACATTTCATGAGGCAACATCCCCCATCATTCAGAGGATCATCTGACCTTGTGCTGGCTGAAGGGTGGATTAAAGCACTGGAGAAGATTTTCGATGTCATGAGGTGTTCAGACAATCAAAAGGTTAGTCTTTCTATTTACCGTTTGGAGGGTGAGGCAGATCAGTGGTGGTCTATGGTTAAAAATATCAGGGACACCGATGAGATTGATGCTATCGACTGGGATGAATTCAAAGGTATGTTTCTTGAGAAGTATTTTCCTAAGGCTGTTCAACTTAGGATGGAAAATCAATTCTTGGAATTGAGGCAAGAGGAAGACTCAGTGGCTACCTATGAAGAAAGGTTCACTCGATTGGCAAGGTATGCTCAAAATTTTAACCGAGACCTTGATAGTAAAATAAATCGTTTTTACTCAGGATTAAAGCCAAAATATCGAAGGGTATTAGCTTCTCGTGAGTTTAAAAGTTATGAAAATCTTGTTCGATGTGCTGAGAAGGTGGAAATGGAGTTTTCCGATGATCAAGTGTTCTATAACAACCAACAGAAGAAGAGACCGATGTGGCAGGAGAAAGGTAAGAATTATTCAAAAAAGTCTGATGGTAAGAAAACTATGTTTCCAGTTTGTGATAAATGTGGCAAAAGGCATGCTAGGGAATGTCTTCTGAATTTTGGAAAGTGATACCGATGTGGTAAGATGGGACATAAGGCTCATGATTGCACTGAAAAGGATCAAGGTGAAGGTAAGACCAAATTTGATTTACAGTTAGTGAAATGTTTTAAGTGCAATGAGATGGGTCACTATGCAAACGAGTGTCCGAAAAAGAGCTTGAGTGATGGGAAGCAGTTAGAATACAAGTAGAAAGGGGTGGTGAAATCATTTGAAACTACTTCAGTAGATATTGGGCCATTGAATTAAGTAGTATCAAGAGTTGAAAAGAAGATTGGTGAATGCTCCAGTTTTGGACCTACCTTCCAGGAATGGTGAGTTTGTTATCTACAGTGATTCTTCATTGAAAGGACTTGGTTGCATCCTAATGCAGAATGATCAGGTAATTGCTTATGTATCACGACGGTTGAAAACTCATGAGGTAAATTACCCTACACATGATTTGGAATTAGCTGCTGTTGTTTTTGCTTTAAAAATTTGGAGGCATCATTTGTATGGAGTAAAGTGTGAAATATATACCGATCATAAAAGTTTAAAGTATATATTCACTCAGAAAGAATTGAACATGAGACAAAGGATATGGCTAGAATTAATCAAGGATTATGATTTTACAATTCATTACCATCTGGGAAAAGCAAATAAAGTGGCTGATGTTTTGAGTCGAAAAAGTAATGCTTCATTAACCATGCTACGTTTGGAAAGAGATCCATTGGTTTTTGATTTGATGAACTTTGGCATAGAAGTTGTTGGCACAGGAAGTTCTTCTATTTTGTTTCTGGTATCAGTGAGATCATCCCTATTAGACAGAATCAAGCAAGCACAGAAGAAAAACAGTGAGTTTTAGAAATAGGTAGAGCTAGTTCAGAAGGGTAAGTTGCCTGAATTCAAAATTGACAATGATTGTGTTTTGAGGTTTGGGAAGAGATTATGTGTGCCTTATGATTCACAGTTGAAGAATGAGTTGTTATGTGAGGCTCATAGTTCCCTGTTTTCAGTTCATCCTGGTAGTATAAAGATGTACAGAGATCTGCGAGAGTATTACTGGTGGAATGGAATGAAAAGAGATATTGCTGATTTTATTGTGAAGTGTTTGACTTGTCAGCATGTTAAAGCAGAGCGGCAGTTACCTAAAGGGATGCTTCAGCCTTTACCAGTGCCAGAGTGGAAATGGGAAAACATATCCATGGACTTTGTTGTGGGATTACCGAGGACATATCGAGGTAATAATGGAATCTGGGTTATTTTTGATCGCTTGACTAAATCTGTTCATTTCCTTCCTATTCGAGATACACTCTCTCTAGATCAACTTTCTCGATTGTATCTTAAAGAGATAGTAAGGTTACATGGAGTTCCCCTCTCCATTGTATCGGATCGTGATCCCAGGTTTACTTCTAACTTTTGGAAAGGCCTTCAGAAGTCGTTGGGTACTGAATTAAATTTTAGTATAGCTTTTCATCCTCAATCAGATGGGCAGTCAGAACGAACAATTCAGACATTGGAGGATATGCTACGAGCTTGTTCTATGGATTATCGGGGAAGTTGGGACCAACATATTTCTTTGGTTGAATTTTCATATAATAACAGTTTTCATTCCAGTATACAGATGGCACCATTTCAGGCATTATATGGGAAGCGGTGTCGAACTCCAGCTTTCTGGGATGAAGTGGGTGAAAGGAAGTTGATGGGACCAGAATTGGTAGAAGATATGGAAGAAAAAGTTCAGCTGATTCAGAAACACATGAGAACAGCTCAGAGCAGGCAGAAGAGTTATGCGGCTAACCGGAGGAAGGATCTATCTTTCGAGGTAGGTGATCATGTTTTTCTCAAGGTTTATCCTTGGAAAAGTGTGATGAGATTTGGTAAGAAAGTAAAGTTGAGTCCAAGGTTCATTGGACCATACGAAATTCTGGAGAGAGTTGGATGAGTTGCATAACGAGTGGCTTTACCTCCGAGTTTATCTCAGGTACACAATGTTTTTCACGTTTCGATGTTGAGAAAGTATATGCCAGATCCATCTCATGTTTTGAGTCCAGAGGTAGTTCAGCTCGAAGAGAACCTATCTTATGAGGAACAACCGGTCCAGATTCTTGACCATAGGGAGCAATTGTTACGGAATAAGGTGATTCACCAGGTAAAGGTTTTTTGGAAAAACCACATGATTGAAGAGGCAACATGGGAATCTGAAAATGCAATGATGGATAAGTACCCCCTTTATTTGATAAGTAAATAAATTGCGGGGATGCAATTTTCTAAAGGAGGGAAGGATGTAACATCCCAAGTAAGTAATGAAAAATATATATTTTTATCTATGCCTATTAATGATTAAGATAGTGTTTTAGAGGCTTAAAATGAAAATAAATCCAATCTTAAGCATGGAATACACTAATATTCTTAAAAGATTGTTTTACTGCCTTATGATGGAAAACCCTTTTTAAATCTATCTTTTGACAATTTTATAAACTATGTTTGTCAAAATAAACTTATTCTTTATGATTGGGACATCAAAATTTACTTTGTGTGAATTTTTGGTATTTTTCTGACAATGTTCATTTTTTAATGAATAGTGAAAAATACTGCATTTTACATCAAAACTGCTTTTTAATCTAATTTATTTATATGATTATATTATCTTTTGAATTTGTTTTGAATTAAAATTAGAATATATTTTTACCATTTAATCCAATGGTGGTCATTGGAATCAATTTCACTTTGAAATTGGACTTAAATTGTTGTCAATCTTTTGATACTTATTGTTTCATAAAAACACGCTATTTGCTCTGACAGCGGGAATTAATTATTAAATTAATTAATGTGACTTATATGTTTTGAATTTTGTAAAATAGACTTAATTTTTGAATTCGGAATATCAAATATAGCTTAGGGTGGATTTTTGGTAATTTTCTAAAAAACGTCAATTTTTAATGAATAGTGAAACCACTAAGTGGAACTTATAAAAACTGATTTTTCCGTTTAAATGAAATTTTGCCGTCATTGTGTTTTGAATTTTGAAAATCCGACATACATGGTTGTCATTAGTATGTAAAATGTGGTTCAATGGGATGAAAATAATTTTTTGGTGAATAGTAACTTATTAAGTTTTTAATCGCGATTAGTGGTAATTAGTGTAGTTTAAGGTAAAAATAATGCTTTAATAAAATGAGATGAGCTTGACACATGTCCTACCCTCATTGGTTCTGTCATGGCCGACCAAGAAAAGACATGGGTCAACTTGGGGACCCCATGGATCCACTTTGGTTGGAAAATGACATAAATAACTTTTTATTTAATGTAAACGTAAAAATGATACAAACATTATATGTTTTACGAAACAAATTTTTACATGGGGTTATAGAGATCATATTTTTGATTATAAATATTAATTGGAAAGATATAAAGATTTCCTACATCATAGTATTTTTTTTATAATTTTTAGACTTTAAATAAATTAAATTATTTATGACATCATGATGATGCAGCGATGACCTCATTATTTAACGATTTAAATAAAATGGAAAGATAATGTAAAATATATGAACTACACATGTCCAAAACTTATTGGATTGGTGGATTTAGAACCCTTATCACCTTATCCACGAATTATATCAATGTGGGAACTTTTAAAACCGAAACACATTTTCAAATAAAGTAATATTTCTTTACTTTCCAAAAGTGCCCCTCCTCTCCTCTTATAAAAGCCCCCACCTCTACCTCTTTACCCACACTCCCAAAGCCTTTGTCTCGGCCAACCCCTGCCCATTTTGGCTCTCCACATCCCTCTCTTACTCCTTGAAGCCTCACTTTGGGCAGAATTCTTCCCAAGGAAGCCTTTGAGCTCAAACCAAGGGGAGTTACCCGATTTTAAGGTAATGTCTTCTTTTGAGTCCTTTTGTTTTATTTTGCTTCTCCAACACCCTAAACTCTTTTTATTTACTTATTTTGTAACAAAATCAGTATCGTAAATATACTAGGATGTTTTTATAAGATTTATTAGAGCTACACTCTCACACAACTACATCAAATGGTTAAAGAACATACGGTTTCCGTGGATGGCGAAATTCTGCCTCCCGAAACGATGATTGTTCAATACTCATTTAACACCTTCAAAGGTGGACATTATGATGTCACTATTTTTATATATGATATATAATTTGTTTATTCTTCCTTAAGATTTTGTATTTTTCATTTATGGCATACCATTATTGTTTCCATTATGGGTAAACACGATATCTTCATTTTAGGAAGTGCGGACTACCGCCCCCAGAAAGTGATTTGATTCGTTAATACCATATGTGGGATGTGTAAAGGATAAAGTTAATGATATTATATATGTTATTATACTGTAATTATAATATACTCTTATATAATTATTATTCCATTCCAGAAAATACGAAATAGAAATGGAAGTAGCGTTCATCCGTACGTACGACTTACCGTCTCCATGAACGGTGCATTTCATTTCTTACCTCTGAATGTGATGTAATATTATAAATACATGTATATGCTTAATATATATGATATATATGTTATACAAATAATTAATATCATTCTGGATATAATGAACCTTTGACCAAATTAACAACATGTAAGTGTAAGAAGTCTATTTTGGATTTTAGAACCAAATACCGACGAAATGAACATTATTAACTTAAATGATTACATGATGCTCAAAACATGGTATAAAAGGAATAATTAACTTGAAAAATGTTCTTAAGCAAGTATAGATTAACTCAAGTTTATTATTCAGGAGATTAAAGAACGGTCGGGTCAAGTCGGATACGAGGTATGGGACTTCGTCTCAATCTCCTTTCATTGAGGCATATTTTGTTTTATACACAACCTTCTTTTATACGGTGTATAAACCCCTTTGAATTTTATGTTTATTCAAAAGGAATCTTTTTTATACGAAGTGTTTACTAAACGTCAAAAGGGATTGTTTTTGTCGTACGTATGCAGCGACAACGACTTCTCCGCCGTCGTGACCGTTAGTTGAGTTTCGGCTTCCTCTACAAGCCATACCTTCTTTTTAGAAGAAAAATAAATACCATATTTTACTTTTCTTTTATTTTGGTATCAAAAATGGTTTTCATAATGTTTTTATATCAATGTGTTGTATTGATATCTTGTGATTTAAAGGTGGAAATGTTATGTTTCCTTTATGTATGTTTTATGTGATACGATTATGTTGTGGTTCTTGGGCATTATTATGAAGACGGGTGGTTCCGTGATAAACTAAGGGCGGGTGAGCCCGATATATCTCTCCAATGCATTGGGTAACGCGAAGGAGTGAAACATTATGGTTTCTCCAAAGAGATTTAGGGAATATACTGTGATGGGTATTCCAAACGTAACCAAGAGGGTTACTCCCTACGTAAGAATGTTATAAATGCCTCAAGTTACCTTTATGTCTTATGATTTCTATGATTTATTCATGATTTGATGAGGTACGTTAAAGTTCTTATGTTTTATGGGTAAAGTATGATCTCATCCTTATGTATATATGTACCCATGTTTCCTTTCCATATTTTTATATCCCTTAATGAGCTTTTTATGCTCATCCCAAGTTTTTTGAAATGTTTTTCACAGGTCAAGGGAAAGGTACATGATATGATGATAGTGTCAAGGAAGTGTCAAGAAAGAATCCATGTTTATTTTAAATATGTTTCCATTTATGGGAATGAAGAATACTATCTTTATGTAACCACTTTGTTTATATGTGGGTTGTAATGCAAGTTTTATGATCTAATTCTCTAAAACTCTAAACCCGAAAAGATCCTCAATGTGTAATCTTGTGACAACTAAAGATTAAGTAAGGTTTAAGGCTGGGGCCTTTTATTACATGATTTTAATAATTATTATACACTATAGTACAAGTGAGGGATCATAAAGTCTAGTGTTTTGAAAGAGTAGGTACATGAAACTGAAAACATGGAACCAAATAAATAATTTCATTATTTAATCCCTAAATTGAGATCCTAAATTCCATTTTTCTCAAACAACTACATAGGGTACCCTGGGGAACACATGATAAATGGGATGAGCTAAATAGACCAGTAATGTAATAACCATAAGAACAAAGCATTGGCACATGGTATAGATGGAATGTCATGATGATATAAAAAGGCATGTAATATATGGAATCATAACATATAAAAATTGAATCATATGAAAATAGATTCATATTAAAGTGTAAGTAGCATAAAAAAAAATTTATCATGTTTCAAGGCTAACCACAAAGACCGTTGTGCATGGTTTCACAAGCCGTGACTAACCGCCAAGACCGTCTCAGATGGTAGCACAAGCCTATATTAACCGCCAAGACAATCACACATAACTTCCAATGAGAATAAGATTTAGCCCAATGCATGGGGGAACTATCTTGGAAAACCCATCTATACTTTTCAGGAATATTTTTTCCACTTAAATAATCATACATAAGAAATCTTACATAAACATAAGGGTTACCCATGGAATGAATTGGGTACCACAATCATGTCATAAAGCATAAAAAATGCGTGTATCATAAAAATGTACATGAATGAAAAGAACTAAAATATACATGGAAATTAATAAGGTAAAATAATATATTTTCAAGGTAAGTGATTTTAATTATAAGTGAGAACATGTAATAAAATTATTTGGGAAATTTTAGTATTAAAAATTTTTTGTGTTGTTTTAAGGAAACTACTATAGAGCCTTTAAAACAGAAAAGGGAATGATACTTTATATAAAAATATAAGTGAACAATGAAGGTTCTCAACATAAGAGAGACTAATATTATAAATACAATGATGTATTCAAATAGGAGATAGAGTGCACTTGAAATCAGGTAAGAATTTGGGAAGTTCCCTCAAAACTAGTTTTCTTACCGGGAAGTATTGAGGAGGAAATCACTTAAAAACATTTAAATCCAAAAGAATAATGATGATGGGGTCTTTATAAATTAATTTGGTACATTTAAATATCATTTAAAATATGGAAATAAAAATATATGATATCTTAATTTTGGTAAAATAAATATAAGGAAACTCGAATTAACAAAGGAGGTTTGGGATGAATCCCTTATAGATTAACGACATGGTATCAGGTGTGCTTAAGAGGGATGAATGTGAGAGAAAGGGGATTGTTGTCAATAATAAATCATGATGGAAGTATGGAGTAGGTGATAAATCATACCCCATATTTAGGTATTACACATTAAATGGAATAACATATGGGAAATTCTTGAATAATAGTAGAATACAGAGAAACCCTTACCATAAGTTTGATGGTGTTCTCCACTTTAATTAATGACCTGAATAATAAAACTAGGATCATTAATTAAAAATTACATAACCCCTAATATATGTGAAATATTTATTATAACCTTTTTAAGTTTATTCATGACCTTTTTTATGTGTAAAGTGGATCAATTTCATTGTTCGGGTCCATTTTTTTCTTGGTTTTTACGATCGGTTTACTTATTTTCATAAAGGGAGAAAAATGTAAAATGGGGATGGTTGAAAAAAATTGGAGTTATATTTTATTATTGAACATCTAGAAGTTTAAATGGTTGAAAATTTAATTTTTTTTACTTGGAGTGAAGTAGAATCATTATATAAAACTTTAGGTATAACCTTTTGGGTTCATTGCAGTTTTTGATCACTACGAACTCATTTTGCATTATTTTTTAATATAATTTATAAAAAAAGATTATAGAAACTTACAGAAGATGTATTTCATAATAATATGGTTTAAACATAACAAAAATGGTCTCATTACTAGAATTAAATATTTTAATGAAATTGAAAACCAATCTTCCTTGAATGTGGTAAATTAACACATCTATGATTGTATCTTTACTACTAGTATAAAAGAATAGTAAAGGAGAGATGATAATTAGTTATTCCATTATCATAAAAAAATTCTATCACATGTATTGTATTGGAGTTTTCATAACATTTGTACGAGGATATGTAAGGATAGAAATTAAAACAAATGAACTTGAAAAGAAAGTAAAATAACTGAATAGATGAATTTACCTCTTGAATCAATCTTCCGTGAGGGCCTATTAAGGGGGATATGAATTGGTATTTTGAAGAGAATAAGGGCTCCTGGAAATTTCGAAGGATCTTAGAGAGAGATGGGTGAAGTATCTAGGGTAGGAACAAAGCCTGGGAGGAGTGAAGAGAAGATGAGAGTGTGGGTGGTTTTTATAGTGGAGGGGATGAAGATTTTCTTAATATTTTAATCATTAGTTTATTATTTTTCCATAAGACTAGAAATAGTGACGATTCCACGAACAAGAATAGTAATAAGTTAATGTGAGTTAGATATTTGTGTACTTAAATCACTCATGATGTTAGGAATAGTGGATTTAAATTATAATATATTTATCTGGTAAATTAATGTATTTTACTATTCACCAAAAAATTCCTGTATTTTAGAAAAATCCTAAAAATTTACTCTAGCCATTTTTTGATGCATAGAATCCAAAATTGAACTAATTTTTTCAAAAATAATTTCATAAATATAATCAATTTTCTTTAATTAAAAACATAATTTACTTTAAAAATACAGATTTTAAAACTATAACAGATTTTATAATTTTTTTCAAAAATTAAGTAATGGTCTTATAAAATTATCCTAAAACTAGAAGACATAAAACTTTTCATTTATGAACACATTTTAAGAAAATAAATTTTATTTTAAATTAATTAATTAATTGTAAATAATTATTTATGACTTACAAAAATACTAATACTTTTACTATGATCATATTAACAATTATAAAATTCATATATTTTATTTGTATAGTCAAGGGTTAGGTTTCTATCCTTTTAGTCAATGTACTATTCATAAGGGTCATATTACTATTCATAAGGGTAACATTAATATTCATAAGGTCTTCTTACTATTCCCCAAAAATTAAGTTTGCCTTATCAGACTCCAAACATCTTACTGATTGGAACCACGTATGTCAATTTTTTTGAAATTCAAATCACAGATGTGTCAAAATTATGTTTAAAGGCCACATAGTACATAATAGTTCATTGTGTTGTTATTTCAAGTGATTATATAACATATTTATAGGAATAAAATTTCCACTGATAAAACATTGGGTCATTACAATATTCATCCATTATGAAATTTCTCCCTCAAAATTTTGTTTTACATTCTAAACCATAAACAGGTGTGGGCACTTTTCCTTTATTACCTCCACCAATTCCCATGTTTCCTCTTCGTACTTATGGTTCTAACACAGTACTTTGACTAGGTGAGTAGTTTTGTGATGTAAAACTTTATTTCTACGATCAAAGATCTTCACTGGCTGCTCCTCGCAAGAAATATCATTCTCCAACTATACCACCTCTGAAGAGAGTACATGTGAAGGTTCCGGTATATATTGCCTTAAGAGGGATACATGAAAGACATCGTTTACTTTTGACATAGTAGGAAGAAGTGCCAGTATATAGGCTGTAACCCTAACATGATCAAGAATCTCAAAGGGGCCAATGTACCTTGGACTTAACTTCGTTTTTTTCCAAACCTCATGACCTTCTTCCTTTGAGATATACGTAAAAATACAATGTCTCCAACTTTGAACTCATGGTCTCATAGATAATTGTATGCATAAATCTTTGGTTGAATTTGGGTTTCCTTGATGTGATGATAAATAGTTTTCAACTTCTCTACAATTTCTTCGACCATTTTAGGTATTTGTAGCTTACTCTCTCCTACTTCATCCCAACACACCGTTGTTCTGCATCTTTTCCCATAAAGCTATTTGAATGGTGCCATTCAGATGCTCAAGTGGAGGCTATTGTTGTAGGAGAATTCAAATAGTGGAAGATATTGGTCTCATACCCCTTTGAAGTCCATATAACATGCTCTAAGAATATCTTCTAGTGTTTGAATAGTTCGCTCAGATTGGTCATCAGTTTGAGGAAGATAGGCTGTACTGAAGTTCAGTTCTGTGCTTAGAGCATGTTGGAGACATTTCCAGAACTTCAAGGTGATCCTCAGATCTGGATCATATACAATAGATAGTGGTACTATATGCAGTCTTACTTCTTATTTGATATATATCTGTTCAATTTGATTCAATGAGAAGTCCTCTCGAATCACGATAAAGTGAGATGTCTTTGTAAGAAGATCCACAATGACCTATATAGCATTATTTCCTCTAGATGTCCTTGGAAGTCTAGTAACAAATTCCATGGTGATGTTCTCCCACATCCATATTTCTATGGGTAGTGGTTGAATCACCCCCTTATACTTCTGTCTTTTAGCTTTCACATGTTAACCTACTACACACTTTGATTTATATTCAGCAATATCCTTCTTCATATTTTTCCACCAAAAGTTCTCTCATTGATCTTGATACATCTTCACGTTCCCCAGGTGAATAGAGATGGTCGAGCTATGTGCATCATTCAAAAGTTCCTTATTTATCTCCATATTGGATGGTACATATAATCAATACCCAAATCTTACAACTCCTTCATCATCAATATTGTACTAGAAGGATCTTCCATTTATAGTGGCTTCCACACTTTTCTTAATTTCCACATATTTTCTTTGATTATTCTTTATTTTATCCATAAGGGATGGTTGATCAATCATTTGAGAAAGGATTGATGATGTTACTCCCTTAATTATTCCCATATCTATCCACTAAAAACATAAGAAGATTAGATCCCTTTCAATTCTTTCCATTGATAAAGATGTAGGATCCTTTTTACTCAGATAATTCTCCACCTTATTTTCCTTACCAGGATGAAAGTTGATTGAGTAGTCATAATATTTGATGAGCCCTATCCATATTTTTTGGTACATATTAATATATTTTTGTGTGAATATATATTTTAGACTCTTGTGATCAGTATATGTCTCATAGTTCTCCCTATAGAGAAAATGCCGCCAGAGTTTTAACAAAAAGATCACAACTGCCAACTCCAAATCACATGTATGATAGTTTTGGTAATGTATTTTCATATTACTTAAGTCATAGGATATCAATTTATCATTTTTCATCATCACATATCCTATTACCTTCTTTTAAGCATCACCATAAACCACAAATAGTTCTAAACTTATTGGGAGTGTGATTACTGAAACAATTATTAGCCACTTTTTCAACTCCTTAAAACAGTCTTCACATTCCTGAGTCCAGAAAAACATTAATCCCCTTTGTGTCATATTGGTCATTGGGTTTGAGAATCATGAAAAGTTATTAAAAAATTGTCAGTGATACAAAACTAGACCAAGAATGTTATGGATCTCCATTATAGATATTGTCCTAGGAAACTCTTCAATCACCTTTGTCTTGGAAGGGTCAACAAATATCCCTTTGCTGGTGATAACATGCCCCAATAACGATACTTAATCTATCCAGAACTCACATTTACTGTACATTTCATACATCTTATCCCTTATCAAATTATTTGACACAATATCCAAATTCTTATCATGTTCCTCCTTTCTCTTGTAGTATATTAGAATATTATCGATAAAGAATACCAAATGTTTTTTGAGGTAATCTCTAAGGACTCTATTCAGTAAATCCATAAAAAATTGTTGGAGAACTTGTGAGTCTGAAGGGAATCACAATGAAATCATGGTTTCTATACCTTTTTCGAAAGGTAGTCTTGGGAATATCTTCCTTCTTTAGCTTTAATTGGTGATATCCCAACCGAAGGTCCGCCTTAGAGAAATAAAATCCCCCACAATTCTGATCGAATAAATCATATATTTGTGGGAGGGGATACTTGTTCATTATCTTGTTTTTATTGAGCTCACAATAATCAATGCAGAGGTGCAGGGATCTATAATTATTCTTAACAATGAGGACTGACACACCCCATGGTGAAGTAATCGAGTGTATAAAACACTTCTCCATATTCTTCTGTAACTGATTTTTCAGCTCCTCAAGCCCTACAGTGGCCATTCTATAAGGTTTCTTTGATATAGGAAGAGTTCTAGGAATAAGTTCAATTGTGAACTCAACCTATCTATTAGGAGGACTAACAAGTAACTCTTTAGGGAATACATCAGTGCAATCCCTCATGATGGTCATACCTTTGAGCGATATTCTCTCCTTTTGTCTCAATCATTTGAGATAGACATGATTGAACATAAGTAATTAATATCCCCACTTAATATAATGATTCTATAGGATATTCATCATCCTCCTTATATTTGTAAAGAATTGGAGGATGCTTTGGGATGTGAAGAGTAACATCCCTTTCCTGACAACTGCTTTTTTCCTTATATAAAGATATCCAATCCATGCCAACGATGACATCAAACACCACTAAAGGAAGTATGATGACATTTACTGGAAGGTTCATCCCATAAAAATTTATTGGGGAGGAGTTATAAACCTTGGATGTAATAATTTACGCATTCTCTATTCTCACATATAACATATCCTCCAAATTTTGATGGGGGTGTTTGAAATGTTATAGTAAACTTGAAAGATATGAAAGAATTAGTAGAACTAGAATCAAATAGTAATTATATATTCTTGAATGAATAAATAGTGTAACTGTCACCACATCATTTTCCGAATCCACCTCTACAGCAGTGATAACATACTCCCTTCCTTGTTTCCTTAGATGTTGTTGTTGATTTCATCCGACAACCCTCAGCATAGAGAAATTGTTTGCATAATGACCATGATCCTTTTAGTTGTAACACATCACTACAGGCTAAGTGTTGATATGAACCTTCATTTATTCTTCCACATTAGTGGGATTTTTGATATCTCTTCAGCAGTTTTTAGATAGATGTTCCAACTTTATAGATTTGAAGTAATTCCTAGTTTCTTTTAGAATGTTCCAAAGATACTTCTTTCAAAAAATTTTACACATGGGATGATCGAGCTTCTTTCCATCATGTAATTTATTTATGAAACTACCCACATTAGATTTCATTTTCCACTTCTTGTTACCATGACCATGATAACACTAAGAGTCTTCGATCTCAATTTCAACCTTGAGGGAACCATATAAAATCTCCTCATAACTGTTGAAGTCTCGAATCAACAATGCTTTTCCTAGACTCAGGTTTATGGTTATAAATAATCAATCCAATTTTTTTCGATGTTTAATACATAAACATAGGCATAACTTGCTAGACTTTTAATTTTTTCTTCATAATACCTGATAGAATTATCTTCTTTCTTCTTGAGTTTGAGAAACTATCTTTCAATATTGAGATGGAGGGTTTGAGGAAAATATTTTTTGAAAAAAATTATCTTAAATTTTTCCCAATCCATGTAATAAATTTATTCATAGGGATTTATATTCTTTATTAGTGACCACCACTGATCAGCTTCACCATCAAAATGATTTACCACTCGTATGACTTTCCCTACTTCTGAGAAACAGAGGACAAAGAATATATTTTAAATGGAGTTAATCCACTGTTCCACAAGAAGGGGATCAAAATATCCAAAAAACATGTGGGGCCTTTTCTGTGTGAAGGATTCAACAATAACTTTCTCTTTCCTTGGAGGTGGTGGGTGTTCCACATTATTCAAGTTATTATTAATAACTTGAGCCAACTGGGAAAGTACTATCCTGAGGTTTTGAGCACCCATTCCCATCATATCAGGCATGTCGTTATGGATATCTTCACATTCCAAATCACATTGATTGTTGGACCAAGTTCTTCTATTTCTCGCTATTAAGTGAGAAAAATAATGTACAATTAGAGGTATTGAATACTTAGCTATTGATCATAAAAAAGAAACATTGAACATAAATGGATAATCTTTTAAAGGAGAAGTATATCCTAACTTGTGATTACTTTAGATTAAATCTAGGTTATCCTCATTATATTTATTAACTTATATTTTTATCAGCTATTTTTCTATTCCCTTAATAATGGTTTTTTCTATTCTCAGTAATTTACTAAAGCATATCCCTTGGGAGTGTCAATCTTAGAGTGTAGCAAGACCCATTTTCATGCATTAGTTCCTGTTCGAGTCTAGATCAAAGAAGTGTTTTCAGGTTTTACCCCTAGATACATCTATGATAGAGCCACCTCTATATGTTTGTATCTAGATAAGGATGTATTTTCTTGATAAACCTCTTACTCTATACTTACCAAAGTTTGGGTGTGTTTTCTTATACATTGTATCATCCCTCTGTTTCTTAATATAGTTATCTAATAGTAATCTCCAAAATAACTAGACCATCCTCTGATACCAACTATAGATACCCTAGCCTTTTAAATACAAAATTATATGATTTAATATTAATTATAGATCAGAGTACAAGAAAATGATCATAAATTCTAGTGTCTTGGAAGACTAGGTATATAAAAATGAAAACATAGAACCAAATAAAACATTCCATTATTTAATCTTCCAATTGAGATCATAAATTCCATTGTGCTCAAACATCTTCACAGGGCACCGTGGGGAACACATGAAAAAAGGGATGATCTAAATAGACCATTAAGTGAATAACCATAAGAACAAAGGATAACCATATAAAAAGGAATGTAACATATATAATCATAAAAAATAAACATAGAGTCATAGTAATGTGACATCAGCATAAAACATGATTTTTTCATGATTCAAGGATAACCTCCAAGACTGTTGTTCTTGGTAGCACAAGCCAAGGCTAACGGCCAAAACCGTCACACATTGTAGCACAAGACAAGGCTAACTGCCAAGACCATCACACATAATGTCTCATGAGACTCAAAAATACCCAATGAATTGAAGCTCTATCTAGGCACACCCATATTAACTTTTCATGAATATATTTTCCACATAAATAACCATATATAATCAATATTATATAAACATAAGGGTAACCAATGTAAAGAACTGGGTACCACAATCATGTCACAAATCACAAAAAATGAGAGTATCATAAAAGTGTCCACGAAAGAAAGGAACTACAATATAAATGGAAATTCATAAGGGAAAATAGGTTTCTATCAAGGTAAGTGATTTTAAGTATAAGTGACAATATGTTAGAAAATAATTTAAGAAATTTAATCATTAAATGATTTTTGTGTTGTTTTAAGGAAAATACTATTGAGCCTTTAAAATTGAGAAGGTAAAAATAATTTATATAAAACCATATGTGTACCAAGAAGGTTTTCATAATAAAAAATACTGATTTTATAAATACATTGGTGTCTTAAAACAAAAGATAGAGTGCACTTGAAATCGAGTAAGAATTTAGGATGTTCCATGAAAACATGTTTGCTTATCGAGAAGTATTGAGGAGGGAATCACTTAAAAACATGTATATCCACAAAAGGGAATAATGAAAATTTCCTGATAAATGAATTTGGTACATGAAAATAGCATTTAGAAGATTCAAATAAAAATATATGATTTCTTCATTTTGGTAAAATAAAAATAAGGCAACCTGAAGTAACAATGGAGGCTCAGGTAGATTCCCTTATAGATTATCAACATGTTATTTTTTATACTTAAGAGGGATGAATGAGAGTGAAATGGGTTTCTAATCACTCATACATAATGAGGAAAATATCAGGGATGTGAGAAACAATACCCCATCTTTAGGTATTACATGTAAAATGAAATATCATAGGGGGCATTCTTGAATAATTGTGGAATAGAGGGATCCCCTACCTTAAGTCCAATGGTGTTCTTCACTCGATATTAATAAAATGAATAATAAAATTAGTTTAATTAATTAATAATTGAATAACCACTTATATATGTGAAATATTAATTATTACTTTTTTGAGTTCATTCATGACCTTTTGGATGGGTTTTGTGGTTCAATTTCATTGTTCAGGTCCATTTGTTTTCTTGGTTTTTATGATCAGTTTACTTATTTTCATGAACAAAGAATAATGTAAAATGGGGTTGGTTGTCCAAAATTGGGGTTATATTTTATTATTGAACATACAGAATTTTACATGGTTGTAAATTTAATTTGGTTAGTTGGAGTGAAGTTTAATCATTATAGAAACTTTTAGTGATAACCTTTTGGGTTTATTGATGGTTTTTGATCACTACGAATTCATTTTGTATTATCATTTAATATCATGTGTAAAAAATAATTATAGAACCTTAAATAGTATATATATCATAATAATATGGTTAAACCATAAAAATAATGGTTTCATGACCAGAATTGGAAAGGGTAGATGAAATTGAAAATCCGTCATCCTTGAATGTGGTAAATTAACACATCTCTAATGGTATCTTTACTTCTATTATAATATAAGAGTAAAAGAGAGATGATAAAAAGTTATTACATTATAATAAAAAAATTAAAATAAATTTAAGGTATTGGAGTTTTCATAACATTTGGATGAATAGTGGTAAGTATAGAAAAGAAGACAAACGAAATTAAAAAGAAAGTAAAAGAATTGAAAAGTGGAATTTACCTCATGAATCAATATTTCTTAATAGCCTCTTAATGGGAGAGGATTTGGTATTTTGAAGAGAATAATGGCTGTTGTACTAGAGGTAGAATCTTTGGGATATATTTTGGCAGAATCTAGTGAAGGCACAAATCTTGAGAGGAGTGAAGAGAAGAGGAGAGTGTGGGTGGTTTTTATAGTGGAGGGGAGGAGGGTTTTCCAAATATTTTAATCATTAGTTTATTATTTTTCCATAAGACAAGAAATAATGATGATTACACGACAAAGAATAGTAATAAGTTCATGTGAGTTCTATATTTGGGTGGTTACATAAATCATGATGTCAGGAATAGTGGATTTAGACTATAATGTATTTATCGGGTAAGTTAATGTATTTTACTATTCATGAAAAATTCAAGTATTTAAGAAAAATCCAAAAAATTAACCCTAACCATTTTTTGATGTGCATATTACAAAAAATGAACTCCATTTTTCAATTTTTTTTATAAAAATAATTAATTTAATTTTTAATTAAAATCATAATTTACTTGAAAAATACATATTTTTAAACTATTACTGATTTTATAATTTTTTCAAGAATTAAATAAGGTCTTATCAAATTATCTTAAAAATAGAAGACATAAAATTGTAAATTTATGAACACATTTTAGAAAATACATTTTCTTTTAAATTAATTAATTAATTTTAATTATTTATTTATGACTTACAGAAATACCAATACTTTTACTATGACCATATTATCAATTATAATATTCCTAAATTTTATTTGTACATTCAAGGGTGAGGTTACTATTATTTTAGTCAATTTAATCTTCATAAGGGATATACTACTATTCATAAGGATAAAATTACTTTTCATAAGAGTTATATACTATTCACTAAAAATTAAGTTTGTCTTACCGTACTCCAAACATCTTACTAATCGCAACTGGGTATGTCAGATTTTTCAAAATTCAAATCACAAAAGTGTCAAAATTATGTTTAAAGGTCACATAGTATTTAGTAGCTCATTGTTTTGTGATTTCATGTGATTATATATCATAGTTATAATAAAAGAATTTCCATTGATATAACAATGGTTTATTACATGTTCTACTTTTCAGCAGGTGTAGGCAGAACCCTAGCGACTGGCCATACTTTTACATAAACAACCCATTCCCGAGTGAAAATGGGATGACATTGTGATGGTTTTCTAATGCGTTACTGAGGTAACCACGAGGAAATGATTCCATTTGGGTTTTTTGTTGAAAGGATCACAAAGGTTTCTCATTTACTAACTATCAATGTGACCTTTTTAGTTGATGATATTGGTAGGTTGTATATATGTAAGAAAACATGACTTCATGGGGTCCCTGATACTATCATTTTAGATAGGGATTCATGTATCACTTCATGGTTTTGATAAGGTTTTCACATGGAACTGAGTACATAGTCACTTCTAAGAAAAAATTACACCCTCAAACCAATGGCCATCTAGAATGCATGATACAAGTTCTTGCGGACATACTCTGGTCATGTGTTCTAGATTTTGGTAGCTCTTGGGAGAGGCACATACCCCGGGTTTATTTCACCTACAATAATAGATTCTAGGATACTATTTATATGGTGAATTTTGAAGATTTGTATTGTTGGACATGCCAATGAACCCTGTGCTGTTTAGCGGTAGGATATGATGCTATGCATGGACCTCATCTGGTACAAGAGACTGTGGAGTAGGTTCAGTTGATTCAAAAGTGTATAAATACTACACAATCTCGATAAAAATTTTACATTGATTGTTGTTGATGACCTCTAGAGTTTGAGGTTTGGGATCAGGTCAGTTTATGGGTCTCACTATTGCTAGGATATAAGAGGATTAAGGGACATGGTAAGCTTTCATCATGATACTCCAAGCCATTTGAGATTCTATAGAGAGTCAAGACGGTAGCCTATCAGTTGTAGTTACCTCAGAGGTATGGATTGATGCACAATGTATTCTAAGTTTATTAGCTATGTCGTTATCATTTATACTAATATCATTATTTTCATCCTAAGGAGTTTGAGTTACAGTTAGATTCATCCTTTGAGGAGCATCATATTCATATTGTAGATCGTAGCATGAAAGTTCTCTGAGGTCGGTCAGTTCATCTAGTATAGTTTCTATGAAAACACAAGCATGTACAAGACGTGACTTAGGAGTGGAAGGAGGATGTACACTAATGGATAAATTTATTCACATATTATGAACCACCACACATGGAGGGGAAATTCAGGGATAAATTACTGTAAGGGGGGATTTTTATAAGGACCATGTTCTTTCTTGAGGTACTAAATATTTTACTTTCCATTAATTTTCAGTTTAAAAACTTATTTACATCTTATTTTGAGTACCCATTGAGGTTATTGGGATATCAGGGGGTGTTTGGGGCTTGTTTGGATGCCATAAAATTGATTTTTGGAGAAAATAAGATGGCCACACAGTTAGTAGAAACCATACGGGACATGCCACATGGTCTAAATAACCATGTGAGGCCTAGACAGAGAGAAAGAAGAGACCATACAATTTGTAAAACCATGTGGATGGAGGAAAATTTATTTGTGGAAGAACCAAATTTTTTTATCATAGGTTTTTTTCATGGTTTGTCCATGGTTATTCAAATAGGTTATAGTGACGATTTAGGTGCCCCCATAGCGCATCAAATGGTGCACTGTAACACCTGAATGTTTTTTACGAAACAATTTCTTTAAATAATTTATATTCTTCAGTAGATTATGTTGCACGAAATCGTGATTTTAAACAAAATACATGACACCCATAGTATAAAATTACCATTATATCCTATCTGTTAGGTTAGTGGGAATAATTATAACTAATTAATAAAAATGCATCGGGAATTCTTTGGCCATCAATTATTTATGAAAAATATAAATTAGATATTTGTATTTTTAAGTGAATTACATCTGGTGATGAAATTAATGAGATATATATGTTTTATATACTCAATGAAATATTTTTTATACCAATCCAATGGATTTTTTATCATAGGTTATGAATAAAACCCTATTTGATGTATAAGAACCAATTTTTATAAAGATTAATTTTACATACTTAAATGGGAAACCCCATTTAAATCAATATTTTGACACCTTAATAATATTTATATAACAAAATAAAATTTTTCTTTTGAATTTGGATATAAATATTTACTTTGAATGAATTTATTATATTTTTATTATAACTTTTATGTTTTGATGAATAGTAAAAATATGCTAAATTTTAATTAAAAATTAATCCTTTTCATTGAAATAATTTATATGGTAAAATTTATTTATTTAATGGTTTCAAATTATAAATATAATATATTTTTACCATTTAATATAATGTAGGACATTTTAATTAATTTTTCCTTAAATTAAGATGTAAACACATTTCAATCTTTTGTAATGTTTTAACTATTTTTAAAAAAACCGCTCTCTTATTATGACAATGGGATTGATTTTAAATTAATTACTGAAAATTTTGTGTTTTTAATTTTTAAAAATGGACTCTATATTTATAATCATTAGTTTCAAATTATGTTAATAGGCTACTTTTATTTTTGGGCATTATGAATAGTAACTTTTGTAATTTTTTTATTACCATGATTAAAATTAAATCGGGTGATAAAGGTTGAAATAATATTAAAACGTTACCTTAGAACCTATAAAAATCCTATTTAATGACTAAATTCGACCATTATCATATATTTTTCTAAATGAAATCACTTTATGGCCACTTAACTATCAATATGACATGAATATAATAAAAACTAACGAATGTGATCAAATGTCACAATCTCATTTTATATAAGTATATTAATTTTAATATAAGTATAACTAGGAGATAATATCTACTATATATTTTCATAGGAAATCTACAAGAATTACCTACATCATATAAATTTATTTATAATTTTTAGAGATTAAATAATTACCATTAATAATGACAAAATAGTGATGTAAAATTATTTTCTTAATAGAAATATCAAATAAATGGTTGTAAAAATATTAAAAGAAATTACATATGAACTTACTAATGTTATAAAAGAATTTTATATATTACTAGGGAATGATAGGAATGTATTGAAATTTTTTTTTGTAATTTATATTCTATGGGTATTTTTTTAAAGTCAAATAAACGAATATTGTCAAAATTGACACTTTAGATATTTTATGAAAATAACATTTTATTAAATTATTTAAAAGTATTAAAAATATTTAAAAATTAATAAGTGATCATTTTAAAAACAAATATTTCATAAAATATCCATTTATGGTCAATTAACATCATATTAGTAAATATTTATAAACATTAAATATTTAGAATGTTATTACCACAATTAAAATTAAATAGAATAACTAAGTGTAAATTAAAAAGATATGGATTAAATTGACAAAATAACTTGCCCAAAATTTATTTGTTGATGATATTACAACCCTATGTTATCTCATATTAAAAATTGGGAGATTTTGGAGGTTTTTTGGGTAGGGTTAGATTTTATTATAAATTATTATTTATAGAGTTTCCAAATGTTCCCATCATCTCTATTATAAAAGGGAACCTCTTACATCACCTATTAACTTCATTTGAGCCTTCAAGATCGGACATCCCCTATCTTATTTCCTTTTCAACTTCAAAATTTTCATTCCTGAGTTTCTGGTTATCTTAAAAGACCAACTCTAGTGCTCTAAGAAGAGATTTAGAGGAAGCACGTCAATGAAGAGGTAATCTCTTTTACCGATTCTTTCAAACATATTTCTTCTTATAATTCCTCTTTATCAAGTTTTTACTTATAAAGTAATAACATCAGTATCAATAATATACAAATATGTTATTATAAATTTTAAAAAACCATATTTCACTTTCTTTCCATCCTACAAAAAATGAAATCACCGTGCGTGCGTGCATACGACTTACCATCTCCACTTCGTGGTGTAATCTGGTTTTAACCACCACCTTACTTGGATGGGTATAATGATGTAAATATTGAATATATATGATTATTATAACAATATACTTATTTTGAAATATCATACATCATCCACTTCAATACCATTCAATAATATTGTGAATGCTATCATCGCTCGTGCGCACATACGACTTACCATATCCATGTTGCAATGCGATTCATTCTATATGATCTTCATTATACCATGATTATATACATGAAATTAATGAATAAATATTAAATATATTATACTAATACCATTATTTAAATGATATAAATATATCTTAAAAATAGAAATAGGAACGTATTTGAAAAAACATGCATAAGAACATAAAGCAGTTATTACCCAAATAATGAGTAACAATGAAATGTTACAAAAAAACAGATGAAAATGTGACCAGAAATGTTATCATAAAAATTATTATGATTGTTTAATAGATAATTAATATTATTTAAATTATTATATAGGAGTTTCAGATACATACAAATCATATCAGACATAAGTTAAGTGATAACCTTGCAAATATCATTTTTTATCTGAGATTGTTTATTCATAAGTATTTACCGGGGTATATTTATCAACCACATACATGTTTCAGAAATATTTATTTAAAAATATTATTTAAATCCTTCTATAATTTTTTAAGTTAACTTTACACATTGGTGAATTTTTATGAAAAATTATGAATGGAATCTTTTGTCATTTTCAGTACAAGGTACTTTTTGACTTTTCTGGAAAAAGTATGATAAGAATGTTTTTTAACTTGTACGACATGAATGGATTTTTAAACTTTAATAATAAATTATTTACCTAAATCTTACCCTAAAATATTACAAGGTTAATTTCACCTAAAATTATTTCTTCAAAAATTGTGTTGAATTTTGAGGAAGGAAAACTTTTTTGGAGAAGAAAGTATATTTTCCTGAGGAATTAATTTGAAGTGTTTTCTCAAAATTATTTTACATCTAAGGTGACACTCTTTAAATAGGGTTACATTTATATCCCTACTATTACATTTTTTTTATTTTTTTATTATGTAATGTTACTTAGGAAATTCATTTGTTTTATATCAATTATGATGGAATGATGTTTAAGAAACCGATTTTATTTCATAGGTTATGATATGATGAATGTTTTTATGTTTTGGTTGAAAACTTAAGAACGATTTCATTATGAGATTGGTGAGTGTTATATCTCTCTCTAAATAATTTTTTAAATATTTATATCTCATTAGATAGACATGACTGAATGAGAAGTAAACCAGGTTAAGTAATATAGGACTGGAATGAAGAGTGAACTCGGTTCAGTAATGGACTTTGTCCCTTATGGTAATCTTTGAAATAAGTCTTGACTAATATGAAATGATTTTCTATACTTATATTTTTACACCATGAAATTTCATGTCTTATGTTATGACTATTGTGATTACATTTCACTTTTATGATTTATCCCATGACATGATATTATGATCTTTTATACGCAGGATAAAATTTTAAAATGTTATGTTCTTATGTTTATGATATGATTGATATTTCCCTTGTTTAACCTTACTGAGAATTCAAGCTCATCCATTCATTTATTTATTTTCCGAAGGTCATGAAGAAGGTTATTAAGTATTATATATCAAAAAATAAGTTTAGTTATGAAGAAATAAACGGGATAAAATGTGGATGTTTTATAAACCAATTGTTTATGTTTCCCTCTTTTAAAATACACTAATACTATATGGTACTGGCACGATTTTTTATATTATGTAAGAAATATTCTTCAACATTGAAGTAATCTCTATATGTAAAGTATGGGTTGTTATATGCATGGTTGGTTCATAGTTTGGTAAACCATGTATCCCAGTATTTTGAGGAAAAATGGCCATTTTCCATTAAAATTTTTTTAAACCAAAATAAAAATTTATTATCCTCCCATATATAGTATTATACCATAAGAAGATCCTTCTTGAGCCAAAATATATGATTTAATCCCATTCTTCCATTTGAAATTGGAATCGAGCACCGTCAGTCATGTTGTATTTACATCAGTGAGTACACAATTCCTTATGAGTCATTATCCATTTATCTTTTGATTGAAAATGTTATTTAGGTGAAAGAGAATATGAATTATTCACAGGTTATTGGTACTTTCTTAATTTTTTTCCCGATATGAGTCAAATCAAGAGAGGATACTGGATGATCACGCTATTAAGGACCTATGGTAGGTGGTATCATGTTTTTTTTTAGATTTGGAAAGTTTAAATATATGACGTTGTTTCGTTAACCTGATTATCCCAGAGTAACTATTGATATAGAATTTATTATTTTATTAAAATGGATATGTATGGCCTATATAATTAATCAAACCCTTTGATAAATTATTATGTGTTATGAACCTTGAACTTGACCACTCCATGGGTGTGCGGTTTCTTAATTAGACCACCATGGGTGGAGTATGAATTTGACTAACATTTTGGTATGCCATTTCCACCTTTCCATGGGATGCTATAGAATGAATTGTAATTGTAATTTTGAATTAATAAATATACGAAAATTGAAGACCACATCCCTAATATATGGACATGCATTATATTTCTTAAGATTTAGTTACTTCTTATATTGATACACCAACATGAGGTAATGAAGAGTCTAAGACTCCTATGATTATACCATACTTGAGCTTCCTTATAAGGTAAGGATAAATTTAAATGATTACAGTAATGAATTTTTAAATGATTAATACATGTTATTGAATATTTATCACATGCCTTGGGTGACACTTGGGTTATTATATGAACTCCTTGGAAATACACATTTGGCTGTTGCTATACTTATACTGAGTTATTTTTGGACTCCTTAGTGCATTGCCAAGAATAGAATCATAGGCTTTACTGACATGTTCCCGAGTGAACAAGATATCCATTTATGGATTTCCAAGGATGTAATCACAAGGATGATTCTATTTATTCCAGTATTGAGACTTGGGATCCTTTAGTGGACCTTTAAAGACGAACTGAAATGGTGGTAATGTTATACCACACCTAGAGCGACACTAGGATTCCAATGAAGAATGTCTATTATGGGTTTGTATGGTTCCCATTTCATGCAATGCCAGTGTGATACCTGGATTTAAAATAAGGAATTATAAATAAGGGTTTATTTTATTAATTTAATAATCAATGAAATGATTTATATGATGCATTTTCCAAGACAAAGCAGAATCTTGGAATCAGTTAGAGCATTATACCTTATTGATGGCCTAGTTAGGAATATCTTGATCACATGTAATTATAGGGGATGTTGATATATGTTATAGATCATGAGACTTTATTATAAATTGATAAAATATTGAATTTTTATTCACAGAATTATGGATAAGGTTGAAGCGGGTAATTTAGGATGTGTGTCAATGAGAACACATATGTTTATGTGTTGTTTATTACCTATACTTCCTCTACATATTATATAACCACCAAGACACTGTTATTATTATTATTATATATTCACTGACTGGATATAATTAGACATCGATGGTTGTGGCCTACTATGATTTTATCCCTCACCCTACTTGGGATACCTCTGGTACCCAGGAAGATTATATGTTAATAGGTATGGATTGGGGTAAGCACCATGTTTTAGAATTTTGGTTGTTGTATAGAAGCAGAGGAGAGAAGGATTGATTTGAGTCTCATGATACTATCTATAGATAGTGATTTTTTTATTTTGATACATATATTATACTATTTTCTGTATACCTATTTTGGATTCATTATAGACATATGACATATGACAAGATCATCATTGTATATGAGATTAATTATGGAATTTTTATATATATCTATCTTTGGATGTTTATCTTTTGTCCAATTAATTTACTAATACCACTACTTAGATTTTGTTGTATATCCACTATACTATACTCTTGTGATTAGGGAATAGTCTCCCCATAGAAACACCCTAGGCCCTCACTGCTATTTCATAGCCTCAGGCATTTTGGGAGATGCGTTTGAGGCCATATGGCCTATCGGGATTAGGGAACGATTCAATGACATATGGGTATAGGGCGTTCCACATCAATGGTCCATAGAAACCTCAAATAAAGTATAATGAAATCATTAAATTAATATCCCTCCTCATGGTAGTGTGGAGACAGATCATAGGGACTCTACTCTTGTAATTCTCCTTTGTCAACATACCCATAATGATATATCTCTTGAATAAGGAAATCCTCCCCTTGGCCAGAAACCTCCATATAGAGAGGTGATTTAAACCCAAGCACCTTTATATAGAGAGGTTATTGAAAAATTAGGGCCAATTGTATATTGTCTACCATAAACTACCATCAATCCTTCTTTGTGGTCAACAAGTATCTCAAAGAAGGGAACACTATGGTCTGATCGGGTGGAGGTGGGAAAGTTTGATGAAGAGGAAGCTAAAAATGATATATCAATAAGGTTAGATGGAAAAACAATCCTCACCATGTTCTATCCCCTTTATACTTATAACTACGAGACCTTGAAAATCTAAAGAAGTATTTCATGGGTTAAATACACTAAAATATGTGTGAAACTCAATAGTTATTGAATACTAGACACCTCCCTTAACCATGAAATGCAGGTCTCCTCCAAATATTGAAAATATTTGTTTGTCAAATGAACATGGCTATTATCTCTATGAAACAAGACCTAAATCTGGAGAAGCACAATGTAAGTTTACTACGCGCTAGCTACTGTGACACCAAAACTTTTTAGCAACTGATCTCTTAATGCTCATCAGGTATCCTTATCCATGGATGGGGAATTTATAGAGCGTTCACTTCACCAAAACCCTAGAATAGAATTACTCCCCAGTTACGGTGTCTTTTAATGTCATAGAATCCAATACAATTATGGCCTAGGTAATGTACAAGCTAGTTGGTCAATACAATGAAATTACCACCTTTTATAGATGCAAATAAATCCTGAATGGAGGGAGAGGGCTGCCAAAAGACCTTTGAACTGGGCCCCTCAAAACAATGGGAATGAATTTTAGACATGTAAGTCAAAGTTGCATTCAACCTGACAACTTCATTCAATGAATGAATCCCATAATTAGCTTCTATTTCACCCAACTCATACGTGAGCACCATTGATCCAAATAAAATGGGTCGTAATAACAGCTTCCATAGAATTTGTCCAGAAGTGAACCCAACCCATTGGGCTAGGGGAATACATACCACCTTCTCCACCCTGTAAGATCGAAATTCTATAAGTGGATTTAAGAAATGTCGATAGAATCTATAAAACAACACCATCCCGAATGATGGGGGAATTTTTGTCTCAATCACTATCACCAGGTTCATCACACGCCAAGAGTGTCTGGGAGAAATCAACGATAGTTCTATATCCCCCCATCCTATAGGACTGAATAAATTTATATATTTATTCCCATCCAAGGATTCAACAAATCCTCAATTAAAATCATGATGTCCTCAAAAGTTGGATCAATAAGTACCAATGGTATCCCTTAATACCCCATACCATAATACTAGGGGAATTTTCATCATAATCATCACCCTGGAAGGAATCATACTTCACAAATTTAGGTGGTAAATATTGATGATCAATATCACATCTATTCATATTTCCACAAGATGAACCTTTTCAATTTAGGACATATTCAAAAATCAAAATCACAAACTCCCTCAGGGTCAGTATTAATAGAATTGGATAGAAGAAAAGTATAGAGAAGTCAATAAAACCCCCCAGGGGGTGTAAGCCAAACATGTTAAACATGTCTCGGGGTTAGACCAACATCCTTGATGCAAGTATTAAAGAATCAACCTTTTGCGTTGAGAGTAATGGAAAAATACCATTTTCAGATACACCTCATTGAGTGTTGTCACCATCAACAAAATAGATAATGTGGACCAAGACTCAAATTCATAGAGACAAATTACTAAAAACGTACCCCAAGAGGAGGGTGATCTGGATGCATGAACTGAGGTTACATGTACATGGAACCAGAGGAGAATCGAAAACTAGGTGCCTCAAAATATTGAGTTTTCACCTATATGGTAGAAAATTGACAACGATAAAGGGAATGAATTGGTTATATCTCAATCATCACCCAGAAGAACTGAATTTCCTTCCAGAGAGGATACGTTAGCATAATATAATGATGAGACAAAAAACTTAGTCAACTCTGTGCGGATCTACTTAGGGGAAACATTACCATTAGTTATCATATTATAACTAAGATGAATATCCATGCCCCCACACATAAAAAAAGAGGCTATATACATGATAGAGTGAAATCTGTGCATCTGACTGGATCATGGTATAGGAAGACGAGCTACATAAATGAGAAAGTTAATGTTTATTGCAACATCCCTCCATTATAGGGACAACCTATCCCATCAAGTTAGATAATTAAGTCATAACATAGATCAATAATCAAAGGGAGATGAAAATGGGCCCCCTTATCAGGCCACACTCACTCCCTGTAGACAGGAGGTGTCCTAGACCGTAGTACCTATGGAACGGATAAATGCCATTGAGTCCTTGACTACTTGAATGGAATCTGGGGAAGGTTGTCATGATCCTCTATAACATAAGAAGAATCCAAATCTTGAATACCTGGATTAAACTTTTCCCCCACCTAGTTTGGGAAATCTGACCTACTCAATATTTGATGGCACGAGAGATTAAGAATAACATCTCACTCAATTAATGTCCCGATTCAACCTGATAATGGGACCTCATGATCAATGGGAGGTGACCAAAATGAGATATTTTGTACATACCCTAATAGTTCCAACCTTCATTTGGTCCATCAACCTTATAGAATATTCCATTACAGGATGGGAATAACTCCATTATCAATTCCATTATAAGTTCATTTATATGCTAAATAAAATAACAATTGTCAGCCTGAAAAATGGAAACAATCATGAAAATGATAGTGTTTCAAATATTATAGAAAAATGGAAAGGTATAACCTATTCACTCAACACCCCTCTCTCATTGGATAAATTTCTGGAACAAAGTGCAAAAAATATTAGGGATGAGCAGCAGAGACCTCTGATTTCAATGAAATATCTAGGTAAGTTCTATGAATTCTCAGAAATAGAACAATGTTTGAAAGATATCATTCAATAGACTTAAGATAATTCTCTTCCCATTCACTCAATGCAGGGGAAAAAGGCTTGGAAATCTGGAGACTACTTCTGTTAGCCTCAAACTAGTAGCAGTTCCCATTCAAGAACCTAGGTAGGCTCCAAATCATTCAGCGCCTCCTATTGAGCAGTAAAACAAAAAAATAATCCTTGAAAAGAAGAAAAAATAGATCATGGTCACCAAGTATTTATGAAACAGATGAATAAAAAATACTTATTTTGAAATGAGTAGCCCCCATATTATTTCATTATATCCATTGGAAATAACCAACTCAAGCTACCACAGCCCAGGAAACCCAATGAGGTCAACCACCCTGATCATACCAACTACTTCCGTTTCCATAGTAGGCTGGCTCACACCATCCAGGATTTCTTCATCTAGAAATATTTCCTCCAATGAATGGTTGATTATATATAGGTGATGTAGGATAATTCTCCATCATAGGTGACTTATGTAACCATCACCCTATCAGAAGAAGAGTGTGATTGGAAATGTCACGAAAAAGCCTAGGTACACTGGTAACCCGATAACCGAGCTGCACCTGACATAGTATGAAGGGCATTATTGATCCCCATGGTTCAACGACTAGCACCTGGCATCGTACAACATACAAGTGGGGATGAATTTTCCACAAGAATGCGGAAGCAAGAGCGAAACAAAACAGTATGCATAACAAAAGAAACTCCACTGGGAGTAATGTACCAGAAAACAAAGAGGCAAAAAAGGCCAAAGTACAACAACCTAAGTACCATAGAGTAAAAAACAGTCCCAAATTCCTTACGGACACAACTCACCAAGACCAGAGATCAACAACTGGATCCACCTCCAAGAGGTCCCTTCCTTTTGCTCGATCCAGGAAGAAGAAAGTCTACAAACACCCGAAGGCAGAAGTAGGGTGTGATCCTAAGCCCAGTAGGATATCACCAAAGATTCCATAATAGATACCAAATATATATTATCGAAATAAAATCTTTCAATTTTTAAATGAACAGGTTTGGCAATTAAAAAGCATATTTTTAAAAAATTATGCTATAATGTTTCAAATGATGGAAAATTTATCAAGAAAGGATTTACAATGATGGAATATTTCAAAAACAATGGATTAAGTAAAACATTTATATAAAATAGTTTATATAAATTCAGCAGGCATGTAAGTAGTTCAAAAGCTTTGGTATACTTTTATATCTCAAATATAAATAAACAAGCGAGAAACATGGTCATATTACAAAAGGTATGATAGTATTAACCAGTTATAGGATTCCGCACTCTCTATGTGAACTTAGAAAAATGTGTATACACACGTACCTATGAAAATGGCCATAGGAGACTCGTCACTAACCGGTCGGGGATGTGACCTGCTTCATGTATGTTTTAGAACGTTGTTGTAGCGTAGAGTGTATCCAAATAACTCACTAACTACCTAAGGCTTGCGTGCGCTCTTACATTATGGGTGAAATATTTTAAGAATGCTCAAAATATGATCAATCCCATTCTTCCATTTCAAAAGTGCCAATTCCATTCCATTTAAAACCACAATAGGTTTTATTCAAAAACATGCCTTTTTCACAAGATAAATCCAACGGGTTTCTATCAAATCATTTTAAGACATTTTCATAAGTTTGAAATCCATTCAAAACCAATTCCATCATTACACATTTTGTTTCCACAATTAAATTCAATAATTTAATTGAAAATATTTCCATCAATTCCACAATTTAAATTAAATAATTTAAACTGTCCAATTTTCCATAAATACACCCAATTCAATAAAATTAGGGTTTTCCCAAATTTACATGCCAAAACCATTTTAAATATCTCAATTCAATGGAATCGAGTTTTTATCCACATTAATTGAAAGCAACTTGAGTAATTGAATTTAAATCAAAATTGAAATAAATCAAGCAAATACAAAGATAATCAATTTGGAAAGATGGGACGGAACCACCTACCTCAATGTTTTTGACCAAAACCTCAAAGGTCGAGAACGCTCAAGAAAACCGGGTCATTTCTTCAAGAACCCACCTTAGATCTATTCTCCTTGAAATATCAAGACCAAAACTCATCAAACTTGGTACCCCACCCCTAAATCTACCCATAACGGGCATATATCTAAGAAATCGAGAGAAGAGGAGAAGTAGATCTAAGTAGATCTAAGAAACCCACCAAGAACGATGAAGAAAGATCACATACCTCAAGAATCCGGCTTCAATTCACCAAGAGGAGCCTTTGGTTCACCTTTCTATTGATTGGAGAACCTTCTCTAACCTTGGGAGAAGTCAAATCCCAAGTTAGGGCCGCATAGGAGAAAAAACGAAGCACTTAGAGGCAAAACGGCCGAGATCTATAATTTAAGGATCTAACTTTAAGTGGCTACAGGGTATGTCCACATGGTTTGAAAAAATGTGCACTAAACATGCGTGAGCTACTGCCTTGGCCACCCTTCTCGCACGGTTTGGCCGCACGGTTATACAAACCATGCGCCACCCATGCAGAAGCTTCTTCCCATGTTTCAAGGATGGCACGGTTTGGTCACATGGTTTGTCAAACCAGGCGCAAACCGTGCACAACACACTGCCCTCTAGTTTTTCCTTAAAAGTTCACCCAAAAGAAACCCAAGACTTTACTCCAAAACATGGGTACTTAGAAACATAAAAAAGTACCTGAAAACATAACTGGATGTTACAACCTCCCCACCATAAGACATTTCTGCCCCCAGAAAGCCTATGAAGAAACATCCACGTCAAAAAGATGAGGCCACTCCTCCCTCATTAGTGCCTCTATTTCCCAATTCTCATGAGAATCTGAACCATGCTACCAAAGTATACGGACCAGAGGTATCGTTCTCCCATGAAGTACCTTGGTCTCAGAATCAACAACCCTGACTGGTCGCTCAGTAGCAGATAAATCTGGTTCAATCTCAAGATCACTCCACCTCACAACATGGGATGGATCAGAGAGATACTTTCGTAGCTGTGATACATGGAACACATTATGTATCGATGTCATTTGTGGTGGTAGAGCTAAATGGTAAGAAACTTTTCCCCCCAAGACCAACAACCTCGAAAGGTCCCACAAAATGAGGGGCAAGCTTCCCTTTCCTCCCAAGACGACGATGACCCAATCAGGGTGAAATTTTAAAGAACACCTGGTCACCAGGTGAGAAATATAAAGGTCTACGACGACGATCAGCATAAGACTTGTACCGAATCTGCTTTGTCAACAATCTCTGACGAATCAACTGGATCTTAGCTGTCATCTCTTGGACTAAACTCGGTCCAACCAAAGATCTTTCACCAATCTCTGACCAACATAAAGGATATTTACAAGGACAGACATATAATTCCTCCAAAGGAGCCATCTTGATCATAGATTGATAAATTTTGTTATATGAAAACTCAGCTAACCCCAGATGATCATCCCAAGAACCACCAAAGTCAAGAACATAAGCGCGGAGCATATCCTCAAGAATCTGAATAGCTCTCTCTGTCTGACCATCTGACTGTGGATGATAGGCCATGCTCAAACAGACCTGAGATCCCAGTGACTCTTAAAGGACTCTCCAAAATCGAGAAGTAAACCGAGGATCCCTATCAGAGACTATAGCAGACAGAACTCCGTTCAAACAATCAATTTCTTTCACATAGATATTTCCTAACTCCTCAACTTTGGTTGTATCTCGAATAGGTATAAAGTGAGCTGACTTGGTCAGCTTGTCGATCAACACCCATATCGTATTCTTCTTCCTCTGGGTTTGAGGTAACCCAACCACAAAGTGCATTGAGATTTCATCCCACTTCCATGTAGGGGATGGAAGTGGTTGAAGCAAACCTGAAGGTTTCTGGTGCTCGGCATTCACCTGCAGGCATGTATAGCAATGAGATACAAACTCAACAATGTCTCGTCTCATACCTGGCCACCAGAACTTCCACCGCATATCATAGAACATCTTCGTGGTTCCCAGGTGCACAACCCACTGGGAGTTATGGAAATCCCCTATCACATGCTTCCTTGCCGATAACGGTACAACATAACAATTTCGATTACACAAAACACCCTCTTTGGAGAACGACCACAAGGTGTCGGTCTCCCCACCATAAAGAGAGTCCCAATTTCCACGGATTTAATCATCCAGTTGTTGTTCCTGAAGAATTAACTCGAGGAGAGCATAAGTCAACTGAACACTGGCTAGAGAAACTTCATTCCCCTTCCACTGAACTCCAATATACAACTGAGCAAAAAGATCCAGCAAACTCCACTCTTCTGAAGATTCTTTCACATCCTGAGATGAAGGTTTCCTACTTAACGCATATGCAACAACATTTCCTTTACCCGGGGTATAGGTAATGTCAATGTCATAGGACTGCATGTACTCCACCCAACGCCTTTGGCGGAGATTCAAATATTTTTGAGAGAAGATATAACTCAAGGTCTTGTGATCTCAGCTGATGGTAACCAGATCGAAGATCAATCTTTGAAAACCACTTTTCAACTTTCAATTGGTCAAAAAAATTGTCAATTTGTGGTAACAGATACTTGTTCTTTATCGTAACTTGATTGAGATTTTGATAATCAACACATAAGCATAGAGAACCATCAACCTTCTTGGGGAAGAGAACTGGTGCTGCCCAAGGTGACACAGTTGGGCATATAAAACCTTTCTCTAGAAGATCATCCAACTAAGACTTCAGTTCTTTTAATTCAGATGAGCTATTTGGTAAGAGGGGATAGAAACCGGTTGAGTACGTAACATTAACTCAATTGATAAAATCGATCTCCCTTACCGGTGGCATACCAGAGAATTCAGAAGAAAACACGTCTGGAAATTGAGTGACGACTGGAGGAAGATCACCACTCGTTGGATCGTTCTCTAGATCAAAAGAAAACACTTATATAATTTTCCCTAGCTCTGGATAAGAAGGTCCGGGTCTTCCTGACCTGGGGTCCCATTCTCCTTGAAAAACAAGAGGCACACCACTGGGTGTAGTAAGGTAGACCCGTCGGAGGTGACAATAAATCCGGGCTTTATTGGCGATGAGCCAATCCATCCCAAATATGACGTCAAAATATTCTATGTCGAGAACCAAAAAGTCCCAAACAATCACGACATCTGATAGAAAGAAGACGCAAGACGGACTACAGAGACCCTTCTCTCTCATTACATCAAGGGGTGTAGTAATATCCATTTCAGAAGATAAAAGTTTCACAGGCACATTAAGTAGATTCACAACATGAGTTGAAATAAAAGAGTAATATGCACCAGTATCGAAAAGAGCTGTCACTAAAGATGAAGCTATAGTAATGGTACCTCTCACAGTCGCAGGACCTGTACCAGCTACCTCTGGAGACTCTTCTACTGCGTGCAGAAGCTTCGTTCCGGATGCTTGTGGTTGGAACCCTTTTGTACGTGAAGCATTTGATTTCCCCATAGTATTTGGAGGTGATGATGATCCTGCTACACTACGCAGAGTAGAGAAGTGATGTCATAATCTTTGTAAGTTCCCCAAGCATCCACAGGAACTACAGTACTTGGGTGCCTAAGTGAAAACCCTCTTAGAATTCCCCGACATTCCACACTAATAGAAAGTCAAGGAAGCCCCTCCTGGTGCTATTGGTGGTCTGGAGTGACTCTGTTGTCGAGAACCACCATGAGAAACATCGCGCTCCTGTTTTCCTTTATAAGAACCAACACTACCACTAGAAGGAAAAAGAACTTCTTGCAACCCCGACTTCCCTGCCAAATCCATCTCGATCATCATTGCCCTATCTAGCACATTAGCATAAGTGGGTAGCATCAGTAAGAAAACCTGAGAATGTATATCTGATCAAAGCCCCAACTCAAATCACTGAGCCTTCATCCTCTAATTAGATACAATTTCAGGAGAAAACTGTACCAACTCAGCAAAGAAATTTGAGTACTCAGTCATGTTTTTGTTGTCCTGCGCATGCTTGAAAAACTCCACAGCCTTAGACAACACCATTGATTTTGGATAGAACTGGTTAGTGAAAAGAACCCTAAAGTCTTTCCACTCCAAACCCTTGTCTTTCCCTGCTGTCACCATCGTGTCCCACCATCTACTGCTTGGTCCCTCCAGAACGAAGGTGGCACACTTCATCTTGATCACTTCAGGTTTCTCCAAAAACCCAAACAGACATTAAATCTTACTCAACCATTCCACAGCATGTTGAGGGTCAGTGGAGCCTTTTAAAACTGGTGGCTTCTGGCGTAGTAACTCTTGAGAACGACTTTTGAGAATATCACTTTGAGGATCTAGAGCTGGAGTTTGAATAGGGACTGGAGGTGGTGCCTGTCCCAGAGCTTGGACAGTGCAAACAATCACCTCTACTAGACTTGGATCCATAACAGGACTTGCTTGCTGAGATTCAGCAGTGGCCTCTTTTTGGATCTAATTCCCACGTATATTCGGAGGCATGATGCTACACAACACCAGAAAAGATAGAAATTAAGACACCAACCGAGTAACAATGAATAATAAACTTTAAATAAGGAATAAATAAGATTTGGATCCCACTCAATCTAGATCAAAATAGAGAAAATACTAGAACTAATCCACAAGTGGCCTTTCCCTAACCACCCCTGGTGACTTAAGGTTCATTGTGGTGAGAGATGGACAGACACTCAATCACAACTACCTCCTAAGTCCCGACAAGAAAACTCAAATTCATACCGTCATCAAGGCAAGATGTTTAAAACCTCCCTCTGATACCAATTTTTCATGAACCAGCCCAGGTACCCTGGTAACCCGATAACCGAGCCGACCCTAACATAGCCCGAAGGGCTTTCCCGATCCCCAGAGGTCAGCGACTAGCACCTAACATCGTACAATATACAAGTATGAACGGATTTTCCACAAGAATGTGGAAGTAAGAGCGAAACAAAACAATATGCATAACAAAAGAAACTCCACTAGGAGTAATGTACCAGAAAACAAAGAGGCAAAAAAGGCCAAAGTATAACAACCCAAGTACCATAGAAGGAAAAACAGTCCCAAAGTCCCTAAGGACACAACTCACTAAGACCATAGATCAACAACTGGATCCACCTCCAAGAGGTCCCTTCCATTTGCTCGATCCTGGAAGAAGATAGTCTACAAACACCCGATGGAAAAAGTATGGTGTGAGCCTAATCCCTATAGGATATCACCAAATATTCCAGAACATATTCCAAATATAGATTATCCAAAGAAAATATTTCAATTATTAAATGATCAGGTTTTGCAATTCAAACACATATTTTTAACAAATCATGCTATACATTTTCAAATGATTGAAAATTCATCAAGCAAGGCTTTACAATGATGAAATATTTCTAAAACAATGTCTTATGTAAAACATTTATATAAAAAAATTTATATAAATTCATCAGGCATGTAAGCAGTTCAAAAGCATCGGCATACATTTATATCTCAAATATAAATAAACAAGAGAGAAACATGGTCATCTGCGTAAAGGTATGATAGTATTAACTAGTTATAGGATTCCACACTCTCTATGTGTGCTCAGAAAAATGTGTATACGCACGTCCCTATAACAATGGCCAAAGGAGACTCATCACCAACCTGTCAGGGATGTGACCCGCTGCATGTATGTTTTAGAACATTGTCGTAGCGTAGAGTGTATCCAAATAACTCACTAACTACCTAAGTATTGCATGCGCTCTTACATGATGGGTGAACTATTTTAAGAATGCTTAAAATACGATCAATCCCATTGTTCCATTTCAAAAGGTCCAATTCCATTCCATTTAAAACCACAAAAGGTTTTATTCAAAAACATGCCTTTTTCACAAGATAAAACCAATGGGTTTCTATCAAATCATTTTAAGCCATTTTCATAAGTTTGAAATCCATTAAAAACCAAATCCATCATTACACATTTTGTTTCTACAATTAAATTCAACAATTTAATTGAAAACATTTCCATCAATTCCACAATTTAAATTAAACAATTTAAATCGACAAATTTTCCATAAACACACCCAATTCAATGGAATTAGGGTTTTCCCAAATTTCTATGCCAAAACCATTTCAAATATCTCAATTCAATGGAATAATGTTTTTATCAACTTTAATTGAAAGAAAATTGAGAAATTGAATTTAAATCAAAATAAAAAAAAAATCAAAAAAATACAATGAGAATCAATTTGGCATGATGAGACGGAACCACCCACCTCAATGTTTTTGACCAAAACCACAAAGGTCGAGAACGCTCAAGAAAACCAGGTCTTTTTTTCAAGAACCCACCTTAGATCTCTTTTACTAGAAAGATCATGACCATAACTCATCAAAATTGGTACCCCACACTTAGATCTAACCATAACGGTCGTAGATCTAAGAAATTGAGAGAAGAGGAGAAGTAGATCTAAGTAGATCTAAGAAAACAACCAAGAACAATGAAGAAAGATCACATACCTCAAGAATCCAGCTTTGATTCACCAAGAGGAGCCTTCGGTTCACCTCCGGATTGATGGGAGAACCTTCTCTGACCTTAGGAGAAGTCAAATCCCGAGTTAGAGCCACATAAGAGGAAAAACAAAGCACTTAGAGGCAAAACGGATGAGATCCACAATTTAAGGATATAACTTTAAGTGGCCACACTGTTTGTCTGCATGGTTTGACAAACCGTGCGCTAACCAAGCGTGAGATACTACCTTGGCCAACCTTATCGCACGGTTTGTCCACACAGTTAGACAAACCATGCACCGCCCATGCGGAAGCTTCTGCCCAAGTTTCAAGGCTGGCATGGTTTGGTCACACGGTTTGTCAAACCGTGCGCAAACCATGAAAACACATTGCCCTCTAGTTTTTCTTTAAAAGGTCACCCAAAATCAACCCAAGTATTTAATCCAAAATAGTGGTACTTAGAAACATAAAAAAGTATCAAAAAACGTAACGGGATGGTACAGGAAAAAATTACTGACTATGTGTGGGAATTAGTTTGACAACTAGATGACTTGAAAGACCATCAAACATGCTCAAGACACCTCGAGATAATTGATTAAAAACCCCATAATAGTTCCACCACATAGCTAGGTGACATCAAATATACATTTTAGAGGTGGATTTGATTATCTTACACATGAAGAGACAGAATAGGAAGAGTCATATTCAACTCTAATGCAAGCTCTAACTCTTGCATACTTCTTTCCTACAATGTCTGAAGCATGGGAAAATACCCACCAAATGAAACCCTTATAAGATGAAGAGAACATATTTAGTTCATTTAATTTAATAAAATTGTCAAACCCTTTATCTTATGATGAATATGTCTCTGAGTATGAGTTATACCTACTTGAATGGGGAGTTGGAGGTCGAAGGTGAAGGTATTGAGGATATAGGGCACAACATAGGCATAGCCAAATCTAATATCTTTTTCACATCCCCATAGAGGAAATATATGCAGTTGATACTAATGGAAAAAACTCTAGCAAGCCCAGCTGAAGCAAAGAGGTGTCCCATAACTCTCTACTGGTAGTACAAGTCCATTTTTCTCACATGACCATCACATAAGGGTATAATTGTATGACCATCTTTGATAATGGGGTAGGCCGACACGACCTATGACACGAGAAAAAAATTCTCCCTTAACCTATTCACAAGTCACTGGCCTTTCTACCTCAAATAAATGATCTACTGAAACACACAATAATTATAAACCTCACCTTGGGAAGAATTAACCTCTAGCTGAAAAATACAACATTCTAATACAATTGGAGGTGTTCACATCCAAACTCTCTATACTTGATGTGATACATCTATTAAATGAAATCATAAAGGTACTCATAAAATACCTTTAAAGTCTATATAAATTCAAGACAGAAGTCACAACACCCTAAGTTTATCGAGTGAAGAACAATTTATTTGAATTCCATGTCACCATCTCATTTATATTGAAAGAACACGAAGAGGTCACCCAAGGACACATCATACCCCTATAAATTTAAAAAAAATGATGATGTTGACATCTGAATGGATCTTATTGACAATGGATCATAGATTAATCTCATCCCATTATAGACCCTTCGACATTTGGGATATTGCAAGGGAGATTTATCTCCTACAAAGATAACCATTAAAGGGCAGGGTAAGAGAAAGAAAATATCTCTAAGAAATATCAAACTCAAGGCTTAGTTTGGGGATCTAACATCTAACACTGAGTTAATGGTAATCCAACAAGACACTACATATAACTTTATTTGAAACACCCTAAAATTCTAAAATAATAAAACTTTATTTAATTACATATATGAAACATAACACAAATCATAAAAGAAAATATGAAAAAAAATTCATTAAGATATATTAACTATTTTAAATAAATTAAATAAATTAAATACATTATATGTCCTTAAATACACACAACCCTAATTTTAACTTTCAGTATACAGAACAATGAGTTTCTTCAAAAATCTTGTGTTACACGCAATGTTGAGTTTTACCGAAAAACAATATATTATGAAAATTATTTTTTAATATGATTTTTATTACCTAGAAATTGAAATGGATGTTTATAATAGGAGTAAAAAGCTAATGAAAATTTATAGTTTACACTCATTTATTATCTATTTAATAAGAATCATTTAAAAGAGAAAGAAATATTTTCTGAATTTTTTCTTCTTCTAAAAGATGGTTTAACCATTCCTAGAGCACATAATTTTAAATTAATTTTAAAAAAATTATATGAAAAAATAAACTTCATTTATGAAATTGGGGTTTTAAAATTATTTTTGGGTGATTTATTTATATTTTTCTGAGAAGTTTTATTTTGTGATGAATAACAAAAAATACAGAATTTTAATTGAAAATTGTCTTTTAATGAAAATAATTTATTATGTTAAATTATATTTTGATTTTTCATAAAGTCAAAATTGATAAATTATACATATATTAATCCAATTTCATTCATCTGAATCATTTTAGATTGAATTTTTATATAAAAACACTCTAAACTTTTGAAAAAATTTACTTTAAAAACCCGCTCTCTCATCACGTCGGTGAGATTAATATTTAATTAATTTTTTTCATATATGTGGATTGAATTTGTAAAGATGGATTAAATATTTTAAATAAGAAAAGTTTATAATTTCTTATAAGTTCAATTTAATTTTTGACAAAAATGATTAGTGAAAATAGTTATAATTAATCACAATGATTAAAATAAAAATGAGTTTACTTAGTGGTAAAACGTATAATATAAATTGTAAAAATGACCCAAATTTTTTTCAAAACCCATTTTATAGACCTATTTTGGCCTTATAACTTATATGATCTAGAATTTACCATTATTAGATCCTGGTGACATGAAAAAACATCAATGGAATTCACTCTTTCAAAAAATTACAGGGGTTCCATTCCCCCCACTTATAAAAGGCCGCCCCTATAATCTCCACTTCACACCTTCAATACACTTTGGTTAGAAAAATACCTATCATAATAACTTCACAAATTACATAAAATAACCCAATAATCATTAAATTTTTAATAAATTTATTTTATGAAGGATTTAGTGTAAACCAATTGAGGGTACCTGAAAAAGAGAAAATGTTATTATAAAAGTGTTTTATTTTATTTCGCTATCCACATCCTTCAGTTAATATTATTCCATTGTTATATAATAACCAATGTATATTAAATATACTGATATTTTTTAAGGTTCATCCTAAAACCACACAAACTTCAATCAAATGGGTTACGAAGTCATCATTCATGTGTACAACAGTCTACCGCCTCGTGAACCTATGTCGTTCATTTTTCCATTACCACTTCTAAAGGTTAGGATTATTGATGGATTAATAGTTTATATATGATATATATGATATTTATTTTTTTTATAATTACCATTTAATTAGTATATTAAACATACCTTTATGCATTCCATTTTTGTGTGAATATTATAAGACCGCTTGTGTGTATAACACACAATTGCCTCAAGAAGCGATGTGTTTCGTTCATACATTACATGGAATATATTAAGGATTATTTTAATAATTTATATATATATATATATATAACACAAAAATGATAATGGAATGATAATATATATATATATATATATATCATTTTTTTATTTCATTCAATGAGATAATAAAATGGAAACAACAATCATACATATGTGCGACCTACCGTCTCCATGAACGATGAATTTAATTTAATGTCACCAAATTTTAAGCATTAATATATATACATATATACTTAATATATATGATATTTATATCATATTATAAATTTATTATATTAATAAATCATGATATATTCAATGGGAACAAAAAATAACATGTCAAAACGTACTCGAAAAACAAAGGAGTTATTACCCAAAATAATGAAAATAATGAGTAAGTATTAATGAATGAGTGATAAGATGTTATAAAATAATAATATATGATATTATGACTATTATTACAATTACTTATAATTTAATAACATTTTAAGAACCATTATATAGTAGGATAAGTAGTATTCAACCAAAATGAAGCGTAAGGTAAGATATTTTGTCTCAATTTTATTTCATTGAGGCATATATAGATGTTATAGATAAAATTTCTTTTGTATGGTGTATATACTTCCCCTTTTTAACATAAATTATTGAAAAGATCATTATTAATTGTATTTTAAGTTTCAATTTAAATTATTTCATCTAGGGTATTTTAATTAAAAGTTACCAATTGTTAAAGAATTGTATAACTCTATTTCTTTTCCTTAGGTTATATTAATTTTTTATTATCATTAATATTATATGATTATCTGTATAATGAATTTTAATTATATTATTTTTAATTTACAACTTTTTTATGTGTATTTGTATCCGGTATAAATAATTTATTCATTTTATGATTCTCACTTTAACATTATGATCTTTTGAAGGGTTTATTTCACAATCTGATTCTAATTGAGACTGTTTATTCTTGAATTTTTGTAGAAAGAATTTATTTGATAATTTACCAATAAAACCATTTAATTTTCCTATACTCTAGTTATTCATGAAATTTTCAATTAATAGTAATAATTTTAAACACTTTGGTTTTTAAATTTATTGATAAAATCTTTGAAGAAAGTAAAACTTCATTTCTCTCCCTAGTTAGAAATCTGTTTTCTTCCAAAACCATGTATTGTAAACATGTTTTCAACCTTTTAAAAATGATTTATAAAATTTATTTTTTACCATTTTTTACAAATTAATTATTTTTCAAATTAATGTTATCTCATTTTTAAAACAATTCCCTTTTGGATTTTACTAAAAATATGAAAATAATATTCTTGTCAGTTTCTAAAAAAGGAACTTCTCTAACCATTTTACAGTGTAAAAGGAATATTCTTTTTTTACTTGTAGAACTTTAAAGTAATTACCCTCCAAATTTTATATCATTCATATGAAATTTCCTTTTCAAGTTTATGTGCATCTTTTTAGTGAACATTTTTTTAAAGTTATCTTCAAAAAAAGATTTTCGATATATTTTTCAAATTAAAAAGGTTATTTTCTTCAAGAAGTTTTTTAAAGATATTTTTATGGTATTTATATTTATCAATGAAAAGAACCATTTATTATTACTCTAATGGGTATATATATTAATGTCATTATTATTCTTACTCCGAAGGGTTTATGATCACTTTTACTTTAGAAATTATTGAAAATTATCTTCCTTGATTCATTTTTGTAGTTAATAACTTTCCCTTGAAGTGTTCACTTTACTGTGATAATTAGAAAATAAATTTCCCCAAAATATCCATATTATTTATCACAGATATTCTTATTAAATTTTCCTTATATCTTTTCTAAAATTGGGGTTTAACTTTTAATGTTGTTTATTTGACTTGGGAAATATTGATGAATCTATATCCTTTAATGAATATAGGTATTTGATGTTAAGGAATATTTATTCATGAATTAAATTGATTATTTGATATATGATCAATGATTTGGAAATAAAGTGATGGGTGGGGCTTGATATTATATAACCCTTCGATGTATTGATATGTCCTATAATTCAAGCAAGTTAAGGTAGAAGTAAATGAGTTTCTACTATAGATTAAATCATCTTGGGAAAAGTCATTATAGTTGAGGTACCATGATGCCTGAGATCATGGGATCCAATAATTAATAATTTACTTAATTTAGAATTTAGTTATTATTATCCATGATATTTTCCTTATTATATTATCTATAATTTATTTCATTCTCTATTAATTTCTTAAGAGGCATGTGTTTTTAGTTATTTACCTTTATATATTGATTATACCTTATCCAGTTATTTGAATGGAATGCATGCATAGTTTTTTCTTTTTCACATTGGTTATTCCTTATCCATTTATATAAATGACATGCGTGCTTAGTTATTTATCATTCCATATTGATTATTCTTATCAATTAATGATATCTTCTATAAAACTAAAATCTTACTAATAATTTTATCTAAATATTATTTTCTTTCCTTTCATTATAATTCCATTAATAATACTATGTTTGATATGAAATGATATGCTAGTGGGAATAATGTTATTCCAAGAATAAAATTTTGTTTTAATTTGTGCATTAAATTGTAATTCAAGACTTATGTATGTGTATAGTTCACCAAGATTACATAACTATATGATCATTTGAGATGTAATTAATTATATATTATGCCAATTTAATGGTGGTAGGAACCAACTTCGGGCTGTTGGGGTTGGGTCTTTACATTCATCTTAGAAGGCCTTGGCTTTACAACCACATGGTTGTACATTTAACATTTCACTAGTGTTTGAAATACCCAATCAATGGAAAGGATTGTATAATACATGGTGGTAGTTCACCTATTGATTCTTGTGAATCTCGATATACCAAGGAAGATTTCTATTGAAGGGAAAGAAAATAATCAATGGTGGATTAAGATATATATATGTTACTACCCCAATGAATTGAGTACCACCACAATAAATCCATAGAGTATTCTTGATAGTGATTATTTTCTACCCATAAATCTGATTGAGGTAGTGGAGTTAATCTCATATGTCTAAGCTCATCCTATCTAAAAAGATAGTGTAAAATAATATAATATAATCCATAATATATCTATAATGACTCTGGAAGTAGGGGATGAAAATGTATCTTCCCAAGATCTCTGTCATTCCAATAGTGACATAGATGTCCTTAGATTACCTCCCATGCCTGCAAATGTGTCAATGAACTCATAGATGTAAGAAGAAGAGGATGAACTATGGAATTCCCCTTATGAATTTTAGTAAGACATCTCAACAATCATCGATGAGCTAAGGAATGTAAATATTAGAATCATAGAGGACCCATGAACTAAATTGATTATTTTATCCCAAGATCTTGAGGAGAAATATATTTACATTTCATTTCTAAAGTTACATTGCTACGCATTTTCTTAGAATTATATGGAAATTCCCAATATAAACCCTGATGTGGCTACACACTATCTCAACTTTCCTAATGACTATCGAGGTATCATGTAGGTATGTAGGAGGATGCACCTGTTACATGATACTAATATAGAGTTAGAATTTGTCAAATTTATCATGGTGAATGTCGTCTAAAAAGTGGAATACCAAATATGGATTGCCCAAATATTCCCTGTAAATAAAAAGAATAGGAAGATTATGGTATTAATCGATTTCAGTGACCTTAATCAACACTTATCGAAGGGTGATTTCCCATTTCCAATCATGTAAATCTTGATCAATGAAATTTATACCTTCCAAGGACTTTCCTTCTTGGATGGGTATTCAGAGTACAATCAAATATCAATAGCCCCTGAATATGAAGAATCAACCATCTTCAGAGAACCTCATGCAATCTTTTTCTATCAGGACATTCCATTTGGATTAAAGATAACTTGAACTACCTCCTTATGCGCCATGCATCAGAACATTAATCCTTTATTTGGATTAATAACAAAGTGTTATTTCAACAACCTAGTGGTCAAAAATCGATAATGATATGATCACCTCATAGATCTTTAAACAATCATCCACATGTTGTGGAAGCACTATTTGGAGATAAATCTACTAAAGTGTGATTTTGGGGTGAAATTATTCAAATTACATGGATTTGTGGTATGCCACCATATCAGCGAGATCGAACCAGAAAATTCTAGTGCAATTATTACAATGTCACCCCTAATAATATTAAAGGGATGATTATGATCAAAGGTAACCTTGCTTACATTCATTGTCTTATAGGTAAACTGGCCAGAAAATATCTCCCCTTCACCAATATAATAAATAAGGGAGTTTCCTACTAATGGGGTGAGGGCTTCCAAGAAGCCTTTGATAGTTTCTTGTAGTACCATCTTCACCCTTCTGTCCTAATGTCACTGGTGGAAGGAAATCCACTCATCATATATGGGACCACCATGGAATGATCACTTAGCTCTCTCCTCACATCGAAGAATTAATTAGGGAATGAGAAAAGTATCTACTATCTTGATCAATTTATTCTAGGTACTAAGACATGGTATTACGATGTTGAGAAGAACTTCCTCACACTCATCTTTTCAGTGATTTTTTGGCATTAATTAGAACATAATGAAGTGAAATTTTTCTCTTGTATCAAACCACTCAAGTATATTCATGGTTTTCCTATGTTGAATAGAAATTTTTCCAATGGGATATTATTATGTAACAATATGACATCAAGTTCATGTCACATAAAGTAGTTAAAGGATAAGCATGGATGATTTCCATGCGGACTATCCCATTTTAAAATGTACACTAGTAAACACAAAACTTTCAAATGAATAGGTTTTCTATACCTATAAAACTCTTAGAACATGGGAGAAGTATTTGGATGGAACCACCTGATGTATTATTGGCCAGAGTTTGGAAAACTTAAGACTCAATCGGGTTGTCTTAGGTATTTTATTTGTTTCTCCATACATAAATGCTTTTCCTATGTTTTCTTACTAACCAAAGGCTAAATAAATAATGAGGTTGAATACTAAGCCCTCATCAATGGATCAAAAAAAACCCTATAACTGCAGATAGCCTCCCTAAACATCAAATGTTATTCAGATATAGTGATAAAATAGAGTAATGCTAAATATGACATCAAAAAAGAAGAATTGGACCCTCTAATTAGCTACGATAGAGGGATTAGTATGAGTTTCCTTTTGAACCAATATTTTATCATATAAATCAATCAAAAAATGATCATTCCAATTCACTTGATAATGGAACTCTATTTTTGGATGACATAGTTCTGGATGAGGTGGTCTTCCACATGAAAAACAGAGGGTTGGTCTCATCGATCATATTCTCGAGCATGGAGGAAATAAATTAGATAAAAACTTTACTATAGAGTGATAAAATAATATCTGCCCATATATAAATGGAACCAATACTTAATTAGCTCCAAAATTGGATCCTCCAGACAGACTGAGATATAAGGGAATATATTTGGTGTCAAGCAGTAAACTTCACCCTTTAAGATGGCTAAAAGGAGAAAAAACCCATTGCAAGTGAGGTTTTGATGGAATCCTCCTTAGATGTATAACAGAAATATAGATTTATTATATCATGGAATAAGTCCATATAATCTCATGTGATTCTAATCAGTCCAGGACTGGGATCTCCCACCAAATTAAGAGGCATAGTTAATTGTATAAAACCATGATATTGGACAACGTGGAGTTTTCCATGAAATTTCATTCATTCCAAATTCATTCAAATTTCATCCATTAGACACTAGAATTACTTCATATATCTAAACATTCCTATATTTTTTTTATGTGGAATGGATGTTCGGGGGACATATTCCCCAGACATAATTAAACAGTTTAATTACATCCTTACTACTACAAAATTATTTTTCAAATGGGATGAGAAAATTCCCCTCAAGTAAGTAGTAATTAAGAATATCATTAACTTATTAAAGTTTAATATTATCACCATATTCATAGTCCCACAATCGATATTGATGAACAGTGGCACCAAATTTTGTGATACTGAGTTAATGACATTGTACCAAGAGTATAACATAAATTCCAACCATTCATCCTACTATCAGGCAACATAAAATTGAAAAATTGATGCCTTTAATAAGACTTTATCAAATATTATTCATAAGATCGTAAATAAGGATAATAAATCCTTCCGAAAAGATCCTCCAGACATTATGGGCCAACCATACCACCACTCACACTACTACACAAGAAACACCACATTCATCAGTGTAAAAAATAATGGAAGTGTTTCTTATAGAAGTCCAGTTACCCTCACAATGTATAACAATATGCAAAAACCCTTAGATGACGATAAATCAAAATATTTGCTAGATTAATTGGAATCTCATGATGAGAAAAGGTTTCATACATTATACAAACTCAATTCCCATAAGAATCAAATCACATGGACTATTAATAAAAAGGTTTTCCTTCATTCATTCCTTTGAGGATAATTGGTGTTGTCTTTTAGAACCCCAATGATACTAGGAAATAATCCTCCAATGTTACATCCCAAATGGTAAGTGTATTACATAATACATAATTTCTATTCCCATAGATATAACTCATTAGCCATAATAGATGGGGAACACATTATTCCCCCAACAAATGTGAATTTTCTATGGAAATAATTTTCATAGCCACCATCGAATCTTATCATGTCCTAACCAAATGATGTAAAACTATATGAAATAAGTACTCACCAAAAGATTTTAAAATACATTGGAGGAATTTCCTCAAAAAAAATTCACCACAAACAAGTTAGATCTTCACAAAAGATAAATGAAGTGCCCTTTCCCTTTGTGAGTCATATGCACATTGGGAAACTATCAATTCAAGAACTATACATGGATTGATTACTACCATCATAAGATATGTAGTGACATATAGATCTAAAATCTTGTGTTCACCCACAATATTTTTTCCCAGTCACAAGATATCAAATAGTGCAATAATGTTCAAGCCTTATTTTTCATGTCAGGTAACCTTCATCCTTACCGCATGATGTTAAACTACACAGATTATTTCCATACCACATGATTTTAAACTATAGGATTTTTAAATAATTATGTGTGGAATGATTCCCGCCCTTACTGGATACACAGTGATGACCAGAACTCTATTTTTTGGTAAAACTGTGATATCTATTTTTTCACATTGAGTCACCTTCGTCCTTACAGCTTGATAACAAACTGCATGGATGACGTCCTCACTGCATGATACTAAATTTTATGGTTTTACAAAACAATTTATGGATTAATTCTCATCCCAATTAGATATGTAGCGATGCTTAGATCTTATATCTTGGCATAACCACCACATGATACAAAGTTAACAAATCATTTTCTGTAATCACCTCTGTGTGGTGGGAGAAACCTTTTCCATTCCCTCTCTCTAATACCGGTCATTGTGCATGTGGTCTCATGAATTTTGGAATAGTCCTCCCTGAATGATCAATATATATCATTTCATAGTAGGGTTAGCCTGGTTCAAGTTGCAAGACCTTAAAAGGGACAACACAAGTCTTTTCCACATTATGTTAAACTGCATGGTTGATTTCTCTTTGCCTGATATAAAACTATACATTACTGTGGACCTCACCTGAGTGGACCACTATCCTAAGTTTTGGTCTCCTGCTACAAATCAATTCAATAAATTTGTGTGGATTGATTCCTATAATCATAATATATGTAGTGATTCTTATATCTTAAATCCTAGGTCCAATATAAAAATAAATAGGAACAATTTACCCCTATGCGTATGGGTTAGACTTACATGGAGAGTTTCCCATTCAAGAATTATGTGTGGCTTCATTCCTATGATAAATGAATTCATTATGATGATCAGATCCCTAATACTGGATCCAACTGTAACAATTAACAAAAACAATTCCCCCCTCTGTGTATGAGACATACTTACCGAGAGAGTTTTCCATTCAAGAACTACGCGTGGATTGATTCCTATTTACATAGTATATGTATCAATTCTTAGATCTCTAATCCTAGGTCTATATTATTCATATTTGTTTCTTTCCCTGTGTGTATAGGTTAGACTTATGCATGGATTTTTTAATGTCCTATTTTCATGATGTTAAACTATATGAAAAAGTCTATTGACATTGAACATTACATAAAATCATCACATACCTCTCTTTAAAGAGGGAAAAGTCATTGAATATTATTCTTCATATGCATGAGTTATATTTATTTCTAGATTTCATGCACACATGATAAATATGAAAAGGATGTGCTCCGTTATATGGCTTCCCGCCAATAAGACTATACATGGATAAAAGATGATACATAAATTTAAATAACCCTCAAATATTTTATAGTGGTATGAAGGATATATTGAAAAATTTCCACATCAATTAAAATATTCTTATGATATGATTTTAAAATACAAGGAAAAGTGAATACATCCTTACCAAAAGATGTAAACTACAAGGAAAAATTTCATTATCACATGACATTAAATAACATGAAAGATAAGTCCCTACTAAATGAAATTAAAATTCACATAACATCATCTATCATAACTACTTATCAAATAATTACAAGATCCTAGCCTCAATCATCTAGAGTATAGGGTGCTTCCATCATCTTTTAAGCCCCTCAGTCCATAAATCACACTTCATGTGAGAGAACCGTGAGTTTTTAAAAACCATTCCAGGCCCTTGAAAATGAAAAGAGATATATTTTTTTGATCATCATGTAAATGCGTAAGGGATTTGAACAACCAAATAGTGATATTTTGTCTCTCTAGTAAGGTATTTCTGATCTTTGTGATCCTAACATCACCGTAGTAGAACTCACCACCTTAGTACGTTCTGGGCCATCCTCAGCAATATTTTCCCATATCACTACTCATGGACCAAGAACCTAGATCTATATTTTCAACATTTTAATCTACCACTCCAAAGGATATTGTAGTACTCTTGAACCTAGGTATCCTAAATTGACTATTTTGTAAAATTTCCCACATACTAGGTCCATGTACATCATGAACTTAAACTGCATGCACTTTGGTCAAAGCTGTATGACCTTAAAATTTATCCTTTGAAGGTCCAAATCACAAGACCTAAAAACTTATAATGAAGATTCCCAAAAACAGAGTCCTTAGAGAAAATCAAGTCTCTGCTAGCTATGTTATTTATCTCCATAGTTTAGTAAAAAATTAAAACATAAATAAATTAGCCATAGATCTCAGTGGGCCCACTTGTGGCCCTAGTAAAAGTTGATTTATGATTTCTAGACCCCCTATTACTAAATAAGTTAGAGTAATGATTCTCAATATATCCTCACCATGATAATGTGTTCACTAGGCAGTGACAAAACCTTCTGTATTCTCAAACGTTTCTTATATATTTTATTTTTGCAAAAATAAAACTTCATGATTTGAGTACCTCAGATAACCACACTCTTTCCATGGCCCTTGGAGGAGGACTCCTGAATTTATGGGACCCTTTTTTTGACTATGCATGTGTGCCTATAGTTCCCATATACAAGCTCCCATCTATTAAAAAAATGTTTCATTATTTGGAAAAATTATTTCTAATCCCTTTGAGCCTTGACATCACCATGGTAGAACCCAACACCTTAGGGTGTTATGGGCCATCCCTTGCATGATTGTACCATTTCATTACTCATGAATTGAGAACTTTGGACCATGATTTACAATCCCTATAATTACAATATTCAAAAAGATACGATATCCTTGATGTTATGTAACCATGAATTTTACCATTTCTCAAAGAAGGAATGCGAAAATCCAATCCCAAAACATTTTATGGCCCACACCACGTGACTTGAAACCACACGGTGTAGGGACCATGATTACCATTTAAAATATCAACTATACTAGTGTTCTAGAACCCTTCTTAGATAGTGCTCTTCTCTATAAAACACTTCACCATCCAAATGGTTGAGTCTTTAGAAAACTTTCATGGTCGATAGAAAAGAGTGGGGATCACCTTTACTTGATTACACATATTATCCTTAGGGGATTATAATATAAGGTCTTAAATATACAAATTTGAGACATCTACTCCTAGAAGAAAAGATAATATGATCCTTTTGAGCCTCGATACCCCTATGCTAGAGGTCAACACCTTAGAGTAATTTTGTTAATCCCTTGTATGTATATCCCATTCTACATACATCGATTCAGAATTTTGGCTTGTGGATTACAAAAACCATATTCCAAATATCCATATGGAATCGAAATCCCTAATATTCTATTATCCACAAATACCGTACCAAAACTCATTCATAGCCCATTTAAATGGGTGGGGAAACCTTTGTTTTACTATGATATCAACAAATAAGGTCTTAAAAATACTAACTAGAGACCTATAATCCTTTTAGAAAAGGAACTCTAATACTTAGGATTCCAACAACACCATGGTGTTACTCCACACCTTATAGTGTTTTGGGTCATCCCTATCTTGTCTTCCCCCTTAAATATATTCATTATTTATGTCATAGAAGCAAGAATTTAAACAACATAGAATATTTACATCCTTACCACATAACATTATACTACATGGAATATGTCTTACTAGCAAGGATTTAAAATGCATATCATATTTAAGTTTTTATTTTATGATGTTAAACTGCATAGAAGAGTCATAACATCAAGAATTTAAACTAAATAGAATATTTATATCCTTACTACTTAACATTAAAATGCATGGAGAACATTATATCATGTATTTTATATTAAAACTAATAGAATATGCACGCTAGAAAACCCTTAACTATTTAAATAGATGGTTCAATATAGAATACCCCAAACTAAGAAAAAATAAGGTCCATGCTAGAATACCCAAAAATACATCATAATAATGGTCATGTTTTCAGGAACCTAAAAATACCAACTAAAAAAGACACAATGATTACTAGGTCGAAAACCTAAAAAGGGAATCCTCGGAAAATGTTGAGTCTCTACTCACAAGACATGTACTTTTCAGGATTTTTGAAATATTTAGAACTAATAAATAGAAAATTCATAAAAACTGTTAGGAAAAAAACCCATAACAGGGAACCCTGAGAAAAATATGAGTCCACGTGCACTAAGAATTCCCCTATATGAAGCTTTGGAAAAATTAGTGCAATATTAAATAAAAAAATATAAATATTATATGTATCATAATTTTTCCCTAGAAAAGATCATGCTATGATTGATGGGTTCACTAACTTTAGAAAAATATAGAGCATTCTCCCTCAATGACATATATTTTACCAAATTATCATTTTGAATCAGGTAATCCCAAGACAATTGGACCATGTACATCAATAAGGAATCTATTTTTTTAAAAAATTCATGAGAATTTATCAAGAAAGATCTTTGTGATTTAAACATTCATATATAGGCATTTAGTTTTACTTCGCATTATAAGAAGTATGGTTATCACTGATGATTCATGTGATGTCGGAGTAGTGAAATGTCATACATATCATGAATAAAGGAAAATTGGACAATGACATTTAAAGTTCATAGAACATATTCGTTGATAAGATGCACACAAAAAGAGGAATCACAACATTTCAAAACCTTTACAAGGATTATATCAAAATTGAATCATTGTTGATTAGATAATAGTATGATCTGATTGGTTTAATTCACAAAATCTAATATAGTATGGCAGTATCTATCAACGAAATACTGAATCACTTTTCACTTTTCATCCCCCGCCACCACCTTAGAATGAAGAGCCTCAATAAAATAAGATAAAACTTAATATCATTTATGAATAGTCACCCAGAAATATGACGATTCTTGTATGTGGGATTTGGAAACATTTGTAAACCACTCATATTATACCATCTTTATAGTCAAGCGGCCCACATGAGCGTATAGATGAGAGGCTATATGGTGTATCTTCTCATGTACCTCTAACAATTATATTATTGACTAAGACAAATATAATTCATCATCAAAACTATGCAGTTTCAAATAGTTATTGGGTTAGGATTATTTTTAAAATGATACCATATAATGACCAATGGTTAAAGGAACCTGCCCACAAATTATTAAGGAGTTGGTGAAGGGACTTTTCTTGGTCAGAAAACATTTCTAGGGGAGTCTCAGTGATCATGGTGGGATTTTTTTTAATATTTTTCTATGATATACATGGTCTTTTGTAACTGGTGGGGTAGGTACGTCAAAAATAATAAAAAATAATTCCCTTTTTCAAGAGGGGAATTTCTATTTGTAAAAGTTCATTTTTATTGGTAAAGATTTTTTATAAAAAAATTACCCTATCATTGAATTTTTGGTAAATACTCGGTCACTAAATTTTATTGTGACAGATAAAATATTTATGTTTCAATTATAATAATTCAAACAAATAATATATATGTTGGTCAAAATGTTTAGCAACAGATTGAAGTGACAAATTTATCTTTTGGGAATATTATTATCAACATTTATAATCATTGCCAACAGTTAATATTCATTTTTAAATTATATTTTAAATAAGATTTCATGTGTGGGTGTTTGAATATTTATAAGAAAAATGGTATATTAAATTTATTAATGTAACTTAAATAATTTATTTATATTTGTTATATAATAATTTTAAAATTAGCCTATATGAAACTTCAAAGAACTATAGGATTATTTGAAAACAAAATTAAAATATAATTTAAAAACAATTTCAAAGCCCAAGAAAATCCATGAATCCCAAATAAACATGTTCCAATCATGGTTAAAAATGTTCTAACTCTAATATTCTAGAATGAAATGTCATTAAAATTCATCCAAAATCTATTTCTCTCGCACACAACCCATCACTAGTTTCCTGGTTCACACTAGCATTAAGGTTCATGATTTCAATTCACCCACTTAGTAAAGAAAATGACACAATGAAATAGATAAAAAACATTAGGCTCACATTGGCCGCATGAAGAAAGTCATCATTAATTTAGAATATAGGTGGTTGGATACACTTGATCATTCTTGACCATGTAAGTTGGTTCCCTTTCTTATAATTATAGATGTAAGTAGTTCATCCTCAATACAACACTAGTAAAAAAATAAGATACATATAAAATATAAAATAGTATATAAGTATATGATTATAAAATAAAATGCCACATCAAACCAGAGATGTAATATTAAAGTATAACTTCTTTAAATAAACATCATCTAGTTTATATGTTATTTTGTAGGCCATTCACTTTAGGTTTGATTTATTCATCCATTTCAAATAATTTAAATTTACATTGACTATTAATGAAAAATGTAAAAAATATAGTACAAGCTATTATGACTATTAATGAAGGCCAATCTGCTGTGATATTAATGAAACACAGTCTAATATTATATAATGATAATAATAGAACAATCTACTATGATAAGATAGATTTTTCTGATTCAACAAGACTATTAATATATAATAGTCTACTATGAAATTAAAAATTATGTTTTCAATTATTTTAATAAGTTAGGAATGAATTTAACAGAAAAAATATATCTAGTACAAAAGATATAGAAGTCATGGCCATATTATTAAAGTGAAAATATCAACATCTTAATTCTTGAAATGTAGTGTATCCTGTGGTGCCTAGTGCTACCATTAGTGTTTCGTTAGATTCCCAATGTTTTCTATACTGTTTCATGGTGATGCATGTAGGGTTTCCTTCTTCTTCAAAAAAGAAACCTATATTAGAGTGGTTATATGTTTCCAATATCATCAAATTACCATCATATATGGACATGATAAAGTTTTCCATCTCAATCATGTATAATTTTATGTTCTACATGGTCTTAGAAATTAAATAAATTATAAATGAGAACTAGGTAAATAAGAAAACACCACTCATTACCCACTCAATTGTGACATCTTTAGGGTTTGAACACTACTTCTGTAATCATGAACACAACAATAATCTTCCTCAAGGTCTCTTTTACAATTGAATTAGTGAATATGGTGAACCTTGATAATATCCAGTCATCAATGGTCATATATGACATAATTTTCACTACCGTGGGTTTATATTCAAATATCAAGCTGCAAAAAGTTATTATTCATGTAACTACATCGCGTGACATAATTAAAAATAATATCGATGTGAATGGTCATGTTGGAATGTATGGACTAGTGAATAGTTTCATTCATAAAAAATTTACTAGTCAGCTTAGGGATCTGTAATATGATTTAGCACTTGATATTGTGACAATAGTTAGCGTTGACCTTATTCAAGGTCTATGAGATGTTGAAATTATGTATATAAAGGTTCAAAAAATATATAGTGTTAAATTAAAGGATTCCAATGTTCTTAAATATATAATTTCTAAAAATGAAATTTACCCCCCTAAAAATGAGTAAAATGTGAATCATTCTTTACTATCCTATAGAGTGAAAGAATGCAGAGAATAAAACACCTATAGAGTTGGTGAGAAAATATGATTGGGGTGTCTTAAAGATAAAGAGTACTTTGATAATCATTATATAAAGACCCAAAATCTCAAACCTAATTTGGTTATAAATGATTAATGGATGAGGGATTTGGAATGCCATTATGTAAATCTAGAGTCAGTTTTATCAGATGACTTAGAGAAGAAGACAATAATGAGTTAACAAAGGCTTATTGAACTATTTTTGAAAATTTACCCATTGAACTTTAGTAATATAATGTGGTTACAAAAGCAGAAATTTTTGAGGTCAATAAAATCAATGAATAGTTTTTTCATTATAGTGGAGTGTTCAAAGAAAAAATATGCACCAATATTTTAAGGGTTCTTGAAATGATCTTCTAAATAATGTTGAAAGGAATATATAGGTTTCTGTGACCAAAGCAAGAAATATTCTCAAGAATCCAACGTTAGTACCTTATGGTGGTGAAACTAAGATGGAAGTGTATTCCACCCTGAAGTAGAAGAGTTTATCATTTGAAGGAGTTGAGAGTTCATATATTGAAGGAGCTGAGAAGTAGCCTTAATAAGTAGCCACTATTTCTTTTTGAGGCATTACCCATAATCCTAGAAAATAAATATGGCGCTAATGGGATTAGGACTATGGATTCTATACAAAGAATGTATAGAAAAGGTTAAAATTCATTGAGGAAAAAATGGGAGTACGAGTGACATTGTGGACATGAAAGAACCAAAAATATGGCTTGAAGGCACAAAAGTTTAATAAACACATCAAGTTTTCTTGTATGATTTTAAGGATTAATGATATCGTGAGTGGAATAATGAATAAATATGCTTATTTTGAATACCTGAATTCCTCAAAACCTAATGATAAGTAGAAAGTAAAGGATCAAAATTAAAAAATTCTCTCATAATGTACATCTACTTGATTTTTATGGATTTTGTTTTTGGGCCCAATTTAGAATGTTGTTTTCTAAGTGGAACAATTTTTATAACTTTTAACTCAATGGGATTGAATCTTCAATTTTTTAAGTCAAATAACATAAGAAGGGAAAAGAAACTTACCAACATATAGGATGAATTATTTCTCAGCCTAAATAAAAATTTCACCACCTCCAGGACCAGGATGAGAGAACAAAAAAGAACCATTAGAGTTAAAAAATATATGTAAATGATTTAACTCAAAAAAACTCACAAAAATTATGGATAATAGTTAGAGAAATTGACTATGGACCATACAGTCAAATTTAAAATAATTAGACCCATGAGATATATAAATTCTAAAGTAAATTTTAAATATATATATAATGGATTTATAGTTAAAAAATTAGCATAGTTAGCAAAACTTACTGCTGGATCACTTTGCACTTGATCTGAGTAAAAATATTTAGATTACTCTATCGCTTTGTAGTTTGAAAGTGCAAAATATGATAAATTACTTCTAAGTAACTTTTAAATTAGAAGTAATAAATAAGGAATTATAATTAAAGAAAATAAATATAACATATGATGGAACTAATATATATTTAGAATTAAAAAAATCCACGAAACCCCCAAAGGGGTAAAGCATGATTCAGAACTGCTTGATAGATATTCACCTGAGGTCCCCCATATAGGAACTAGTATAAAAAATCATATTGTATTTTGGATCAAATTATGTGGGAACCAATTCTTCGTGCTAATATTTCTAGGAATTTTAGATATTTCCACACAATTTTAATTTTTTGGACCGAATATTATTTATCATGATTGATCTAGATATAAACTTTGTGAAATCAGTCAATACAGAGAAAAATAAAGAAACATATACTCAATAGTTATAAGGATTCAATATTAGTAAAACTCACCATAATATCCTTATTGAGTGAAAAATAAAAAATAAAAAATTAATTTCTGAGGGTGTGGATACAATATTAGTTTTAACATAACATGATAGCAGTTATCATTTAATTTTAGTTAAGTAATATGTGAAAATGAATGTAAACTATTGTAAAATTCCAATAACAAAATTTAATATATAGCTTGTATATGGATTCTAAAATATTAGTAATTGTTTAAAAATAATATACACTATTTTTATTGATGATTTTTAATTTAAAAAAGGGTTTTATTGATTTTGATTAAATTGCTAGATTTTGGAAATTAAATTTTGAATATGAATGAATTATCAATATTTGAAAATTAATTTTGGTGGTCATACATCTGATTATTTCAAATCTAGTAAACCCTACATCCATAAGAAATACTTTGCAAATTTTTTCTCAAAATATAAGGTGGTTCCTTATAATAATTGACTAAAGAACTGGTTGTTTAAAAAATAAACACAAATCCTTCTAAAAAATGTTCATAAAAAATCTTAAAGGGATTTGAAAATTCATACATGTGTGTGCGTATATATGTTTCAAGTGTATATGTGTGTGAAGGGTAAAATAATATTAATATGCACAAGAAAAATATTCTAAAACATGTCAAGTATGTATAATAATTCATAACACCAAGAAACCAATATAAAAATCAATATAGATTAAAGAAAACATGTGAAAATTGTAATCAATAGGGAAAAACTCAATGCATCCAGCGAGATAGGTGAAACATCCAGAAATATATGGAATAAATTAAGTAATCTTTCAATATAATATTTAATCCAATTATAGAACAACACCACAAATAAAAATCTAAGTGAATAATTACAAAAAAGTAATTAATGTTGTGGAAGCTGGAATAAATTATGAGATTACAATCAGACTAGAAGATTGATGATGGATAGAACTTCAAAGTTAATCCTTGAAAGCATCACCAAAATCTTTTCCCTTGATGTTTACGATACCCTTAACATAATGAAATTTCATTGGTATCGACTAGATAACTGGATATTGTAATGATATAACCAAATCATTATAAAAAATGTCTATATACAATCCTTCAAGACTTTATAAATTTACGAAAGTTTGTACAAGAATGTGTCTGAAGTGTTTGTGATTAGGCACCACCAAATTATATTATCAAGCACAAGGAGAAAGTCCTCAGACATATTTAGGGTGTATAATAATTTATAACACTAGGTAGCCAATATGAAAATCTATCTAGATTAATAAAATCAAGTGACAATAATAATGAAATATAAACTTACAGTTAATTTTGTTGTATCATGCAAGGAATCTGCAACACCCAAAATTGAAATTCATATATAAAGCATTTCTATATGGGAGAGTGTATAAGTGAAGCATAATTATAATCTGTAAACCCCTTAATTCCCTCATTTTAATCTAATATGACTCCCATCTAATCCTCTCTCATGGACATATTGATTCAAATTGAACACTAGAAACAGGAGTTATCCATTAGATTAAGGTTCACTTGGCCATCTTAAGTGTTAAACATCACATGCCCATTTAAAGAAAACAATAATTCATTGATGATATAAAATCAGAAAATAAATATTATACTATGATGAAATTAAATTGATCTCAATTTTATTTTAATATATGAAATTAATCGTTTCTAGAACAATCAAGGTTATCTACATATATAATGTTGAACCCAAGAATAGCTTATCCATTACCCTAAACCACCTTCAACAACTATAGATAAAACTGACCACTATACGGTCTCATGAACCTTAACCATCAAGAATCAACAAATGAAACCCCCAAAATCTGGTTAGGGTTCAGGTAGGTCTCACACACTATAAGTTAAGGAAAGGAATAATTAAAAGAGAGGAGAAAGATAATAGAGAAGAAGGAATGCTAACTGAAGAAGAGAACACAAAAAATCAGGAGGAGAGATGGCTGGATTCTATGGCCTGAGGAGGAGGGAGTTGAGTGACTGGGGTTCCTCCAAGCTGGGGCACATGACACGAACTAGAAGGTAAGGGGCTGAGGTGATGTTGGGGAGAAATAGAGAGGGAAAAATAAAAAGTAAAAATAAAAATAAAAATAAATAATAATTATAATAATAACAATTTTTTATAGATATAAAGATCTATTTCCCTCACAAAATGAAATTAACCGAGTCAAAGTGTGATAATGGGAAACACGATAACAATGATGTGATCCTTGTGGAAAGATACTTTTTATTTAGGGAATATTGTGTCATATTTTTAGTATAATTTTTCAAATTTGTCATAATGCATGATAAATTTATATATAATTTTTTTAATTACTTTCTTTAGATTTATATATATTCTAAAAAGAGTTATATTATATACATACAATGAAATTATATATAAGTTACAACCATTTTTTAGTTTTTAATATTGTAAATTTGATCTTATTCAAGTATCCAAAAATTATAACCATTTATCATCAATTTTATATTAATTATATATATATATTATATATAAATTATGTAATTTGTAAATGTAAACATGTAATTATATGATTTTATTGAAAAATTTATAATTTTGGACATTTATTGAAAATAATAAATATATATGTTCTTTTTTAGTAATTTTTTATGTTATTAAATAAATTTATAATGGTAACAAATAAGCGATTAATGTCAATTAATATTAATAGATTCATTTTTTGGTAAAATAATTTTTAGTATTGATATTATAAGTCAATATATTTAACTGTTGGAAAAATATCCATTAGTGTTTAATGATCAATAACAACAGATATATTAATTTGTAAAAACAATTGTTGGTAGTTATAATCAATACCAATAAAATTTAATATATGCTCGAATTGATCATTTTTACCAAATGATATATTATTTTTGAATAATTTTCTACTGGTATAATCCATTTTTTTGTAGTGAAGGTGTAACAATGGGTTGAGATGATGAAGAATCAAGAGATAAAGTTCCATGTACTATTATCTTGAATGATACATCATCCTTCACTTGTATTGAAGGACTAAATTACTCAGAAACTAATGCCCCACTAATGGGATGGTTAACGCTGGGATGAGGATGCTTCCTCAAAGGATCTTCTAAATCATGAATCAACTCCATTGTTACTACAAATAAAGGGGTCGGTGAATCACATGGTTATTCCACCCGATGATCCAATCAATCCACCAGACCTCTAGGGAATGATTCTCACCAAGCCTAGGAATAATCAAAATATGTGAAGAAAAGGGTTCCAACAGGTGGAATGATAATCAAGGTGTTTGTGTAATCACACAATAATATAAGTTAAAATTGGCTGATAATCCGAGGATATCATTCTCCCCATATGCAGACTAAAGGGAGAGGAGAAATCCATTGGATACAACCAAACTCAAGAGAAAAATGATAACTTATATATGGTTCTCAAATAATAATATCATCAACACTGGCCCAAAAAACCCCATCTCCATGAGATATTTTGTATTACTGTTCATTAAGAGAGCCTCCACCATTTTCAACAATTTTCCCAATTGGTGTTGGGTAAGGTATAAAGTTGAAATGATTAGACCAAATCAGTATAAAAATGACATAATCTAGGCCTAAAGACATCAACTCAACCCTAATAATTATTTATTTAAGATACTCCTCACTCAACTATTTATATAAAACTATTCTAAATATCAAGGGTCACCTGGAAGAGGAAATGTCACCCAAGACACCGGTCCACAGTAGCCCTAAGGACTTAAGAGGGAATTTAATTTCCTTAAAAATGATCCCTTTTCTCTGATGATGTCTCTCCACAGGGGGGGGGATTTATTGACTCCCACTATGTGAGAATTAACAAGTCTAGAATAGAAGAAATTCCCAAATCATGGGAATTGTTTTCTCCGCAACAAAAAGGAAGAGAAGATAGTTGAATCAGGAATATTTCACAACCTTTAGAAATAAATGAAATCACATGACCATTAGAAGACCATGAAAATGGGTCATGTAGTACACAGGAGTTTCTTAAAATCACATGAATCCACTTTTGAAACACCCTCCTTTTCTTAAAAAGGATTCATAAGAAGAAATTATATGATTATACAGAGGCTTCTAGATGAGTTTATCTGATCATGGAAATTTTCAAATTATAAATGCATAAAAATCAGTCAAAACCACTCATAAAGTAATGGTATATAAGGGAAGATGCCTCATATGAAATAGAGTTAGGTTGATCTTTATACAATGTATTTATGAGATTATCTAGACCTCACGAAGACCTAAGAGATATTTCAAACTTATCACATGAGAGCATGTTGGTATAGAACCTATATCGTGTGAAACACCTTGGACATGTCGATTCAATCATGTGACACTCCCTAGACTGCATAGATAACCATAGAGGTTGTATTTAGAAATGATCTCATGTCATCAGGAGATCCATCATTGATCATGCATCATATCATTGAGAAGGAGAGTGAGTTTCCATGAAAATGTTCACATGGAATCAGGAGATCCTTTATTATTTTAAAATAAAGAAGGAAATAAAATTCAAAAAGGAAAAAAAAAATCTCATGAAGGGAAGATATTTTGAACATCATGTGAAAGGAGATATGTGCCCCGGGTGATCACCATTGATCCCACATAGTCCTCCCTTTAACAAGCCATCTTAGTCTGAAAAAGGATCCCTTGAAATTTGTATTTATCTCACAAAAATCCTATATGAATCTTCTTTAGTCCAATTAATAACCTCAGATAAGTCTTATTTAATCGTGGGAAATCCTTCCTATGGGCATCTTGATCTCCAGAATACTCCAAAACATGTCTTAATGGCCCTGTGAAAGATCTTTGACATGCCAAAATAGTTATGAGAAATCCCATTTGGTGTTTACTTTACATGGAATTGGAGAAACAATCTCATGGTAATTTTCATTATGAGACACCAAGAATGAACCACAATAGTATTATGTGAAGCACATGATACAAAAATACCTCCACCAAATCCAGATCATATTTTTGATATACATTCCACGCATGGTGGAATATAACCAGGGTGGTGAGGCCTATAAATCACACCAACTTAGTACAAGAAAAGACTTTATGAAAACTACTACATTGAGTGTTGGATAATACTTCTCAAAGTGGAAAATCACATGATTAAAACGTTCTTCCACCTGGTAAAATCAGAGGAATGAACTACGAGGTCATGTGATATGAATGTGTGATTCATATGGTCACTCTATAGATCACATGATAATCTTTTGACATGACATATAGGTTATGGGAAGGAGGTCCCACATGTTTATTGGGTCATATGAAACCTAAAATAAGATAATTATTGATAATGTTTTAGGCACATATTAGATAACTACTAGAAAAAGGAAAGAATAAGGATGTCTTATGATAAGACAACTATTCTATTCTTCATGAGCTTATCATGACAAAACCATATCACATGGAAGCAATAAGTCATGTTTCCAAATTCATGTGACACCATCCTGACATGAAATTTGGATCATGTGTTGTCCCTTAGCTATGTATCCCTTGTCATGTGACACAATCTTGAGGCACCCTATAGATATCTAAACCAAGTATTGATATGACCTCTAAACATGTTAGTCAATTCTTTTGGTGACCTTCAGACATGTCATCCAAGTATCGCGACACCCTCTAGACATGTTATCCAAGTCTTTCAAATCCATATATGTTATCCAAGCCTCGTTAGGACCTCCATACATGTCATCCATGCCTTGAGAAACCCTCTAAACATGTCATCTAGGACATGATAAACCCTCTATAAATGTCAAATAGGCCTTGGGACACCCTCCATATATGTCATCCAGGTTTTTAGAGGCCCTACAAACATTTCATCAGGTGATGTGATACCCACCATATACATCATACTTTATCATGGTACAAAATCCAAGACATTCCATCCAAATCATTCAATGTCCTCTCGACAATTCAACTGGATCATGATATTCTCTTTAGGAATGTATTCTAGGAAACCAGGACATGTGTATACATCTTTAGAAATATCATATAGACACCCCAGACATGTTAGGAAGACAATCAAGACATGTTGGGAAAATATCCTGGGACATGATAACCTTGTAGACCTATTCAAGCATACCCCCAACTGAACTCTGAGAAGATTGATTCCTATCAAAAACAAATTCAGGAAACCTCCTTAAGGACCGAGCTCTAATGGGAATCCACCTTGTGGAAATCCCCTATATGTCTCTGATATTCATACCCATGGGACCGAAACTCTCTTATGGGTTCATTTCATTGCCTCATCGATAAGAAAATTAGGAATCCAACAGAACTATGATGACTATAATTCCTTCTATAACCAAGATATGTAAGACACCTTTATAAGGCTAGAGATACATATAGAACATCCCATAGTGTCTTCTTATTTCATAAGTCCAAAAACCATATGCGATGAGAAAGACTAATTTTTATCTCTCATTTCTCACAACGAGCATGGAACACATGGCCTTAAGGATTTAAAATGATCATATCATTCATAGCTTGGGAAACCCCTATATGTAATACCCATTTAGTGGCATGATATTATTACCCCCATACAAGTTAATCCACCTTGGGGTAAGTCCTAATGTTTCAATAGTACTATGGTGACACTAATCGCTTTTATGAACATGATTTGTAGCAAGCCTATCTAAGGCTCGAGCTCAAGGCCTGATTCCTAAGTAGCCTCATATATCTCCTTTTCACATGATGTTTAACTACACAACTCAAATTAACAAAGTGATTTTTGATTCGAATCATAAAAATGATATATAGGACACATTATAAGTGGTTAGTCCCATCCTCAAGACATCTATCGCCCACCTGGATGACATTAAATTATAAAGTTTCTAGTTATATGGCTTAAAAATATAAGAAAATACCCATTGAAAAGAAATAAAAATAAATAAATGATGAATGTTGGATACATATAGATAGTCCCATTAAAATAACCCCCTTTGCACATTGAAGATTTAACACTTTATCATTTTTTAGGGTCACCAGTCCCATATCAGTATTGGGAAGTTATTCATGAACATATCATATATATAAGAGTGTCTTGAAGTATGTAAAAAATTCACCCCAAAAGGGTGTGATTAGACTAAACCTCCAATTACCTAAACAAATGTTTGTTCCTAAGAATCATTTGGTCTAAAACCCCAATTGGACACCTACCTTTTGAAAGCATGTATATACCCAGGTATGGATGTGGGAATTTTTGGGAGTTTCTATGAATGAAAAAAGTGGTGAACCTTACATGAATAATTGTAAAACATGTTCAACCCCCCAAAATCAATCATTAGTCCCCTAAACATTATTTTACATGAAACAATCCTGTATTAAAAATTATTAAAATATACCATTGGTAAAAATTCCTAGTGACCAGGGTGGAGAATTTTTAAATTATTATGTTGTAACTTTTTTTTAGTAAAAAGGTATAAAAAATATCATATCATCTTACATAAAACCTTAGAAAAATGGTGCAGTTTAAATAATAATACATTATTTTTCGAGAGTTTACTAGAACAATTTTGAGTGAATATTTAATTGCTATACAATTTGATACCAACGGTTTTATTACTTCCTATTATACTATAAATCACGTTTTACTTAGGCCATTTATTAATAAAATTATTTATGAGTTTTGGGCATGATGAAAACTAAATCATTCATACTTTAATTTTTTTTAATTCAAAGTATTCATTCTAAATATTAATTACAGTTTATGTAAAGTTTCTCTAAAAATTAAATTAAAGATATTTTCTTGGTTATTCTATAAAAAGTAAGGCTTATATGGTTTTTAATAAAATTACAAGTACTAATGAAGAAATAAAACATGTTCAATTTGTCGAAACTGATACTTTTGTTTTAATATAATCTAAAATCACATCTTTTGATGTTTTTACTAATAATAATTTTAAATCCATTTTGGAAAATTCTTATCATGAGATATTAACTGAAGAACATTTTTCTAAGGTTACACCTTCTGAATAAATTCAACCCATGGAAGAAGAGTAGTGTTTTAAAAACCGAAGAAATAAAAAATCTTTAAGAATAGATAATATCACTGGTGATGAAGGAAAACCATTTAAAACAATACGTTCCTTAAGAAACAAATGTTGACATTTTTTATTTATATAAAAATTCAAACCAAAGACTCCTAACAGGTCTTTAGGTGATGAATATTGGAAAAATCAATTCATGATGAACTAAATGAGTTTGAAATGAATCATGTTTAAACTATAGTTAAATTACCTAAATATTTTTCTATAATTGGTGTAAAATGGGGTTTCCATAATAATTATGATGAAAATGGAGTAATATTTATAAATAATGAAAGTTTTATTACAAATGGTTATAGTTTCCAATAATGAGTAGACTATGAAGAAACATATTCTCATGTAGGTACAGTTGAACCTAATTGTATACTTCTAGAATATGAAACATTTTTAAATTTCAAACCTTTATTAAATTGTTTTGAAGTGTACTTTTCTTAATGGATATGTTTAGGATAATGTTTATTTAGAAAAACCACTTGGTTTTGAGAACAAAAAATATACAAATCATGGTTTTAGACATAAAAAGGAACTTAATAAACTAAAACAACCCTAAGATCCTTATATTATTTATCAATCATATTTTTATTATAATTTATTTTTGTTAAGGGTTCTGTAGATCCAACAATTTTTTTTTCAAAGGTAGAATAATTATTCCAATTTCCATTAATGACATTACATTTAGATCAACTAAAAAAATCTATTGTTTATTTATTTTTTGATCTTATGGAATTTAAGTTTGAAATTAGCATTATGGGAAAGCTAACCTTTTTTCTTAGTTTTAAAAATTATACATACTCATGGAGAAATTTTATATCCCAAAAAATTATATAATAGAATTAATTAGTTTTTTATGAAAACAGTAAGAGTATAACTACTCCAATCTGAACCAGAAAAACTATTTATCTTAATGAATATGGGAAACTAGTTAATCAAAATAATTTTTGAGGAACGATTGAAAATTTTCTATATATCATTTCTATTTAAATAGATATAATATTTTCTTTATTATTATCTATGCGATATGAAGTAAATACAATAGAGTCCCATGTTAATATGGTAATATTAATTTTTTGTTACCTTAAAGAAATTATGGTTCTTGGTTTATTTTATAATTCTAAAAATGATTTTGATTTCAAAAGTTTTTGAAATGGTGTTTTATTGAATGTATAGTTCATAGAAAAAGTACATCTAGAAATTTTCATTTCTTAGGAGAAGATTTAGTTTCATAGTCTTGTATGAAAAAACATTCTATATCAATTTCCACTACTGAAACTGAATATGTGACATTAGAATGTTTTTGTGCTCATTTTTTTGGTATGAAAAACACACTCAGTAATTTTGGGATGAATTTTCACAGAAATCAATTTGTTGTGATAACACATGTTCTATAGATTTAATTAAAAACAAATAACATCAATCATAAACTAATAATATAGATATAATAAACCAATTAATTTTAGATTACATACAAAAATAATATATTAGTATAAAATTTATTGGAACGCAAGAAAAACATGTTAATATTTCTAAAAAACCCCTAAATTCTAAAATATTCGAATATATTAAAAAAATGCTAAAAATAGTTAATATAAATTGATCATTAATTTATAATTCTTGTTTAAATACTATCCTTGTAATTAAAAATACTTTATAAATTGAGAGAAATTTTTTATCCAATTCTGAAATTTTAGGTTTTCTAAGGATTTTCAAATTTTTTTAAAAATCTTCCCTATTTTTTTTCTTGAAAATCATTTCTCAATAGATTTCCAGAATAAATTTTATAATTTTTTTTCTAGATAAATGTTTCTTATATGTTTCAAAACATTTTTTGGGAAATATTTTAAACACTTTCAGATGAAGTATTTTGTTTTGAAAGCTAAGAAGATATAATAATAAAACAAAAATTCCTAATTAATTTTTATTTTATTATTCCCTAAGAATAAATTTACAAATATTTTTTACTTTATATTTTTATGATATGTTTGATTCTTTTTACAACTATTATAAATTTTAACTTTCTAAATAGATTTACTGAATTTTATGTTTTTTTCCCAGAAAAATGATCATCCGATAAAACATTAATCAAATGTTTATATAAAAAATCTTCAAGTGTTTAGTAATATTTTTTTATATTCCAAGATAATTATTAAGTGCTGATCTAGAAAAGGGTTTCAAGATGAGCTGTTATAACTGGAATATGAATAACCCTATATCTTCTTAATCCTATATAAATGTGTCTCGGACTCCACTAATTTTTTTACCACTTGTTTCTATCAACATCTCTTTCCTTTATGTTTCTTGTCCATCTAATATTTTCTAGTTTATCCTTTTCCCTAAGATTTATACATTTAATAAATTGGGCACCTCATATGATTTATGAACTATAATTCTAGTGAAGGAAAGATTAATTGAATGAAGCTAGTTTGACAAGTATGTCTCTCTTCAAAAATATAGTATTATTTTTGAAGATTATAAAAGTATCTCTGTTGGAAAAGAAGTTTTTGATTTTAATTATCCAAAAATAGTCACAAAATTTTATGTTTTAGATATCTTCAATGAATAATGAAGTATTATGGTTGTTACGTTTTATTTATTTTTAGAATTATAAAAAATTATTTTTTAATAAGTGGATGAGTTAGTCAGAATTATTATTGAAGGAGAATATAATATTTTTACCCACAGGTTACCTATGAAATTAAAAAGTTTCAAAAAATAGAGATTAAAAAATTATTAATTTTTTTTATAAGAAATTGAGAAAAGATCACTATATATATTTGGAATCAAGGATATTATAAATTTGGATGTAAAATTTCCATAATCATAGGAAAGGAGATAGAGATATGCTAAAAGTATAAGACATATGTTTTTGATTTCTTATGAAGAATGAGAATGTTTAATATTGTATAGTTTTTATTCCTTTGTATATATTCCATCAAGGTTGTAATGGTTAAGTTTAATATTCACTTATTTATCAATTTTCTAAATATACATTAAGTAAACTTTATAAAATTCTAAAATATCTAAAATAAAGAGAATTCGATATGGGTGAAGGAATATTTTATTGGAGGGGAATGTATAAAACAATGTGACTTGTGTTTTTACCTCTTCTAAAAAATATTGTTGAAAATTTATTAAAAGATAGTTTCAATGGAGAAACTAAGAAGTTAAAAAATAATTTGTTAGAAAATATGAGGGAAAGATAAGTTTACCCAACTTTTATAAAGAAGAAAGTGAAAACAATGTCTAATGGGACAACCTCAATGATAAATATAGAAGATAAAAATATAATTATCCTAGTTTTTGGATGGATATGGCCGAGGCCTTGTTACTTAAATATAAAACCTCTGAGAATCATTGTGAAGAGGAAAATAATAATAGAAATATGAAAAAAGTGGAATAAGGAAAGTTGGATAATTGTTTTCTAAATGGAGTTGAACAATTTCATTCCAGTGTTGAACTAGTATTGTAAAGAGAACCACTACTTGTTTCTCTTATTCTAGTTGTACATATTGAAATCTGTCAGTCTACTTCATCAAAAGGAAAATATGATCAACCTTAAATACCTCCTCCATCCAATGAAAACGAAAAACTAAAAAATATTTTGTTTGAAAAGTCTTAGTGTAAAGATTTTGAAACTCAATTTTTTAAAAGTTCTAAAAAAATATAGAAATGGTATGTCTATAAGTGATGAAGAACATAAAAAATAGATGGATAAATATATTGAAGATGAAGAGAGCGTATCAACGTCTTTGAATTATATATTAACTAAATCATAGAAGGATCATGATATAGAGGCACTAAATATGGATACAAATTCAGAAGAAGATGATCAATACTCACAAAATATGGTTCCAAAAAAACTTATGTTTGATAAACATGTTGAAGTGTTATAATTTTTGGAAGAATAAACTATGTAAATAAAGGAAAATTTAATATATTAAGACATCCAACTCTGTCCATTCCATAATTATTATATGATTTAACGAATTCTTCTCCTAACACAAGTAATTAGAGAATAGAAATGAGAAATAATTATTTCAATAAATTCAATATAAATATTGAATATATTATTAATTATTTTCCTAATGATCAAGAATTATTAAAATAAATATAAGGGAAGATCAGATTTTTAGAAAATGAATATTATTTAAAACAACTTACACAAATAGAAATTAAAAAATAAGTTGAGTTTAAATTCTTCAGATAAAATTCTGAATCATAGTTGAAGATGTTAAAAAAATTATTAAATGGATAAAGCCTTCATAGGGTGATATAAAGCTCTATGGTAAGAATATTGAAGTGATTGGAAAAGATGAAAAATTAGTTATGAATCTTATAAGATGCATGAAATCTGATGTCAATGAAAGAACACGTGATGTTGATAATTGCAAGTCTTTAGAATGTTTCATGTTTTTTCATTTCTATAAATTGTTTTTATAGAAAATATTTTTTCCCTAACATTTCAGGTTTACATTCTTCCTACCTATTTTTTAGAATTTTAAAAAGGGTGACAAAAATTGAGAAAAATAATCATCAAAAAAAAGTTTTGGATAATGTTTGTTTTAGAATGTGGGAGGAATCAAGTAAGTGGGATAAATAGAGAAATAATAAAATGGGTGATGTTTTTCAATATATAATACATATGGGGTTTTTTAATGTTATGTAAAGTCTAGTTTTTCTATTTGTGGGTTATATTTGGTGTTTTCCAAAAATGGGTAGATTTTTGAGTCAAAAGTTTACATTGAAAAATTTATAACCTTATTTTTGAAAATCATAAAAGACTTCCTTAAATGCTTTAGTTTATTAACAACATACTTTATAAGTGTTTTGAATGGTTTTTAAAACATTTTTTTATTGGATGTAGAATACTTTGTAAATTAGACCAAAATTATCATAAGTAATATAGATGAACTAAATCATAATAAATTTAGCTTAATTATTTAAGAAAATAAAAACTAGATGGAATCTCATAAATCAGATTGATATGTTCATTGTACATCATAAGAATACTTTCAAGGTAAATCAGATGGAATATTTTAAGTACAAAAAAATTAAGTTACACAATGTTTACCAAAAAAACTTATCAGAAATAGGTATAGATGATCTTTTGATGATCCTTTATAAAGACCTACTAGACGAGCCTTATATATTACTCTTGAATAACTAAAATCATTCTATCTAATAGAACCTTTAAACTAATGTAATTTTTCTTTATTTGGATACACCAACAGATAAAGAAGTTTTACGAAATCTTATCAATTGAAGATGAGTTTAACTAAATCCATTACAACTTACTTTGAGAAATACTAAAAATTACTAATAAAAAAGTGCATATAAATACAAGAAGTATTTGAGGAGGAAGAATCTTTTGTATCATATCCGATCTAATGTTAATTTTTAATCATTTGTATCATCTTTTTACTTGGGTCCATTGTAATCTTTAGAGAGTTTCTTTCTTAAGTAACTCATGTTATTTTTGTAAATTCATTAAGATATTTTGTGTTTTTAATTGTTTTTCCAATATTGTGTTCAATAGAGGGATTCCAGGGATAAGAAGACGATGACTATTATGATCTTCCTGATTGAGGTTTCATGAGGATAAGGAAATAAAAGATTGTCTAATATCTGTATTGAGAATTTCCTTTATTTAAGAAGACTTACCTTTTTGATTTGTTGAAAATCATTGATACCCATAGTTAGGGTTATTTAATTCCTTAAATTTTAAGGTTAATAAGTGGATATATTTTTAATAAAACTTCTATATGTTTTCCAAACTTATTTTATAAAGTTTTTTACTTGTTTTTATAATATTATATTTCTAGTCCCCATTTTTTAAGGAATGTTTATAATTTTTTGTCATAAAATTTTTCTAAACACTGATTTTATAAGGTATTGGCACAAATTATTATCTGATTAAATTATTCTATATCAGAAAAAGGTTTGTTTGACCTAACATCTCTTGAGGATAGTCATGTTAGTTAGTTTAATTTTATAAAAAAATATCCCTTCCCACTTGTAGTAAATCAATTACTCTTATGATGTTATTGTAGGTCCTCTATAATGGTTAGTAAACCCTCATTTGATATAAAATTTTACTCATTAGGGTTAGGTTCTATATAAGTCTATTGATGTAGGTAACTCCTCTTTGATATGGGGATTGGGTCCTCCATTCATGGGGCCAGTAATCCCCTTGACCAATATCAATACCTTGATAAGGGGCCGAACCCCCACTATGATTGTAGAGAGGATACATGAAAGTCATTATATCTAGGTAGTTATAATATTTCATATATTTTATCATGGAAATCATAATTAGTTTTATTTAAGATAAAACACATAACTCGAATATTTAATTTGGAGATTATGGGTCTAACACATGTCTCCATTTTCATATGGGATGTGATCTTTTATGGAGTTAAATTTTGATGAGTGGGAATCCCATATGTCCCGCATTTTTCTATATGAAAAGTCTGTCTTGATTTTTTGGTTACTATATTATATTTTTATTCTGAATTAATATATTATTTTCATCTTTACTTTATGTTTATGGGTTTCTTACTATATAATTTTATACTCACCCCTGTATGGTCCTTTGTAACAACACATGTTTTGTCATTATAGATAATACATAGTTTGGAGGCTACCATAGTGTATATAGAGCTAGTATAGTTGGTAATTAATGGTGTATAATGGATCATAATGAAGAAGGATACTATTATATATTAGGCCTAGAGTCTTTATAATTAGGACATGTTTTCCCATATTATGAGTTCGTTATATATTAGGATTTTTGGATATAGTGTTTTTTTATTGTGGTTTTAGTTTCCCATATGGTTATGTTTATTAACCTTTATATCATTATTGTTATCTTATATTTTGATTATTCAATATATTATTTATGGTTGTTAACTATAAATAGTATTGGAGATGTATATCTATTGTAGGATTTCATTATACTAAGGCCTACTCTGTGGGATATGCCTTCTTGGTCTAGTAAAAATCCCACTTCTATTTAAGGTGGGATTGATGTGACACAATCGACCTAACTATTAATCTAGGTGGTGCTTCAGGAGTAAAAATCATGTTATAGTGGTATTAGAGTAGTTCTGTCTTAGAGGTAGAGTGTAGTGTTAGGGGATATTTTGTTTAGTAAGTTATAAGGAAATGGTGTAAAGGGTGTCTTGTATTCAATTTTCAGACATGGGAACCCAATGTAAGTATGGAAGTAGTTTATCCTTACATCGGGACTCTAATTATATGTTATCATACTTAGAACTCTAAGGAATTATTTAGAAGGAACAATCATATTGGTACTTGAATAATGTATCATTTCATTTGTGAAATTTCTCCATGTTATTATTGAGTCACTTCACCCAAATATTCTTTGGAATCCAGGGGTTCATCCTGTGGACTATAAGATTCCACCCAAGAGATGGCTAGACAGAATTTAGAGGAAGGATCATGATTATACCATGCCATTGTATGAGTTTCAAGTCACTGATTAGTATAATGATGAGGTGCTAGAAAATGAACATAATTAGTAGGTATCTCCACCCAATTTTATAGATAAAATAACCTCCAACTATATATAAAATGGTATTCCCCAACGAGTATGACGAGACTACCCATAGGATGAATGTTTTATATGAGATTCGACATCAGTGGACTCCTAGGTTTCCTGGCCAGCCTAATCCTATAATGGTCGAGGATTGGTTACAATAAGTTACTCATGTTTTATATATATTCTAGACACAAATTGACGAAATGGTGATTCTTTCATCATGTTATCTCTACAGTGATGTGATCCATTAGTTGATGTTGATTACTCAGACCCACGATGAGGCTACATTATCAAGTTCAGAGATTGATTGATTTTTTGAGGAGAAGCATCATGTAAAAATACATATAGTTTAATTTCAAAATATATTTCACCTTAAGAAGTGTAACATTACTGTAGATGTGTATGTGTTATGGTGTATAGAACTCATGATATTCCTCCTTTTTATGTGGCACAATAGATTTCACTGTGCTTAGAAGTTCAAGAGGGGTCTCCGAATATAGATTCATGATTGGGTCATCTCTTGATCCACATGTGTTGTATTTTTAAAAGTATAGTTGGTGCCATGATAGGAGGAGAAAATGATCAAAAATGCTTTGATCCGCATGGAGAACCACCTCCTCCACAAGGGCCCTTCTAGAAACACGACACCAGGGGCTATGTCCACAAACTAATTCATGATATGGAGGCATTCAATTAGGTAGTTGAGACATGATTTGACATACCACTATAGTAGAATAACAGAATACATTGATTAAATTTTTTCCACACTTCTTATAAGGGATAATAAAATTCAACTTTTATATATGCTAAAAATAAGTGATGATAAACATTGAATTTTATAAACACTATTACTAGTACAAATAAAATTATACTTCCATAATTACTGAAAAAGGTTATCCTACTTCAATTTTTTATTTAGCACTAATAAAAGTATGTTGATAAATTAAATATCTATTTATTTAATCTGAAATATTTTTATATTTTTATTATAATAAAATATAGGAAACTTTAAGGATTAATATGAATTAATAATGTTTTAAAATTTTAAAAATTTTAATGTGATATACACAATTGATATTATTTTATATTCATAAAATATTTATAATTATAATTAACTTCAAGTTTAATAATAATATTATAAACTAGAAAAGGGAGATATCCCTAACCTATTAACAAAAAAAATTAGAAATTTAATTTAGAATTTTTTATTTAATAATATATTGTGAGAAACATTTATAAAATTATATTTTTCATGTAATTTATTAGAAAATATATTATTATCAAATATTATATATATATATATATATATTAAAAATAATATTTAATTATTTTAATCATAGATGATAGTAAATTTTATATTTATATTTAATCAGTAATATATTAAAATTTATCCTTCATAAATGGAAATATAGTTAGTATCAAATATATATGTATTTATATAAATTAAATAAAAGTTTTAAAATATTATAAAAAATATTTAAATACAATGAATAACAATTAATAACAATTAAAATTATATATATAAAATTAACATTATATATTTTCATTTCTAGAAAATATATATAAATTTAATTTTTAATATGAATAAATTGAAATTTTAAAATTTTACAAATTTTTATTTGAATTTTTACATATCAATGATATTACATTTTAAATTTCATATTTATATATAAAAATAAAAATTAGTTTTAATGCAATTAATGTAATATTATATATAAAATATAATAAAATCTATTTTATATTCATTTTATATAGTTGGATGTGTGTATATGTGTGTTGGTTCACCTTTTACACACACACATGTACGTCCTTGGGTTCTTCAAACACACACAGACATGTATTTATATATTATTAAAATGTAATAGATAATATTTTGTATATAAATAAAGAGTAAATATTATATCTTTATACAATATGCATTTCATGATATAGTTTTTATATGAAATATCATTCATATAACTATATTTTTTATTTTTATTACATATATAACTAATTTTTTTTAAACATAAATAAAAACATAAAAATAAATAGTAGAGAATAATATATATATTTTTAATACAAGAAATAATAAAATTTATTAATAAGTATATTTAAGTAATTCGTAATATTTATTTTTATTTTTTGTTAATATAATAAAATTTGAATATAAATATTAATTATTTTAAAAAATATTAATTTATTTATATAAATAATAATATTTTCAAATATGATGGGTTGGGTCTGTGAGAGTCTCTCACTCTACATCTAATTAAATATGAGGGCTGAAGCTTATAGATTCTTTATCCATCCAATCTCTTGTTGATTTATTCCTTTATCGCAGACAATTCGATTCACACAATTATGTGGGTGTTATAATAAAAGGGTAGAAAATAGAGGGTAGATTGAACGATGTGATTACTTTTGTTGAGGTTAGTGTGCATAATTGATTATTTTCTCTCTTCAAAGGTTTAGTTTCTTGTGGTATTTTCTATAAGGTAATTTTTTCCATTTAAAGGACGACCTAGTGGCAGTATCATAATGACTTGAAATTAGGGATCATTCAATAATTGGGCATCTTTTTTTTCCAAGAGGCTCAGTGGCATGGAATGGAGAATATCTTATTGATCATATTTTAGATTTTTGGGTCTTTGAAAATTGGAGATGTATCTTGCCGGGTCATGGATTTTTTCACAAGATCTTACCTTTCATAGATCTAAAGATGATTTCATGGAGATTTTTCTTGATCCCTCTCAAGAAAAGATTTATGCACTTATAGGAATTGGATCCAGAATTCAACCATCTAGAGGTAAGAAGATCCAAGGTTAAGTTATGGGTTAAAGTATTTGGATTTAATTGGATACATTGGCATCCTATTAACCTCTATGAAATTGTGACTATTATATGGTCTCCTATTAAATTATAGAAGGGAAATTAGGTGGATAGATTTGGATACTATTCTCAGTTTTTAGTGGAAGTAGATTTTTTTATATCATATTTGATAGAAATTTTATTCCAATAAACGATGATGAAATTGATCTTGGAATAAATTATAAAAAATTCCCCAATTTTATATGGATTCCAAATTCATAGGACATGAAATTTTAAATTTCATGAAATAGGTTATTTTTACATTCTACTCTATGGTAGAGCAATGTGAAATTTTCTATTTTAAATAGATTAGAGGTGTGAAATATAATTCTTCTTCTGTAATTGAAAACATTGTTAAGGATCAACCATAGAATGGTGGAGTGAACATTCATGTGGAATTGAATGGGATTGGGTTTTGATGTGATCCTGATTAGATACTTGGTGTGAAACTGGTTTTTCAAGAATATCACTCTTGGTATGGTCTTGTTGATACATGTACTGGAGATATTATTATTTGGGATGGTAAGAGAGAATGCACTATTTTTGGGGATTCTTCTGAGTCTTCTGTTCCAGATGTTGATGTTATTATAAGGGAAATAAATGGGAAATGAGTCACTAGATCATTGGTTGATATAGTGGCGGAGGGAAATGAATGTGATATTCTAGTAGTGGTGTAATTGTCTCATAATTAATAGAATATTCATGAACAACTCATTTCTCAAAGAACATGAAAAGGAAATAAAAATTTGTCTATAAGTGGCTTGGTTCTATCTAAAGGGGAATTTTGAATCCAATTATGTGGATAAAAGTAACTCATAATTGGGATATCTATGAATCACTACTTAGATGATTGTAATCATATGCCAGAATACTCTAAAGGAAGTAATACTTATGCTTTTATTATGAGGGTTCTTAATTCTAATGCATTGGTTTTATTAAATAAATTTGTAGAGTATGTTATAGAAGTTCTATGAAGATACAATTATTTACAGCCTCATGCATATGATTCCATATATTCTAAACCACATATAGATATTCTCAATATAATATCAGGTATAATAAAAAATGTTTTTGAGAACATAGAAATAAGATGCATGGGTGACCTTCCTAAATTGGATGGTGGAACTGAAGAAGCATCAATGAATTAAGAATACATTGATGAAGATGTTGTAAAAGAGTTTGTAGATCAACAACTAAGTAAAGAGAAGTTGATATAATCAAGGTATCTTAAAAGTAAAAAAAAAATTGAATTCCGGATCTCTTGTGAAAATGGAAGCTATAAAGAAAGAAATTGTGCTTGAGAAATATTCTATAAAGATACCCACAACATATCAAATTGTTATTAATGACTATGGTGATACTTTAGGTCCCCCTAGGAGATGTAACCTTGGTCCCTAGATCATGAAAAAATTGTAGATACTTGGATTTATATAATAGAAGGGGATATGATTCTTATAATTTATGGGATGAGTTCTCTTCCGCAATGGATAAGAGTGTTTTAACATCCAATTATTATGAATCACCTGAAAAAAATAAGTGATGCACAGGTAAGTACCCACAATCTTTATGTAGTACTTGATTCTATTAATGATGAAAAAGAAGGTGAAGTCTAGTAAGATAAACATTATACTCTCATAGACAAAGGTGGTGTGGCTACATTACTTAATGTCCCACATAAGACGGTGGATGTTCAATCAGATACTGGGAGAACTAACTTGGTGGACAGTGAGATTTAAAGAATTTAGTGATAAGTGAGTGTTTGTAGGAGAGGACTCCATCCCAGAGGGTGAGTCCATGGTCATATAAAGACCAAATGGAATGTTTTACATGATGGTGAGCATGTTATTGAGGATGAGATTTGAAAAACATTAGGACTATTATTTTCTTGTCTGTTGAGGGAATTTTGATATGTTTTACCCATTCCTTTTGTTTAAATCAATTTTTATCATTCAATAAAAGTAATCTATCCTTACATTAAACAAATTCAGAATATAATTTATTTTTTTAATGTAAACAATAATTAATTTTAATATATATAATTAAAAACATATACCCCTATAGAATTATTAATTAATATTAATATTTTTTAATACAATTATTAATATTATTATATTTAGAAATATAATGGATGATTTTTGTTGTTGGTAGGATACAACTTCTGATGGAATCACTAGTTTCTCTACTTATGATGTTTTTTCAAATATAGTGAAGAATTTGTATGCCGATCTCTTTTATTTGTTTACTTATGTGCTTCAAAGTCATGTAATCCTCAAAATTGTTTGTGAGTGTTTGTTTTTAACAAAATTTATAGAGATCATGGGTTTCATTAGCCAAATACATGGTTCACCTCATTTTTAACTAATATTATAATTTTTAATCATACAATTATACCGTTAATTATATATATATATAATCAAAAAAATATCTTTCTATTTATATATTTAATAATATTTCTTAAAAAATTTAATTAACACTAGTAACATATTCAAAAAATTAAAATTAAAATTTTTATTTTTCTAAAGTATAATATATATATATATATATATACATTTGTGTACCAAATTTTTAAATCCATTTAAATATATTTATTAAAAAATATTACTTTAAAATTTAAAATTAATAATATATTGGAAAAAAATATTCATTTATATTATTTTATGAAATTGAATAAAAAATATTTTATTATTAAATATGTAATGTATATTTTTTATAAAATTATTTTTTTTCATTCTAAAAATAGTTGATATTAAACTTAATATTTATATATTGAAAATAATCCTCTTTAAAATGAAATATAATTATCATTAAATATTTATTCAATTGTATATAATTGATAAGTTTTTTAAAATATTATAAAAAAATTTAAATATATTTATTAATTAATCAATATTGTATATATAATTAATATTATAAATACTTTTGGAATAGTAGAGACCATGAATTTGGAAGTCCAAATCTTGGGTTTGGAAAAATTATTAAAAAAAATCACACATTGAAATGTACAAAAAGTATTTCAAGGAAAAAGCCAATCCAAAATAGATACAAGTGACATATAATGCCAAAATATGAAACCAGAAGACCTCAAAACCATTTGAAAAAATAGGGTATATAATTTCAAAACATAAAAACATCCTTAACCAACATGAAAAAACGCATCTCATTGTCCTCCATTTAGTAGTGCACTGCTCATCATGTAATAACCCAAACGATATCATATCAACTAGTAGAATTTGGAAAATAATGATAGGATCTAGTAATTACACCCCCAACCCAACCTTCAATTAAGCTTAGACTTCATTTTCAACCAGATTTGATAAAAAACACCCTATCAAAACCCACTCCCTAGTAGATAACAAGCCTACATAAAATAGAAAATCTATAGAATATACATCATTAAACTACACCCAAATAAGAGCGCTGGATGAAAATAAGAATTGATGTCGGATCCTCGAATGGGGTCTTCCATATCTCTATATAGATGTCTGAAATCATTCAAAAGAGATTCCAACAAGATGAATCTACATGCCAAAAATCCTTCCTTAATTGTATAGATGAGTCCGACTGAGAAATATCTCGAAATACCTTGCATGTCTTGAAAGTGGGGATATATCTCAATAGCTTTAAAGAAATCATCACTTATATGAAAAAATTCATCCCAAAGACATCACAACTACACTATTAAGTAGGTGAGTCAATAGGTAAAGTAACATGAAAAATATATAAGGTTGAGTCTGGGAATGGAGACTCATGTTGTGATTGGACCTCTGACACCCTTGAGCATGAAGGTTTTGAAATCTCCTCCAATTTTTGACTTTTTTCAATTAATTACCTTTATCATATAACTATGTATAAATAGATACATCCCTAGTGTTAACAACCACCACAAAAAATTTGTAATGGACACAAATTTGGATCGATGAAGTCAAATTAGTTTCAAGTGGTGACCTGACATCTCACCTCCCCTTTAGTAGATTATTCATGTTTATCTATTCCCTTAAAAGAAACTTGAGATGAATAGGATTCATTTTTTTTCTTTCTCAAATTAGAGAATCCCATTTCAAAGTATTTATGTGACTAGAACATTGGTCCTTCAAAGCTATAACCTTGATCACAGTCATAGCCTGTTGAATACCAAAAGTTTTCACCATATAAATATTTCCATCCAAATAAAGGTACAAAAAACATGAAACTACTATCAAATTTTTGGTGGTTGCTTTTTTACATTGTTACTAGTTACATGTTCTCACATAAAAAAGGACCGAAAAATTTACTTATCTGGGAAAACTAGGTACATAATTTAATTTCAAGTTACATTTGAAAACATAAAATAAAAAGTATTATTTAAGTTTATAACACCATTATTACCTATATCAAATCCATGAATGACAATCATAATAAAAATTTTAATATATTGGTTGAAGGAAATATATGAAATATATGAGCTCAGATGCTCAATATGGGTATACGTACAATGAAAGCTAATAAGGAATGAGTAATATGGAAGTAATAAATGATAGTCAAAGAATTAATTATAAATAATCACATGATATTGAAACATATACATGAATAGTATAACCAATCCAATAATAACATCTACATTAATAAATAATTTCATAATTATTTATTGCATAATTCCAAACATAGAATAATTAATATCCAGGCCTCAAGACAAAATATATTACATCAATGGGTAAGGCCTCAGTGAAATATTCAATCTAGTTCGTCTAATGAGACATAACGATGCGTTGAGGGGATAAGTAATTCAGGGTCCTACCCATCACTTAATATGTCTAATACTTTCATCATATGATCAAACAACAAAACATAATCAACATGCCTTAAAAATAAAATAACTTTTAGTATTAGAGGAACTACCATATGAAATTTCAATACTTTCCCCAGTGAAACTGATCATAAAGCAACCAAATAAATATTTGGTGTGATATTATTAGATTATAACATCGTTAAATCGTAATATTCAATAATGTATGTTGACATAGATGAAAATACATTCAAAAGATCACTAAAAAATGTCCTGAGGATGACACCATTTTTCCCTTTGAAACCACTCATTTAAAATATATAAAATGTCCCAAATATTAAGGGAAAAATTATATGTTAAAAGAAAATTAATTTTTTTAAAATAATTTTTAAATAATCGAGTTTTAATGATGGCATGAAATTCAATTCATGTGTTATATGTTAAAAAAAATCCTTTCAACACTTTTATAAAAAGCTCAAAAGGAACATAGTTTGTAAAATGAAAAGAAGATTCATTTTAAAACATTTTTTAAAAATTAAATCATGGGTAAAAATTTCTTTATTAAATCATTATATAATATAGAAAAATATTTTTGAGAAAGTTCAAGGAAAATGTGGACATTCAAGAGAAAGAATCTCGACAGAGTAGAAGATACAAGGTCAATTTTCCTTAAAAAAATTATTTTTTTATATTGAGTACTTAAAGAGAGTAAAATGGAAGAGAATATTATAATTTACAAGAATAAACTGAGGAGAAAAAATATTTTTTTATTCAAAAATAATATCAAATAATACTCTAAGTTGATACCTGAACATAAACTATTCTGGATAATGACGAGATTTTGAAATAAACCATCAACCAAGGTTTGATTTCCTTCATATCTATCTTAAAATTCTGTATAATAAATAAAAATTTATTAAAAATTTATTAAAATACCATATTAATATATATCGTATCATATATTACTTTCTTATATCCTTTTATTAACCATTTATTCACAATTCTTTGTCAAAATCACTATTTTGGGTAATAAGTGCTTCATTTTTCATATAAGTTTTTGTTCGATAGTTTTGGTCCTTGTACTTTTTTCATGGTTCCATATTCTCCATAATGTTAATAATGATATAAATATCATTTATATTCATTATATATGTATTTATAATAGTTTATAAAAGAAATAGATAAAAATGAATTACACTGTTCATGGAGACGATAGGCCGTAAGAACACATGGATGCTATTTTCACTTTTCAAAGGATAGAAAAAAGGTAAATAATAATTCAACTTTATATAGTAATTATATAATCATATATATAATATATTTTTATTAAATCTACCGATACTACTATCTATATAGAGGATAAACAAATAACTAACCATATCACTTATTAGAAGTGGTAGTCCACACACACACATAGATGAGATTATCATTTTCATTTGATGAAAAATATGGTGGCTTTATAATAATAATAAAATTTAATTATATTTAAGATAATAATTTTATTATTATATTATAAAAACCATAAATTTAGTGAAGGAAGCAGAAGAAGTAAATGGAAAAAGATCAGTTTAGGCGATTGCCTCTTCTTTGATAGAACTCATTTAGATATCCTCTTATGGACCTTTGGTTTGGTCTTTTGGGAAGCAAAACAACTCTATAACATGGATAATTATGTTTAGAAGAAACATTTTCTGGTATTTTCCATTTATTTTTCTCAAATGGGTTTAAATTAAAGTGGGAAGGGGTGCCATTTTATATGAGAGGAAAGGGCATACTTAGAGTCACTAAAAATATTAAAATATACCCAAGTCATTATCAAGAAAAATGATTAAAAAGGGATAGATATTTTAATATAATGTATTATATGGTTTAAATATAATCAACTAATAAAATTTTTATAGGTTTTTTTATTTCATACCTTATCTTTTTTGATTAACCCCTTAGTTAACCTATTTCAACCATAACCGTGGTGATAACCTTTTCCATAATAAAGGGTTACTATTTTAATCATAAGGTAAAAATTGTACCATAAATGAAAAGTAATGAAATTTTAGACCATATATTTTCCCCCATGTCCTCATTATATATTTTTATAATTTTTAAATAATTTAATAAAATATTATTTTCATAAAATATCATTAATGTTATTCTTTACCCTATTCATTTAATATGACTTTAAAAACAACAATAAAAGGAAGAAATTAGGAAGTTAACATTTCACACAGTCCGAATATTTTATATTGATCTATTTTTTTTTGAACATAATAACTCACTTAAATTTTACTACCTTTAATATTTTTAAAATCATTTATTATATTTTTCAATCAATTGAATAAATATTATGTTGTTGTTGCATAAGCATTTAAGGTAATTATATAATTGCTAAAATGTACAGATAAATTACCATCATACAAAATTTCATTATGATCCAAATAAACATTAATATTCATTCACAATTTTTTATCCCCATGTGAACATAAAATATAAGTTTAAAGTCAAGAATGTGACATTTTTTATTTTTCATCACTTAAAATAATTAAAAGGATAATATCAAAAGAAAATGGGAATAAGTAGACATACTTTTATTACATGGATATAAATTTACTAAATAAAATCATACAATTTTATCAATAAATGTTTTAAATAAATTATAAATCCTTATCACATTACTTTTTAAAATTAATTTCCAAATTTACCCTTTACCGAGGTGATAAATTTTACCAATGTTACTATTCATAATGATAAAAAATAATGGGGGAATATTTTAAAAATTTTACCCTCATGATTATAAATATGGTATCCATTTTTCAATATTCAATCTATATATTTGGAATAAATTAATTTTAAAATAAGTTTGAAAAATTTGTTGAAAATTTCTTTTTTAGAAAAATATATTTTTTAAGCATAAAAATAGATTTATTCTTATCCAATTCCGTGAAAAATTTTAGATGAATAATAATAATATTTATTTAATATAAAATATAAAAATATCATTAAAATAATTTTCCAATAGTGATTAATTTAATTTATTAAGATGAAATCATACTGTGCATATAAAAATAGTTGTTTAGAAAAATAAAATATTTACCTTAGAATGATTTTTATTTTCATTTATAATCCATTGATAAATAATTAATTTATTATAAACCATAATTTTTCCATAATTTAGTTATTCATATTCATACCCTCCAATTTTATTATCTAGGTTATAACAATTATATTTAAATAGTATGTCATGGTTCGTTAAAACTTGGTGTTGCATGCAACACAATCTACCGAAGAAATTAATTTTTTATAAAATGAAATAAATCATAAAACCTCAGGGTGTTAAATTTCATTCCCCTTATAATAATTTTCCATTGATATTATTCCACTATAATACAAATAACCTAAGATACTTCTACCTCATCACATCCTCAGGTTCCTACGTAGCTCCCTTAAATTTACAGTTTCACAATAAAACTTCGACCTGGTGAGTGGTCTTGTTTCGTAGCACTATCATCCTTTGATCTATAGTGTCTTACAGATATTCCTTATAATATATATATTTCTCTATTGGAATGACTTCTGAGTTTAGTACATGTAAATTATTTGGTATATGGTTTCATAGGAGAGATAGATGGAACACATGTTAGTGATTTTGGGGAAGTCATAAATGATAAGATATTGTCCCAATACGATCAAGAATATAGAAGGATCCCATATACTCAAGGATCAACTTTACCTTCTTTATGAATCTCATTTCCTTTTTCCATGGAGACAATTCTAGGATTAAATTTTCACCAAGTCCAAACTCTAGATCTCATTGACAATTCTCAACATAATGATTTCATCAACTATGATTCAACCTTTTGTATTATTGAATGGATCTAACTTTATCTTCCATTTCCTTAGCTAACTCGGGTCCAAATATTTTTATTTATCTAAAATTCATGCCATCTTGCTGTATTTATACACCTATTTTTGTAAGGAGATTTATCAAGATCCGTTTGAATAATTTGGTGAAAGTTATTGTTAAATGAAAATTATACAAAAGGATGATGTTAATATAAAACACATTTTAAATCCCTAGAGTATTCTATTAAAATGTATTTTATAGGTTTACTGTTCCACTCATACTGACCATCCATACAAGGATGATAAAAAGTACTGAAACTCAACTATATATCCAGATCTTACAAATGAATTTTCTAGAACATTAAGTTTAACCTTGGATCCCAATCAGGTACAAAAAAATGCAGTACACCATGAAACCATACCACTTTATTAATATATATCATAAAGATCTGATTAATAGAGAAATATCATATGATACTAACTACAAATACCCAACCCTAGTTTCCCCGAGTTGGTGGTTATATTATTACATTTTTACTAGATACAAGTGATGAAATCCAAATATACCAAATAGTTTAGTAGTCCGGAAAACAAAATTCATACTTGAATTTCATATTACATTTGAAAACATAGAATTTGGGGCTGTAGCCTAGTAATAAAACAAACCTATAATTTTGTATCTCAAAGCCCATGATTTAATCCTGAAAGCCACATATTTTTCTTGGAAATTGGTGTCGAGCATGATGGGTCATCAAATCGAGCTATCAATAGTGTTCATATGATGTCGATCAAAATGGGATGCTAGTGGGAGGTTACATAAGTGATTATTGATGGTATATAGAATACGATGATCATTAGTTAGTTGAAGAACTCGTAGGATGATGATAGAGGGTGAAACATTTCAATCAGTGATGAAAGTCATCGATATCACGATGGTGGTAGGATGTTTCAATGTATGATCATGAGAATAAAATAAGAGCCATAGAATCGTCAAGCTAGTGTAGTAGTATGGGTTCCAAATGTTGGCGTGGGAATAAAGACACAACAAGAAAAAAATAGAGAAAAAAAAAATCATTTTGATAGGCGCTCACATAAAATTGTATTCACAGTTTTAATTACCCACCAGTAGAGTAAACAAGATTGGGAAGGATGAGAGGGTATGAAATTTTCCATCAATACTAGGAACCATGCATTGTTTCATGGGGAAATGTTTTCCAATCAACTTTGTGAGGTAGGGATAATTAAATAATCAAATTTAAACCTAGATAGGGTGGGATGGTTATGTGTTTCTGGTCTTTGGGCCATCAGGAATGTCATAGTCCTTATTTATTTTTTTCCTTCAGGATATGTAACGGTTCTCTCTTAACCCAATTAAAAATTGGATTATCCATAAATAAAAAATATACCAGTATTTTAGGATTATAGGTATTATAATATTTTCATTAAAAACACCATTATTCCCACTATAATGGCACTATACATCAATTATAATACACTTCTTAGAATCTAGGGTAATGGAAAATAAGATATGGGTGAGCTCAGATTCTCAATAAGGGTATACATATGAAAAAATACAATAAGGAAAGAAAAATATCAACGGAATAAATGATAGTCAAATAGTTCCATATTAGTAATCCCATGACCTTAAACTTATCAATGTTTTTTATAACTAATCAAACTATGACATGTATATAAATTACTTATTTCAAAATGATGTAATTTATAATACTGGACTTCTGAAAATTACCATCAAGGACTCCTGCCAAGCCATATTTTATTGGGTAAGACATTGAACAAATACCCAATCTACTTTGTCTTATAAGACCTACCAATGCACCAAGGTGATTTGAGATTATGTTCCCCACTCGTCACTTAATAAGTCTAATGAAGTAATCATGTGAATAAATAACACAAATTAATGAATATTCCTTGAAAATCAACAACTATTTGTATGAGAAGAACTAACATTTAATCAAGGGAGTATGTCTGTGATGGACTATTCAATCATTTTACTAACTTTCAGTTCTTTGATCTAGTGTTTTAGGGGATGAAAAATCTATGTAAAGGAATTTCCAGGATGGGATAAAATATGAGATTACATCTTAAATTAATATCTTTGAGCAGAATTTTTTTAAGGCTGTAGATGAGGCACTCATTTCTAAGCGGATCCTGAAGGAGGATTATTATAGGGGAGATGTGGTCTTTGTCGGATGATTAGGAGTTATGTCTGCAAAAGTAAAGAAGTGTCATTATGAGAATGTTGACTGGAGTGTTGGGACGAATATTTAATTGGGGGAAGGATAAAATACATAGGATTTTACGCAAGTCCTTTTCCACTAGTGTGGTAGGCCTGGTCAATTTTGATGTCATTTTCCCCGACCACCGTAGAGTTCTGATCTTATAGTAGGATGAGACATCTACATAGGTTTTTTGGAACCCAAAGAATATGGGTAGTTATAGAGCATCTAGGTAGAACCAAAGTGTGGGAAGGGAATATTCTACACCGTATCTGTCTGGTTATTGGAGTTTTACGAGATGTGGTGGTATAGAGAGTGGACATGGTATTTCTAGGAAAGAAAATTTGTATCATTAGACTGGTGTAGCTCTGGGGACTTAGACTGCACCATGGGGAGGAGGTGAAGGACAATTTAATTTCATCCAACTAATATTTATGGATAGTAAGGCTTTGTTTTTGACAATTAGAGGTACTGTTATTGTAGATTAAATTCTTTCTAGTTCTTTGTTTGATACTAGTGCCTCTCATTATTTTATATCTTCCCAACTTGTGAATTTTTTGGGCCATGTTTTTGAGTGGAGTTATGATGATAGATACACATTTGGGGATATTATATAGAGACATTTGTTTTTGAAAAGGGTGTTCTCTTGAAGTTAGGGAGTGTTTTTTTCTTGAGATATCTACATTATTAATATTTTTTACTTTCAATAGATTATGGTAATTGAATAGTTAGTAGTGTACAAATTCCATATTGATTTCTACCTAAAGAGAGTGACTTTTATGTCTTCTGAGGACAACAATTATATTCAATGTGGAGAGGTAGATTTCAAGGAGTCCTCTGAAGCACTAATTCATCAACAACTTGGGGAGAACATTTCCCATGTTTCTAGTTTATTGCAAGATGTTGGAGGTGTAAAGTATGATGTCTTTAAACCCATAGTGGACTAGTTTTAGGATGTGTTTCCAAAATAATTATCAGGGTTTCTACATGAGAGAGATGTATAATATACAATTGTGTTAATTCATGGGGATGATCTAGTTTCTATTCCACCGAAAAATAGAACCAATTGTGATTCAAGAGATCAAGAATCAATTTAAAGAGTTGATGGATAAGAGGTTTATGCATCCAAGTATGTCACCTGGGGGTTATATAGTTTTGTTTTGAAAAGAACGGTGATATGAAATTTCTATTATGTGTTTACTTCCGTAAGTTGAACCAGACAACTGTGAAGAACCGATATCCTCTTCCACATATTGAAAAAATATTTTACGAGTTTAAGAGAGTATACATTTTATCTAAGATCGACCTTAAATAAAGGTATAATTAGTTGAGTGTTCAACCTTCTGATATATCTAGGACTGCTTTTAGAAATAAGTATGGCCTATATAAGTTTTTTGTGATTCCGTTCGGGATAAAAAATGCTATAGAAGTGTTTATGTCCTTGATGAATAAAATCTCCCATTTATACCTCAATCAGTTTTTCATTGTGTTTTTGGAAGACATCTTAGTGTACGCCAAGGCTCGTGACAATAATTCCCAACATCCTAAAATCATTTTGAGTACACCGAGAGATAATCGATTATAGGACAAGATATCTTAGTCTCAATTACAGATTGATAAAATACATTTCTTGGGAAACATAATCTTAGAGGAAGGTGTGTCTGTGGACCCAGAGAATTTTAGTTAGTTGTTTCTTAGGATCAACCCCAGAATGTATTTGACATCCATATTTTTCAAGGGATATAGAACTGTTATTGGAGGTACATTCAAGACTTTTCATGCTTGATAACACCTCTTTCAATATTGACTAAAGTGGGAGTGATGTTTTAATGGTATGAATCTGGTTATAATTACTTCAATGAGTTGGATAACAATTTGAAAACTATAACAATATTGATCCTACTATAGCTGAGTGAGGATTATACAGTTTTTTAACGCTTTTGAGGTCTTTTTTGGAGCATTTTTGATGTAGGGAGATCAATTTATTGCATATGGGTCCTGGATGTTGAGGCCAAATGAATGGAATTACCCTACACATGACCACGATTCAGCAGAAGTGGTTTATGATATGATGTGTGGGAAACATTATTTGTTGTGTGAAATGTTTACTATGTATATAGATCATATGATATTAAAGTATTTATTTTCACAATGAGACATGAATCCATGAAAGTCGAGATAAGTTGAGTATTTTCAGTCATATATCCTTGATATATCCTCTATTCCTAGTAAGGGAAACAACGTTTTCAATTATTTAAGTATAAAAATGAAAAAAGTAGTTCAAGAGTCTAGTGTTGAGTGGAACATGATGAATTTACTAGCTGAGATGCATGTTGTGTTTCAATAGAGCCATGATAAGAAGAATATCGTATTAGTTCCAATATGGTCTACACTTTTGAACTGAATTAGAGAAATGTATTAAGATAATCCCAAATTCTTGTCCATGATGGAAAGACTTGAATGTGGTGAGTCACCTTCAGAATGTGCCATAGATGATGATGAGATCATCTTTGTTAGGAATCAGTTTGTTGTGCCAATATGCACATGGGTGGAGCTGGTGCATGAATTTTATGTCTCTAAGTGGGCGGTATATCCATGTTTGACAAAAATATCCCATGAAATATGATGACAGTTTTGGTTTCTAGGCATGAAAAAGGATATTTCACTATTGGTTAAATGATGCTACACATATCAATAGGTGAATTTAGAGAATCAAAGACTTGGATGTTTACTACAATCATTTACCACTCCAGAATAGAAGTGGGACAACATTACCATGGGCATTCTAGTGGGTCTCTCAAGGACTCCTCTTAAGAGAGATCCTCTTTGTTTGGATGACTGGTTGAAGAAGGTGGAACATTACTTACCTGTATGCAATGATTTCTTAGTGGATCAATTGGAAGATTTGTACATTTGGGAGATAGTTCATTTGCAAGGGGTTCCACAAAGTATTGTTTCATACCGTGACTCACATTTTACTACCTGCTTATGGTTGGGCTAGTAGAATATTTTTAGTACACATGTTTCAATAAGTATAACATTCCACACACATATAGATGTTTAGTTAGAATTTACAATATAGGCGATTGAGTAAATTCTACGATCATCTGTTCTTGAATTCAGTGGATATCAGGAGAACCACTTACTGCACTTTGAGTTTTCTTATAACAACATTTATCAAGAAACTATACAAATGAAGCCACAAAAAGAAATTTATTGTAGGCATTAAACATCCCGTCTATACTGGATGGAGATAGGTGAGTCTGAGATATTGGAACCGAGTCTTTTTCAGAATATGTTAGAGAAGGTTCATCTAATTCATAAGTAGATAGCTACAACTCAGAGTATGAAGAAGTCATATACAGATAGATGTTGAATACCCCTAGAGTTTATATTTGGTGATCATATGTTCCTCTAGGTGTCCCCATGATTGGGTCACCATAAGGTTTAGTGATACAGAAAGTTGGTACCCAAGTTTTTTTTGACCATTTGAGGTTGTGGAGAGAATCATCCTGATGGCGTACCGATTGTCTCTTCCATAGATGTACAATGATTTGCATGATGTTTTTCATGTGTTATAACTTCAAAGGTATCTTCCCAACCCTTCTAATGTGATTGATGTGTATGATTTTGAGATTGAGGCTGATGCTTCCTTTGAGGAGAATCCAATACTTGTGTTGAATCCGAGTGAGAAAATGTTATGGGGAAGGACCTTGACAATAGTTCATATATTGTGTAAGCATGGAAGTATATAGGAGGAAACATGGGATATAGAATCAGATATGTTGTTTGAGTGGCCTGATCTTTTTTACAAGAAATCATATAGATTCTTGGAAGAACAACTCGAGGATGAGCTCTTATAAGGTGGGGATATTATAAGATCCTAACCATATCTAGAGATATTTCAATCACATCAAGGGGTACTAATTTTTTTTTTTATAGCATGTTTAGGTATTGCCTTGGGGTGTTTTTGGTTGAAATTAGAGAATTTCAAAAGTATGGGGTCTATGCACTGTTGGTGCAGAGTGTTCCCATATCATACCCCCCAACATAGGAAATGTTTTGAACCAAAACAGATGTGATTTTCATGGCTGGCGCATGGTTTGTAAATTAGTGTGCCCTCTTATTAGTAGCTGTGAGACAAATCAAGGCAAGGAACTTGGTTAGGGTACACGGTTAGGGTAAACCATACACCCCATTCAATAAACCATGCAAGAATAATTTTGAACCTCTGAAAATTAGGTTAAAAATTTCCTAACCCAAGCGACTTCTCTGAAATTTGACCCAACATGACCCTAAACAATTAAACCTATTTTCAGAGGATCTAATATTAATTGTTAAGGTTTATGAACTAATTTATTTGTTAATAAAATCCTAGATTAAAGATATTTAGCTCTCCTAGTTAGAGATTCTCATCTGAATTTGGTTTCTATCTCTCCCATCTCTCTTTTTGGATAAAAAAGGGACGGTTTTCCTACTTTGGAGATGGATAAAGATCTAGGTTTTGATAAAACTAATCAATTTGATCTTTGATCATGGTTTGGGATCTAGATACCATTATTTTTCGAGATATTAGTGGTTTCTATTTAATATGTGATTTCCATTAGCATGCATTCAATATCGATTTTGAGGTTTGTTGTATGAATTCAATTCCCATAGTCTTGATCTAATAAAATTTATGTCATTGTGAGATTAAAAATTTCCATGGTTGGGCAATTTCATTGATGATTGAATTGATTTAATATAATTTCCTTGTGATAATGATTTGGGTAAAATTGGGGATATTGAAATTGGTGGAATTGGATTAATTAATTGGTTGATTAATTAATGGAATTTGGTGACTATACCATTAGGGGAATTGGATTAATTAATTTTTAAATTAATTAATGGAACATTGTGATTATGGAATTGATGGGAAATTGTAATTGTGTAATAGGACAATTAATGCTAGTATGAGTTAATTGGAAATAAAAATTATGATATGTTTAACATGAAAATAAATGGTTAATGGGTTTATGATTTAAATAATGGAAATGGTTTAATTGTTAATTGTTTATATTATTCCATGTTATTAAATTGGTAAACCATTTTTTCTTTTATATTTTTAATGGTATACCATGATATTAATTATTGATAAAAGGGGGTTAATGTTTATTAACATTTATGTGTATGGTATTTAGATATCAATGATAAATGTGATATATGTGTGTTTGATATTAGATGAGTCTCCAAATACACATATGTGATAAATGTGTGCGGGATAAGGACTGAGACTATAGATACCCATATGTGATAAATTTCTATCGGAAAAGTACTAAGGATCCAAATATCCATATGTGTTAAGAAGTATGGGACAATGACTGAGGCTCCAAATACCCGTATGACATTGTGAAGTGAGATTGGGGAAGAGGATTCAATTTCCCATGGGGTGTTAGAAAGGATGTTCTACTACCATGAGAATAGCATTGGATGATGGTTCCAAATGAGCATGATCTGAAATTTAATGAAATGGAAAATGAAAAACTTGCATTATAATGAATGCGTAATTGAGTTTGTGTTATGGTTCAGAGTCCATTAGGGACCAAAGTAAGTATTGATGGTTTAGGTTTAACTAGGAATCTAGGAGTTTTTGTCATTAAATAAAGGATAACTGAAATGACATAACTATTTTATTATGAATTTTAATTTATTATTTATAAAACTACATACAATATTATTTACTTTATATTTTTTATCCATCGTTGGTGGTGTCCTACTGAGTTATACTCACACCCTACTTGTGTTTCCTAATAGGTACATGAATATACTTCATATTTAAAAAATATGATGAGTTAAATATCACACTATTAGATGGATGAGTCAAGATGTAGCACGTATGAGGGAACAATACATGGTGTTGGGACACTCTAGGGAGTGTCTATGTGTCTTTATTTTGGTTATTCATTTGATACATGGAAGGTAATTTGCATGAAATATCTACTATTTTGGTTTGTAAATTAAATTCCAATTTTAGTCATTATATGATACTAGTTTGGTTTTGTTTTTTTATACCATTTTATTATTATTATTTATTTTTGATATTATGATACTTTTATAAATAGGTTATAGTCTCCACATGATTGATATTAGACCCACTCGGCTATTTGATGACCTATGGTATATAAGGTAGTGTGCCTAAGGTTATGTAACAAACCGAATCGGGGCATCAGTGTGTGGAACCCGATTCCGGATGTTACTTTTTTCCTAGTTCAGACACATGAATCATCATATACTATATATGAAGAAAAAATATCATCAGTAACATTAATGCTTCCAAAAAAAATATTTTTGTGATATAGGTAAATGATTTGTAGTGCCACCTTAAGAATAATTTTAAAAAAAACTCATAGGTGGATACAAAAAAAGAATATTTATGGATTGATAGATATTATCCTAGGAAGATTTAGTTGGAAAGATGATGTGATTAATGAGATACTTCAAGGGATCTGTTATATGATTCAAAATTGTAGTAAAAACCCTATAAAGATCCACAATATATATTTTTTTGGCTAGCCATTCCCCTCAATGTCTTTCCAAACCCAAGGTAATCATTTTTGTCTTAAAATTATATGAAAAATATAAACAAAACAACTATTGATACCTTTATGGTACTAGAATTCTATAGAAAAATTTGACTATGATTTATAAAAGTTATCACCCACTAATCACCTTGTAATGAAGGGTACAATATATAATAATGAAGGTGATAAATTAAATAATACAAAACATCCAAGAAATAGTTTGCGAGTAGTGATTTAGGTATCTCATGGCTTTATCACCCCATGAGGATCCTGATATTCACATAGTCGAACTTGTTATTGGAACACTCATATCATGAGCATTTAATCTTATAAAGAAACATGATGATAATGATTTATTTCCTTTAAAATTTATTTTATATTATTTTTTTCAATTAATAAAAATATGTTTGAACTAAGGTAAGATATTTGAAAAGGTAAAAATTAATAAAAGAAGGAATAGTTAAGAAAATCTAAAGGATTATCTAGTAGAATAAAAATAAATACAAATGAAACCTTTAACCAATAAATTTCACTTCTAAATTGACTAACTCTATAATTTAAATACAACCTTCTAAAATAAAATTATGACCTACATTAAATTTTAAGAGAAAATGTATGGTGAGGGCATTACTAACATGAGTAGTCTTGGGAATGAAAATAAAAATCTCAATAATAAATGGTCAAGATCCTAAAATATAATTGTATACATGAGGTACATTCTCATAATTAATTTTTCAAATAATTGATTTAAAATATTTATTACTATTTAATAATATTCATATTATTTATAGGAATATATGACAAATCTATTTAAAAGTAAAATCTTTTGGATTTTTTCTTGGATTTAATAGTCCTCATGTCTCTTCTACAAAAAAGATAGATGAAAAGGAAATCATAACAAGAGAACAATAAATATCCATGATATTTGAAATGAAAATAACAGATAACATACTATTATTAATACCTACAATGTTGTGGTAAAAATATATAATATAAATTTTTAAGATATATTTTTAATTTTCTACATTACTTATTATTTTTAAATTTTATTAGGGATCAATGGATTCTCATTGGGATAAATTTGGATACTTTAAAGATATGTTTTTTAATCCAATGCATGGATATCTAGTGAATCAGCCAAACATGATATCCCTTATGAATTTATGATTAATTTCATTAAAAATTTTAAAAATAAACATCAAATTAAATGTCTAATAGTATATTTTAACATTCATTTTTTGATAGGGTGTTCATTACTTATCATGAAAAACTTTGTATGAGGATAGAGACTGCACATAATGAACCAATATATTTCTATGTCTGGATAAGTATTATAATATAACTAATAATATTTTACTAAAAATATATATATCAAAACTTATTACTTATATTTCTATAAGTTTTTATAGTTTCCAAAACAAGGTAATCACATCAATTATGGTTATTATATTTTTAAACTTATTTAATATATCTCACCCCATCCATAAACTAGAATACTAGAAGAGGTATTTTCTAAAGGTTATTTAATTTCATATAAAATATTCATTAAACTTTTATTTATATATATTTTTAAATACTACAAGAACTATCATCTACAAATATATTGAAAAAATGAATTATATTTTTTAGTGAATGATTGGAAAAATTATAAGTTGTTATAATATTTTTACACATCAAGAAGAGGTTGTTTCATTGAAAAAATATATATTTTTAAGAAATCATGAAGATATGTATTTTTTTAATAATTATTTAGTTAGATTTTTTATCATTTCACATCATTATTAGTAAAATTAATAATACTTTTATGCGATTATATGATTTTTTAAAATGAAACAAAATATTTAATGTATTGCAGAATTAAAAGAATAGTGTTGAATGAAAAAGTGCTCATTAATTCCAGAGGTATGAGATTTTAAATTTCCAATTTGTGGTTTTTATCAACTAAGGACACCAAACAAAAAACATGAATGTTTTTATGTATGAAAATAGCTCCTTTTCTTTTTATTTATCATCATCAATGACAAATAATATGACAAGGAGACATGTTTATACATAAATGAGCTCAGTTTTCTTGGTGTGGTTCTAGTAGTTGATAAACATTTCTTGCTATTTATTGAAAATATAAAACATGCATGATTGGTTTGGTTATATATATATATATATATTTTCTAATTATTTTTTAAATATATTTATTTAAATTTTAAAGTGTGTGTTTTCCAATAAAATGTTACATTTCAGATCAAAAGGTGGGTTACATTCTCATATCATATAAAAAATTATTGGATTGATATAATAATTTAGTAAAATGATCCTTTTTCATTTTTGAACAATAATAATTCACCACAAATAAAGAAGAAAAATGGTGAGGTTGGTATGATTTAAAGTTCATGTTTTTAGTAAAAAAGTGTCATTTCTGTTCAAAAGATGCATCACATACACAAAACACTAAAGAACCATAAGTTTGTTATGATACATTAATAAAATGGTCAATGAATCATTTTTTACCTGTAATGATTAATCTCATTTAAATTCTATGCATGGTGTATTTAATATAATTATATGTGCATGTTTTTATTTAAAAAGTGATATTTTGGTTCAAACACATGCCACATTCTAAAAATTAAGAAACACACTTGTTTGTCTTGATAATTTATGAAAATGATTAATAAATTATTTTCGATAATTAATAATTAACCACATTATAATCCAATTCATGGCATGTATGGCATTTCTAAAAGTGTGTGTTTTTAGTTTAAAAATTTAATTTTAGTTTAAAACACAAATAATATACTCGAAACTAAGAAAATGAACTGAAATTTTCATGAAACAATATAAAAATAAGTCATCATTAATTTTAGACCTAAAATAATTAACCTCACATCAATTTAATATATGGTGTTTTCCATATGAATGAAAGTGTATGGTTTTAATTTAAAAGTGAAATGATATTTCAAAATGTATGTTACATACTGAAAACCTAGAAAACACACTCGTATTGTCATGATACTTTAGGATAATGATCAATACTTTATTTATAATGTGTATGAAGTAAACTCACTTCATTCTAATATATAGTGTAAATTATATGACTGAATGTATTTTTTTATGTTTAAAATTGACATTTTATTTTAAATAACAAGCCACATAGTTAAAAATAAAAAAAATACTCATATTGGTGTGATAATTTAAGGAAACAATTGTTTATTCATATTGAATATGTATAAATTAAATTCAAATAAATCTCTCATATAGTGTATCCATTATGGTGAAAAGTGTGTGACTTTAATTTAAAAGTGACATTTTAGTTCAAAATACAAAGTATATACTAAAAAACTAAGTAACATCACATGGATTTTCATGATACCTTATGAAAAAAACACATGATTCATTTGTGAGATGTAGTTTTTAACCACACATAAATTTGATACATGGTATGACTGATGTGATTCAAAGTGCATGTTTTGAGTTTTAAAGTGACATTTTAGTTCAAAATTGATAGAACCAACTCAAAAATAAGCAAACATTCTTGGATTTTCATAATAATTTTTGAAAAAAGTCATGATTTATTTATGATGTGCAAGAATTAATACCATTTTAATCTGAAAAAGTGTAGCCGATATGACTCAAATTAGGCATTATCATTTAATAGTGAAAATTTATTTCAAAATGTATATCAGATACTCAAAACCGAGTAAAAGTAATAATAAATTAATGGTACTTTATAAAAATGAACTATAATTTATTTTTGATGTGTAATAATTAACCAAACATCGTTCTGGAATGTCGTGTGACCGATATAACTAATAGTTTGTGTTTTTGGTTTAAAAGTTCCATTTTAGTTCCAAATGTGGCTCATATAATCAAAAACCTAAAAATAACTATATTAATCGAAACATTATAAAAATGATCAATTATTATTTTTTGTTATAAGAATTAATATTACATCAATCTGACACATAACCTTATCGATATAAATGAAAGTGAGTTTTTAATTTAAAAGTGATATTTTACTTCAATTTGTCTATCAAATAATAAAATACAATCAAATTTTCTTAGACTATCATGAAAATTTCATATATTTATCGATTCATTTGAAACTTATATGAATAAACCACACAAAAATTTGACAGATGATGTGACTGATATAACTAAAGGAAAAAACTTTCAATTTAAAACTGCCATTTTATTTCAAAGAAAACAATATATTGTCAAAACCTTGATAATATGCCAAAATTATCATGAAACTTTAGAATCATGATTGATTATTTATTTGTGACCTATATGAAGAAAAATTTTATCTTTCCAATTAAAATATATAATAGACTATATAACATTTGAATTATAATTTATTTTTATTTTATATATTTTATTTCTAAAATCAACATTTTGTTTTTGTAGACACATGCTTATTTTTTATGAGGTGGAATTGATCATCAGATGAGGACTCCTTTGAGAGTATTGTTTTTATATTAATAGTAATTATTTTTGTTTGTAATTAAAATTTTATTAATTTTATAGATATTATTTAATGTAATATTTATATTAGAATAGTTAAATGTAAATATATTATATATTATATAGAAGTATTAAATTGTTGTAATTTAAATTATCAGATTCCATAGAGATTTATTTATATTCAAACATTATACAAAAACTAAAATTTTCTTTTATCAGTGGTTGGAGAAGAAATAATACATACCAACATTATCAACATGGAATATGGAACTAGTAAAATACTCTTTTTCAATGCTAATGATAGAATTGATAAAATTATTCCTTTATCAGTACTAAATTTATCATCAATAATGGTTAAATTTATCAACGATTCTTTATCATTGATAAATATTTTTATAATTTATCAACACAAGAATTATAAAAAATTTTAAATAATTTATAATGGATATTTTTCATGATTAAAGGCCCCTATATTATAGTAGTTAATGATTTATGTATTTTCTATACTAACACTCATACTTATGATAATCGATGATTGAAAATCCTTTAATATTGTGGCATCAGTCTGGGAGTCATTGATCCTTGTGGATCCTTTATCCTAACATATATGGATAAATAATCTTAATATAGGTGATCACATCCCCTCCACACCCACTGTTAGTACAATATAAAACATAGAAGAGATATATTTTCTTATGATCTCATCATCACAGAGGTGAGTCCCTATGATTTCATCCTCGGTATATACTAATTATCCATAGTTTGTGCTTCGGTTATCATTACATGGGGATTTTATATCACTAAGATATGGTATAGGTTTACATCTATGAATGAGTGCCACCTTCAAGTGGGATGATAAGGGATAACACCAAGGAAGTAATAGCTGATTTTTTACCAGTTGGCCGATTTACTTTTCCCACTATGGAAACTTATGGGGACCAGCTTTCCACTCTTATTGAGGAATGACTGGAATTTTTTCTGAATGACATTCTTGGGTTACCGCTAACCGAGATATGATCTTCTAGAAGAAATTAAATCCCAAGACCACTTGTTTTTTCTATAACATACTATATTAAAAAAATATCTCATAGGTATGACATTGTAGTTAGAAAAACCTTTTTGAGAAATTTTTATTAGGTACATTGTATCCCCCTAGTCAGATCATGTTCGATTAACCAAGACGTTTAAGCATATTTTGAGGTTTTTTATTGAATATCCTCACCTAAACTAGGTGATAATCAATAAAATATTCCCTTATTGAAGGATTAAAGACCTCATTGGCCAATATAAATGGACAAAGAGGTTCTTAAAGGACAAACTATAGTTTTTATATCATCATATTTTGTGAGGAGGAGATTACTTGGATAATATTTATGTATATCTAAATATATTATGTGTAATTTGTGATACTATTTTGATTAAAAAACTTCGTTAACATACTCATGGTCCTCATATACCCCATGTTTTAGTCATTCTTAGGACAATTCATAGTATTCTTATTTGATGTAATATTAATATATTTTGAGTTTGAGGAGGATTATCCTAGGCATTGGGGTAATGTTCTATAATTTATTGAGAGTACCAACTATGTGGAAAACTCTTAAATTTAAAATTCATGATTTCTAAAATATATTTATTGTGAATTTAAGCATGAAGGGGGAAGTAATAGCCCACCTTTATCAAGATTGTAATAGTAATTGATTAGGAGACTCTTATGAATGTGATTAGAGTTGTGTAATAATAGTGTTATTGATGATGCTCTTAGAATGAAATTTCTTGATTAGTTGATGGAGGAGGTTTTCTAGAAGCTATCATTGATGTGGTTGGTGATAATGGGAGAGAGAGATATAACTTACATTTTATATATGACGGTAGACCCCACACTACTCCATCCATGGAGGGATTCCAAGATTGGAATCTTTAATTGTATGTTCTTTCATAGATATATATTCTAAGGTTATGAACATAACATATTCCCTAAAGGTGTGGAGTAGATCACAATCTTATAGTGTAAGATAGTGGTATACCATCAGAGCTTATATTAAGTACCTTGATATATTATTTTGAATGATAATATAATAATTGGGAATGCTTCTATAGTTTTGTGTGACTAATCGAGCATTCAATCATCTTAAACTTGTGTCAACCCTAACGACATGAAGAAGGATGTCACTCTATTGGTTTTTATTTGGGATACTCTAGTTTTGGAATGGGATATCCTGGTGTTTGGAGTAGACAAATAAGGGTAATCTTAATAGATTAGGATCATTCACTTTAGATTGTGGATTAATGGATCACTGATGAGAAATGGTTAGTTTTTGTGTATTTTTAGGAGCCAGATATCATTTTTTAATATAATAATGAGTGAATTTCATGAAGGAGTGACAAAAACTGAACCAAGTGGCATTTTTATAGTGGAAGTGATCTAGTCTAAAGTTTAAGGTGTAGATGTATGGTTTTCATTTATGTTATCAGAAATATTTAACTAGAGTATCTTCATTATCCTTTTGTTTAATCTAGTGGGAGCGAAGAGTATTGTTTTTGAAGATAAGAAGAGGAGTATAAGTAGAACTAATAGAGTATGTTACCTTGATGATCTTCTATGATCCAATTTGAATTTTTATTATTCTACTAAGTGGATGAGTTTCGTATAAATGGATTTCTTTTCATATGATGGTCATCTGGGTTCTTCATTAATGGCGGGGATAAAAATGTTCTTGTCAGAGGTGCCCTTATTAATGGACCATTAAAAATTTGATTTCAATGATATGAAATTTATCTTTATTCTATGAGGAATTATGACTAGTGGATAGTAATGGAATTGTATGATAAATATTTTCAATATTCATGAAATGTGAGTTAAAGATTTTTTGGAGGAATTTCTGTAGTAAGAGATTGAACTAATCGTTCTAGTGAAGAAGTGGAGTTGTAAGGATGTATATCCATGGAATGGTAATGAAAGATTATATTTTTCTCATCTGGTTCTTATTCGATATGGTCATATAATACTAACAACTAGAGAAAGATGAATACCATTATAGAGTTTACCACCATTTCATATGATATTATTTTACAAACTATTTTGTTTAATAGATATAATTGTTTTTTTAGAAATAAAAATATTAAAAAGTGGGGAGGATTTGAAGACCCATGTTTTTCCTTATGCAAGACTCCTCTCATTCTGATTTTACCACTAATTGGTTTTTAAAATTTGGTTGAGTTTTTCTGAAATTATAAGATATTTATATTTTAAGGGATATTTAATAATTAATTAATAAATAAATATTTAATTTATATATGTGAAAGATTATATATCCTTGATAGATAATATGATGGAAAATTTGACACCATAATTCTTTTTGTCACATAAATTTTTTCCTAGGATAGGCATAATTTAGATGTATGAGGATCAGACCCTCACATAGAGTTATTTGAGGTCTTTAAATTTTACCATATATTTACCTAATTAAAATTAAATAAATTTTCAAACTAATATTATTTATATAGTATTAGAAACATTATCTATAAACCCTCAGAGTCAATGGTTTAGAGGCACACTTTCTTTTTCATTGAATATTCTTGTTTTTCAAATCATTGGGAATAATTTTATAGGACAATACCTTTTTCTAGAATTTTTCACATTATGATTATTATTAGAGACATAATACTATTATTATCACTTCAAAATTACCTCGGTAATTAAATTTTCATTGTAAAATAATGATTTCCCTAGATGAATAATTCTTGTTGAACAAACACCAACCACCATGTCTTTTCCATTGATCCCAACAGTGAGTCGCACATGGGGTGCATTTATGAAGGCACACCCTAATGAGAAATGTGATCATAGTTTTCTTTATCTGTCACCCTCATAGATAATGAAAACTATTGGATTTTGTAATTGTCAGTGGTTCCATGGAGATGGTTCGAGGTGGTGGATCGGAAAATGGCGTGGTGAGAGTGACATGCATCAAGCATGACATCAGTGAAAGAGAGGTGATTCAAGAATAATTTTATTAATAGGATGACGTGGGGTTTAGATGGTTTCTCAGATTGAGGTGGAAACCTTTATATGTAGTTAGAGGTTTTTTAGGAACAAATAAACTTGAAAAATGCTGTGATGATGTAAATATCTAATAACTTGATTTTTCAAGAAATAAATTTTGTGATCGCACAACATGTGACTTCCATGACACATGTAATGTTTAGTACTGAGTGGTGGTTGGGGTTTCTAGAGTTGAGTTAAATAACAAACATCACATAATTTGGAAACACACACTATATTAGAATAGGTTAAATGAACTAGGGAATACTATAGAACATGCTCTTCTATCCCCTTGGATAAACACATTGTATAGACCGAGTAAAACACTATTTTTGAGTAAATGAAATGATTCAGGTAATCAGGGTACTCACACAACTAGCCTGCAATTCCTAAAAGATGTTTCACCCTAAGGGAACACCATTTCAGTTGACATCACATGACAATATATTGAAAGTACATGGAAAACTACATCTTGAGGATCATACAACATGTCTAATAAATTACATTCCATATATTTTGTGTTTTTTTATTTCCTTTATATTTTTTTACGCGGTTTGTATAATTAGGCATAGATATAGTAAAATCTGAAAAATTTTCTATATTGAATGTAATGATTCATATATTTTCATTTTTAGATAATTTTTATAAATAATTTTGGGTAGAGTGTGTTCCTTAGCATCATAGAAATGATGTTTGGGTGTGGATGTGGGTCCCCTATATACATTATGGAGTAAATAAACATCTTGGAGACACAATAATGACAGCAAATGGGTCTTCGATACACAACATAAAGTTGGTAACTATCTGTCCTAATAGAGGGTGTGAGTCCTCAATTTTGTAAATTTTAGTTATTTAAATATTTTTTTGGAATTTTGGGTATAAATGTGGTTCCAATTTGATCCTAAAATGAAATGGGTCCTCCATAAAGTTTAGTTCCTTCCCATTTTATATACGTTTTCCCTCAATGTGGTGATAGGCCTCATATGAATATTTGAGCATGTAACCCACTACGAGATAAGGTGAGGGTACTACATCCATGGGGTTAGTAACCCCTCAACCAATATCCATACCATAGTTAGGCATGATTTCCACACTATAGACCTAGAGGGGATATGTATAAGTATTGAGATCTAGGAGGTTTTTATTTTTAATGTCTTACAATGTGGAATGAATACTTTTTTCCACTAAGATACATATATGTTAGTTATTGACTTCATAATTTATTAGTATTTTTGATTTTTAGGTACACTCTCATTTATATGAAATATGATCTTTTATAGAGTTAAAATGTGAGGACTAATACTCCCCTATGACATTGGGTTTTCTCTCTATAAAATATATCATGGTATTTTGGGTTTCCAATTGTTTTAGGGGTTTTTTCCTAACTTGTTATTTCCACCTTTCCTTTGTGTTTCAAGGAATCCAACTAGGCATTTTTATAATCAACCATGAACATTAATTCATTCCCATGTGTGTAGTGTCTGTAAGGATGATACATAATTTGAAGGTGAACTTGGTGATCATGCAACTAGTATACCTGGTACTTTTTAGTGTATAATGATTCTTAAAATTGATGACTACTATTGAAGTTTGGGTTAAGATTCAATGCCATAACACCCCATAATTATAATTACCTTCAAATAAGTCAATGTGTTCGATAACTTATCTTTTAAAATAGAACCAACCAAAAAAACCACAAAATATTATGAAGACATTATTAATAAATCTATAATAAACACCAAGATGGTATACCATTAATGGTTATTACATTAAGAATATAAATAATTAATATGAGACAGTTTTGAAAATGTTATTTTCAATAAAACATGTTTTCTTTATATTTTTATTTTCCTTTTAAAAATAAAATTTTTATAATTTTATACTTTAAATTTTATAAATTTAAATTCATTTTTTAACTCCACAAAATAAATTTATATTAGGTTGTTTTTTTGAAATTTTTCTAAAATAATTAAATTTTAGGTAAATAGTAAAAAATAAATTTTTTTCTAATACCTTAAAATTTATTTGAATTATTATTTTTTAAATCTGTTTTTAAATTTAAAATATATATTTCTAAATGAAAAAAATCATTTAAAAATACTATGTCATATTATAATTCCCATAAATATCATTTTAGAAAATAAATTAATATTTTATTGAAAGTAGTTTTTATTTGTTACTTAAATTATGTTTTATCTCGTGGAAAATTTGGTTACATATTTATTTGATTTAAAAAAATATTATTTTATCATCAATAATATTTTTAATATTATTATAATTAATCACATTGGCAATTTTTTTCGACACATGAACCTTTAATTTAGAAAAAATTTTCTTCAAAACATATTTTTATGATTTACACATGATATTGTTTAGATTAACTTCACTAAAAATATAATAATAATTTGATAAAATACTTTATATATTTTAGATATTAATTTTCATATGATTTATTATAGGCAATTTCATTTTTTGGTATAAAATTTATATTTTTAGGATTAATCCTAAATACCATGATTAGGGTAAGGCAAGTATTTATAAATTAGGTTTATGTTAATATAAAAGAATTTATATATAGTAAATTAAATTAAATAAATTGAAATAATTAATCTAAAATTACATATAAGAACATAAATAAAAATATTAACACTCATTAATTTTGAAATCAATATTATATTTCTACTAAACCAATTTATCTACACATTTTTCTAATTTAATTTAAAAGTTAATTTTATAATATTTAATAATTTAATTGGATTAAATATAGGTAAAATATGTTTCTATTGCAGGGAAATTTGTTTATATGGGTTATTTTATATTTTTAATGAAACATTAAGTCACTTACTTAAAAACTAGTTACATTATTTAAAATTAAAAGGGTAAAATTTAAAAAAATAATGTTTAAAACCCTATAAAATGTTTAAAAAATATTATTAAATACTTATTTTAGTCCAAATAGACATAAATACATCCCACACTCCATTATTAAGACAATTTTGATCCATTGAACTTGGAATAGTGTCATAGAATTTTTTTAATATAAAAGGTGCTCCCAAATGTTACATTTTCATCTCTTATAAAAGCTGGTCACTTAAAACCTTTAGAACATGAACCACACATTATAATTTTCATTTAAATTATTCCCAAATATCTTATAATATAATTCCCAAAAAAATTATTAATCCTCTGTAAAAACTATGTTTTCTTAATCCATTAAAATCCATGGGGTTTTCCAAAGAAAGATGAAGTATCTAATGTATATATATATTTACTTAATTTATCTCATTAATATTAAACATATAAATATCTTATATACATAATAATATAAAGAACAAATTATCATTAAAATACGGATATATTATTATTTTAATTTAATATACATTATTTATTCCTTTCTATCCTCTAAGAAAATCCAAAACGTTATTAGTGCATTACACGGACTACCACCTCCACAAAGCGACATCTTCTATTTTTTTCAACTCCATAATTAATGGATGAAAAAATCTATTAAATTGATTAATAAATATTATTTATTAAATATAAATATTATTTTTATGTGTTAATTTATCATTTAACTTATTTCCATTTCATTTTTTTATAAATTGAAACATTAATCGCTCGTACATGCAAATTGTTGCCTCTTTGTGAAATGAGTTCCATTAGACATCACAAAAAATAATGGTTTAATTTAAAAATATATTTCATATATAAAAATAATTTCAAAAAAAATTGCAATTTTATTTATATTATGAACTAATTTTATTATGCTTTATACCACAGTCCATATACATGAGGAGTTATGAAAAATTGATCGAATAACCTCAATTAGCTGATATAGGAAAAACAATAGAATAAATAAAAAGAATATGATAATAAATGTTCTAAGTTAAATTTAATAAATAATAATAAGGATCCATATAATATATCTAATAATATTAAATTAACTATTTGAAAAGGTAATCACGTGCGCATAATGAATCTTGAGTAAGGTAAGGGTTTCTGGATCAATTCCTGTTTATTGAGACCTGTTTTAATTTTATGTGACAATATATTAATTTGATGGTGTATATACTTACCAAGAATGTTTTTTGGAAATATTACATGATTTAATTCATAGTATTTATAAAACAATTTGAATTTCAAGCTTCAAATCACTTTTTTATTAAAAAACTACTAAACCTGTAGGGGTTTTAGTCTAAATTTCCTGTCATTGAGAAAAATATTTTTAGGATCATATTTTCATTTATATGATTTTTACAATTTATATTTATTATAAAATATCATGAATAATATTTTAGTTTTATTTTTTATGTTCATTTTTAAGCATTACATTTCACGGGGGTTTTATTAGAGTGCTACTCCAACCGTAAGGGTTTTCTTGGCTTAAATTATGATTCATTTAGAAATATTAAAATTTGTGAACCATGTTATATTTTAATGGTGTATTTAGTTACTATTAATATATTTATATCATAATCCTAGTATTTCATGGGATTTTTATTTGAAATAATGTTTCCTAGTGGCCATTAATAAAGTTTTTTCCTCAGTAGTAAGGATTTATGGAAACTCAAATCCACTTATTTGAGTTATAATGAGTTATTTTGAACTTTTTTTTCCACTATTGGGATCTACCGACCTAGTATATTATTATATAGTATTATATAATCCTAGTTTAGAAAATTATGTTTTAACAAAAAAAAGGTTTTACTAAACTTTTTACAAAGTGGGTTTAAAACAAAGGCAATTTAAAGTATTAAAAATGACTGTTTCATAATCAAATGTTTTGGATTCCAATTTCCAAAAGAAAACTTCATTTGATTTTTAAGGCTCAATTATTTTTTATTATTATAAATTTAATTTGTTTCAATGATTTTTCTCTACACATTTTGATTTTTTTGGGAATTGACCCACAACATCCTCTTTTATGACATTGTTAAAAAAAATTAATAAAAGAAATTTTAAGTTTTCACATCCATTTTCCCATCCATTTTCCCGTGTTTTTCCATAGTAAGGATTAGGTTTAATGATTTATTATCTAATATTTGTAGTTAATTCTTATTAGGAAACAAAATCATAATACCAAACAATCTAATTCATGCTCCCTTATTGGGTGGTATCCTTAAAGAATTCTTTTATAAGTATGTTTTTCATCAATGTCATCATCCTTCCAGGTTTCACTTCTTAAACTAGGGATATTTTATTTTGAAACCACACACATCTTTCGCATATATTCCTTATGATCTTATTTTTTTTAGTATTTACTTAGAACTATATTTATTTATCTATATGGAGTGAGCATCACATTTTAAATAATTTAGAATGGATATTGTCCCCCAAGAAAGTATGTTATTATATTGAAAAGGGAAAAATTATTTGAATTTTGTAAGAATTTTTTGAAATATAGATGATTATTTTAATGTTGACTATTTAATGTTTGATCATAAAAATTATTTCTCTGGATAGGTTATCATCATATGATCACTTTTATTAAAATAAAATAATTATTGTAATTCTAGAAGAATATTGACATAGGTTGATTATGTGTTTGATTTTTTCATTTCTCATTATATGGATGGATAATTCTTTTTTTGAGTAAGAGGCTCCTCTTGTAATGGTATGAAATGTTTAGATGGATCTTATGTTGAATGAATTAGACTTAATAAGGTGATGGGTGGAACCCCAAATTATATTCTATCACTGCATCGATAGTTCTCATACCAAAAAACAGGTTAGGTTGCGTAGCATGCCTCTTCCCAAAACAAGATTGTGTCTTGGAATTAGTAATTTATAGTAGGTATAATGGACTACAATATCATTAAAAAAATGGTGTCTTGGCATAAGGCCTTTATAAAATTTTTTGGATGTCCAAAATTATGCATTCTATTAGGATGGCATCATTATTTTTGATATCCATGTTTTAAGGTATTATCATGTATATAGAATTATTTCAGTATCTAGTTAATTGTGGTTTTATATTGTTTACCATTTCCTTCCATAATTTATATTTCATGATATATTCAGTTTTACATTTCCCTTTCTAAGTGTTTCAGGTCACCACTTCTTATATTTCCATTTCCTTAGTTTATGGAGAGATATAGTACACATGACCTTTTTTTATAAGGATGACTTGTGTAAAAGAATTTTATGGGAGATATTTAAGGCTTATCATGAATTAATTATTTTATTATATAATGTGAAAATTTTATATTTTCTTATAAAACACTGGATTTATCATTTTATTTTACTTTCTAAATTATCTAAATCTACAAACCCAAAAGATCCTACATATATTATAGATTCAATAATAATTATTTATTTAGTAATTATGGATGGTTATATATATTATTTTACATATAGTATTAAAGAAATTATATAAAGTATATTTCTATGAGCCATGGATTTGGGATCACGGGTGTGGTGTGATGTAGTTGGTATCAATGGAAAGGTTTAGATTATTTGTAGGGATTATGATGCTTATTGTGGATAATTTATGGATTGATAAGTTAGGGATGATCATAATTTCAAATGTATATATGATCATTTGGGATTATAATATTATTTATTATTAAGGTAATAATGCACATTTTAATACGATATTTGGATTAGAGAACCCTAGTGAAAACTCTATATATGGGTCTTAGTATTGGATGTTATATGAAAATATTAGTAAATTGTGGAGGAGGTGGTTTTATGAGTAATACATACCTATTAAGATACTATCATGTTGATGCGGCTATGTTATAGATGCACCTAGAGGAAATTACCCCGAAAAGGGTTGATTGTATACTAAATCAACAATTTCATTGACTTAGTCTGAGTGGGACTAGGAATACACACCTGTAGGGACACTCCCATCATATTTTATTTTTTCATTCATATTATCTTTATGAATCAATTAGAATTATTTAATAATTATTTCCAAACCAAATAGGAAAATGACCATGGATAAAAAATAATTTAACATGGGAGTCATAGGTTGATTCCATTGTATCATATTTTTAAAAAATAAGTGTCATGAGGGAAGAAATGTTTAGATTTGTTTTTTATATTAATATTTTGGATATTATAATATCAAATTTTATTTTAGTATTTGGTTGAAATTGGATCACATAAATGAAAAATAGAAATGTATGTATCCAGAAACAACTAAGTCTTATAACTGAATAATGATGTATACTTAAGTGGTTATGAATATAAATATATACCTAAAATGTTTGAAAATTTGAGTATTCTATTCTTAATTAGTTTAGTGATAATTATATATTAGTAGAAATTAATTATAGATACATTTTGATATCCTCATTAGTGAGTTATAATTATTGATAATATTATGGTATATCATAAGTGTTATTAAGTATATTTATGAAACTTTCAAGGATAATTATTTAATAGTTTTTTCATAAATGGTTTGAAATAATATATTAAATGGAAAAAATATTAATAAGAAATTATTTTTTGTAAATGTTTTATTTTTATGTATAACTATTAATGAACACAAGTTTGTAGTATGCATAAATCTTAAGGTTTAATATACACATGATATTGATATAATAAAGGGGTTTTTGATTTTGAAGAAGTAAGTTAGATAGTAATTTGTAACATTGATATTGATAACTGATTCATGATATTTGTTTCATAAGTTCATCTCAATTTTGAGATTATGATATATAGTGACTATTTCATGACCATATATACTAGTGATTTATACAATTTGATGGTTAAATATAGAGTTACTTTTTAGGGGTGAATATAATGTCATTGTGGTTTAAATCCTTGGTGATTAAAATTGGTTTTGGGAAAGTTATGTTATTTAGTCTATATGATTTGGGTATATACAAACTTTGTTATATGGTTGGATGAAGGAATAATGTTGTTTGAGAGAGGATAATTTGGATTTTGAGAGAAAACCTTTAAAAGATTATTGAGTTTAGAATAATTTAAGAAAGTTCCTAGTAATATTGGATATCTATTTTAGTTATTAGTTTTAAAATTAAGAGCGAAATAAAATAAAAGTAACCTAGGTTGAACCATGAACAATATTTGATAAACTATGATTAATGTCGGTTGAACTAAATTAATTACATGCTAATGATAAAAGTGTTAAGGTTGAATATCGTCTATGCAATCTATTTAAATAGTTCCCCCATATTGCTAATGTTTCATCACTCATTTCATGCCTTTGGGTTTTATTAGTGGTTTGAACTAGAAGAAACCATGGGTGAAAGGGAAAATGTGGAGGTTGCCTTAATGAACAATCCATCAGAATGGGATTAGGAGTGAGGAACCTTATGATTTATCTAGACCTGCTATCATGAAATTTAATAAACAATGTGAATGTATTCAATGTTTCAAACACACCAAATGGGAGAAATATGGAGTCTCATGAAAGATCAATCGATGAAGACAATGGTAGTTATCAGACTCAAGAGTGTAAGGGAAAGAGATAATATATAAAAATCTATTTCTTCAATTGCAAGATAGTTGGTTATTTTGCATATAAAATTCCAAATACAAGGGCTGATGAGGGAGGAACTCACCAAAAACCATTCCAATAAGGAAAATACTATGCAACTACTATTAATTTATGAAATAATAAATTTTTACTCTAGATTAACTAGTTTATTATGTCATGTATTTTTTCACCAACTATTGAATATTAAGTTATAAAATAAAACCCCATATTAGTTTTATTATCATATAAATAGTTTTTACAGTTTTTGGGATTTTATAAATTATGGACCAAGATCTTCATCTCATAGTAGAATTCTATGGGAAATTAGAATTTTTTTGATATCTTTTCCAAGTGCTTATAATAATGTTTCATATAGATAAATTTCATCCCACACAATAAATAAACACATGATTATCTAGTGGTGTATTGATAATTATAAGTTAAATTTATAAATTACTTTGATCTTTTTAGTCAAATTTATAGGACACAATTTATTTAAGGGGGGAGATTATAACACCCAAAAATTCTAATTACCATTAAATAAGTAAATGTGTTCGATTATATGTCTTTAATGCTGCACCCAATATAAATAAAATCATGAAATATTAAGAATATAATATTTATATATCTATAATAAACAATAATATGGTAAAACATTAATATTTATTTCATTTAAAATGTAAATGGTTAATATAAGTTAAATATGAAAATGTAATTTTCATCAATAGAATCCATTTTATTTATATTAAGTATTTTATTTTAATATTATAAATATAAAAAATTTATATTTTAGATTTTATAAATTAGAATTAATTTTTTAATCCCTCAAATCAAAATTAGTTTAGGATGTATTTTTAATATTTTTTTTAAAATAATTGATTTTTAGTGAATAGTAAAAAATGATGATTTTTTCTAATACCTCCACTTTTATAAGACATTGATGTTTTGGAAACATTTTTACATAAGAATTTTATATTAATAATGAAAAATAAATCATTTAAAAGTACCATGTCAATTTTTAATACACATGAATATCATTTTAGAAAACCAAGAATATATTATTTAAACTATTTTTCATTTTTTTATTAATTAAGTTTATACATGGGGAAAATTAGGTTACATATTTATTTAAAATTCAAATAAATATTATTTGATACATAATAATATTTTTAATATCATTTTCACCAATTATAATGACAATTTCTTTTTATTCATGAACTTTATCCATTGTAATACACTTTTCATAAAATAATGTTTTACACATTATAGTTGCTAATAATAAGATTAATTCCCCTAAAAATTTCACGTTAATTTGGTCAAATGATTAATATATTTTATATAATATTTTTAATATTATTGAATATAGCTGATTTTATTTTTGGGTATAAAATTTTGATTGTTAGGATTAATACTAGTTACCATGATAATGAGGAGACCATTATTTTAAAATTATTGTTTTATTAATATCAATGAATTTCTATCAAATAAATTATATTATAATAATTTTTTAAAGGATATAATATGAAGTTTAAACACATAGAAAAATATATTTAAAATCATTCATTTTATAATAAATTCTAAATTAGATTAAGAATCCAAAATTGTCAAAAAAAAAATTTTCAACTGAAAATGTTTTTATATACAATATATGTTTTAATTTATATGTAAATTTTATAATATTTATAAATTTAACTGGATTAAATATAGGTAAAATTTTGTTCTAAGACACCCAAATTTTTTATATGGGTTATTTTATATTTTTAATAAAACATAAAATCACATTTGAAAAACTACTTACCTAGTTTAAAAGTAATAGAGAAAAATGTAAAAAATTAATAGTAAAAACCCGATAAGATGTTTGAAAATTATAAATTTTTTTTTGTTACATTATTGAACCAAATAAACCCAAAAATAAATTATTTATAACCATTTGATCCATTTTCCTTAAAATAGTTTCATGGAATTATAAAAATAAAAAGGATGTTTCCAAAATTTCTTTTTCCTCTCTTATAAAAGTCGATCTTTTACACACTTTCAAACATGAAAATAATATATTTTTTAAAATATTAAAAAATATACACTCCATGAATTCCAACAAAATTTTTTAGAGCATGTTCAAACTATGTTATCCCATTCCCTTCAATTTCAAGGTGTTTTCCATGGAATGATCAAGTCTCTAACATAAGTATTATCTTAATTTTTATTTTTTTCTCCATAATATTCATCTTCCAAATATATTATATCCATAAAAATTAAATGAAATAAGTATCATAACAATTGTTTTTTTATTATATTAAATTAATATCCCTTATTTATTCTAATCCATGTGATTATAAAAACAAAAGCGTTATTAGTACGTTGCATTGACAACCGCCTCCACAAAGTGACATCTACTATTTTTTTAACACAACTATTAATTGATGATAAATTGGATATAATGGAAGAAAAAATTTAATGTATATAATATAGATATGATTCTAAAATTTAAATTTATAATTTACCGTATTTCCCTCTCATTTATTAAGAAATGGAAATATTAATTATGCGTATGTGAAGAATATTATCTCCATGAGAATTGAGTTTTATTTTTCACCACCACCCATCATGGTTGGATATAAAAAGTTTATTTAATATATAAAACTTCTTTCCTTAATAATATTAATATTTTTTATGTCATGAAAATATTTTATGACCCTTTCTACCATGGTTAATATAATAGTGGATTTAACCCCGAATTAAAAAAAATAAATTTCCAAAGAATGTATATAATAAACTCAACTTAATTATTTTATAAGTTAAAATAATCCATAGAGTAAATATAGATAAGGGTAAGCGTTTATGTCTCAATTCCTTTTCATTGAAACACATTTTAATGATATTCACAAATCATTTATTTCTATTGGGTATTTACGACCTAAAGATTTATTTTATAATAATCCATCATTTAATCCATGGTATTTTTAGAACCATACGTTTTGAAATATTTCATGAAATTTTTATTCAAAAATTCTTAATCCATAAGGGTTTTAGCCTCAATTTCCCTTCATTGTGATAAGTATTATATCTATAAACCCATTTTTATTTTTCTGGTGTTTATATTACTTATTTTAAATGTTATATCATGAATTAGCTTTCAATAATGAGATTTTTTGTATATTTACAAGACTTATCTTAAAATTTGTTTTGATAAAAGCATTAATCAATTAAAAAGGGTTTTGTTTTTCTCAATTATGGTACATTAATACATAATAGAATTTTTGCATCGAGTTTTATTTTAATAGTGTATTAATTACCGATGGATATATATATACTTTTATTTCAAGGGATTTATTATCCAAATCATGTTTATATGTCACTATTTACACATTATTTTTGTATATTAGTAAGGATTTATGGAAACTCATATTATCTACTTTGAGTTACAATGTTTTATCCTAAAAATTATTATTTTATGCCTGGGTTATTCCACAAAAATTATTTTTTATATGTAATTTTATAATCATATGTGGTAAATGAGTATTTAATATAGATGAATTTTTATTTCTATTTTTACTATATGGGTTCTTAATAAAGGTAGTTTCAAGTATTAAAAATATTCTTTTCATAATCAAATTCTTTGGATCCAAATTTCATAAAGAAAAACTTCTTTTTATTTTTATGGCTATGTTATAGGGGATTATTTTGAATATAATGATTAAAAATTAGTTTTCACTTAACATTTTTAAAAATACATCTGTATGTGTCTCATGAATTTATCTTTTAGAGAAGGGTTAAAAATGTTTTCTAAAATATCTTTTAAGTTTTCACTTCAATTCCCCATTTTATTTCCAAAATATTTTCCCTAATAGGGTTTATGTTTCCTGATTAATCCTGTAATATATATATATATATATATATATGTTACCATTTGGGGGAAACAAACTCATGATACCAAATAATACAATTTATGATTCCATATTTGGTGGCATCGTTCAATCATTCATTTAGAAGGATGTTTTCCTCATTTTCAGAATCGTTCCAGGTTTTATTTGTTATATTGGGGATATGTTCTTTCAAAACCACCCACCTCCTTACCATGGATGGATTATGAACGTGTTTTCAAGTATTGAATTAACCATATACTTATTGATCTATATTGTGTGAAATTAAATTTTATATAATTATAATAGGAATATGTCCTCTTATAAATAATTTTATTTTATTAATATTGGTAAAAAATATTGAAGTTGTATATGTTGTTTTATAAATACAGTTTATTATTAGAAAGTTCAATTTGTATTATTTTACTACCTTACTTATTTATATGTATAGGTTATGATCTTGATATCCATTTTATTTTAAGGGGAAAATTATTTGAATTCTTTATTATTGTTGACTTTTAACATAGTTTGATTAATTATTTGATTTATAAATTTCTCATTATATTGACATCGAAGTTTTATTGAGTAAGAGGTCCCTTAGGGAATGATATAAAATGTTTTATTCAACAATATGGTGAATTCATTGGACATTATTAGTTAATGGATGTGTAATAGAATTATATAGACTGTTGATGCATCAACAAGTCTAATGAGATAAAAAAGGTTAATTTTTGGGGTATAACTCTACTGATAATAGAATAGTATCTTAGTAAAATGCCTTGAAAATGGGATGTCTTAACTGAAGTTTTGATTACAAGTAAGGTGTCTTGGAACAAGGCATTGATAGTAGGTTTTCGATGTCTGAAATTATATATCCCATCAATATGAGATCTATATTATTAATATCAAAACATTTATTTATTATCATGTATATAGAATGATTTCAGTTTTGTTTTGATTATCGCATCATCTTTTTTACCTATTCTTTCCAAAATCATTATGACATATTTATACCATGATTGTTTTAGTTAGATGTTTACCTTACTGAATATTTGATCTCACCCCTTGTTCAATTTACATTTCTATAGGTTATGGAAAAAATTAGTACATATGAAAATTTTAGAAGGATAAAACGTGTGAAATAATTTTTGGGAGAAATTTAATACTTAGCTGGAATTATGCAGTTCTATATATAATGGGAAAATAGTCCATTTGATACAAAATAACATAAGATATATCAATTTTGTTTTTTTATTAATTCTATAATGATATAAATCAGAGAATATCTTTATGATGTAAGATATTCAATAATCATTATTGATTTTCAATTATGGACTGTTATATCCAGGATTTTGTAGTGGGTATCAAAGAAAGTATGAAATGTAAGTTTCAATGAGCACTGGACCTGGAAACCTGGGTCTGAGGTGTCACACTAATATTGCTGAGGTGGTTCCCTTGTCAAGAGTCTACTACACTTTGGGATTTCAGGAACTTGAGCCTTAAATTATTTCAATTGTTTTAATTTTTATATTCTTATTGATATTTAAATTTATCTAATGCATGCTTTTCATGAACCACCTTCTTCAAGATGGGGGAAGTGATAGAAAAGTGCCACACCCTTCCTTCTTCAAGATTAAGGAGATATAATGACCCCCCGAGTACCGTCTTCGAGAGGCCCCAGAGTGGCAAATATGACCAAGTGTATATAATCTCACATAATATGGAAGGCATTACCCTTTTTATAGAATAAGATCGAGATATAAGATGGTAAATCCCATGAAACTCTGAAGTAATAAAAGTAAAAGTTAAGACAAAATCTATTCCCACATGCATGTTCAAAATTAAATATGATTCAAATTATAAAAAAATTACTAAAATATTTATCAAAAGAAAAGAAACTAAGTAGTAACTACAACAAATCTGGATGCCCGCGCTAGTAAAGTCCAGCACAGTCCTAAAATTCCTCCTGGAAACCTAAAAATTGTTTTATATATGTAGGGGGATTATACAAGTATACCCAGTAGGGAAACTAAATCCACTTGCGGGATAGTAAGGGACCATACTAACGTCCCTGTGAGAAAATATTAGAACTTCAAATAACCTATCAATGAATACAAACCATACCATCATCACTAAGGCACACTCACCAAATAGTGCAAATTAAGTAAAGTAGTAGTATAAGCACATCAATATTTGGGTTCCAAGCACCACTTTCCCACTGGTCAACTGCTCATCCCTAATGAATATCATCTTGACACTACCACTCTTACCATACATAGTCCCACTACCACAACCTCCCCAGACACACCTGTTCCTGAAACCACACATAATCCCCTCCCCCCCGTAGACACCTGGGCCAGAATAACCAAGCCTCTCACCCAAAGTCTCTTTGGCCACATCCTAACAATAATTTGGTAAACAAACCTGGACTGCAAAAAACTAGGCCTCTCATAAAAAACCCTTGTTCAAAGGATCTCGGGATATGGTAGGCTTCCAACCATTACAGCCTGCCCATATATGCTCAAGCGGTAAGAACATAGAAGAGGGTGAAAGGAAGAAAGTCAGTAACTAGCCATCTATCCTGCCACTGGGAAGTAGGGAAAGACAAACTTCCCATCAAAATTGAGGTGTTCGACACTTATTTCTCAAAATAGGTGGGGATCATATATAAATAAAAATGAACTATAATATATATACATATATAAGTAAGAAACACTCAGCCCAACCTACAGGTCCCCACGATAGAAAACCAACTCATACATAACCACATTTGTTGTTACCCCTATATGCACAACAACATAACCACACATGAAAAAGGATAACCCATCCCATATATCATTTAACAACTTGTCATTTATTAATTGAGGGGTTCATTTTACGTTATTCTCGCACTACAAGGAAACTTCCTTAAAAAAATATACAAAAAAAACTACAAAACCAGATTTATAATCCACTGTAAAACAATCATTATTCAGAATTATACCACACAATCATTCTATCATAACCAATATCCGCATCTCCAGTACCCAAAAGCTCCCAAATTCAGTCCCACTGCGTAAAATTTCATAACCACACCATAGTCCCACTGCCCAACTCCGTTCGACAACCATGACACAAACAATAGTAGTTCAGCTTCCTACAAGTCCATCCATTCAACAATCAACCTATCTATCAAACTGTGCTACCAAAACATCCCCTATAATTCCAAAAAAGGCCCAAAAAAACTAATATTAACCCAAAACCTTGTTGTACACACATACCACACCCTTCTCACATGACCAACTCATCTATCCAACCCTGTACCCACAATTGTGCTCCCAACATCAGCACCACACAACTCACTCAAAGTCACAGAACTCAACAGAACACAACACTCAACCACACCTATCAACATGATGCTATTGTATATATATAAATATTAATATATTTATTTTTTATAAACACTGTTCTTTAATATAATTAAAAAATCGGGGTGATCATACAAGGGTTTTCATATTGAGGCATCCATTTCAATTAACCAAGGATACGTATTAAAAAATTTTCATGTTATGGACGATTATCAAACATAATAATAAAACAAACAGGACACCACCAATACACAAGAAAAGACAACCAATGACCATGATTTTCATAATACATACAACCAAAATAAATCAATAATGAAACCAGGATAACAAATATAAAATAGGAAATCAAACATAAATCCACTCTCAGCGTGTTATTTTATTTCCCATTTTCTTTTGATCATATTACCTTCTTATTTATTTCTCTCATTAAGAATGTATTCATCCATTCTTCACAATGAATCATTACTAAACCCACCTTGTATGATTCATAAAATAAATTGGGATAGAATAAATCTCTACTGGATGATCAAAGGATCGAAGTTCCTCCCTGCTCTAAGAATAGGGGATCACATGAGAAGCGGGGAATAACTCCTAGGGAACTGTGTAGGAGGGGATCTAGCACAAGAACACAAATCTTCGTGGGTAGAAGGCCCTAGGAGCACCAATGGAAATGAAAAACAAAAATTTAATGGAAGAAACCAAATTTGAAGATCCAAATTATATTTTAAGGGGATAACGATTTTCAAAAGTCATTAATCATAGGATCCTGGTCTAGACCACGCAGTTTGAGTATCTCAGACCCAACGAAACATTAGTACATTAATGATATATTTAACATGCTTTAAAAGTCTATTAAAAATGCCCAAAAAGGCTTTACACATGGTTTACATTAAATGAATCGTAAGAGGGGGAAACCGAAAAACTAGGAAAAACCAGGAAAACTGCAAATGAGTCATTGATGGGAGAGTCACTGACACAGATCCACCAATGAGTGAGATACCAACATGACCTACCGACTCTGAGCCATCGAAGCCGAACCACCAATGAAACAACCTACTGATGAAATGACCTATCGATGCTACAACCTACAGATGCCATGACCTACCCACACAATCACCTATCGATGCCACGACCTACTATCAACCATGACTCACTGATGTCGACGCCCCTAACTCACCGATACCAAAATTTCTGACTCACCAATGCCATAAACTATTAATAATCAATGCACTAACATGCCAACACACTGAAATTCTAATATCGAGACCCTGAATTACCAATGGAAAATTGAGAATTTGTAAAACTCTTGAAATGAGCCCCCGATAGCTCCCAGAACACCTCAAACATAGGATTTTCACAATGTAATGGAATGAGGAAATCCAAGTTATTACATTAGATACCTCTCAAACTATTATCATCGTTGATAATTAAAAACTATCCCAAAAGAAATTAGGTTTGAACCACCACCCCTTAAGATACCTCTTAGGAGAAAACCACCATGTGTTATTTTTAAAGTTGGAGTGAAAACCCCAGCATCCAAGGATACCTCTTGGACATATATCTCCAGAATAACTGTGCACAAACTAAGTCTCCAATGCCCCAAATGACCAAAAAAACACCAAAGGTCATGTTTTCTAGACACATGGAGTAGGGAAATCTGTCCTTTATTTTAGGATACTATCATTTTTTGGCGGCTCTACCTTGCCCACACAGGTTTAGTCACATTAACATTAATGCTTCTTGATTAGGGATCAGGTAATCATATCTACATAGTCAGGACTCTTCAAACAAAATCAATGAACATGGAAAAAACTTATCAAACAGAAAGTGAGGTCAAACAATACTTCACAAGGAAGATACATGACAAAACACAAGAGAAAACTCATTCCAGCTCTATGTACTAGGCATGTATCAATGATTTTCACTCCCAATTACTCTTTTCAAGGCCACAATTCCTCCATTACACATGTACCAAAGGAACATTCATCCCAAAAATCACCTTCTCTTTATGATCCTTGATTCTTACCAGTCTTTCTACGAATGTCGCGTCATCCTCGACATCCAACTCCCCCCAGTCGAAGATGTGAGAGTCATTGTGTAGATATCCATGGAGTTGAGAGACATGGTTGACTTCATATATTTTCTCTAATCATGGTGGAAATACCAGCAGATATTCCACCTCTCCAACTTGTCCCAACACCTTGAAAGGTCTAATGAACTTGGGAGAATGCTTGTTTCCTCTACAAAACCTCCATTTTCCACATTGAGGGGATTCCTTCAAGAAAAAATGGTCACCAACCTCGAACTGAAAGGGCCTCCTCCTGTGATCGACATACAACTTCTTCCAGTCTTGATCTACCTTCATCCTCTCACACATAAGATGAACCTTCTCTGTTTTTCCCTGCACTACCTCTAGTCCAAGAAGGGTTGCTTCCCATACCTATTTATAGCACACGTGCGAGAAACGTTGTCTTCCATACAAGGCTTCAAACGATGCCCTACCAATGGTTGGGTGATAGATATTATTATAGGAAAACTCTAATAGGGGAAAGTGTCATACCCACAATCCTTTAAATTCAAGAACACATGCTTGTAGCATATATTACAACATCTGAATTCTCCTCTCTGCCTGCCCATCCATTTGAGGTTGGAAAGTAGTGCTATGACGTAACTAAGTGCAAAATGTGTGCTTCAATACCATCCATAATTGATATGTAAAAAATATATCCCAATCCTAGACAATGGTTCTAGGAACTCCATGCAGCCACACGATCTCATCCACATACCATTGTGCTAAGGCATCCACTGTGCTCGACTCCTTGATTACTAAGAAGTGAGCTGATTTTTTCAATCTATCCAGCACTACCCAAAGGGAATCACATCCACCCAGAGCCCTATGAAATATTGTGATGCAATCCTTCGAGATTTCATACCAATTACACTAGGGAACATCAAATGGATGCAACAGACTACTAAGAATACGTTGCTTAGCCTTCACCAACTGACACACTAGCCACTTTTCCACAAGCTCCACCACTTCCTGCTTTATCCTGAGCCACAAAACCTATTCCTTCAGGCCTCCGTACATCTTGGAAACTCTTGGGGTACCTCCATGGGTGATCTATGGAACTCATAAAGAATTCCCAATTGCATTTCCATCAAGGGAAAAAAATTTCATGCGACGAAATCCAAATCTGTCTATCATACAACCATCCTTCTAGAGGATAAACTTGGTAAACGCGATCACACATCACTACAGCCTCTGACTGTCCCCATTAAGACTTCTCCACCTATTGCATCAAGGAAGACTGTACTTTCATATGAAATATATATCCTCTACCATAGTCCTTCCTAGCATCCAGGTGCAAAGTGGCTAACTACTCCATCACCATCAAAGAATTCATGGATTCCCGAACCACCTTCTTTTTCTAACTTCCTTCTGAAGGAATTGAACACGGTGTTTCCCTTTTCAGAGGTTTAATAGATTTTGACATCGTAATCCTAGAGGAACTCCATCCACCTTCACTTCCATTTGTTCTGGTCTCACTGGTAAAAGATATACCTCAAGCTCTTGTGATCCTTGAATACGACAAAGTACTTCCTGATGAGGAAATACAGCCACAACATCAGCGTGAACACGACCAATGCAAGATCTAGATCATGGGATGAATATTTTTTTTCATGGGGTCATAACTGCCTAAACCTAGAAGAGATTACTCCTCATTTTTGCATTAACCCAATCCCATGTTGAGGCTGGAAGAATCACAGAACACTTCGATCCTCACCCCTTCCACGAGAAACCTAAGAACTTGGGCACTGAACCGCTTCCCCTTCAGATAGCTAAAGTCCTCCTAATACTGCTCACTCCATACGAAGGCCTTGCATGTTCTGGTCAAACCTTTCAATGGAGCTTCTTGTAAAATGAAGCTGGGTAAGAACCTCTGATAATAGACCGTCTAACCTAGAAAGGTGTGAAACTCCACTATATTCATATGTTCTGCCTATGAAACAACCGTATTGACATTTTATAGGTCCACTTATATCCATTTTTTAGACACCACCTTTCCAAGAAGGTACACTTATCATGTCTAGGAATTGCACATTGACAAGTTTCCATAGAGTTGATGGGGTTTGAGGACCTCCAAGATAGTCCTCAGATGCTCAACATGATCCTCTTCTAACCTTGAGTAGACCAGGATGTCATCGATGAACATGATGATGAACACATCTAGGTACTAATGGAAAAAAGAGTTCCTGAGCCCCATGAACACATCCAACATGTTCAAAACGATAAAAGAAATTACCAAAAACTCAAAGTTCCCATATGTGCACCTGAAGTCAGTCTTTGGGATATCACCTTCCTTCAACCTCAATCGCTGATTTCCAAACCATAGATCGATATTAGATAACCAACCTGATCTGTCCAACTAGTCAAAAAGATCATCAATCCTCCGAAGGGGGCAACATTTCTTGACTATCACCTGGTTAAATATTTTATAGTTTATAGACAGCCTTTGAACACCATCATCCTTACTTGAAAATAAGACTATATAAATTCACAATGAAACACTTGGTTGGATAAAACCAATATTTATCAGGCCATAAACCTGAATTTTCTCCTCCTGTAACAGAGATGGAACCATCCGATAGGGATCCTTCAAAATCGGATGGGCACTGGGTTGCAAGTCTATCCGAAACTCAACATTATGTCAAGGGGTTAGAGTCAAAACCTCTTCAGGGAAGACATCCATGAACTCAATAAAAACCCCATAAACATAAATAATATCTGTATCTTCTGATTCCTCTAAAATCCCAGATAATAAGGAAAGAAGAGGCTCTATACACCGATTGCCCTCCAAAAAGCTCCTCTCGTTGACGAAAACTATGCACTGTCAGCCCATATATTAGAACACAAAACTTCTCTGAAAGAAGTTGGTAACATTGTGCACAAAAATAAATGATTCAATGAATTGGATGACATTGTTTAGCTACATCTATAGAAGAAGAAGATTCCCACTAGCTTGATGTTGTCCCATCATCTGTTTATATCCTTGAAAAACATCAAATAGACTATTCTAACCTGCAACTGGTATACTGAACACTAGGGGCATGGGAATTCTCTCTACCTCTAGTCCCATGGAATGGGATTTTATGGATTCAACAAATGAGAGTGATGCTCCTGAATAAAACAAGTAGATGTAAGAGTACTAAACCGACTGATCGTACATCAAACAACCTCTAGACCTGCAAGAATTGCTACCTATGGGTAATGTAACTGCCCACAATCAGCTCTTATACCTATCTACTATTGATATCCTCCCCAAACACTCCCTGGTTGAGGTCCCTAGGGATCACCCTAAGGTCAACCTCTCCTAACACAGTCTACCCTTGGTGGAGTAGGAGCTCACTACTGCTGCAGTTGGAAGGTCCTAACTGCAACTGCTGCTACTGAGGTTGGGACTGGACCTACCCACCTCACTATATAGAGACCAAATTGGGAATCAGTTATAAAGATTCCCACGGTCTCCACAGATAAATCACCTCAGTCTTAGGCCCTTGGGGAAAGGGTAAGGACTAGGAGATCATAACTAGAAGTACTATGGCCTAGTTCCCATTAGAAAAAATATAGAAGGCGCTAATGCTGCAGACCTACTGCTGACAACTTTCCCATTTGATGAATTCGGTTGCCCCCAATCTCATGAAAAAACTCTCTACGAGGGAATCCTTTCCGCTATCTTGGCCTTCTTCTGAACCTCTATGTATGTTTTTAGACTGATTGGAGTGATGAAATACTGAAGAGAAGGTCCGAGTGCCACCTCTATGAATCTCACTTAGGACTCCTCATCCGAAAAGAGATATGGTGAAAAGCGCATGAGATATTTGAACTTTATCCCTAGTTCCCTCAATGATATACTCCCCTAATATAGGGAGAGTAGCTCCTTCCTCTTTTCAACCTTCATCACGGAATAAGGAAATTCTTCTCAGAACTCTTTTTCAAAAGTCATCACACAAAATAACAATCTCCTTCCTCTCCCCGAGGTAAATATTCCTCTACTGATGTGTGGATCCTTGCATTTGGATCACTTCTATAAGAACATTATACTCTATCGAAGATTAGAGAAAGATGAAAGTGATCAACAGCTCCCCGATCCATCACTTAATCTCTATGTATGATATGATTCCCTTTTACATCCCCAGTGTCTACTGCTAAATGGCACAAAGAGTCTTCTGCCACTAGTAATATTCCTCCTCTCGATCAACCATCTTCTTATCAACTAGGTCAACCAGGTGGGGCTCTACAACTTTTACCACACATTGAAGATGTTTGAGTGCCACAATAGAAAAATAAACAATGAATTCATAAGTCTGAATAGTGTGGAAATTCAATTTTAGATTCGTTTTAACTGTTAATTTATTTTAAATTCCAAAAACTCTAAAAAAACAAGAACACAATTCATAATGATTCATATACCTTTCCTAGGGTCTCTACCCTATAACTGGTGTATTATCACTTGGTCTTTCAGTTGGTCTAGATTCCTTGCATCAATTCATGGGGGCCTTAAAATCCCATGTCTTAGCGAGTCTTCCCTAGCATATTTTATAAACCAAGGTGACCTAACACTATTTATCTACCATCCCATTAAATTATCATTATTACTGACTCTAAAATCCATCCTATCCCTCAACTCCCCCAAAACAACCTCCCTTTGGTTACATTTTTTCACAACACACCTTCTTCAGGATGAGGGAAGGGATAAAAAAGTTCCACGCCCTTCCTTTCTCAAGATTAAGGAGAGATAATAAACCCTGATTCCCTCCTTTGATTGTTCCAAGAGTTGAAAATAACACTAAGGGTATAGAATCTCACATAATAAGGAAGGCATTACCCATTTTCTAGAATAAGATAAAGATATTAGATGGTAAATCCTGAGCAACTCTAAAGTACAGAAAGTAAATGTTAATCCAAAATTAATTCCCATATGTATGTTCAAATGTAAAGATGATACAAAGAACAAAAAAGTACCAAAATAAGGAAAAAAATAAAAGAGACTAAGCAACAATGACAATTAATCATGATGCTTGATCTAGTACAATTTAGCATGGTCCTCAATGTCTTCCAAGAAACCTGAAAACCATTTTGTATACATATGGTGAGTATAAAAGTATACCTAGAATGGAAACTAAATCCACCCATGTACATGTGAGGGAACATAAAAAAGCCCATATGAGAAAAGAGTAGAACATCAAATCACATACAAAGGAATACTAACCATCCCAACCTCACCTAGGCACACTCACCAAATTGTGCAAGTCAAATAAAGTAGTTGTAAAACCACATCAATATTTGGGTACCCCACACCACTTTCCCAATGGTTAAATTATGATCCCTAATGAATAATCAGTTGATTATAGCACTCTTCACATATGTACTCCTACTGCCACAACCCGCCCGCACACACCTGGGCCACAAAAAACACATAAAATAGACCGCAGAAGCCAGGGCCATAATAACCATGCCTATTTCCCTAAGACACATGGGCCTCATCCCAAAGATATTTAAAAAAACTTGGTCTACAAACACCTAGATATATCTCAACAAACCCTTCCCTGAAGGATCTTGAGATATGGTGAGCCTCAAGCTATCCCAACCTTCTCTGATATGCTTGAGCTGTAAGAACTCAAAAGGGGGTTGGAAGAAGAAAGTTAGTAACTAGTCATCCGTCCTCCCCCTGGGATGTTGGGAAAGGCACCCTCCCCCATGAAATGGAGGTGTTCGACACTTAGTTATCAACAAGGATGGGGTGTATATATAAATCACAAGGAACTACAATATATATATATAAATGTAAGAAACACTCATTCCAACCAAGGGGTCCCCACAACATACAACCAACTCATACCGAACCACATTTGCAGCAACACCTATATGCACAACCACACAACTACTGCTGCCAAAGAATAACCCAATCACTTTTTCATTTAAACACTTGTCATTTAATAATTTAGGGGATCAATTTATGTTATTTCAGCACTATCAGGAAGCTACCAATGAGAGATATACTAAAACAACAACAAAACATGATTTACAGTCCACTATACAACAATCATTAATCAAAATTATACCACTCAATCCTTCTATCACAACCCAGATCCACATGAACAATGTCCAAAAACTCCCAGATTTAGTTACACTACATAAAAGTTCATAACCAAACCACAGTCCCACTACCCAATGTCGTTTGATGACCATGACATAAACAAAGTCAGTTCTACTGCCTACAAGTACATCCATTCCATAATCAATTAGTCTCTCAAACTGGGATACCAATAAACCCCCTGTACATCCTCACACACAAGGCCCACGATAACTACTATTGACCCAAATCCTCTCTGTAAACACATACCACACCCTTATTATGGGACTAAATCCACTGTCCACCCATGTACCCACAACTGTAGTCCCAACAGAAGCACCACAAAACTAACAAAAGGTTACAAAACTCAATAGAACACAACACTCTACCACACATATCATCATAATTTATATATATATATATTCCAATTTGGTAAACACTGTTCTTCAATACACTAGATAAAGAGGGGTGATCATACATGTGTTTTTACCCTGGGGAATCCATTTCAATTAACAAAGTGTAATTGTTAAGAAATTTTCATGTTATGGATGATTATCAAACATAATAACAAAGAAAATTGATAGCAATCAGTGCACAAGAAAATAACACCAATAACCATGACTTTTATAAGGCATAAAACCACAATCAATCTATATAGAAACAAGGATAACAAAAATAAAATAGGAAATCAAACATAAATCGACTCTACTTGTTATTTCTTTACCCGTTCACTTTTGATCATATTAACTTATTATTTATTTCTTGCATTAAGAAAGTATTCAAACATTATAAGCTATTAAGCCTTAGTACACCCAACCCACATGATGCAAAAAATAAATTGGGATAGAAGAAATACTTACTAGATGATCAAAGGATCTATGTTCCTCCTTGTGCCAAGAACCGAGGATCATGCGAGCAGCAGGTATGAACTCCAAGGAAACTGTGAACGATGGGATCTAGCATAGGCACACTACTCATATTGGGAGGAAGGATCTATGCACACCAAGGGGAAATAGAAAAAAAACAAGGAAGGGAAGATCTCAGACTTGAAGAGCCAGATCCTATCTTAAAGGAAGATGTGTTTCCAAAAGTCATTAATTCAGGGATGAGGGTTAAGATCACATGGTTTGAGTGTATCAAAGGCCCCTAAACATTAATATGTTAATGATATATTTAATATCCTTGAAAAAAGATCTTAAAAAATGACCAATCAATGCTTTAAAATAAGTTCACATCTAATAAGATGTAATAGGGGTGAAATTGGAAAACTGGGAATAACTGGGAAAGCTACAAAAGAGTCAGAAATGGGTGAGTCACCAATGTAGAGCCACCTACAGGTGCGCTACTGACGTGACCTATCGACATAGAGCTACCAAATCGGACCCACAAACACAATGACCTACCGACACCATGACCTACCAATTCCCTGACATACTAACACCATGACATAGTGACACCATGACCTACAGATGTCACTATCTCACTAATGCGGATGCCCCCGACTCACCAATGCCATTACTTCGGTTTCCCCAATGCCAACACCCCTAACTCACCGACGCTCTGACATACCGAAACACTGATATGCCAGCACACTGACATGTCATTGCATAGACATGCTGATACTGAGACCCTGAGAAGTGGATAGAAAACTGGGAATTTAGAAAACTCTGGAAATGAGCCTCCGACAGCTCCCAGAACACCTCGAACACTGGATTTTCTCAAAAGAAGGTCTTGTGGAAATACAGGTTATTATAATTCTATCCTATAGTGTGATAATTAGTTTTATTATTTTTGTTTTTTGAGTATATTGGGTATTGGAGTTTTATTACTGTTACAGTTTTTCATTAGAATAATTCATATTTTGATTTATATAACTAATTTGTTCAAGAAACCATCCCCTATCTAATGAGATGTGGGCTTGGGTTGGGGTACTCTACCTAACTACTAGTTTAGTCATGGACACAAATGGATGTGTAATGTCAAAATATACTTCAATAATTAGCATACATTGAAATTTTAATATGTCTAAATAGAAACCATGATCAATTAAAAGAATTAAGAATCAGGTGAACACAAACACTTAGTAAATCATGTGCACAATACACTAGAAATCCACTCACCCATTATTGCTGACAGATCATCCAGTGGAGTTCATAATCACTATCATCTAATACAACCATCAAATTTAGAAAATATTTCCCTATTATAATTATAATAGAACAGAATTATGGAACTTGTTCCCTATGAAGTTTCCTATAATAGTCTTGATTCTTCCTTTTACCATGTATACAATGGGTGAAAGACTTGTATCCCATGAACTTTTACACCTACCAGAACTAAAATATTAAATTTAATTCTGTATTAAATTTCACTTCTAGTGTATGTTTCATAACACTTCTACTAAAACTATTTTCACACATGCATACCTTTAGTGAAACCAAACCCTCATCTTAAAATTTATTTTATTTAATTTGTAACATTTATTTTCTTCTTCTACAATGAAATTACATTTATAGGTTATTATAAATGGTGGGTTTAGAAACCTACACTAAATATTAAACATTAAGATTTAGTGGTGATTTTGAAAACCATCACTAATCATTAAATTTAAAATTTTAAATTTTTACTAAATTTTTTTAAAAACATTTCATTATTTAGCAGCAGTTTTTTAAAGATAGATCTGAAAAACTTCTTTAATTTTTTTCGTAATGTTTCTTTAAGAGTAAAAATTTAATTTTTTTATCGACGATGTAAAAAAAATTAATTACTAATATATTTTTATTAACATGCCATAAATATTTAATAATTTATTATTTGTATTATTTTATTGATTTAGAAATATTAATTCATAATTTATATTAAATATTCAATAAATATGATTGTTAAATTTAAAATTAATAATTAATATCAATTAAATATCAATTTAAAAAAATAATATTTGATATTTGATACTTATATATTATTAAATAACGATTATTAATTAATGATTAATTATCAATAAATATTAAGTATTTCATTTTGAGTCATTATTACTTGGGTTTCGAAATAGTAAGTAATTATTATTTAATAATATATAATTAATTACTGATATTTTATATAAAATTTCATTTTATAAATTCTAATTACTAAATAATATTAATATTTAATTATAAAAAAGTTTTAATCACTCTTTGGGAATTAATAATCAATAATTGATGATTAGTAACTAATAACTATTAATTATTTCATATTAATTAGGTATTGATTATAATTTAAATTGATTAAAAATTATTTTTTTAGTAATTTATAACTTTTATTTAGTTATATATAATGATATATAAATATAAACACACACACAAATATCCATTTGAAAATACACACCCCATTTTTTATTTAAATTTATATAAATGTACCCATATACAAACACTATTACATTATATTATTCCGTGAATGCTATAATATAGAATTTATCATAACTAGTAAATGGGTTGAAAAATCATGATCTAAGAAAAACAACTCGAATTATATTAGTGTTATATTAACATGGGGAAAAGTCTCCCTTTGTTTGAATTAGTCCAGCATTGAGAAAAGAAATATTTTATCAGTGTTAGATTTACATGTATAAAATTCATTTATGATAATAATACATGATCAATGAGGATATCACTATCACATTTTACAGGTTTTTCAACAGTAACATAGTGTTGAATATATTTTGAGATGTATCCTTACAATTTTTTCCTTATATCATTTATATGATCATGATTATTTGACCTATGTAAAGATTAAAATTGTTTTCTCGATCCTTTAATTGAGGGTGTTGACCATGATTATTTTTTTATGATATGTAAATAATGATCACCTATAACTCATTAATTTTCCAAAACATTGGAAAAAGTAACATATATTGATAGACATAAAGTCTTTCTATTATTATTTTATATATATTTTCTTTGTATTTGTTATTATTAAACATGACGTGACTTGAAATGTAAATATTAGTGACACTAAACTATTTTTTACAATTTACTATGAAATCAGCCTATATAAATAGTAAAAGTCTTGATCCCTTTAAATTTTAAAAACTAATCCTCACCCAAATACATAAATAAAATAGAAAAAACACATAGAATTTTTATAATGAACTACCCCAATATGGGTTGTTAAATCCTTATTATGATATGTGTAATTTGAAATATAGATGATTCACTAATCATATAATGTTAATACAATATGGGAAGGTATCACCATTAACCCATGGATTGTGTATTGTCTATTTATACTAGATCAATCTTAATTACAAAATATTATCCATAATCACACAAAATTATATTCACTCCCCTCTAGTGTTGTTCAACAACAATAAGTATATCTTCTGAACATGCTTATAGTTCAATGGAATAAATACCATTCTTCAACTTACTTTTAATAAAGAAACTCTCAAGAATAATAAACTCCCAAGCTTTCCGTAATTCATAAAATATAAATATTATCTCCTATTATATAATTTTCAATTAAAATATACATAAAAATCCAAATCCTACTCTTCCTCTATCTATATCACTTCCTGATTTTTTTTAAAATTAAAAATAATCAACAATATATACTTAAATATTTTTTAAAATATTAAATTTGGAATCCCTTATAAATTAAAAATTAGTTTTTATAATAAATGTTTTATCAAATATCATCCTCTAGATATTACAAAAATGTGTTTTAAAATATATAAATAACATTTTTTATTCAAACTTCCCCAAATACCATACAAATATCTCTCAATATATTTTTAAAATGTTCTCTAAAATTTATCATAAATATTTGTCGTAAAATTCTTTCAAAAATCCTATGATTTCCAAATAATTTTACTTATATATCATCTGGTAAATGTTATGTAGCCTCTATTATCACCTAGAAGAGCCTTGGGAATCATATATTTATCTTATATAGACTTAAAGTTTTAATTGTTCAAGATTTGAATATCGCCCACATAGATTCGTATTTCACAAATGCAACTATAAAAAAAATTTAATTCATTCTTGTGTAGAATAATTTCACTATTGAGCGAGCTATTGAAAATATAATAAATTCTAACATAGCTAGTTAAACAACTGAGGTATACTCATGTGGTAACTCGTCTCTATTAAAAAAAATATTTTTTTTTTCTTATTTACATAGCTAGTTAAAATTCCAGATTTCATTTATATTTTGTAAATTTATCCATACATCCACATTGAAAAATCTTAATAAACATATATATATAGTAAAAATATTTACTTATCATTTATAAAACTAAATTTAATTATTCTACAAATATTCATTAAATATTCAAAGATCTCAAAAACTTTTCAAAAGTCTTTTATGCTTCTCAAATGTTATAGATAAGAAAATAATACAATTTTTGACGATAATTCCTTGGATTCTTCAATCTCCCCTAATGTTTTTTTCAATACAATTACTCATATCATTTCATATCATATTCTCAAATGGATTTTTTTAAAACTACCTAACTATATTGAATAATTTTTTCCCTTGATGAATGAAATTAAGCATATTCCACCAACTCATGTTTTACCCTCTTTTATTTAATAAAAAATAGGTTGTAAAAAGTTATCAATAAATATTTATTCTCATTAGTTATGTCAATTATGAAACTTTGAAAAATAATATAAAGAAAAATGGAGTTCAAAAAAAGAACCTAAAGTAATATGAGAGGTTATAAATTTATTTCAATCATTAATTTGATCATTTACATCCTTAGAAAATACAAATACATTCTTGAGAAAACATTCATGTGTTACATACATGGCATAAAGGCAAGAGGGGGATGACCCCCATTATTCATTGGTGGTAAACTTCCAAGGTCCCATTATCACATGTTTCATAAAAACCATTTTCCAGTAACCGGAGGGGGTCTACCTGATCAGAGGGAACCAAATTGGTCTTAAATATTTTGGCCCCTAGTCCTATTGTGTTTTGGTCCTTGTTGTTTGTTCCGGTTTTTGTCCTTGTTTTTGATGTTTACCTTCCTTATTAATAAAAACATAATGATGATGATGATAAATTTATATTTAATATCACTGTTTTTATCCTTTATTGTGGAATTTGGAAGCTCCATAGATAAATGATCTGAATAATGAGAGAAGCTAATGAAAAATGATAAATGGAAATCAATGATTTACATAGTTTCAAAATAATTCCGATATTCATAGATGAAAATAAACTATTTCACTAATTTTTATAGAAAAATTACATGGGTCAAGAATATAGAATAAAACCACATATTTTAAGATGAACTAATAACCAACATGATGCTATTAATACCGTATGCTTTTATTTTACCTTGATACATTCAGTGGACTATATTCTAACTATACAATATTCCACTATTGTCCACGATACTATCTAAACTAATATTAGTGTACCTATCTAACTATGATATAGTGATCATTATTTATATAGTGTTACAAATTTGGGGTCAGGGGGCTTTGCCCCCTCCTCCTGTGGAACCCCTAGTTACCTCAATATTGAGGTCAAACCATGAAAGGAATAAAGTCTATGTTTATTATGGGACTCCACCCCTTTTAAAATCTTTATAAATATAAAATAAATCTCTAATATTCCAATAACCTCTCACATAGGTATTGATATAAAAAGAAAATATCCTAAATACTCTAATAAAATGCTTGTTATATTCTCCTATCATGTTTTAGTAGTCATTAAAGTCTAAAAAACATACAATAATTCCTTTAATTTTCAACTTACATCAACATAGTTAAAATTTATATAGATGTTTTAGTTCTTTGAATATTTTTAATTTCCAATAATCTATCCCTTATCAATCTTGTGATGAATTGGCTATTTTTTTAAATTTTCATTAACTAAGAATTAAATTCTTGTTTCTTTATAATATTTATCACACCATGACTATCATAGTAATATAACAATATACTCAACATACATTGTATATGGTGATTCTATTTTCTATAATTTATATAACGAATTTATGATAGTACCTACAAAAATAAACACATAACTTTTGGCACTCCACCTACAATTAACATCACCTCTAAGGTTTATATTCACATACCTATGAAGATAATTTTCTTTCCAAAAAGGTAGAGAAAATATCATGATTTCATTTAAATACATAAATATCCACTTTATATATTCCTAATATTATTTTACAAGGTTATCCATATATCATATAATTAGACCAGTTATACGATCAATATCTATTTCGATATGAACCATGAAATACCATATAGTTCCAAAAATTGTTGGAAAACTAACCTTTACCTCCTACTCCACCACTTACACAATCTGTGGTGATTTCTCTTTAGATAACATAAACATGATTTACATGGGAATAAAATTGGATTTTTCCTATACACAAAACCTATATAAATTTTTCCAACATAGTCAGAATATGAAAACATTATGGTTCCATCTATATAATTTATATAGGCCTTCATCCCTAGAATCTTTCCACATTCACCAAGTCCTTTCATCTTAAAATATCACACCTCAAACATTTTAATTCTTTCATTTTAATATTTCTATGGTTTTTGATCCTTTTGTGGAGGGTTGGGTTGAGTCTTGGTTTTTATTTTTCGGTTTTTGAGGCATTTGGGTGAGTTTTTGTTGAGAATTGGATATTTTGCGATTAAAATCCTGTAACACATGGTTATCACGTGATTTAGGGAAAAATAGAAACTTCTCCTAGGTAACCATAAAACCTGTTTGACATATTTGGGTAAGGAACACGAGTTGTATATATTTTTGGAAACTGTGTAAAAACCATGTGGTTTGGTTCTGGAATTGGATAATGGCATTTGAAACAGTTTATACAAGGTATAGAAACTGTACTACCAAACCATACCAGGTGCCTCTATTCTCCAGTAGGGTGAAAAGTCATTGCATAATTGGAATTATGTGTTTCCCAACGGTGTGATTTTCCCAAATTTGTTCAAATTTGAAATTCCAGGTTTCCCACTCTAACTCTTTAACCCTATTTTGGGTGTTCATTCCCTACTCTGACCTAGAAGCACCAGTGGCTCCCCAAGACCCATCTACCTAACTCCCCAAACTTATTGGATTATACTTGAATGTTTATAATGTGAGATCTTGTGATTTTCAGGGATTTCATCTTCTCCTATATTTTCCCTTTTTATTTCTTGGATTCTCTTAATTGGCTCTCTCTTTTGGATGTACCCTAAGGGTAAGGGTTGATGTGTCGTTTGATTTCTTGGATGTTAGGGTGTGCCTATCATATCTAAGGCATGGATATTTCTTATCCTGATGTTTGGTCGTATTCACTTGTCATTGAGGTAGGTGTTTCCATCAATTTCTTTTCTATCACATTCTATGTTGTGCTTGAGATTTCATAAATTGTTTAAAATTGTGTTTTTTCTTCCTATGTGCTAGTATAATTTTTAATAGCCTTTTGATGATGGAATATGGGTGATATATGGTTTAAAAAAGGGTTTCTATTATTATAACAATGTTAAAAAGATGCATTGTTTTCGATGAAATGCCAATTGATTTTCTGATGTGAAATTGGGTGCTTTGGGTGGTGTTTTCTCTTGCTTATATTTTTGAAATGTTCTGAGATTTTGAGTTGGGTGTTATATGTGGGATTGAATGACCTTTATGTTGTTTCCCTTATGTGTGGATTGTAGTGTTGATTTAAAAGAAAGTAGTAGTTATTTAAAAAGGTAATTCCAAGAGGTTAAATATGCGTATGTGTGGGAAGATGGTTTTCAAAAAGGAAATTGATTGTGTTTGAAAATGGATTTAGTGCGTTGTGTGATTTTAAATGTGGTTTTAAATGTGTTCAGTAAAACTCGGTTCATTTTTAATCTTAATATATACATTGGTGAAGGATTTTTATAATGTTCATTTGTTATTTTTATATATATTTTGGTTTCTAAATGACGTTAAGGTATATTTGATATTATGCTTGTAAAGTGATATTAAATCCTGGTTGGCATCTTGACATGTTTTGGTAAGGGAATTGAAAACCTGGGTACCGTGAGGCCTGATTGATATTTTATAATGGGATGATAAATTATTTGTAATGTATGTGATGAGAATATGATTTTGAGAAGGGATTGGACCTTATGAATGGTCAAATTTCATATTTATTCTTATTGTTGTATTTTATGATTGGGATTCATGTGTTTTGAAATTGGTATGGAATTTGTTTTCAAATGGTTTCTATGGGAGTAAAATTAAAAGTGGTGTATTTATGGGAAATAATGGTTTTTATGGGATGATTTGTGAATGTGATGATTTTTTAGCTAATCATGATTCTTCTAATGTGTTTGTAAAAGTGATGACTTGTTTGGCATGAGAAATGGAATTGTGCACAAAGGGAATCCTTTGTATCTTGGTTGGAAAACTTGAACTAGTACGCTATTGATTCAGAAGTGGAAATCCCAAATTTTTCCAGTGGATTGAAGCTAGATGGCTCAGAAGTGGTAAATCCTATACAAAATCAGTAGGATTAATGGTTGCAACACTAACTAAGAATGTGATATGAACAAATACCACTAAGATTTGGGGATGGACCCCCCATTGGATCATACACAAGAACATTGTTATACCTGGAGATGACTAGGCCTATGTGGGTAATCGTCCTAGTTTCTTATTCACGAGAAATCTCTTGGTAGTTGGGTTGGAGGATATCGACCATTCAAGTGTGAGGTTCTTAGAGAATCATTGTGCTAGTTACCCATATATATTTTCCATGGTTCACTCTTGTGTTATAATATTTTTGTGTTGTATTTATAGCTATCATTATATGGTAAAACCCGTGTAAATTTTGTCATCCCAGAAAGTTATTTTGAAGAAAGTGTTTCATTAAATTTTCTTCTTAGGAATGTTTAGAAATATTATTATGTTGGGATTTCAATATATTCTATTCAATTTCATTCACATGTTAGTTATAATATTTTCAAGTTATGACTGCTTGTTTGGTTTCCGTTACTTTATTTACAAACTTTTTTTGGTTATTTGGATTAGATTTTCACTAGGGATTTGGTTTTGTAATGGGTTGTGGAAATTGAAACTATTTTTGAAAAGAAGAGTTGTGTGTTTAATTTTAAAAGAATGGGAACTCGTGGAAAGGTTTTGGAAATGCTTTAAAATACAATTTTCTAAAAATACTTCTATATAGTGTTTTTTTGACTATTTCAGGGAAAGAAATGTATGGATTATATCTTTGGTGGTTTCCTATTTATATTTTTAAGATCAAACCCTACTTATACCACTCGACGCCGATAGACTCGAGCTATTTTACTAGCACGTATTTCTAGTTTGGTTTCTCTTAGAGGAGGTTGTTCATTTGAATGGTGGTGACCAAGAGGTCATGTGTAGACTGTAGTAGCATGGTTCTATCTCAGTTTTGTTTGTTCAATAGTTTTTGTATTTGGATCTATTTGTATATTTATTGATATTCTATAATTAAGGGTTGTCTCCATGTTTAGTTATTTTTTAATTCTAGTTTATTTGGAAACCATCATTACCATAGTGGTTTATTTGATGTCTGACACTTGTTTCCATCGCATGGGGATCAAGAACTCCCTTTAGGACATGTCTCAGATCGGGTCAGATGTTAGGTTGGATGGAATTTCGGATTGGTTCATATAAAAATGGTATTAGTGCTGGCTCTTTTCTATTTAGGGAGTCTGGTAGTTGGATATTAGTATGTTTAGTACTCTAGTCATAGGTACAAAAAAGATATCAAGAAATCATTCCAGTTCTAATCCTTGAGTTGCTGGAATAGTTTGAGAATTTGTGTATTTTGCCTTTGTTTTGGATTGAGGGATGTTAATGGAGGTGATCCGATGTCATGTTATAATCTCACATGAAGTAGTGACCCATGTGGAGTCCATGTACTTGGTCCAAGGTCCTCTTATTTGATGATTTCTTCATAGGTATTGGTCTACTAATGATTTCTTTGTGTTATGCATGGCCACTATTTCTTCATTCGGGTGTTTGATGTGAGCTACTCATTTGGATTAGTTTTTGGCCAGTTTGAGTGAGTTTTTAAAATGAAAATACCTCTGAAATGTAAATTATTTCTTTCTAGTGGTTTTGGATTTAAAGGTAAAATTATCTTTAAAATAGATGGTGATTCATAATTTTGAAAAGTTTATGAAAATTTAGATGAAGGGTAAATTGAGAATTTGGTGGATGCATGAGTTTGGTGATAAAATGGTGAGTATGACCCCAAGTAAACATTATGATCATTCAAATGTGTGTGGGTGTATTTGGGAATTTCAATATGGCATGGGCTATGGATGATATAAGTGGATATGGGATTAAAATACATGTGACTACTTAAAGAATTCCATGGATGGGTTTTTGAAATCAATGGTTTGGCATGGTTTTTACAAAATTACTTTTTAAATGGAAAACAATTTTAGCAATTTGTTTAGCTTTTAAAATTTTATTTTTTTCACGAAAAGTAGATTTTAGAAGTGTAAAGTTTTCTTAGAAGAATTTTGTTTTGAAATTTATATAAAAGGGTGGTTTTTAAAAGAGGATTTTGGGTTGTGCTAATATGCGTTTGTCTTATGATCTTATTGTTTTTCCTTGAGTTGTTATTTTTGATTTTGTCTCGATTTGATGTTGAAACTGATTTTGTGGTCCTTGTTTTGTTTAAAATATGTCCCCAAAAAATGTTCCTTAAGGTTTCTAGAGTGTCTCATACTGTTTCTAGTTCTTATCTATTATTGGTTGTTCTCAATGGTGTTGGAGGCCCTTTAGAGTTTGTGGGATAGCTTGATAAAGTTGAGAGTGTTTTCAGAATGTGGGGAACTCATGAACCGATGAGAGTGTTGGATATTTTGGATTCACTTAAGGTTCATCTTTGGACCAGTGCAAGGTGATTGTTCCATTGTCGATGAAAGTTGGGATTGCATTGTAAATCTATAATCCCACCTTCGTCTAATTTTTTATGCTTGAGGAGGTTATAGGTAAGAAGGCAGAAGAGATCTTGAGTATTCAGAAAATACAATGGTTGGTGATGATTTATGTTGAGAATTATCATATGGTTATGTTTAGTTTGGGATGTTAGTGGATGAGGTGTTCTTAGGAAAATTGGTTCTCAAAGTGCAGTTTATGGTGGTCGATCAGCCAATTTCATTTATAGATCCTAAAGGTTCCATATATGGTGGGAGGTGCATGCTGGAGGATACTATTCTTAAGGAGTATCTTTTGTTAGTTTTGTCTTCTCATTCCTCATAAGATTCACTCGTATGTTTATGTAGTGATCAGTTTGGGCATTCGAAGCCATTTTGTCATAATCCACCAAAGAACTATCATCGTTGTTTCCATTTGGGGATATCCTGGAATGTTTTGTATGAATCACTACTTTAATAAAAAGTATTTATTAGAGGATGTTATCATCTAGCTGTGAGGAAATATATGTTTCAAACATCAGATCTGAAGCCATAGGCCCTAATGTGAAGCTCACACATAGTCATAAATCGTTGAGGGTGTGAGAAGCTTTAGATAAAAATTTGTCTCATGTGTTGGGTTGGAGACATTTGAAGTTTCCTTGTTTTAGTTTTTATACTCTTATAAGTTAATATTTTTTTTGTAAAGGTGTGATGGATATCTTGATTCTCAAACTCAGTGGATATGTTTTTTTGAGTGTTAGATTTTGAATTAATTATACCCCTTCGGGGCGTGCTTTTCCATTGTGTGGGTTGGTTTAAGTTTTAGTTGGCGATCATTTAGAGACTATTGAGTCCTATATATTCAATGAATGGTGGTTTTATTTGTTGTATGATTCAAGTATTTACTATTGGATTCCCCCTTGCATATGGGGTTTTATATGTGTTGGATATTTCCAGTCCCATTGGTAATTTTGTTTCTTGCACGAAGAAGTTGGTTAGTGATGGGAGTACCCCCATTGAGCATGATCGATGTCTTGGTGATATTTGGGTTCTTGTGGGGAAAGTGGGAATCCTTTCATGTATTGTAATTTTACTTCATGTTGGGACATCCTCAAAAATTAGTCGGGTCTAACTTGTGAGGTGGAATTTCACCTCGAGGTCTGTAGATTTATTTGGTTTATTTCTAATTTGGGACCAAGTTGTGTTCATCATCCAGATGAGTGACTTTATAGGGGAATAAAGTGTTTTTGGTTTGGAGAATTATAACACCCCAAACTTTGGAATTATTTCATTTTATTATTTCATTGTTTTTGGATCCTTTGATTGGGGTTTGGGTTGAGTCCTTGTTATAATTTTTGGGTTTTTCTAGTTTTCAAGTGAGTTTTTACTGAAAAGAAGAAGTTTTGGGCTTGGAAGATGATTATACATAGTTAACACTTGGTTAAGGGAAACCATGAGTCTTCTCACAGTTAACCATGGGGCTTATATGGGGTCCATGGGCAAGGCGCACGTTAAACATGCACAACCTTGTGATTTTCTTCTAGAACAAGGTAGTGGCTATCAGAAAGGGTTATGAACGGTATGGAAATCGTGCATCCAAACCATTTGGGGCGACTCTCTCCTCTATTAGGGTGAACATGATTGGTGCATGGTTTGGAAAACCATGTAGCCAAACTAGTTAGTTGAATACATTCTCAAAAATTTAAACTTCTAATTTTCTCTCTCCAACCTTTTTCCATATTTCATGTTTTCTTTTACTCCTCCTACCTAGGTGCATTAGGGGGATCCCCAAGACCCTCTCCCTTTCTCCCTAGCCTCTTTGTATACTCTTTAATGTTTCCTATGATGAGATATTGTGATTTTTGGCGGATTTTCTCTTCTCCCCTCTTACCCCTATTGATTTCTTGGCTTCTCTTGGTGGGGTTTCAAATTTGGCCGAACCCTATGGGTAAGGGTTGATGTGTGGTTCAATTACTTGGATGTTAGGGTGTGGAGATGATCTCTCTGTCTTGGATATTCTTTATCCTATGTTTTGGTTTTGTTTTCACATCATTGAGGTAGGTGTTTATATCCTTTTCATTTGTATCACATTCCATTTTATGTTTATGCTTTTCTAAATGGTTTTAAAATGAATTTTTCATGCTTGGGGTATGATGGAATAATTTTTTATGGAGTTTTCAAGATGAAATATGGGTTCCAATTGGTTTTAAAAAGGTTTTAATTAATTATTACAAGGTTAAACACATGCATGGTGTTTGATGAAATGTAAATTGTGTTTTTAAAGTGAAACAAGGTGCTTTGGGTGGTGTTTGATCTTGTTTATATTTTTTTTAATGTTCTGGGATTATGAGTTGGGTATTATATGTGGAATTGGGTGACCTTTATGGTGTGACCCTTATGCGTGGATTGTCGTGTTGATTAAAATGAAAGTGGTACTTCTTTGATAATATGTTTCCAAGTGGTTTAAAATGTGTATGTAAGGTAAGATGGTTTCCAAAAATGAAATTGATTATGTTTCAAAATGGATCTCATTCTTTCTTTGATTTTAAATGTGGTTTCAAATGTGTTCACTAATCCATTTACCAATTGGAATCATTTGATATGATTTATTCAATGGTTGGTATAAAGGATGTATGATATTTTAAATATAGTTTGGTTTTTAAATGATGTAAAGGCTCATTTGACATTATTCATGTGAAGTGATGCGAAAGCTTTGTTGGAATCCTATCATGTTTGGTAAAGTTAATTGAAAACCTGGGTATCATGGGGCCTAGTTGATATTTTATAATGGGTTAGAAAACTCTTTTCAATGTTTGTGATGAGAATATGATTTTGAGAAGATCTTGTCCCTTGATAATGGTCAGATTTCATATGTATTCTTCTTATTGTATTATGGAACGTGTTTCATTAGTTGTGGAAGTGGTGTGGAATGTGTTTTTAAATAGTTTTGGTGTGTATAAATTGGAATGTGATTTTTTTATTGGATTGGTGGTTTCCATGTGATGATTTTTGGAATAAGTAATTTTCTTATGTGAGTGTGATAATTGGAATTTGTATGTGAATGTTATTATTTGTGTGATAGATGAAATAGAATTGGTCATAATAGGCATCATGTGTATTTTGGTGAGAAAACTATAACTAAGACTCTTACGATTCAGAAGTGGCAATCCTAGATTATTCTAGGGATTAATGCTAGTTGAATCAGAAGTGTTAAATCCTATATTCACAGAGAATAATTTATGATTGAAACACTAACTAAACATGTGATATGAATAGAGACCACTAGGCCCTTGGGATGGTCACTTTTAGTGGATTGTGGATGAGAATATTATTTTCCCTAGAGACTACAAGGCCCTTGGGAATATCCATCATAGTGGCTCGTACTTGGGAAAACTGTTGGTAGTCGAGTTGGAGTATATTGATCACTGAGATACTAGGTTATTAGTGACTAACTTGTGATATGTACCCATAAGGATTTATTATGGTTCTCTCTTATGTTATAATGTTTATGTGATGTGGATATAGACATTGGTATATGAAAGACTTATTATTTTTTTTTCAAATAAAGTTGTCTTAAAGAAAGTCTTTCCTTGGAGTGTCTTATCAAAAATGTATGGAATTTTTTTTGTTTGGATTTTAGTATTTTATGGCCTATTTCTATCACTTGTTGGTTATTGTATTTACTATTTCTGAATTATTTTTTTGTTTCCTTTATAGTATATTCAACCCCTTTGGTTCATTTGGCTTGGATTAGTACTTGAGATTCGGTTTTGAATTGTGTGGTGAAAAGTGAAACTATTTTTGAAAAGAGGAGCTCTGTGTATCATTTTAAAAGAAAGAGAACTTGTGGAAAGGTGTATTGGTTTTTTAAATGATGGACATGGTTTAAAATCATATTCTCTAAAAATAATCAAACTAGGGTTTGTTGAATATTTTGGGAAAGGAAATGTTTTTATTTTCGATTTGGTGGTTTCCAAATGTTCTTTTTTTTCTCACCCACATTTGTGCCACTCAACATCCACAGACCGAGCAATTTTGTTGTTGCATGTTTCTGGTTTGGTTTTTCTTAGAGATGGGTGGTACTTTGTTTGGTGATGAAAATGAGTTCATGTCGAGATCATGATATCATATTTAAATCTCAGTTTTGTATTCACTTATATTTGTTAAATGGTTATTTTATTTGGATCAGTTTTTGTGTTTATGGATATTCAGTTATTATTGGTTATTTTCAAGTTGAGTTATTTATTTATATCGGTTTATTTAGAAAAAATCGTTCCCATTATGGGTGTTGTTCTACAAGAAAGAATTCATTCTGATCATATGCTTCAATGAATTGAAAAAACGTGGATGATTTTATTCACATGTTGGAAAATTTGGCTGACTGACTTGAAGATATCATAAAGGATGACCCATAAACAAAGGCCAGTACACTTCGTTGGAAATTATTTAGGTAAAAGGAATCCAATATAATAATTTTATAATATAATGTTTTAGTTATCTCCTATAGTGAGTGAAACAAATGACTAAGGATTGTAAGACTAGTGATAAAGTCAATTTGTGAGGGTTCCCACTTCACCCATAAAAGTGTTTTTCTTCGAAAGTAAAATATTTATTTAGAGGTAAATAAAATTAAATAGTGGTATTGTTCTATAACACACAATTTGTATAGAATTTGTTTCCACATAAATGAATTTATTTTTTTTATACTAACTTTGTACAAACATCAACCCATATAAACATTTATAAAATTTTCAAACAAAATATTTCTACCATAGCTCAAAACGTTCTTTTAAGAGCTTCCAAAGATTTCCATAAAGTAATGATGTCTTCAAATAATGCCATTAAATATTAAAATATTATGAATAAATATCACTATGAAATATCCTAATGGTTGTGAGTTTCAATATTGGTGAGAATTATTTGGAAATTCACATTATCCTTCTGTTGAAATCATTCACACCTAGAATAGCTTTGTAAGTTATCTAATCATCAAGAAGCTACATGGACTAAAATTACTATTTTTTTGCAATTCATGACAATAATATATGAATAATTTGATATCCTATAATTTGTTAGAACTAATTGGGGTTATTTTATCCTTCATTTAACATTACCACTCTTTTTAATCATTTATCTACATTTATTCCTAATAACACTACATTTTTTTACCATTAGTAAATAAAAAATTATTTAATTTGAAAAATACGTTTTTAAAAGTCAAAATACATTTATTGATCTTCTGAAATCATTGTGAGGTGTATTTGTTAATAGTTATGGTGTTACATTTTCTAGTACGCCTTCAAAATCAACTTTCTCAGGGAAAATTTATTCTTCCTCCCATTTTTTTAACTTCATATAGTTATTTATACAAAATTTCTTAATTAAATTCCCCATTACATCATCTGATGATCTTATTATACTAATAATCCTAGATGAAATATCCAAGATCCTAAACACCATATCAAACAATGAAAAATGATTTGTAGTTTACATAAATTTTGTAACAAACATCGAAATATATATGTATATATGATAAAAAACATAAGACTCATAAATGATAAATTCTTACCTCTTTTATTAACCATAGATCAATAGGTATAGATTCTTCCATCGATATAGAAGAACTTATATTAATGAGGTAAAATTCCAAATTCATTGTCTCACCGCAAAAATTCTTATAAAATCATTTGTGTAACCACATACTTCTATTACATATTTTTAATTCCCTACTCATATAATTAACCAAACCATTCTATTATGGTGTACATGGAATAATCTAATCTTAATGAATTTCAGTTGTTTGAATCTCATTACCTGAATTATATATCATAATAATATCTATTTCCACATGGCCTCATACATTTTTTCTTTAAACCTAACTCAATATTTAATAATGGATTAAAAAATGACCCTCCAAGGGAATGAATAAGTACATGTCCCATTAAATCAGCAGGCACAAGGACTTGATTTCTAGTCTTTATTGTTATACCTCCTTTCAGAAAAGAAACATTAATTTTACAGCCGATGAATCTTTATTTTCATTTGAGAAACTCAAATGACTCTATATTTGGTATCATTTATTTAATTTATAAAACCTTCATCCCATTATCACTCATTTTGCCTAAACTAAAATTTTGTAATTAAGAATCCCGAATTGAAAATGTAGTTATCACTATGTCCATTGAATTTTTTTTAACATGTTTTATAATGGTTCATTCTTCCCTGCATGATCTATGACCATATTCCCTTTATTTTTCTTCTAGGTATCAAAATTGAAAGTTGTATTAAATCCAAAATCATTAAGTTTATTGAACCACATAAGATTTTTGATTGGTATAGGGTTATGTTACACATTATATAGAAAAATAAAATTCCATTAATAGATTTTATTTTTACCCAACCTTTTCCAATAATTTATATGGGTTTATCATTAAATACCTATAACTTACCAAAATATCACAAAACATAATTATTCTGTAAAACTTATAATATATTTGAGTGTTGAAGTTTGATTTCTACTTTATTTATTATTAAACATTATGTGAAATATTCTTTTTTTAGATTATGAGTGATAGAAGATGGATATTTTGGAGTTAAATTTTTCTAAAATGATAGATATTTTTGTCTAAATGAAACCATGGCATGAAATAGTGAAACCCCACTATGGATTTAAGTGACCATGAAAAACATTAAGAGAAATAGTGTATTAGGAATTGGTTTTAGTTTTTTTTTTCATATTTGGTAATTATTTGGTTGAGTTATGAGATTTATTATAATTTCAGAATTATTGTTCATAGTGATATAATAGTTTTAATGAAATACTTTAAAACTGTTGATAATGTAATATATGACATGATTTTTTATTGTTCCCCATGATTTTTTGTTGTGTCCTGAGAAAAAATGAATCAAGAGGTAAAATAGAAAAGAAAATTGGGAAAGATAAAATTTGGATCTTGGTTTAGTTATCTTAGAGAATAATTCGTGGAATATTGAGTATTAAAATTTATAACAGTATCTTTAAATATGTGACTTAAATTTTTTTGGTTTATTTAGGTACGATTTCACGATTTTTAGAAAACATGGAATGCATTTAGTAACCACACCAAAGTTCTTTCTAGATTCACTTTTATTTTACATGAAAATATTTTATTCTTATAAATTTATTCATAAAAAATGTCAAATTTCATATGGGTAGTATGAATTATAATTTCATTATCTAAATTGTCTCTTTATATCCTTACCTTATTTGGGTTATTCATGATTTCATTCTTAATAAATTATAAATCTAGAAGTTGTGTTGTGAACCTTGATGAATGCAATCCATTGATATTTTCATTTTGTTAGAAGGAATTTATTATTTGGGACTGAAATTAACTTATAAATTTAATTTATCTTTGTAATCAGGTCTATTTATACGATTCTATAGAAATTGTGGAAATATGTGGCCATTACAAAAGTTAATCAACTATAGCTATAGGTTTTTCAATTTTTCTACACATATTTCCATGGTATGTAATCCATAGAAATAGGTTCCAATTTACATGATTTTCAATGGATATTTTCATGTTTTTAAACCAATGATAGAGGATCAAAATTTCAAAAAAAAAACAAATATCTTACGGGCTACAAAGCCTAGACCTCAAAGAACCATATCAGTGACCGAACCAATCGATTGTGGCATGTTTTTTTGTATTATTAATTATTTAATTTAATTACAATTAAATAGTAAAAATTATTTATTATTATTTCTATATATTTAAAAATAATAATAAAATAGTCAATACATACCTCCCCTATTACCACGGTTGACCAAAACTATGGAAAGAGGGGTCACCGGGGAACCCTTATTGCCATCTTTTTTGATGTTCCTAAAAATATGGGTTATATGATATCTTTATTTCCAATATTTTGGTAAATAGTGAAAATGGGTACCCCATATGGACACTATATTAGTAAATTGTTCAATCGTTACAATTATTTTGACAATTTTTGAACAGTGGAAATAGAGTGTCTACTACCATTGATTTTTGAAAACCGTGGAAAAACCCCATGGAATTAATATAAATTTATAGTATGTATATGAATTATTTATCCTTATTTGGATTTTAATAATTTGTTTTATTTCCAAATGTGATTGTAAATAAATTAATTTTAATGGAAAGTTTAATTAGAAGAATTAATTTGTCATAATTATCTGAATTATAGGTGATAAGTTTTTGAAAATATATTTTAACATTTTGTAAATGTTTAATACTTGATAAAATAATTGAATATCACATTAAATAAAATTTTATCAATATTAAATAATATAATAATGATGTTTTACTGTTAGAAATTGCAGCTTTATTTATTGATGATGTTATAGAACACTATTTAGGGTGATATAAATTCATATTTATATTGATTGATAATATATTTATTTATTGGGAATAAAATAAAAGAGTAAATAAATGTTACTATACATTAAAATATGATGTTAAAGTATTTCATGGGGTAATATATTCCTCTATGAAAAAAATCATGAAGGGTTAATGCATTATTGTGTTATCTATTGTTAGGGAAAAATACCACAACTGAGAAAAAATATCCACATCCCATTATTGATGACGTGTTTGATCATCATGAATGAGGTAAATAATTCAAAAGTTAAGTAATTGGTTTTTATATCATCAAATATGTTGGAAATTGGTTAATATAATCAAGACATACTTTTGTAAAAGATATTTATACTATAAATATATCATCATTTTTTCTTATATATTATTTCAAAAACTAAATTTGAGTATTGGAAGAATGTAGTCTTTAGAGAGTACCACGTTAATTATTTTTAGTATATATTCATTATATTATTATATATTTCATGTGTGAAGAAATAAATGCATGAAATTTTAAGACTAATCTAATGAAAATCAAAAAAGGGAAATAATAATCAATATTGATCTTGTTTGATTTTTTGTAGAAATTATCTGTATTTGGTTCATGTATTCTCAATAGAAGGAATATTATTTTATTCTTAAATGATATATTTTATTTAATAATGACCAATACCATCATCGATAAAATAGATATATATTTTTCTTAGATTGGTTGTATATTATTGATACATTGTGATAAATTTCACTTGATTCAAAAATACAATAACCATGTTAGCATGACAGTTAGTAATGTATCATTGGAGAGAATAATATAATGTCATCAACAAGGGCGTACAAGATAGTTTGGTCACTACACATGTAATAATAGTAGCATACAATGGAGAATGTTTTGTGATATACAAGGATGTATCAAAGAAGGGATTAAGATTTATCCTTACACAAAATTAAAAGATTATATGTTACACTGTATTTCAATTAATCTTCCATGGTAAAAGCTAAATGATGCAAGATTTAGATAAGTCACTACACATGTACCCATATGTTTGAAAGCATGTTACTAAATTCCATGTTCTTATGATTCTTATATCCCTTGTGTGTAAATATTTTCACCCTAAAGTTTCGTAAAATTAAATGTTATTGTTAATGATACAAATGTGATGGATACCTAAATGTTTCTACTATTTGTTGAAAAACCATTCATTTATTTTAATATTCTATGTTAATTAAAAAAATATGATTAAACCATACTTTGACATAATTATATCTTATAATAAGATTCTATATGGAAGAGCCATGATATCACTATATCATACCTTATGATATCCCCTAATCCAAGTAATAAAATATTCCTTGTATTTCATGTAGGTCATAATATTTGAAATATTCATATAATACACTATGATATATCGAATTTTTTATGGATTATATCGGCTTTATGGAATATCATAATCCATCATGCAGTTTTAATAAATCCTTATCAATTTCTTGACTATTTTCCATTATATTATGTCACATATAAAAACACGAGATATCATATACAAAACAATTTTTTTATATTTTCTAAAACATGTTTTTACTTAAAATATTAATTTATAGTGTGTTATATCATAAGAAATACCTAGTGAATATCCCTGAAAACCCCATTTTATAAAAAATCTAGAACAATTATTCTATTTCTCTTTGGGTTTTGTAGACCTGAATACCCATTTGGCCAACCATAATTTGTCAACCAACTAGCTATTGTAGAGTTTTCAAAAAATATGAATTCTCATTTTCATAATTGAAAGGAAGGAGAATCCTTTATATATGAATTAGTCCTACTCATGGTACAATGTGATCAAATGTGCACCCCATCAAACACATGTACCTACATATCTATTTCCCCCATGCATTTCATCTGTAAGTATGAATAATTATGAATTCTCTTTTCTCAATACATAGAGTGACCAAGGATCATAGTGTATATCAATCCCATATAACCTCATCACATGATGTCGATTCTTTGAGTATAAGCCATCTTTATTGATAAATATGTCACATAATATGTATTTAAGAATATGATAACATCATATGACCCTCAAAAAAATTGATAAGAAGATCATATGAACTATATCTATATATGAGAATAGACATCATATGATTATCTAAATAGAGGGAATATATGTCAGACATTTTATAAAATATTTAACATCCCTTGATGCATAAGCCTCAATTTATGAAAATATTAGAAAAATTCATGTCTTACTCTAGATTTTCTAATCCTCAAGGACTGTATAAGATAGGTGTCAAAGTACAATGATTCTCATGATTAATATAATTATAACCTCAGATATAGGGATTCAATAAATAACATTCACCCATAGTATTGAGTTAACATAGTGTATGAAACTCAATGTGGTATACAAGGTGGATTATTCAGCACACAATACTACTTTTGTGTGTCATGGGTAGATTCCAAAAATCTAAATAAAATCCTACCCTTGTTAATATTAATATTTATTGAAAAACTATAATGATCATGGATCACCATACCTTAATAATAATTCAATTACATAATTTTAGAGGATAATTATTTTTATTTCACCTTATAAACAAATAAATGCAACATGAAGGAATGATAAACTGGAATATACTTTTGAATATTATTATAAATTTTATATTAATATACATGAATATTATTATTATGAAAAAAATAATCACCCATCCAATAATATTCTATTTGATATAACACTAAAATGTTACTATGTTTAGCACAATTTTTATGTTTTTTCTAAACTCAATAAATCTCTCATGTAATACTCCCCACTTAATCATGTGACAATCTGATAAATCCGTCCTGTTAATTTGTTTTATTGAGAATAATTTATTAATAATTTAAGATTCAATAATGGTTACACTCAATAATCATTTTCCTGATTTTTTTTTGTCATTGAATGTAGTATTCAATCTAATTTAATCACAATATGAAATTATAGAATGTTACTAACTTATGTGGTCTAAATAGAATGAATTTTAAATTCATCATCATCATCATTGTTTGAAATATTCCACCATAAATTTATTTTGAGGTCATTTTGGCATCACAAGTAACACATTAGAATATTTCATTATCAACACATCCAAAAATCTTTTTGTTATCTATTTTGATACAATTTGTATTTTGGACTGTATAATAAATTTTGTTATCATTGAAATTTGATAATTTATAAAGTTCCTCCACATAAATAATAAAAAATGTATTCTTTATAAAATAGAACTCTATGAATCCAAAAATAATTTATTTTGTAATTAAATTTTATATAATTTTAGTCTCAATATTTAAAAAATATCTAATAAATTAGTATTGTATATAGTTTTCTATGTGTTCCCTGAAATGTTTTTAAAAGAAGGCAGTATTCTGAAGAAACTTTCATTGATGAGTAGTGCAATTTTGATTCCCTATATTTCAAAAAATATCTTGGACACACTATCTTATGCAAAATAACATTTATTTTTTCCATATATGCATGTAAATATTGTAAAATAATATAATTAACCAAACACCATGTGTATTAATACCCCAATTTCATAATTTCTATAAAAATAATTGGTAATAGACTACCTATCTTATCACATAATACAAATAAGAAAAAAATCATTTCTTTTATTTGGATTCATCTAAGTTTGAAATATTATTTTGTATTTAGATTTATGATTATCAATCATTTTTATTTATCAATAGAATATAAAATACAATCTCCACTAATTCATTACATTATTTTTTAATTCTTATATATAAAAAAAATTCATCTATATACATTTTATTTCAAAAAAAATATTAAAAAGGAAAAATTCATTTTTGTAACACCAATTCTATACATTAATACTCTATCGATTTCATCAAACCCTACTAGATTTCCTATATAATTTCATATAAATTATCCATTAATTACTTTAATTAAAAATACATTATGTTTAATTGACTAAGTATTACTATTATAACAATCCGATATTCTTTTCCATTATAAAATTTTATTCTTTTGCAGTGTCAATGAAGTACTATAAATGAGAGATTCTAGGTCATTCTTATCTATCATAAACACTTTTATGAAACAATGTAATAAATTTATTTAAGTCATTTAAAATTTCATAACATTTACAAGTATGATTTCATAACGAATTCAACAAACAATCCATCCCTCAAATTATATCTTCAGTCTCACTATGCCATCAACATGCTCAAAAATATTATGAACATGGTGAAGGATGATATTCCATTGGTAATTTTCCATGTAATGAAATTGAAACAAATATTAATTCTATCTATGTTTCTTATAAGTATATATTAGATCCACCCATTCATAAAATTCAACATTTTTTTACTGGGGAAGGTACTTACCAAACATAGAGAATTAACCTTCCTTATTGAGAACGATACCTGATATCATATACCATTCTAGAAAATCTCCTAATAAGGATTTTTATTGTCCGATATTCATATTTATTTATTTTTTGAGGAAAATGATAGTTCTATATCTATAACAAGAACATTTCTCACATTATTATCATATTTTACAATCATTTAATATTGAAATTTTCTAACCATGTTCCTTAAAAAATGGTGAACTGTTTTATATTTGATTATATCAATTAGTGGTCTAAGATACATATTTAATCGTGAATTACACAAGTTAAAAACTTAAATAAGTCAGAAAAATATCTATCAGTAACTAATATCATCTATTTAAAATTTGAATCCTGGATAGTTGAGTGGAATATCCTTTCTAAATCAATTATATGGAATATCTAAATTAACTTATAAACTTTCCTAGAGGTTATGGAATCATATGAATGTGTAACATAAAACATATGTAGTAATAATTAATCTAATAGATATTATCACCTCATTAATTAAATTTCATTAATAAAATAATTTAAGGGGACTCAGCTTGGGCTAGGACTTTTTAATTGAATGATCTAGGTTTTGAAATGTGTTTTATTTTTATGGAATCAAACACATAGAATTTTTAAAATTGAAATTAATCGTGTAAAATTATATTTTATATTCCATTTATATATTTTCATTTATCTATGGATTTAGTTTTTAATTATATTCTGTCCATTTATTTAATCCAATAGAAAATATTACACTTAAAACAATTCAATTTTTTTCCATCGTAAATTAATATCCAAACATAATTATACATATTATAATGTAATCCATCCATAAATATTATTAAAAAAGTTATATAAAGGATTATAATAATATTAAATCAACAATCCCTATCAAAGTTAGCATAAGGAAATATGTATCAAACCCCTACTTTTCATGAAAAGTTAAAAGGGGATTTACTAATGATAACTCTCACTTGGATTCCCTATACCAAGCATTTTTTTTGAAAAGGTTGGGGCCGAAGCCTCATTTATGATTAAAGCAAAGAAAATACCTCTTTTAACAGGTTAGATGGAGACCCACTATATAGCCCGAAGGCCCAGTGGACATTTATCCCATTATATGACCTGTAGGCCCATTTTTTTGGCCCAAGCCTCATTCTGTTAATAGTACTGCTACAGTACCGCACTGCAACAATACCGCACAGTACCCACCGCTGCTACAATATCCTGTCGCTGCTACAGTAACCTGTGCTCAATGGGTTTTGATCCCCCATTTTTCAAGTAGAATTCATATACCAAGAATTATTTACTCATTGAATTCATAAATTCCATAATAATTAAAATGCATAATACTTATAAAATATAACTATATTTTTAATTCATTGTGATACTCAAATTTAAGTAAATTATATGGTAGAATAAATAAATCATTTTTATAGTTAGAAAGTAAATCCTTAAATGTATGCTTTATAATTTTGATAAGTTTTTACAACATTTAAAAAAAGAAAAACAATAATTGTTAATAAAAATATTTATATTCATGAACTACAAATAAGTAAATTATACTTTATAAATGATAATTTCATATTTTTAATCACAAGAAATTAAGTTAAGAAAAACTCAAAATCAACTAACCGACACTATAAATATTTCCAAAATAAACATAAAAAAATTATCTTTTAACAAATATGAATATTTATTATTATCCATTACATTGTTTTTATGTGAGTATATTCATATTAAAAAATTGATAATGTTTATAAAACCTTTTATTTTTGAATAATTAAATTTTTTATTTTATGTAAATAATATAAGTAATTTAACTATATTTCATATTGGATTATATTTATAACATTGACCATTCTTTCAAAAATCCTTTGGGAATAATTTAAATAATTTTTAAATAAGTATATTACATAAATTTATTTTTTATTTTCATTTTGAACTATTTATATATTAATATAGATAATTTTAAATTATCCCTTTTTCAAATTTGTAAGAACATAATTAATTATTTATCATGCAAATACATATTCATCAATGGTCAAATCTACCAAAATAGTTTTTGTGTAGTTTAAAGTCCCATAATAGGGGTCCCATCAACAATGGTTTGTTGGGATTTTTTAAATAACATTATTTTATATCATATTTATGATATAATATATCATGTATTTGATTTAGATAAAAACTATATCACAAATTATAACAACAATGATATATCCCATGATATATTATTCAAAATTAATATATTATATTATATTATATAGTTATATCATAATGCGTGATTTTGTTTAAAATTAATACTGTGAAATATGATAGGTTTCCGAAATATCCTTTGGTTTCAAGAAGTAATATTTTATTATATATTTTATTACATTATTTAGATGCAATAGCTAGTTTTTAGCCACAAAAATAGTTGGAATTGGTGATATCATATTTTATGATTCCCTATGTCATGCACTATGACATATTGAAAACTAACTGAATCCAACCCAATTTTATAATATTATATAATATAATTAGGGATAAAGATATCACACTATATGATATCACATATCAAAAAAATACACCGAACCAAAACATATATATTTTTGTAACATATAATTCAATATTCAGTTATTCTTTATTTTAATCTTATTATGAGAATCATAAAGCATGGTAAATCTAAGACTTGTATGAAGGTTATTTAAGGTTAAAATAATACCTTTTAAATATATTGAATGATAATAGACACCTTAATCCCAATATCACCATGTAATTTCCAATATAATCTATGTATAGAAAACATGAACATACACAAGACAATACTTATGGATTCATATGATATATCCAATCAATTGTTTTATAATGATCACTACCACTAATGTATATCCATCAGATTAATGAGTCACCCAATGTTTGTGAATGAGCCTCATTTACCAATGATATTATTGTACATCTTAAGGAAAATAATGAAGGTGGAAAATAGCTAAATGAGAATATTTAGGGAGATATGAACACCTAACCAAACATCTCAATGATTACTTCTTATTTATTCAGTCCTTAATGATTCTCTCTTTATCCCCTTGTAGTTAATCATATATTATTAAATTTAGGAATAAATTGAATATTTTTTGAATTATTCTAGCACCTTTGACTAAGAATTTTCTCCTCAATATCTCATTAAATAAAACAATATAATTGGTCATTTACAATAGGGTAGTTCCCAAAATGTTACCAATTAATATTTATATACTTTTTATTAATTTTAATATTAAATTTAAATCATAGAATATGATTAATTCATATTAAAATATCTTTAATTCATATTTTTATGAACATACTCATGGTATCATGGAAAGACACCCATGTTTTCTGGTGGAAAGGATCACATGGAATATCAAATCCCCATGGGTTGGTATATACTAAATAAGAATATAGGGTCCACTCTTGGGAATGAGTTTTCTCAATTAATTTGAAAAGATAATATTAAAACATAACTAGAAACCAACATGAAACATTCATGAAAAATTAATAATGAGCATAAAATTTGGAGTAAAAAAATGAGATATAACTCATAATACATAATAATCCAAATAAATTCTCTTTATAACATAATATTGATATATAAAAGGTAAATAAAAATCCCAACATACTTGAATGCCTAAGTGACTGACACATACAATGAAAACAATGAACAACAGAATATTGAAATACATAAAAATAAATCTAATCCTAACCTTATTTTACCATTAAACATAATCAAATTGGTCCATTCTATAAGAGATATGAGAGAATTATTCCATAAATTGAATCTTATTGAGAACCTGAACCTCATCATGAAAAATACACCATGTTCTTACACACTGAGTGGTACTATTTATGGGTTGGAAAAATATACCAAAAATTTTCCACCATGAAAAGAGTACATGAATTTAATTTAACTAAATATTCTATAAAGCCTAATTTATAAAATAATATTTTAATGTGAGGGTATTGGTAGTTTTTAAAACAATTCATTCACATGCCAGAAATAATTTCTTAAACCTCAATATTATATTAAATAAAACTTTATCCTTTTCATTAGAAACAATATTTTAAAAATTAACTCAATTTTTTATCTTTTTTTATTAACATAATGAGATATATGTCATAGTTAACTGATTATGATGACTAATGTTCTAGTAAATATAGATGAACATGGTATTAAAATAAGTATAAAAGGAATTATGTTTTCAAAATCTCCATGAAAATAATAATTTTGAACATAAAAAACTAATACTAGAAAGTGATATTAAAATTAGTCACATAAAAAAGGAGATAAACCTATATAAAACAAGTCATGATAAAATAATATATGAAATTAAAGTAGAATAAAAATCATACTATGGAAAAATAATGTATTGTAATGTATTTAATAATCATGGGATACTCCAAATTCTTTAGTGACATGATCTTAGGCATATTGGGGGTAGAACCATTTATCACTATAATTATTATGTTCCTAACATGTTACCTCCATGAAATTCTCTAACCATCCACATTGTGTATCATTACCAATTGGAAGATCCTAATAATGTAGTGAAAATATTTGTTAGTATGTGAACACAAATAAAATAGTTACAATATCACAATATTTCTCAATGATAACAGGGGTTCCTATGATGTTTTATAATAGAGGTGAATTGTTTTACCATGTTAGTCATATATCAATTTCATATAACCTTGAAAATTAAGATAATAAAAATCCCTCATCACACCTCCAACAACCCATTAATAAAAATAATATTAATATTTAAAAATACATAAATACATATTAATTTCCATATTTGAACATTCAAAAAATATTAATCAATGAAAATGAGGTAGATCTATACATGAATGTTATTTAATATGGGATCTTAAGGGGCTCTATTTCCTTAGGTTTTACCCAGTTTTCTCCCCCTCTTCTCCATCTCAGGTTGGTTGTGACCCCTCTCCTCGACACTTCCGCTCGGCGAGCTCATGGTGGGAATATATTATTTTCTTGGGGGAATATTGAGACATCTTTTTCTCAACCATCTTGGGGTTTCTTATTGTTTGATGACCTATTTTCATTCCCCATTCCACCTTTGAGATGGATTGGGCTTCCCATGGTGGCACAGTGATGGTCTAGTCGTTAAGTTCCATCTTTTTTTGTTTGAGAGATGAAGCCTCATTTTCTATGTCAAATGTTGGAGTGTTGGGTGGATCATTGTGGTCTCAAAAAGTGGTATTGATGAATGTGATGAGATGTTTGGATCTGTCTTGTGGTGGGACTTCTTATGGAATATTCTGGAATTTGAGTGTGCTTCAATACAGTGATGGTTTCAGAACACTGAATTTTTGACTACGTGAATTGGATTTGGATGTGAATTTTCCATGAAAACTTACTGTAAAGTTTATTGTGTGATTGGTGTGTGAATTTGTTTTGGTGGTTTTATCTATTGTGCGTCCTATGGTCTATGGATCAAGGGCCTTTGCATCTATATCTTCTTTAGGGACTACTCTAGATGAGGTTTAGAGAAGAGGGTTTTCACAAGACTATTGCTATCTGGAATTGGATGTTTGAGAGGGTATGGATTTTCTTTCAGTACCAGGCCCGTGAATCTCTGCATAGGATAGATAGCTGAGAAAAGATGAAAATTGGAAGTGGGGCTTAAAATTTTTGATGCTAGGGAGGGGGTTTCCTCTTTTGAATTAATATGGTTTTATCGCTTTTGGATGGTAGGGGTATGTTTTTTTGTCTTATGACTTGGATGTCACGTGGGGTTCCCCATCATCTATTAAAAGGGGGTTTATGATAATGAAAAATTAATTTTCAGTCCTTATAATCATGGGTGTGAATTAATTTAAGAAAAAACATTTATACAAGATACAGACTGAGCCTTTAACAATAAGTAGATAATCATGTAAATAAATTTCATTCATTGAAAACCTATATCGAAACCATGTATAATTTTGAAATCTCATTTGATGTAGTGAGTAGCCTCAAACATAAAAAACCATATCAAATATATCATTTACATATTAATAAAACAAATTTAAACAACATATATACTATCCTGAAAATAATTAATTTTTAAATAAATAATGAACATAAAAAACAAAATCTTCATAATCAATAAATATTGAAATTATAAAATAAAAATCCTTCAAATCTATGAAATATGAAAACTGTAATTATAATATGATTAAAATAATATTTTAAATATAGATTACTTGATAAAATCCTAAGAAATTTTAGACATCACATTTTAAGAATAATTTTTTTGAAAAGATTAAGGATACGAATCAATAATAAATCATTTTATATTTTTTTGTAGAGTTAAAAAATATTGTTATATAATTTATTGATTTTTTAATGATTAATGAATATGAATAATTTTAAAGAAATTAGGATTATAAAGAGTTTTAACTATATCTTTTGTGAATAATAAAAATCTCATGAAAACACCAAACACAATGATGCATTGGTAGTGTGAAACTCCCATAAATGGAATGAAGTGGAAAAAATTAAAAATATAAACACCATATAAAATAGGGATCCTATGGTTATGTTAATCCCTCTATCCTGAACTATCCTAAATACCCTAGTACATTGATACCGAAGCCGGTCCTGACTTAGACTGAAGTGCATTCCTGATCCCAATGGGTTGGTGACAAGTAACTAACATCATACTAGAATCACAAGGTAATTATTTTTCCAAGAAATAGTAGAATAAAAAAGATATAAGTGAATATTCTCAATGAACCAAATTGAGAAAGTACCAGAATCAAATAGGCAAGATAATACCCAACTGCACTTCAATAAAAGATAGAACAAATTCCAAGATAAAATCTCAGACATAACTAATATAACTGGTGGATCAAATCTCCATTGGTCACCTATATCACATTGGGTCCCAAGGATCAAAATAATATACCACCTCTAAGTGGAACATTTACTTTTCTGGTACCTATCACATGATGATCAACAAATGCCGAAAGGGAACGGGTGGGTGCGATATAAATAGCCTAGTAGGGTCTCACCAAGTGTTCTATAATCAATTCCGTAAAAACTAAACCAACTATTATTTTAATTTAAATAAAAAAGGCATATGATGGAATTAAAATTTTTTTATAAAAAAATTATTTTATAATAAAAAATATTGATGTTATATCAAAACATGCTTAAAGAAATTTTTTATATAAAAAATTTATATAATATTGTTAGCATGAGTAAAATTGTTCAATAATAAATTAATTAGAGTAATCTACCAAACAATTTCATAGAACCATTTAATAATCCATGTGGTATGTTAGGTTTTGGTAATAGGATCCTCTCCCTACTCCATTGGTGATCTCAGGTTTATGTGTGCACACATACCAAGACATTGGGCAATGAGAATCAGCTCCCCAATGAGGAAAATCAGGCTACAATATATTTATTTTCTTCTTTTCACTATCAATCCAGTGATACAGAATTATATCCTTGAGTTCTGGTCTCAATTATCCACTGACTAAACAGTATCACATGTGCTTTATTCAAAAAATAAATCAATCATGAGGAGAGAAATAATTTCAAATCATTTCTAAATACAGTTACCCAATTTTAAGTTTTGAAATGAATTTCTGATTTCAAAACCAATAAATAGGGTTTCATAAATTCATTCATTTTAAATAATTTCAATTTAATCCATTTGTCTCAGGTTTCAACATGAAATCATTTCTTAAAATCAATTTCCTAAACAAGTTATCAATTTTATCAGATCAGCCCAACAATTTAATTTCCATTAAAATTGGGGTTTTCTTCAAAATTTCTATGCCCTTTCGAAATCCTTAATCAATCATCTCAAATATATTTTTTATATCATTTAAAAAATAATTTTAAAATAATAAATTTATATAAGTTTTCAATTGTAGAGAAAAATCAAATGAATCCACCTACCTTTAATCTACAATCAATTAAAATCGTGCAATGAGAAACACTAATGAAGAATGTAGGTGAAAGAGATCAACAATGAAATCCTAGATCACAATCCACCAATGTTAACACTGATTCTATTTGAAATCACAAGATCAAACAACTGTAATCAAAGGATAATACTAGGGATGAGGAAATAAAACCAAGGAATCTCCCTAGAGACCAAACATTAAACCAAGACATCTTGTAGGGATTGAGTTTCTCATTGTGCACAAGAGGATGCCAAGGGTTCACGGGAAGAGGGTCTATATAATTCTAAATCAAATCATAAAACGAATTTAAATAAATTCAGTTTGAAAGGGGTTTTTATGTTGTAAACCCTGAGTTTATGGAATAAATTCATCTCATTACACATATATTGAAAAGTAGACACCTAGGGTTATTGCACTAGTTAAATTTTATGTTATAATCTACTCCTAGGATATAAGTTTATATTTTACGACATAAATCACTTTAGACCAGAGTCCATTACCATTTATTTCAGATAGTGAACAATTTAAATCGTAAACAAAGATTATATGTTGTAAATTTCACCTATAGTAAGATCCCAGTAGTAGCCCACAATAGTACCACCCATAAAGGCTCTAATTCAACATATTCCCAAAGTGAATAATCAAATTCCATTGAAATATTTATAACTACAATTTATTAATTAATACAAGCAAAGATTATTTATCTTTAGGTCATTTTCCCAAATAAAATGAATACATTCTTGGAAGTCTCAGCATTATCCCAAATAAAAAGGGAATAAAAACCAAATCCAAGAAGTATCTAAAAGAGGCTAATGAGATGTTATTTCCTACCCAACACAAACAATTTGTGTCTATATAAATCCCATCAAGAATATTCAAAATCATATAGTTAAGGCCACTACTCTACCATTAATTCCTCATTCTCTCGCTTCTCATATTAATCCGAACTATGTTTCCATAGTACATAAAATTAATGTATCATCATCCCATAAAAAAAATAGACTCAGAATCAACATTCCTGACTAGATTCTTAATCATGGATAAATCGGGCTCAATATCAGAATCATCTGAGATCAAAACATGGTAAGGTTCATAAAGATACTTTTGAAGAAATGATACATGAAACACACTATGGATTTATGTCGAATACAATGGAATTTCAAAATGGTAGGACACTTTCCCCATATTATCAACAATATCAAAAGGACACACAATCCTTGTAATATTTTCCAGTTTCCCAAGATTTTGATAATCTAACAATTATGAAACCCTCAAGAATAACTATCCACCAACTAAAAACTCCAATGGTCATTGATAAAAATTATCACATGATTTATACTAGCTCTGTGTAGTTATAATTCTCTAATGAATAAACTGAATCTTCAACATCATCTTTTGGAATAAATTTGGTCCAAACAAGTAACTTTCACCAATCCTTAACCAATATAAATAGATTCAAAAATTCATACTTACATGAAATCAAAAGGATCCATTCTAATGGAAGACTAGAAACTATTATTATAGGTGAACTCAACCAGTCCCAATTGGTCATCCTAAGATCCAACAATGTGTAGAGTGAAATCATGTACAAAGTCGTAAAAAATATGCATATAAAATTCTATTTCTCCATCCACTTATTGATTACATGCCATGATCAAACTTACTTAGGATACTATGTCCACAAGGAGGCCCATCAAGATGTGAGAAGTTAAACTAGGATCTCTATTAGAGATGATAAGATATGGAATTTCATGCAATCTGAAAATATCATGCACATAGAGACAACACATGTCCTCATCATTTGTTTCATCCTAAATGGGTATAAAGTTATATGATTTAGTTAGACTATAAATCATAACTCACTTCACATTATTTCTTTATGGTGTTTGTGGCAACCCAACCATAAGGTCTATTGAAATCTCATCAAATATCCAAGTCAACATTGGAATTGGCTGAAACAAACCTAAAAGAATCAAGTTCTTGGATTTGAACTATTGGTAGGTATAATAATGAGAAACAAATTCATCTATATATCTTCTCATAAATGTATAACATAACCATTATTTTATATCATAAAACATATTTATGCTTCTATGGTGCACCGTCAACTAAGAATTATGAAAATTCCCTATCATTGCCATTCTCATAGGATAAAACACAATAAACCAATTCTAAAAACACATGATAACCTATGAAGAGAATGAACACTCACCAATGGCCTCCCTACTATAAATAGAGTATATAATTACATGGAATTCATAATAATGTTTTTTATCATGAAGAATCATCTCAAGAAGATAGGAGGTCAAATGAAAGCTTTCTAAAATATCCTCAGACTCATTCTACGACACTCCCCTATAAAATTATGAAAATTTATATATTAAATAACACTCTTATGATGATTATTCCACATCATGGGTTGGAAGTTTTCTACTAAGTACATCAGTAATAAAATTTACCTTGCCAGCAGAATAGGAAATGATAAATAAAATTATTACATGCACTCCACTCAACACGTGTATTAGAGATTAATCTTTTTTGAGAGAAGATAAACTCTAGATTTTTCAGTCAAAATTAATTGTAAAAATTTCATTAAATAGGTAATTATATAGACTCTTAATATCATAATTCATAGCTACAATATTGGGATAATGGGTTGGATTATTGTTCTTATTTGACCTAAGCTATCTGTGACTATATGTTACCATGTGATCACCCTATATAAGGTGATAACGAAAACCAAAACCAAACACGTCATAGAAATACACATAGCCATGACTAATATTTGGAAGATTGAACAATGATATAGTATTAAAAATAAATTTTGGCTCAATAAATGAACTATGATGTTTCTCATCCAAAATGAACTTCAAACCTTTGTAAGTGAGAGCAGTCATTAGAGATTCAAAATTTGAGAAATAATCGAAAAAACTATGGTAATATCCAACCAAAACTATGAAGCTCCAAATTTAAAAAACATTATATGAACTACTACAAAATTGGTTTTATCCATCTCTAGGTCTTTAATAGTTCTATCATAAAGAACTATTAAAGACCCACTTTTTCATATAAAAAACACTGTTAAAGGGGGCCTTTAACAGTGATTTTTTATACTGTTAAAGGGAGTCATTAAGAGTGCTTAAAATGTGATGTTAAAGGGAGTTTGTTAACAGTTCTTATAAAAAATAATTGATTAAGGTCCCCCCATTATCAGCACTAGAAAAAAGACTGACAAAGTATGGGACTTTATCATTGCTTTTAAAATATCACTGATAGGGGGGGGGGGGATTCATCATTGTTAGAAAAAACCACTGATAATGGCCGACCCATTATCAGTGATTTTTTTCAAGAACTGATAATGGTCATATTTCGTAAAAAAATACATTTCATCAAAAATAATATATTTATATAAAAATAAATTTATATTGATATAGATACAGTATTTATATTTTAAATATTTTTTTAATTAGGTAAATAGTAATTTACACAATATAGAAAATATTTAGTGAAAATGGATTATAAAATACCTAAAAAATAATAATAATAAGTAATTTTCTAATTATTATTGAGTAATAGTCTTTTAATAATAGTTGGAAGACATAAAAATTAAATGAATTAATAGACTGTAAAAGATATGGTGAAAACCTGAATTGAACTTCAAATGACCATGATCTAGGTGTCCATTTGGGCAATACCAAAAATCAAATCAAACACTGCGATGAGACCTATGTACCAGTTACTAGGGGGAGCCATGGTGACATATTTTGTATCAAAAAATGGCACATAATGGATCTTGAACTATGTTTTTCATCTGAGAATCCTATGTTTTTAACATTCGAGGGAATATCAGCCTCATTGAAGTGGAAATTATTTTCTTTTTTCACTGTGGACTAAACTTATTCCTAAGGATTATAGTCATATTGATATTATGGTTTATAAAATTTATTATTTTTCAAATTATACTATTATTAATAATCAAATATATAATGATATATACATATTTTTTTATATATTCCCATATAAAAAATTAATTTTATAAATAAATATGTAATCTTATTTATAAATAAAATATATTTATAAATATATTAAAATTATGTAAATAAAAGATAATATACATTTTAATTTAGTTAAATATATATTAATATATATACATATACAATTAATATATATATATAAATATTTGTGTGTGTTTTTTGTCAAACAAATATAACTTTATCTATATATTCTAATATAAATACCCAAAAAATAATTTATAATATATGTAAATAAATATGAATATTTATAATTATATTTATCGACTCACACACACACACATATATATTTATGTATGTATGTATGTATGTATTTATAAACACACACACACATAAAATATTTTATATATGTATTTAAATATATATACATATATAAATATATGAATATATAAATAAATACTTATATATAAATATATGGATAAAAATGTAGCAATATATATATATCATAAAATAAACAACAACAAAATATAGGATAGTGTTATAGGTGTGACAATATGAGGGTGAGGTCCTAGTTATGAAACTTTTTAGAGGCAGGGGCACACGTAGGAGGTTAAGATTATTTAGAGCACTAATAAACAGGGGTTCACCTCAGAAAGTGGGTGACAAAAATTGATGGGGGGGGGGGGAGAATCAGTGAAATAATGTGGGGGTAATAAGAGTTTAGAACAATTTTTTCCCCGTTTATCAGCACTTAAAAAATAATAAATAACGAGGGCTTTTATTTTTGATTTTTTAGTATTGATAAATGGGGAATTTAGCAATGCCAGAATTTTTTTAAAAGGGGACTTTGTCATCACTTTTTAAAAGTTCTTTTAAATGAAACCATTTAACACCACTCACATTATTAGAGCTTATATACTACTGATAAATCCATTTTACTAGCATTGTTAAAGGATTGATTTGTAGTAGTAGTGATTCCTCCCTAGTTATACCAGCTTTCATATTCCCATGATCAACTGGAATACCATGTTTTGAGAATAGATGTCCAAATAACTTCACTGCCTGAATCAAGAAATTAAATTTTGAAATTTGTGCCTAAAATTGGCAATATCTTACTCCACCATTAATCTCAAATGACGCACATCATCCACCATGGTATGAGAGTAAACTAGGATATCATCCACAAATTATAAACACAAACGAGTCAAGGAATTAATGAAATTTACTCTTAATAAAATCCATAAAAATATCAGGAGAATCAGTTAGATCATGTGGAATAAAAAATACACACACTGTCCTTGCGTTCTCCTGAAGTTTATTTTCTAAATCTCATACTCTTTTATTCTCAAATGTTGATATCCAGATTAAAGATGAAACTTCCAAAACCACTTCACCCCTTTCAACTTGTCAATTAAATCCTCAATAGATGGTAAGATAAACATGTTTTCCATTGTAACTTAATTAAATTTCCAGTAATCAACACATAGGCGAAGTGTTTAATCATATTTCCTAGCTAATTGAATAGGTTCTAAGCAAGGTGACACAAATGTGAATATAACCTTTTTAAAAAAAATCATCCAACTGATATGTTTTATATTTCAACTATGTTGGTTTCATATGGTAAGAATAAATAGAGACCAGAAGAGTATGAGGAACTATATCAATAGAAAAATACACTTCTATTACTAGTGGGAATATATATAATTTTGAGGAAAAAACATTGTGAAAATCGATGATAACTATAAGGAGATCTTCACTTAATTATTAATGCTCTAAATAATAATAAAAAACTAACATCACCCTACCCAACACTAAAAAATAGTGTTTGGTTCTACATGAGCTCAGGTCCCCACTCTCCCTGAAATATAGGGAACAACCCATAAAGTGGATTAAATTAGACTGATAAAAGGAAATAGTTAACATGAAACTTACAAGAAATCATCCAACCCATCCTAAAAATATATTTTAGTCATCTCATGCCATGAGCCAGAAAGATATAGGTAAGCTATATGTTTAATAGAGATAAAATAAGAGAAGTACATCTATTATCTTATTCTCTTTTCAATCTAAGGGACATGGAAATATATATCACATAAGTCAACGAATTCATATAAAAGTTTCATAGAAACCCAATGTGGGTTGATATAACTGATTAAGATACACCAGTATCTAATATTATTGTCACTAAAGATGAAACTAGTTTGATGGTACCTCTTACAGTCCCTGAACTCGCATCAAATTTCTATATAGACTCTTCCATTATGTCAAGAAGCTTCATTCAGGGTTCCTATGGCTGGAAGCCCTTGGTTCTAGAAGCATCTAATTGCACCACAATAAATTTTGGTGCAGATGAGACTATTCCACTATATGGATCATAAATGAAATATCATAACTTTAGTAGGTTTCCTGATTGACCATATGAACTATAGATCTTTGGTGCTTCAGTTTAAACCTATTTCAAGTGGCCAACCATTCCACACTATAGGCAACTCAAAAGGACTATTACAGGTACTAAAGGAGGTCAAGATGAAACCTAAAATCTATAACCACTAATGGAATCAATTTAATTTCTATTTAATTGAATGTAAGATATAGATCTTACATTGGGAGAAAAGGGAACTCATGTAAACGTTAACTTACCAGCCTAGTCATGCTCATCCATCAACACTATATCCAACGCATAAACATAAGATGTGAGATTCAGCAAGAAAAACAATGATCAGATACTAGTTTTAAAACCCATCCCAAACCAATGATACCACATCTTATTATGAAATAAAACATAATGTAAAAACTAAAAAATCACTTAAAATTGGTTTCCATACCCTATCACGGTCCTGTCACTTTACCAGATGTTGAAAAACCCCAATACTTTTTCCAAAACCAATGAATATTGATATAACCACATAGTGAAAATGACATTAAAGACATTAAAATCTATGTGCTCATGATTCTTCTCCATCACCTTCAAATCCCAATATCTCATGCTAGGCCACTAAAGTATAAAGGTATAACATTTCACTTCAATCGATTAATGCATTTCTAGAAACTCATAAAGAAGATCAATATTCTTTTAAAAATTATATGACTATTAAGGATAAATTAAAAATTTGAAATTTGGTATATTCTATTGAATAAACTCTTGGCAATGCTCTATATATTTTTTACTTTAGTGGTTTCACTACCAAAAGCATGATCAAGAATGGGGTCATGATGTTTTCCCCATGCTTAGACAACACACTCCACTATCTAAACATGATTCTATTCAAAAACAATTATATCCCTACTATCGTTTACCATAAGATTCATTAAGTGGACTATTCAAAGGTATCACTAGAAGAATAATTCTACTAAACATTAATAGACAAAACTGTAAGCATCAACAATGATACAAAATTCAATTACTCAAACATGAGATATATGAATAAAAATTCCATCACATATAATTCAGAATTTGGATTTCAAAATACTCAAATCATAAGCCGATAAAATTATAGAAATGAGATCAATTTATTCATAAAATACACATTTACTAAACACCCATGGTGAAATAGGGATCTTTACAAGGATTTATGACCAGAAAATCACTCGTAGCTACCTTTTATGTGTGATAAATCCTGTAATCTATTTACAAGGACAACTAAACGTACTTTTCAACATCAAGGAGAGATGAAATCCTACCTTTGACATCACTTTTTCAAAAACCACCCCAGATAGCCTAGTTTTCTATTACCTTATCATGTATTGACATGGATCTAAGGGTGTTTCCATTCCTTTTAGGTTAGAGGCTATCACTTTCCATCGTACAATAATCACAATGGAATGTTTTTCCCAGGAACTACAAAAAACAAAACAATTCAGCGTGATCAACACTCCATATAGAGTTTATATCAGAGCCAAACAAGTAAGAAAACACCCAAAATTAAATCATCAAAAGAAACAACATTTTTTAAGGTTAATGTTTATACATATATGATGTAATAGGTGGGTCACATCTCCACCAATTAACTCTATCACTATGGGTCCCAGGGATCAATAATATCCACCACCTCCAAGTGGACCTTTTCCTTTTCTTGGACATGACATAAGATAATCTAAAAACCACCAATGAAAAGAAGTAGGGTGTAAACTAAAAAAACATGTTGGGTCTCTCTATGTGTACCTAAATAAATTCCATAACAATTAAACCAATGATGATTTAAATTTCAATAAAACATGGCATAAAATAACATTTACATATTTTCATCTTCCCATATGTGAAAATCACGCCACAATGAATTTATGCCAGTTTCTTCATTTTAAAACATGTCTTAGTGGTTTATATAATATATTTATTTTCTTAATTACCCACTAACTACCTATAATAACATGTGCATCAATTAGTCAATCAATCAATCAGGGGAAAATCAATCATTTCAAATCAGTTCAAAGACAATTTCAAAATTTTATGTTTTCAACATGGATTTCTCTTTTCAAAACAATATCAAAGGTTTTAATCCATTAATTCCATTAAAAATAAATGACATAAGATAATCTAAAAACCACCAATGAAAAGAAGTAGGTTGTAAACTAAAAAAACATGTTGGGTATCTCTATGTGTACCCAAATAAATTCCATAACAATTAAACCAATGATGATTTAAATTTCAATAAAACATGGCATAAAATAACATTTACATATTTTCATCTTCCCATATGTGAAAATCACGCCACAATGAATTTATGCCAGTTTCTTCATTTTAAAACATGTCTTAGTGGTTTATATCATATATTTATTTTCTTAATTACCCACTAACTACTTATAATACCTTGTGCATCAATTAGTCAATCAATCAATCAGGGGAAAATCAATCATTTCAAATCAGTTCAAAGACAATTTCAAAATATTATGTTTTCAACATGGATTTCTCTTTTCAAAACTATATCAAAGGTTTTAATCCATTAATTCCATTAAAAAAAATTTAAATTTAATCCCTTTTTATTAAGTTTCAACATAAAATCATTTTAATGTTGCAACTAATTCCCTGTAGCAAGGTGTAAGCAATTGACATTTTAAACTAAGGTTTTATGGTGAAAATTTCAGCTGCAACTAATTCCCTGTAGCAACCCCCTGCAGAACCTCCCATAAAGCTTCTAATATATCCCGAACCTAAATAAAATCATATAAATACTTTTAAATATTTATACCTAGTCTCCATTAATTCAAAAAATATACATCCCTAAACATTAATCCCTTTTCTATGACAAAATATATCCGTCGTCAAAAGTAACGAAACACAACTAAACAAAAAGGAATTACAAATAAGAGTAAAGAGGTACCTAAAATTGTTAATAATATTTTACACCTCAAAAGTAGTTATATCTTTAATATTCCCATGATGATATGAATAATAATAAATAATTTGACAAAGAGATGAAATGATAAGAAGATATGTGAAATGAAGATCTAACCTTGATAAACTCCACATTAAATAAAAGAGAGGTCAAAGAATCCAATAAAGATATGGAGAACGTTTCTCCTATGAATCTACATGTTGAGACATACAAATGGGGGAAGTGGAGGCCTCTAGAGGCTTTAATATTTCAAGGGTATAAAGGGAAAATAATAAAATAACAATCTAGAAAAAAACCAAATAGAGTGGAGTATTTAGATTTTAGAACATTCGTACTAGATGGATTAGAATTTAAATGGTGAATACACCCTAAAAATATTTTTTTTTAAGTTCCTCTATATTATAAGGAAAATAAAATTTAATGATCCAGCCAAATAAACTAGATTCCAAAACATGTGTTCTACTTTATCCCGTATATCATCGAATAAAAAGACACAACAAATGTCAAAATTAGTAGTTTCGCCACCCATACTTGAATTAACCATTGAAATCAATTCTAATATTATGAATATAATTATTCAAATAATTTATTAATTATTATTACATTATAATAATGTTTAAGAACATAAAAATAATATGATCTAGAATTTGAAGGTGTAGTGAAATTGGAAAATTACGTCCGTTCAACACGATTAAATACAAAATATCAATCATTTATTATTTGTATTATCATTGTGATCCTAAATTAAATGTTTATATTATTAATTAAATAATCATATGGGGATATAAATCAATTAAATGGTGATAAAAAATCTAGGAAATTGAAGGAATAATTGGAAGGTATATGAAACATGAATCAATATAGTGCAATAGTAAGAAGAATAATAATAAGTTTATAAAATGTAAACGATCATCAACGAAATCACGAAGTAATAATTATTAAGTAAAACTTATTTTAGAATATTAATTACAATTAAATAACATAATATTATATTCAACTCCCATTCATAAATGTAGAACAAAGATAACACCAATTTCACACACAACACATGTGGACAAATCATCACTTCCTAAAATGTGAAACAATCTAAACAATATCCATAAATAATACTCACAATATCATGATATATACCTAATTACCTAATAAATTAGAGGACTATATAATTTTGACCCCCCATTAATATTGAAATATTCTCATAATCAAGAAATTATTATTTATATGGAAATGAAAACCAATCATTAACATTATATGAAACCATGAGAAATGAATGGGATCCAATGTAACTTCATAAAAAATACGACAAAGAATATAATTAGATGATAAGAAAATATTATGATAAATTATTATTCTGGTCATGAATAGACCCCAATTGAAATAAAGAAATCATATTTATTAGAGACAATCAATATAATCATTAGAAGAATCAATGCGACATTTAAAAAGAATACTCTTTATTAGAAATATTTAAGTTAACTAAGAATGAATTTTAATTAATTATAAATATTCATATCCCATGAAGACCACTAGGGGAATATATGTTATATTATTTTATAGGAAAATTATATGACAATTTTTTTGAAATGATAAAATAAGAGGAGATAAATAAAAAATAAGATTTTCTTTCAATATTATCTACAAATTAGGTCTCATTTTATTTAGTTACATTAATGCCTCCTGTTCAAGAAATATATGTGTATTAAAACTAAATTCTAAAATATTTGTCTATTAATTATGTTATTATTTGTCAATTTTAAACATTAAATTTATATATTGATAATTTTGGTTTCTTTTCTAAATGTTCCTATGAGGAGTTATTTTAAATTATATAGTTTTAATTTTGGTTTCAATGTTTGAATTATTTATAATTAAATTTTTTTTCAAATAGCTTTAATAACTATTGAATAAATTAAAAAAATTTATAAATGTAATATAGTGTTCACACTAACCATCCATTTAAGAGGTGATAAATAAATCACTGACAACATCCTCATAGGCACATAAAATGTACCTTTAACAAGACATGTTTAAAAGAAGTGGATAAATTATATATACACTAAATGAATTTAAATAGTTAAACCTTCAAATAATGACATTAATATTATTTATTATTATGAATGAAATAATAAGGGATGTTCTAAAATAAAAGTTATTATAATATTAGAAATAAAAGTATTGAAAAAAAGAGGAATATTGTTACCTCTTCGTTGAATCTTTAATTCTTTTTTATATGACTAATTACTTATTAGAACCATTTTTAAGGTGATATTATTTTCAATAGTAATTATTTTATACTATAAATACATTAATAGTTTCATATATATATAAAAATAAATAAAATTAGATTTTATGTTTTATTCAACCATTTTTATTAATGATAATATACACTTATGTAGAACACAAATTTAAGGGGTTCATTAATATTACTATTAATAATAGGTGTTCAAATAGATCCTTAAGAAACATAATGGGGACCCCAAATTTTCACTTCATGAATATTTTACCAAGGATATTTTATAGTTATCCAATTACTTCCTTATGTTATATCAATAAATGAACTAAGAACAACAAGATACGTTCCATACCATGTTTAAAGAAATCATGATGTAGTTGAACATGGATTTTTGGCCTTTGGATTTTGGACCATGGGGGAATGATAATTGTTTTATACTTTTGATGTCATGTTTTGTTCCCCCTCATCAATTAAAAGAGGGTTTATGTCTATAAAAAAATAATTTTCATTCAGTCTTCCTAATATCCCTTTATAAGGAATAAATAATTCTCACTTAACAATATATGGGATTAGACCTATCTTTGGATTCTATTGTCTTTGATTCTACATTGTTAGCGAATTTAAATAACTACCCTTATAATGACCAACACTTTTATAAATAAAATATTCCTTATTAATTTGTGCGTGTGTCACCCTTGGTAACATAGTTTCTGATAACATACAAGATAAAAATAAAGGAAGGGAATAAATCCTTTATATATTAATTATAACACTATATTCAGTGAATTAATATATCCACAAAATTGAAAGCCTTAGAGTTATTTGAAAAATTTAAAATAATATAACTATTATATGAAAATATGGATATGCTTTATCGTCTGGAATGATTACACTCCTTAAAAATAGAACATAAATGAAACAAAATATTAGTAATCCAATATTAATTATGAATATTAAAATCTATATAACATAGTGGGAAAATAGAGTTGAATAAAGTATACGTGAAATATGAGGTATTTATAAAATGAAAGGAACCTGTATGAAAGTTACCAATATGATCCTTAATAAGAGTTACCTAACTATTATAATATTAACCTCACCTACGTAATTTTAAAATAATTTTTAGTTATGATATAAAATTAAAATATTTTTAATTTATATCATGAAATAAATAAATATGTATTTTCATGAATAAAAATATATGTGTTTGTAATTTTTTGTAAACATGGATATTTTTATGTATTTTTTAACAAATATAATTATTTGGTAGAATAATTATTTTCATGACATGTGTTTATAAAATTATTTTATGCTGCATCATAAGAGTAAATAATTTTATAAGGATATATGTAATTTTTTTGAGGATTTGTAAATTATCCATGATATCAAAAATTTTATTTTTCCTTTAAATATGTTTTTCTGATAATAATAAAATAATTTTTAAAAAAATTATTATTTTTTTAAATCTATACATAAAATAATTTTATGGTGAATTATTATATTTTTCTAAAATAGTAGAATTTTTCGCGAATAGTGAAATACAAAAAAAATATGGTATTTAATATTATAATTTGAATTTATGAAGACCTGAGTCATGAATCTTCTAAGTTGTTATTATATCAAAATCTAATGAATATATATGAATTAGGTCAAGAGGAGGCTCCTTTTTTAAGTGAAAAAAATAAAGGTAGAGTGTAGGGGAAAATGGGGTCTAACAAAGCCAACCAACCCTCATTCAAAACAAAACAAGAAAAAGGAAAAATCCTCAATAATAAAAATAAAAACATTTAAAATATTCAAAATCATTATTATAGACAGAAAATTCATCACGATTGAGAGTCAGGATAAAAAATAATAAACCAATATTTATTATATTAAAAAAACTCCCATCTCCTCCCCTTATAAATATTTCCTATCACTACCCCTTATACTCACTATTTATAAGGCATGGATTATGCTAAATTTCTTACCAATTCGATTCTAAAAGGTCTCCTCCACATATTTATAGTTCTAGTATCATAAAAAAGAAAATACAATGATTCTTATGGTGTATTACATGATATGATATTAAAATAGGTAATATTCACAATCTATCTATTTTAAATTGGTTTGTTGTTCTACCTTCTCATTATCTCCCTTGTCTAACATGAAAAATATGAATCCATTATAATGAATATATAAAAATATCACTGTGTTAATGGATTATAAATTATCAAACCTCTGATAATTTCTTTCTAAAGAAAAAATCTTGTTAGGTATATGGTATGTTCACCACCTCGATAAACAACGTACTTTGTTTTTTATCACATCCATAAAGTCTCATTTTAAGATCTTTATAACGGATAAAAATTATATAAATTTCAATATTGTACAATATTTTATATTTTTGAATGGATTAATGGTTATATTCTCAAATAAAACCAAGTATGGTAATTGTTTTCTAAAAAAACCAAATTGAATTAATCGTATTATGAAAATAATTTTACACATGAACCATGTGTATTTTTAATATTATTTAAAATTTAAAATCATTATGAAATCCGGGAAGAACATGAAAATTATACCTTGAAACTTATGGATTTTTGATCAATTTCATAACGAACATATGCAACTATTGAACATGAAAAAATGACATAAATAACATTGGGATACTAGAAATGGAAACAATATCAAAATTAAATGATTTTATCAAGTAAAAAAGATTGATAATAAATCAAATATATTTTCATATCATTATTAGAACGGAATTTAATAAATAAAATTCAATTATCTAGGATTTTATGTAAACATGTAGAGTTAATATGGACATGTGGAATGGGATCCTCTATACAACACATCTTTATTTTGGGTCAGATATTTCTCATTTAAAATCACTTGATAACACTATTGTTATCATTTATTGGATTAAAATAATATATATATATATATATGTGACCCACCCACCCACCCACCCACATATTTATTTATTATAATCATCTTTTTTAAGGTTATGAACATTTTTATTGTTACCATCTCAATATCATTCATTATGTAAAGCTGATTACATGGAATTTATTTGTTCCTTACCTCATATAAGGTAATATAAAATGTTTTAAACCGTCTATGGTTATTATAATTTATTATTTTATTATTTTAATTGTTTTAATTTAATATTTATTTTTATGGAATTCAATATTCTCATTCTACTCTTTTTTGGCTTCTTACGCTTTTCTCCAAAACCCCTCTTAAGAGGAGTATGTACAATGATACTTGTCCAATGATTTTCACATATCCACTTCACATGGACATTAATTTTTATAGACTATGACTATTTTTCTATTATATAATCCAACATTTAATTAATCACTTATTTTATGAAAACCATTATAATATTTCATTTGGTTATACTATAAGATGAGATTATGTAATCGATATATTTCGAAATTTATTTATTATGGTAATGCATTATGTTTATTTCCATTATGTGGAACAAATATGAATGTAAATGTTATTATGGGTTCACTAGGATAGTCCTACAATTCATTAGGTAATGTTTAAATTACATGAAATGATATGTATGGGTTTACAGTGTATTCCAAATCCATTATGTGACTCTATCCACCATATTATGATGTATTGGTTAGGAACCTTGATTATGCTTATGATATCATGTTTTATATTGATTATAAATTATTGTGCTTCTATGATATGATTATTACTTATTATTTATGCCATGAATCCATGTTATCATTCATTTACCTTGTCTTCTATGATTTCATTTCATACCATTTGACTCATACAATATTCTTTATAATCAACCTTATTTTCTTACTAGGATATATAGTAAACCCATTTAAGTTATATATCCCCCTGGATATCTTATATAGTTTTATTATCTCAATGGGATCAAGGAGAATATTATGGTGTTTTAAATATGGGTTTTTTATTTTAGATTCATGTTTATGTTTTATGAACCTAGTTTTCCAAAGACACTAGGCATTTGGATCCTGGTTTTTGATTATTAAATATTTAAATTAAAATCATATAATAAAATGTGTAAGTGTATTGTGTTGTTAGAGTTGATATCATAGAATTTTATAACTATTTTTGGTTATTAGGACTAAATACACTACTGAAAACCTTAAGGATAAGGATAAGTGAAGGAAAGAATCCTCAATTTTTTTGTGAAGTATATTGTGAGACGTTTACATGAAATAATATTATTTTAAGGATACTAAAAGTGGTTACAGTGCTACACTAGGTTCAGCCCATTGTAATAACACCTAAAGGGATCATTGGGTATTAAATAAACCTATACCAGGTGCCATATTATGTGGCATTTATTGAAATATTTTTTAACACTCCCAGAAGGTATGCTTTGGAAGATTTACAATATTTTTATAAACCATGATAAATGACTTAAATAGATTATTGGGTTAAAAAAACTATATGAAATATTACAATGGATAAAATATATTTAAACATATATACACATAAGTTTTTATATAGATTAAATTTTTTAGTTATACTTTCTTTTTTCATTTATATCCAATTATATTCTTATTAGATTGATTATTATCATCTCATTGCTTATTTTGGATATTGTAAATGACTATAAGAAGAATACCAGAGTGAAATGTGATATAATATTCTATTAATGAACTTGAAATGTCATATATGATTGTAGTTTTATACATTCTTTCATATCATGCATGTTTAGTATAAAAAATCAAACAATACCTCAAAATATGGTTGTTGTGTTAACTGTGATATTGTTAAATGGGGAAATTATTTCTTACCAAGTATATTAATCCTCCCCAATAAATATTTGTGGACTAAACCACCTATAAAACTTGGCCATACTTACTTTAATGAAGTTTGAATCTATACTAGGAATGGATTGGTTGTGATATTATAAGACCAACATTAATTTTTGGGAGAGGAAACCACTCTCCATATCTCGAATCATCCTCACATTTTATACATGTTTATAGAGACAGGTGAATCTCCATAAAAATATTATTTTCAAGAATGGATAATATTTCTATAAATGAAGGGATGCATATAAATTATATAATTGAGAAAAAGAATTGAATCAAGCTTGAAGGCAAGCCCATTGCATGGTATAATATTGGTTGATTCCATGAAGTATTTCCTTTCCTTCCCCCAGACGGAGTAGTTGTGTTTTGAATCGAACTTATCCCTATATCTATTACCATATCAACATATCCTTATAGAATAGACACCATCTATTTGTATGAATTGAAATATTTTTTTATGAAAATTTGAATATGGGGTTTTATGCTTGACTGAATCACTGTGGGGTGTGCCTGTTAATATAATAAAGAATAAGGATATGTCATTGTGGGTTTGAATTATTTTTCTTGAAATCAACCAGATCATAATAAAGAAAATGTATCATAATCTATAGGGTGATGAATTGTTTACCTAATTATATGGCCCCTGTACTTCTCTAAAATGGAACATTAATTACTATATCACTAATTAAATGTATAAAATGATGATATTCTCAAAAATTCTATTTAATAAATGTTAAAATGTTATGAGTTCATAGAAATACCATGTATACTCACTTACATGCCATGAATATTCCTATACATGATGAATATTGTCATTAGAGAATACTTAAAAAAATTATATTATTTTTAAATGATATTTTGATATACCCTAAATGTATGGGGTAACATTTGTAGCATTTGAATACGATTATAATGAATTTACAGAAAGAGATTTTATATGTATAGTATAGTAAATGTGAGTTCTTTAAGGAGTACCTATTATTTTTTTGGGAATTTGTCACTAAAAAGGGATATTTTTGGATCATTTTAAGATAAATGTAAATAAGGAGTGGCCCATACCAAGATATGCAATGAAGATTCTGAGTTTCCTTTGACTAGAAAGGTTTTATTGAATACTTGGGTGGAAATTCACCCTACTGAACAAGATAACTTAGTAGTGAGTGTATATTTTATAGACCAAATAATGTGAATAGAGAATAAATAATTTTTTAAAGAGTTATATAACAACAAAAATAATCATACTATATGTCTGTGGAGAAATTTTTGTGGTATAAAGGGATTCTTAATAGAAGCGACTGGGTGATTTATTAATGGAAAATGGTTAAATGATACACTATTCCTAATTGATTTTGAAAGATCTGGAGTATTTCTATCCAACGCATAATATTGATACTTATACAATGATAATTTTACTAAAAAATTATTGGTTTTATCTCTTTGGGGAGAAGTGTGACATATATATCAATCACAAGAATCCAAAATATATATTCACATTAAATGATATTAATAGTTTCTAGGGAAGATGGGTAGATTTTATCAAGGATATTAAATTCTCAATCCATTATCATGAAAAGAAGTAAAATAAAGTATAAATATTTCTTTTTTAGAAAGTATCTTGAATCCTCATCAATTATGAGAATTTAGATGGATACAATATTTTTATAATTTCTGTGGATGGACCCAAAAGACCTAAATGAATGATTAAAATACTACCTAGATCAAATTATTTCCCAACCATCTATTCAGGATAAGAAAATGTATCCTCATATTTATGATGCAAAAATATATAAGATGGCAGAGACTATATGATATGGGAAATCCACAATGTTCAAAAGTAATAAGGAATTAGTTGTAATATACTGGTCATGACTATGTGTACCATTAATCCCTAAGATAAAGTAGATGTTTAATGATGAACATAACATGAAATTATCCTTACACCCAAGGATTATAACGATTTATCAAGATCTAAATTTGAACTATTTTTGGGAAATTATGAAGAAAGAGATCATAGTAAATATATCAAAGTTCTTAGTATGCCTATAAGTGAAGGTAGAGAGATAAAATTATAATGGAACTATTCTTCTATTACCCATACCTAAATGGTAATGGAAAAAAATTACCGTGAAGTTTGACATAATTCTTTCAAACACATCCATAAGAATAATTCCATATGGGTTATGCTAGATTATATTATAATTACTTCCCAATTTATTGAAATTATATAGGACTTATCACTAGATCATTTATAGGAATATTCCAAAGGGATGTGGTGAGGTTTCATGGAACATCACTATTGATTGTATCTGATCGAGATCCATGGTTAACATCCATGATATGGAAACATATTACAACATGCTATAAATATTGAATTTATCTTTAGTACAACTTACCATCCCCAACTACTTTACAATCACAGAGGACTGTCCAAAACCATTAATACATGTTGAGAGAATATTCTATGTACATTAAAGGGGGATAGGATCAACAATTTCCTCTGGATGAATTCTCATACAATAATATGTTCCACTTATGCATCCAAATGGACCCATATGAACCACTCAATGTGAATAGATGTAGAAAACCTATGTTCTAGGATGATTTTGAAGAATAGAATACCGTGGGATTAGAAATGGTTCTACAATTGGTAGAAAAGTTCATAGCCATTCAAAAGAATATTGGGGTATATCAATGTTGATAGAAGTGTTATGCTATGAAATATAGATGAGAAATATAGTTTAAGGTTAGATATTTTGTTCCTCTGTATATATCCATGGAATAGATTTAGAAGATTTTCGATGAAGGGAAAGCTATATACTAGATACATTAGACATTGGAAATTCTTGATCACAATGGAATTATGGCTAATTGACATGAACTCCCACCAATCCTATCACAATTACATATCATATTCCATGTGTCCCTCTAGAAGTAAAACATAACTGTTCCTTTACATATACCGAATCTAGAGGTGGTACTATTGAATCATGTTATCTCTTTTATGGAATACCTATTGAAGATCATGGACCAGATAGATAACGTTCTAAAAAATAAGACTACTAACTTACTCAAATTACTCTAACTTAACAATAAGTACGATTAAGAAAGGTGGGAACCGAAGGAATTAATGAAACCAAATTACCCTATTTTGTTCCCATCTGATTATACTAAAACAAATTTCATGGGACACAATTCATAATAGGGGAAGAATGTAACAACCCAAAGTTTTAGGTAAAAAATTTACCTTATGAATTCATATGTTTGTGACACATGGTATCATAGTATAATATAAAAAACATGATCCATGTAATGAAAATTAAGAACAAATTATGAAAATAATATGATGTTCAAATTTATAAAATTAATATATCTATAAGAATTTATAGTGTTATAGTGGGATGAAAAATATAAAATAAGATAAGTATATTATTAAAATTGATATCTCATCGACCCCCTAGATTGAATGAACTTATAAAAAAACAATAGAAAAATAACAAAATATTTTTATTGAAATATTAATTTTTATAATGAAAAAATATATGACCTTTAGATAAAGTAGTAGTAAATTAAGAGTGAATAAAATATGAGGTATTTATAGTAGTAATGGAACCCATGTTATAGTTAAAAATATGTTCGTTGGAATAGTAATATAATGGTTAGGAATAATACCATTATCATTAGAATATTAAACTCACCAATTTTGTTTATAAAATAATATATAATTATGTTATAATATGAAAATATATAAAATTTCTGTCATGATACAGATAAGGAAATGTTTTAAATTGTTAAAATATGTGTTTTTAATTTTAGAAAACATGTATGTTTTGTTTATATTATTATAATAAATTAAAAAATGTTAAGGCTGATTATTTTTTTAAACTGAGTTTTGAAAATAATTAAATATTTCATTATAGTGATAACATAATTTTAGGTGACCGTAATTAATTGTTAATTGGGTTAGAAAATTTGTCATAATATTAAAACTAGCATTTTTCAAAGAAATAAGGATTTCACATAAGAAATATTTTTATCATATATTAATAATTACATTTATAAAATGTATTTTATTTTTTGGGATCTATAAATTAATTATTCATTAGGGTATATTATATTAAAAGTTTTAAAAACAGTTGAATTTTTGTGAATAGTGAAATACTTAAATATATTGCATTTAAAACGGCATGTAAAATACATGAATAACATAGTTTTAGATAATTTAATAAGACATTATATTAAACTCAAATAAATTAAATTTCTTCTTTATTCAAAATATTTATCACTTTTGATATTCCTGAGAAAAAATAAAACATTTATGACTATTATATTAAAATAACTCCCCATTAGTCCCCTTATAAAAAACACTGGTAAACACCCCATATTTTAAAACATTCTAAGCTAGGAAGTTTCCAAATATCTCTACAATTCTCATCCAAAACTTCCCCAAATTTTCATATAGTTCTTCTATTACAAAAATCATATACCAAGGTTGTGATGACCCAACCATAAACAATAAAAATTATAGAAACATTTAAGTATAATTTAATTTCATTCATTCCCAAATATATTTTGGGTTTAGAGTTTTATATATTAAGGTCACAAGTCTTACATGACAATCCCATATATTAAAAAATGGGCACATCAAATTTGTGTCCACTTTCCCGATCAATATTTTTCAAAAAAACTTGTTTTATTTTCATAACATATCATTTTAAATTTGATCTTGACCTCATACTAGTCCCCAAAAATCATTAAGTTCTAATGAAAAATATTTTTAAAACATTTTATATTAAATATAATATCATAATGTGACATAAAAAGATACTTACTATTAGTCAAGTGAATAACATGAAAAACCATGAAGAAAACCTTAAAAAAAGATACCTTTTTATCCAAAATAGAATCATTTTTCATTAAAAATATCATTATCTTACCTTTACAAATCAAATTATTTGCATCAAAACTCATTAAAAAAATTAAAAATTCATGTATGTTCCTTGGTAAATAATCAACTAAAAACCCTTACAAATCCCTTACAATTGAAATAACAATTCAATCAACTTCCAATATGATTATTCCAAGAACATAATCACTATCTAATGCATATGAGTACTATTTGGGATCACCCATTGTATAATCTATATGGGGCATAATTGTACGCTATAATAGCGTTCAACCCTTTTTATATGCTTTATCAGGATCACCTTTGTTCTATAATGTGACACAACCCTTTGTAAACAATGTTCAAATAACATATCCTAAAAAACCCTTTAAATACTATTTTGATCTCGCATGAAAAGAACTTTTTGATATGAAAATACATTTTTATCTTAAAACCCACATTTTAATTCCAAAATAACAAAAAATTGGTAATTATAGTTTCTATTTTAATAAAACATGAGATCCTCTAAATGAATATAAACATCAAATAATGGTAACATTGGATGGGAAATTCATTATCACCATATATGATAAAATAAATAATATATTTTTTCTTTTGAAAAGAAAGTTAAACCTTAATTAAAGATATTAAAATTTTAAAACATTTTAATTAAACCTATAAAAAATTAACTTTTTGTTTCTTTTATATCCCTACAAATATGTTCATAAATTTATTTTAAAAAAATGGACATTATAGAGAATGATTTTAAAAATTAGTCATTAAAACATTTTTTTAAGTTAAATTGTAGCTTCTGACTTGTCATGTATGTTCCTTATCTTCCTTTTGGACAGAGAAAGCTACACGATTGGTGCACAATTTAGAAAACCATACATCCAAACAATATAGTCTTTAAAAATTGGGATATTTAGGAATTTCCCTCTCAATACTATTTCTTTATTCCCCAAAGTTTCACCCATTTCGAACCAATATTACATGGGTAACGAATCAAACCCTCCATGACGTAAATGTCGGGGTTCTCTTTCGATTAATAGCTGTTTGGAGTTTCATTTTGTGATAATTGAGGATATGATTCAGTCTAACAATCCTCTTTTCTATATTTTATAGGTTGTGGATTTTAGAATATCTCATCTCCTTACAAATCCATCAAATTTTCAATTTTCCCTCAGATTCTAAGTTGGAACATAAAGGTGTGTTTTAGTTTTATTCAAGGGATGCATTTGGGCTAGTAATCATCCCCGAGCATGAGGTAGGTGGTCTATAATATTCCACCCATAGTCTTGAAGTTTTATATGTTCATGTGGTTTTAAAAATGAGTTTCCCTATTTATATTCCATATCACTGTTTATGTAATGTAATTTTGAGATTATATTGAGGTGAAACCCCTTCGTGGACCCCATCAGGTTTTTTGATGAAGTGAGATTGGACCTAGGGCTAACCGTGAGGTGTTCCTAACCCTTGTAATGGAAAAATAATTTAGAAATTGTTGATATAATGGAAATGTGAGGGGGTGGGTTGTAAATTATAATCATTTTTGTGATCTTGGTAAAAAATGTAATTGATTTGATTGTTTCATTGAATTTTTGAAGTTCCAAAGGGTTTTTGAAACATTATTTTGGGGTTTGAACTAATCCTGGTTTTGCATGAAAATATTGATGTTTAAATGTGAGGAATGTTCTGAAAGGCAGTTTTGACCTCAAATGATTTAAAATGGATTTTATTAATTAGTTTCTAGTGATAATTTGAAATGGTGGTGTTCCCCCTATCTATCAACCATGATTAATGAATGTTAGAATGATTAAAAATGGAAATGAAATACTTGGGGAATTTATTTGTTTTCAAAGATAATGAATCATGTTTTAAAGGGTGGTTTCAATTGATTTCAAATGAGAAATTTGAATTGTATTTATTTCCATGATGTATTTAAATGGGTATATAAGACCATAGTAATTGAAGGGATGTAATGGTTAGTGATATTGAAACCAAAAAATTATTTTAGCATGTTAACATGGTTATCAATGAATTAAATGATGAATGCACATTTTTGAAGATATTGAAAAAGGGTATGTTTGGAATGAATTGAAGAAACAGTTAAACAGAATAAAGTGAATGTGTAAAAATGATTTTTAGTTGATTATTAAAGTTCATACATGGGTTAATTCATGTGAATTGATGAATATGATATATGGGATAAGTTATTAAAAAAGTAAATGGGTTAAATGGACAATGCCAAGTAAATGGAAAATGTGTTAATGTTTTATGAAATAGTGGTGATTTATGTGTTATATGAAATGTGAATGTCTTTTTAAGTAGTTGTGTGTGGTATTGATATGGTTTATGTTCTAAATGGATAAATAAAATTGTGCACTTGGATTGGTAGTTTGGGGTATTTATTTGAGGTTCTATGCCCACAGGTCGAGTTAGGCTGAGTCTCTAAACTCCACCCCATAGTGAACATGTTGGGGAAGGGGATGGAGTATTATTACCCAAATGGATGAATTTGATGAGACCACAAAGAATAAGGCTTCAAGGTGAGTTCGTAGTATTTTCTATGATATGTTTATCTCTAGCAAGACAGGAAACATCACTTATTCCCCTTATGTGTATTAATTGACCGAATTTTCCTATAGTGTATATGATGTAAACGACTAAACCATAGAGCATGTGAGGATAAATAATTTAGTAATAAATATAGCATATGTGATGAAATGGAAATAATGATAAAAATGACATAACAGAATATTGTAACTAGTGGGTTATGATGTATTATCGGAAAAAATTGTCTTAAAATTCTTTCATAAATCTAACGATTTCCTAATAATTTTTCTATATAACATCTGGTAAATGTTATGTAGCCTATGTTCTCACTTACAAGAGCCTTGAGGATCATAGTTTTATGTTATATAGTCTTCAAGTTATAAATATGGAATATTTAGATATCTCCCACATAGATTCATATTTCCTAAATGAAACTATAAAAAAATTAAATTCATTTTTGTGTAGAATAATTTCATTATCAAGTGAGCTATTGAAAATAAAATAAATTGTGACATGGCCAGTAAAACTTCTAAGGTATACTCATGTGGTAACTCATCTCTATTGTAAAAAAATATATTTCTTGTTTTCTCATTTACATAGCTAGTTAAAATTCCAGATTTCATTTATGTTTTGTAAATTTATTCATACATCCACATTGAAAAATATTACCAAACTTATATATAGTAAAAATATTTACTTCTCGTTTATAAAACTACTTTAAATTATTCTAAACATATCCATTAAATATTCAAAGATCTCAAAAACTTTTCAGAAATATTTTATGCTTCTAAAATGTTATAAATAAAAAAATAATACAATTGTTGATGATAATTCCTTGGATTCTTCAATCTCCCCTAACGTTTTTTTCAATAAAATTACTCATATCATTTCATATCATGTTCTCAAAGATATTTTTTTATAAAACCACATAACTATATTGAATAATATTTTCCCTTGATGAATGAAATTAATCATATTCCACCAACTCATGTTTCACCCTCTTTTATTTAATAAAAAATAGGTTTTAAAAAGTTATAAATAAATATTTACTCTCATTAGTTATGTCAATTATGAAACTTTGACAAAAGAATATAAAGAAAAATGGAGTTCAAAAAATGAACCTAAAGTAATAGGATAGGTTATACATTTATTTCAATCATTAATTCGATCATTTACATCCTTAGAAAATACAAATCCATTCTTGACAAAACATTCACGTGTTACATACATGGCATTAAGGCCTGAGGGGGATGAACCCCATTCTTCATTTGTGGTAAACTTCGAAGGCCCCGTCAACACATGATTCCTAGGAATCATTTTCATATTACTTGATGGGGTCAACCAGATCAGAGGGGACCAACTTGGTCTTAAATATTTTAGCCACCTAGGCCTATTGCGTTTTGGTCCTTGTAGATTGTCCCTATTTTTGTCCATGTTTTGGATGTTTACCTTATATATTAATAAAAAATTTAATGTGGATGATGATAAATTTATATTTAATATCAATGTTTTTTATCCTTTATTGTGGAATTTGGGAGCACCACAGAATAATGATCTGAATAATGAGATAAGATAATGAGAAATGATAAGTGGAAATCAATGATTTACATAGCTTCAAAATAATTCCAATATTCATAGATGAAAATAAAATATTTCACTAATTTTTAGAGAACAATTACATGGGTCAAGAATATAGAATAAAACCACATCTTCAAAAATGAAATAATAACCAACATGATGCTATTATTACCCCATACTTTTATTTTACCTAGAACTATTCATTAGACAATATTTTAACTATACTATATGCCACTATTGTCCACGATACTATAGAAACTAATATTATTTCACCTATCTAACTATGATATAGTGATCAATATTTATATAGTGTTACAAATTTTGGGTCGGGGGATTTTTCTCCCCTCCCCTGAACCCCCAGTTACCAAAATATTGAGGTCAAACCACGAATGGAAAAAAATCTATGCTTATTATGAGCCTCTATTCCTTGGAAAATCATTATAAATATAAAATTAATCTCTAATATTCCAATAATCTCTCACTTATGGATTGATATAAAAAGGTAACATCCTAAATAATCCTATAATATGCATGTTATATTCACCTATCATGTTTCATTATTCATTAAAGTCTCAAAAAGCATACAATATTTCCTTTAATTTTAAATTTACATGAACATAGTGAACATTTATATAGATTTTTTAGCTCTTTGAATATTTTTAAATTCCAATAATCTATCCCTTATCAATCATGTGATGAAGTGGTTATTTTTTTAAATTTTCATTAACTTAGAATTAAATAGTTGTATCTTTATAATATGTATCACACTATGACTATCATATTAATATAACAATGTAATCAACATCCATTTTATATGGTGATTCTATTTTCTATAATTTAGATAACCAATTTATGATAGTACCTACAAAAACAAACACATAACTTGTGGCAGTCCTCCTACAATTAACATCACCTCTAAGGTTTACATTCACATACCTAGGTAGATAATTTCCTATCCAAAAACATATAAAAAATTTCCTGATTTCATTTAAATACATAAATATCCTCTTCATATATTCCTAATATTATTTTACAAGGTTATCCATATACCATATAATGAGACCAGTTATATGATCAATATCTTTTTAGGTATGAACCATGAAATATAATACGATTCCCAAAATTGATGAAAAACAAACCTTTACCATGTACTCTACCAATTACACAATCTGTGGTGATTTATCTTTAGAGAACTTAAACATGATTTCACTGGGAATAAAATTGGGTTTTTTCTATTTACGAAACCTACATAAATTTTTCCAATATAGTCATAATATAAAAACATTAAGGTTCTATCTATATAATTTCTATAGGCCTTCATCCCTAGAATCATTCTAGATTCAAAAAGTTCTTTCATCTTGAACTTTCACACCTCAAACATTGTAATTATATCATTTTATTCTTTCTTTGGTTTGTGATCCTTTGGTGGAGGGTTGAGTTGAGTCTTGGCTTTATTTTTTGGGGTTTTGAGGCCTTTGGGTGAGTTTTTGTTGAGACATGGATGTTTTGGGATTAAAATCATGTGACACACAGTTACCACACGACTAAGGGAAAAAGTGAAAATTCCCCTAGGTAACCGTGAAACTTATTTGACATATAGGCTTAAGGAACATGAGTTGTATATAGTTTAGGAAACTATGAAAAAACCATGTGGTTTGGTTCTGGAATTAGATAATGACATTTGAAAAGGTTTTTTCAAGGTATAGAAACCGTAACACCAAACCGTACTAGGTGCCTCTCTTTTCCAATAGGGTGGAGAATTTTGTTTCATAATTTGAAATTATGTGTGGCTAAACTGTGTGATTTTCCCAGATCCGTTGAAATTTGAAATTCCATCTTTCCCACTCTAAATCTTTAACCCTATTTAGGGTGATCATTCCCTAATCCGACTTAGAATCACCAAAGGCTCCCCCAGACCAATCTACCTTACTCCCCAACCTTATTGGATTCTACTTGAATGTTTCTAAGGTGAGATCTTGTGATTTTCAGGGATTTCATCTTCTCCTCTCTTTCCCCTCTTGAGTTCTTGGATTCTCTTAGTGGGTTTTCTCTTTAGGATGTAGCCTATGGGTAAGGGTTGATGTGTTGTTTGATTTCTTGGATGTTAGGGTGTTCCAATCATCTCTAAGGCATGGATATTTCTTATCCTGATGTTTATTCGTATTTAATTGTCATTAAGTTAGGTGTTTCCATCAATTTCATTTCTATCACATTCCATTTTATTCATGAGCTTTCCTAAATGGTTTAAAATTGTGTTTTTTCTTCCTCTGTGCTATTATAAATTTTAATGGCGTTTTCATGATGGAATATGGGTGATAAATGGTTTTAAAAAAGGTTTCTATGATTATACCAATGTTAAATGGACGCATGGTTATCGATGGAATGCCAATTGAGTTTCTAATGTGAAATTGGGTGCATTGGGTTGTGTTTTATCTTGCTTATATTTTTGAAATGTTCTGAGATTTTGAGTTGGGTGTTATATGTGGGATTGGATGACCTTTATGTTGTTTTCCTTATGTGTGGATTGTTGTGTTGATTTAAAACAAAGTTGTAGTTATTTAAAAAGGCAATTCAAAGAGGTTAAATAAGCGTATGTGTGGGAACATGGTTTTCAAAAAGGAAATTGATTGTGATTCATAATGGCATTGTTGTGTTGAGTGTTTTTAAATGTATTTTTTAAACGTGTTCAGTAAAACATGGACCATTTTGAATCTTAATATATACATTGGTGAATTATTTTTATAATGTTAATTTGGTATTTTTAAATATACTTTGGTTTTTAAATGACATCAAGGCCTATTTGGTATTATACTTGTAAAGTGATATTGAATCTTGGTTGGCATCTTGACTTGTTTTGGAAACAGAATTGAAAATCTGGGTACTGTGAGGCCTGATTGATATTTTATAATGGGTTGATAAATTATTTGTAAAGTACGCGATGAGAATATGATATTGAGAATGGATTGGACATTAAGAATGGTCAGATTTCATATGAGTTCTTGTTGTTTTATTTTTTTCATTGGGATTCATGTGATTTGAAAGTGGTGTGGAATTTTTTTTCAAATGGTTTCTATGGGAGCAAAATTAAAAGTCGTTTCTTTAGGGGAAATAGTGGTTTTCAAGTGATGATTTGTGAAAGCGGTGATTACTTTATCTGATTATGATTATTCTAATGTGTATATAATGTGATGACTTGTTTGACATGTGAAATGGAATTGTGCACAAAGGGAATCCTTAGTATCTAGGTTGGAAAACTTGAACTATTACTCTATTGATTCAGATGTGAAAATCCCAAATTATTCTAGTGGAATGATCCTAGTTGGCTCAGAAGTGGTAAATCCTATAATAACTCAGTAGGATTAATGCTTGCAACACTAACTAAGTATGTGATATAAACAAGGACCAGTAAGACCTAGAGATGGACCCCCACGGTTGATCATACATGAGAACATTGTTGTATTTGGAGATGACTAGTTCTATGTGAGTAACCGTCCTAGTTTCTCATTCATGAGAAATCTCTTGGTAGTTGGGTTTGATGATATCGACCATTCAAGAATGAGGTTCTTAGATAATCATTGTGATAGTTACCCATAGGTATTTACCATGGTTCACTCTTGGGTTATAATATTTATGTGATGTATTTCTAGAAATCATTATATGGTAGAACTCGTGTAAATTTTGTTATATCAGAAAGCTATTTTAAAGAAAGTGTTTCATTAAAATTTCTTCTTAAAAATGTTTGGAAAAATTATTATGTTGGGATTTCAGTATGTTCTATTCAATTACATCCACATATTAGTTATAAAATTTTCAAGTTATGACTGCTTTTTTGGTTTCCATTACTTTATTTACAACCCCTTTTTGGTTATCTGGATCTGATTTGTACTTGGGATTTGGTTTTGTAATGGGTTGTGGAAAGTGAAACTATTTTTTAAAAGAAGAGTTTTGTGTTTCATTTTAAAAGAAAGGGAACATGTGGAAAGGTTTTTGAAATGGTTTAAAATCCTATTTTCTAAAAATACTTAAATATAATTTTTTTCACTATTTAGGGAAAATAAATGTATAGATTATATCTTTGGTGGTTTCCTATTAATATTTTTAGGACCAGACCCTACTTATGGCACTCCACACCGATATACTCGAGCTATTTTACTAGCGCGTATTTCTAGTTTGGTTTCTCTTGGAAGAGGTTTTTCATTTGGATGGTGGTGACCAAGAGGTCATGTAGAGATCATAGAAGCATGGTCTATCTCAGTTTTGTTTGTTCAATATATTTTTTTTATTTCGATCAATTTTTATATTTATTGATATTCTATAATTATTGGTAGTCTCCATGTTTAGTTATTTTTTAATCCTATTTTATTGGAAAACCATCATTCCCATAGTGATTTATTTGATGTCTGACACCAGTCTCCATCCCATTAGGATCAATAACTCCCTTTGAGACATTTCTCAGATCGTGTCGGATGTTAGGTTGGATGGAATTCCGGATTGGTTCATGAAAAAATGGTACTAGTATTGGCTCATTTCTATTTATGGAGTCTGGAAGTTGGATATTAGTACATTCAATACTCTAGACATAGGTAAAAAAAGGATATCATGAAATGTTTCCCATTCTAATCCATGAGTTTCTAGAGTAGTCTAAGAATTTGGGTATTTATCCTTTGTTTTGGATTGAGGGATGATAATGGAGGCGAGCCGATGTCATGTTATAATCTCATATGAATTAGTGACCCATGTGGAGTCCAAGTAAATGGTCCAAGGTCCTCTTATTTGATGATGTCTTCATTGGTATTGGTCTACTAACTATTTCATTGTCTTATGAATGACCACTATTTCTTCATCCGTGTGTTTGATGTGAGCTACTCATTTGGATTATTTTTTGGTCAGTTGGAGTGAGTTTTTAAAATGAAAATAGTTCTGAAATGTAAATGATTTCTTTCTAGTGGTTTTGGATTTAAAGGTAAAATTGTCTTTAAAAGAGAAGGTGATTCATAATTTTGAAAAGTTTATGAAAATTTATATGAAGGGTAAATTGAGAATTTTGCGAATGCATGGGTTTGGTGATAAAATGGCGAGTATGACCCCTTGTAAACATTACGAGCTTTCACATGTGTGTGGGTGCATTTGGGAATTTCAATATGACATGGGTTCATGGATTATATAAGTGGATATGGGTTAAACATACATGTGACTACTCAAGGAATTCCATGGATGGGTTTTTGAAATCAATGGGTTGGCTTGGTTTTTACAAAATTACTTTTTAAAGGGAAAACAATTTTGGAAATTTTTTTATCTTTGAAAATTGGATTTTTTATATGAAAAGTATCTTTTGGAAGTGTAAAGTTGCCTTAGAAGAACGTAGCTTTGAAATTGAAATAAAATGAGAGGTTTTTTAAAAGAGGATTTTTGGTTGTGCTAATAAGTGTTTGTCTTGTGATCTTATTGTTTTTACTTGAGTTGCTATTTTTGATTTTGTTTCGATTGGTTTAGGAAACTGATTTTGTGATCCTTATTTTGTTTAAAATATATCCCCCAAAAATGTTCCTTAAGGTTTCTAGAGTGTCTCATCCTATTTTTAGTTCTTCTCTATTATTGGCTATCCTCTATGGTGATTGAGGCCCTTTAGAAGTTGTGGGATAGCTTGAGAAAGTTGAGAGTGTTTTCAGAATGTGGGGAACTCTTGAAGAAATGAGAGTGTTGGCTATTTTGGATTCACTTAAGGTTCATCTTTGGACAAGTGCAAGGTGATTGTTTCATCGTCGATGAATGTTGGGATTACATGGTAAATCCTTAATCCCACCTTCATCCGATGGTTTATGCCGGATGAGGTTATGGGTAAGAAGGTGGAAGAGATCTTGACTATTTAGAAAATCCACTGGTCAGTGATGATTTATTTTGAGAATTCTCATATGGTTAAGTTTAGTTTGGGATGATATTGGATGAGGTGTTCTTAGGAAAATTGGTTCTCAAAGTGCAGTCTATGGCGGTCGATTAGCCAATTTCATTTATAGATCCTAAAGGGTCCATATATAATGGGAGGCGCTTGCTGGAGGATACTATTCTTAAGAAGTATCTTTTTTTTTTGTATTGTCTTCTCATTCATCATAAGATTCACTCATATATTTATATAGTGAGAAATTTGGGCATTCGAAGCCATTTTGTCATAATCCCCCGAAGAACTATCATCATTGTGGTAATTTGGGGATATCTTGGGATGTTTTTTTTGAATCACTACTTTAAGAAAATATATTTATCAGAGAATGTTATCTTCTTTCTATGAGGAAATATATATTTCAATCATCAGATATTAATCCATAGGCCCCAATGTGAAGCTCACACATAGTCATAAATCGTCGGGGGTGTGGGAAGATTTGGGTAAACTTTTGTCTCATGTGTTGGGGTGGAGAAATTTGAAGTTTCCATGTTTTAGTTTTAATTCTCCTATAAGTTCATATTTTCTTTATAAAAGTGCAATCGATTTGTTTATTATTAATCTCAGTGGTTATGTTTTTTGAGTGTTAGACATTGAATTAATTATACCCATTCGGGGTGTGTTTTTCCGTTGTGTGGGTTGGTTTCAATTTTAGTTGGTGATCATTTGGGAATGATTGAGTCCTATATATTCGATGAATGTTGGTTTTATGTGCTGTATGCTTGAAGTATTTACTGTGGTATTCCCCCTTGCATATGGGGTTTTATATATGTTGGATATTTCCAGTTCCATTGGTAATTTGTTTTCTTTCACAAAGAAGTTGGTTAGTGTTGGGAGTACCCCCATTGAACATGTTTGATGTCTTGGTGATATTGGGGTTCTTGTGGGGAATGTGGGAATCCTTTCATGTATTGCAATTTTCCTTCATTTTGGGACTTCCTTAATAATTATTCGGGTCTAACTTGTGAGGTGAAAGTTCACCCCAAGGTTTGTGGTTTTATTTTGTTTATTTCTAATTTGGGACAAAGTTGTGTTCATCATCCAGATGGGTGACATTATAGGGGAATAAAGAGTTTTTGGTTTGGATAATTTTAACACCCCAAACATTGGAATTATTTCATTTTATTATTTTATTGTTTTTGGATCCTTTCATTGAGGTTTGGGTTGAGTCCTTGTTAGAATATTTTGGTTTTGCCGGTTTTCAAGTGTGATTTTATTGAAAAGAAGAAGTTTTGGGCTTGGCATCTGATTATACATAGTTAACACATGGTTAAGGGAAACAATGAGGCTTCACCCAGTTATCCGTGGGGATTATTTGGGGTCCATGGGTAAGTCTCATGGTTAAATGTGCACCACTATGTGATTTGGTACTAGAAAAAGGTAGTAGCATTCAGAAAGGTTTACGAACGGTATGGAAGCTGTGCATTCAAACCATTTAGGGTACTTCTCTCCTCTATTAGGGTGAACACGTTTGGTGCATGGTTTGCAAAACTGTGCAGCCAAACTGGTTAGTTGAATACATTCTCAAAAATTTAAACTTATATTTTTTTTCTCTCCATCCATTTACCCTATTTTATTTTTTCTTCCACTCCTCCTACCTAGGCACAATAGAAGGATCCCCAAGACCATATCACATTCTCCCCAGCCTCTTTGTATACTCCTTGAAGGTTCCTATGGTGAGATATTGTGATATTGTTTGTGGATTTTCTCTTCTCCCCACTTTCCCCTCTTTATTTCTTGGCTTCTCTTGATGGGGTTTCAACTTTGGCCGAACCCTAAGGGTAAGGGTTGATGTGTGGTTCAATTACATGGATGTTAGGCTGTGGCGATGATCTCCCAGTCTTGGATCTTCTTTATTGTAAGGGTTGGTTTTGTTTTCACATCATTGAGGTAGGTGTTTCTATACATTTTATTTCTATCACATTCAATTTTATTTTTCTGCTTTTCTAAATGGTTTTAAAATGTGTTTTTCATGATTGGGTTTGATGGAATAATTTTTTATGGTGTTTTCAAGATAGAATATGGGTTCCAATTGGTTTTAAAAAGGGTTTCATTAATTATTCCTATGATAAACGCATGCGAGGTGTTTGATGAAATGTAAATTGAGTTTTTAATGTGAAAATAGGTTGCTTTGGGTGGTGTTTGATCACGTTTATAATTTTGTAATGTTATGGTATTAGGATTTGGGTATTATCTCTGGAATTGGGTGACCTTTATGGTGTGACCATTTTATTTGGATTGTCGTGTTGATATAAATGAAAGTGGTACTGCTTTAAAAATGTGTTTCCAAGTGGTTTAAAATGTGTATGTATGGGAAGATGGTTTCCAAAAAGGAATGTGATTATGTTTCAAAATGGATCTCGTTCTTTCTGTGATTTTAAATGTGGCTTCAAATGTGTTCACTAATCCATTTCCCATTTTGAATCGTATGATATGATTGTTCAATGACTGGTATAAAGGCTGTTTGATATTTTAAATATAGTTTGATTTTTAAATGATAAAAAGGCTCGTTTGACATTATTCATGTGAAGTGATGAGAAAGCTTGGTTGGAATCCTGTCATGTTTAGTAAAGTTAATTGAAAACTTGGGTAGCATGGGGCCTGGTTGATATTTTATAATGGGTTAGAAAATGATTTCCAATGTGTGAGATGAGAATATGATTTTGATAAGATCTTGTTTCTTGGGAATGGTTAGATTTCATATGTATTCTTCTTATTGTATTTTTGAATATTTTTAATGAGTTGTGTAAGTGGTTTCGAATGTGTTTTCAAATAGTTTTGGTGTGTATAAAATGAAATGTGATATGTTCATGGGATTGGTGGTTTCCATGTGATGATTTGTTAATGAAGTAATTTTCTTATATGAGTGTGATGATTGGAATTTGTATGTGAATGTTATTATTTGTGTGACACGTGAAATTGAATTGGTCATAATGTGAATCATGGGTATTAATGTGAGAAAACAATAACTAATAATCTTATGATTTGGAAGTGGCAATCCCTGATTCATCTTGGGATTAACGCTAGTTGACTCGGAAGTGTTAAATCCTATATTCACATTGAAGAATTTTTGATTGAAACAGTAACTAAACATGTGATATGAATATAGTCAACTAGGACCTTGGGATGGTCACTTGTAGTGGATCGTGGATGAGAATATTATTATACCTAGAGACCACTAGGCCCTTGGGAATATCCCTCATAGTGGCTCGTGCTTGGGAAAGCTATTGGTAGTCGAGTAGGAGTATATTGATCACCGAGATACTAGGTTGTTATTGACTAACTTATGATAGTTACCCATAGAGATTTCTCATGGTTCTCTCTTGTATTATAATGTTTATATGATGTGGAGATAAACATCAGTATATGAAAGAGTTCCTGTAAATTTGTTTTCAAAGAAAGTTGTCTTAAAAAAAGTCTTTCCTTGGAGTGTCTTATCATTAATGTTTGAAAATGTTATTTGGATTTTAGTATGTTATGGTCTATTTCTACCTCTTGTTGATTATTGTATTTACTAGTTCTAAATGATTTTTTGTTTCCTTTACAGTATTTTCAACCCCTTTGGGTCGTTTTTCATGGATTAGTACTTGAGATTCCGTTTTGAAATGTGTTGTGGCAACTGAAACCATTTTTGAAAATAGGAGCTATGTGTATCATTTTAAAAGAAAGATAACTTTTGGAAGGGTGTATTGGTTTTTTACATGATGGACATGGTTTAGAATCCTATTCTCTAAAAATAATCAGACTCAGGTTTGTTGAATATTTTGGGAAAGGAAATGTTTTTATTTTAGATTTTGTGGTTTCCAAATGTTCTTTTTTTTTCTGACCCCCATTTGTGCCACTCAACATCCATAGACCAAGCTATTTTGTAGTTGTAGGTTTCTGGTTTGGTTTTTCTTAGAGATGGTTGGTATTTTGGTTGGTGATGACGAAGAGTTCATGTTGAGATAATGATATCATGGTTAAATCTCAGTTTTGTATTCACTTTTATTTGTTAAATTGTTTTTTTATTTGGATCAGTTTTTGTGTTTATTGATATTCAGTTATTATTGGTTATTTTCAAGTTCATTTATTTATTGATCTCAGTTTATTGGAAAAAAATCATTCCCATTGTGGGGGTTTTTCCACAAGAAAGAACTCATTATGATCATAAGTTTCAATGAATGGAAAATAAAGGTGGATGATTTTATTCACACGTGGGATATGTTGGCTGACTGACTTGAAGATATCATCGAGGATGACCCAGAAACAAAGGTTGGTACACTTTATTTGAAATTATTTAGGTAAGAGGAATCCAATTTACTAATTTTATAATATAATGTTTTAGTTATCTTATATGGTGTGTGAAACATGTGACTAAGGAATATAAGACTAGTGACAGAGTTAATTTGTGAGGTTTCCCTCTTCACCCATAAAAGTGTTTTTCTTTGAAAATAAAATATTGATTTAGAGGTAAATGAAATTAAATAGTGGTTTTGTTATATAACAGACCATTTGTATAGATTTTTTTTACACATAAATTAATTAATATTTTTTATACTACCTTTGTATAAACATCAACCCATATAAACATTTATAAAATTTTCACACAATATATTTCTCCCGTAGCTCAAAACATTCTTTTAAGAGCTCCCAATGATTTCCATAAAGCAATGAAGTCTTCAAATAATGCTATTAAATATTAAAATATTATGATTAAATATCACTATGAACAATCCTAATGGTTGAGAGTTTCAATATTGGTGAGAATTATTTGGAAATTGACATTATACTTTTGTTGAAATCATTCACACCTAGACTAGCTTTGTAAGTTATCCAATCATCATGGAGTTACATGGACTAAATAAATATTTTTTTACAATTAATTACTATCATATATGAATAATTTGATATCCTATAACTTGTTATCATTAATTGGGGTTATTTTATCCTTCATTTAACATTACAACTCTTTTGAATCCTTTATCTACATTTATTCCTAAAAACACTATCATTTTTTACCATTAGTAAAAAAAATTATATAATTTGAAAAATACATTATTATAAGTCATCATACATTGATTGATCTTCTTAAATCATCATGAGGTTTATTTGTTAATAGTTATGGTGTGAAACTTTTTGGTACACCTTCAAACTCATTTTTTCCGGTAAATTTTATTCTTCCTTTCAATTTTTTTAAACTTCATATAGTTATTTATACAAAATTTCTTAATTAAATTCCCCATTACATCATCTGATGATCTTATTATACTAATAATACTAGATGAAATATCAATGATCCTAAACAATATATCAAACAATGTAAAATGATTTGGAGTTTACATAAAGCTTATAACATACATTGAAATATATATGTATATATGTTAAAAAAACATAAGAATCATAAATGATAAATTCTTACCACTTTTATTAACTATAGATCTCAAGGTATAGATTCAACTATGGACATAGAAAAACATATATTAATGATATAAAATTCCATATTCATTGTCTCTCCCCAAAAATTCTTATATAATCTTTAGTGTAACCACATACTTCTATTACATATTTTTAATTCACTACCCATATAATTAATCAAACCATTCTATTATGGTGTACATGGAAAAATATAATCTTAATGAATTTAATTTTTTTGAATCGCATTCCTTGAATTATATACCAAAATAATCTCTATTTCCACATGGCCTCATAAATTTTTTCCTTAAACCTACTCAATATTTAATAAAGGATAACAAAATAACCCTATAAGGGAATGAATAGGTATATGTCCCCGAATATCAGCATGCACTAGGACTTGATTTCTAGTCTTTATTATTATACCTCCTTTCAGAAAAGAAACCTTAATTTTACATCTGAGGAATCATTATTTTCATTTTAGAAACATCAATGACTCTATCTTTGGTATCATTTATTTAATTTATAAAACCTTTATCCCTTTCAAACTCATTTGGCCTAAACTAAATTTTTTTAATTAAAAATCCCTAATTGAAAATGTAGTTTTCACCAAGTCCATTTAATTTTTTTATCATGTTTTAGAATGGTTCATTCCTCCCTGCATGATCTATAACCATGTTCCCTTTATTTATCTTCCAGGTATCAAAATTTAAAGTGGTATTAAATCCTATATCATCAAGTTTATAGAACCTGATAAGATTTTTGATTGGTCTAGGGTTATGTTACACATTATTTAGAATAAGAAAATTCCTTTAATATATTTTATTTTTACACAGCATTTTCCAATAATTTATATGGATTCATCATAAAATACCTATAACTTACCAAAATATCATAAAAAATAATTATTCAGTAAACTTATAATATATTTTAGTGTTGAAGTTTGATATCTAGTTTACTTATTATTAAACATTATGTGTAATATTCTTTTTTTAGATTATGAGTGATAGGAGATGGATATTTTGGTGTTAAATTTTTCGAAAATGATAGATGTTTTGGTCTAAATGAAACCATGACATGAAATAGTGAAACCCCACCATGGATTTATGTGACCGTGGAAAACATGAAAAGAAATAGTGTATTAGTAATATGTTTTAGATTTTTTTTCATATTTGGTAATTATTTGGTTGAGTTATGAGATTTATTATAATTGTAGAATTATTGTTCATAGTAATATTAAGGTTTTAACGAAATAATTTAACACTATTGATAAGGTAATCCAGTACATGATTTCTTATTGTTCCCCATGTTTTTTGTTTATTCCTTAGAAAAAATGAACCGAGAGGTAAAACAGAAAATAAAAGTGGGAATGATAAAATTTGGATCCTGCTTCAGTTATCTTAGTGATTAATTCAAGGTATATTGAGTATCAACTTTAATAATAGTATCTTTAAATATATAACTTAAAAAATTATGGTTTATTTAGGAATGATTTCAAGATTTTTAGAAAACATGGAATGGATTTAGTGACCACACGAATGTTCTTTCTTGAATCACTTTTATTTTACATGGAAATATTTTATTCTTATAAATTTCTTCATAAAAAATGAGAAATTTCATATAGTACGAATTAGAATTTCATTATCTAAATTGTCTCTTTATATCATTACCTAATTTGGATTATTCATTATTTCATTATTAACAAATTAGAAATCTAAAAGTTGTGTTGTGATCATAGATGAATGAGATCCATTGATATTTTCATTTTTTTGGAAGGAATTTTTTTTGGGACTGAAATTAACTTATAAATTTAATTTATTTTAAATTGATGAGATTCTCAAATTCTTATGGTTATGGGGGAATTAAATATTTTTTCATGGTGAAGATTGATTGATAAACTAATGGCAGGTGACCACTTTCATTATCATGGTGTTAAATTGAATATTTATATCACCATTTGAAAAATATAATGTTTCTATAATTCAAAAACATGTAAATTGTTTTTAAAATCATGGTAATATCCTATTTATATGGTTTTCATTAATTTGGCCTTAATATCTTTTGAATCAGGTCTATTTCTACAGTTCTATAGAAATTGTGGCAATATGTGGCTTTTACAATAAGTAAACAACTATGGCTAAAGGTTTTCACTTTTTTCAAACATATTTCCATGGTTTGAAAACCATAGAAATAGGTGCAAATTTACATGATCTTAAATGGATTATCCCATGTTTTTAATCCAAGGAGAGAGGTTCAAAATTTGAAATAAACAAACATCTCACGTGGTACGAAGCCTAGACCTCAAAGAACCATATAAGTGACCGAACCAATCGATTGTGGCATGTTTTTTGTATATTAATAATTATTTTATTTAATTACAATTAAATAGTAAAAATTATTTATTATTATTACTATATATTTAAAAATAATAATAAAATAGTCAATGCATACCACCCCTATTACCACGGTTGACCAAAACTATGGAAATAGGGGTCACTAAGGAACCCTTAAAGCCCTCTTTTTTGATATTCCTAAAAATATGGGTTATATGATATCTTTATTTCCACTATTTTGGTAACTAGTGAAAATGGGTACCCCATATGGACACTATTTTAGTAAATTGTTCATGTTTTACAATTATTTCGATAATTATTAAACCGTTAAAATAAAGTGTCTACTGCCGTTGATTTTTGAAAACCATGGAAAAACCCCCATGGAATTACCATAAATTTAAAGTATGTAAATGAAATATTTATCCTTATTTGGATTTTAACAATATGTTTTTTTTCAAATGTAATTGTAAATAAATTAATTTTAATGGAAAGTTTAATTAGAAGAAATAATTTGTCATAATTATCTAAATTATAGGTGATAAGATTTTGAAAATATATTTTAACATTTTGTAAATGTTTAATACTTGATAAAATATTTGAATATGATATTAAATGAAAATTTATCATTATTAAATAATATAATAACGATGTTTTATTGTTATAAATTAATGTTTAATTAATTGATGATGTTATAGAGCACTATTTACTTTTATTTAAATTCGTATTTATATTTTTTTATTTTTTTATTGATCAGGAATAAAATAAAAGAGTTAATAAATGTTATTATACATTAAAATATGATTTTAAGTATTTCATGGGGTAATATGTTCCTCTATGGAAGAAATCATGAGGGGTAAATGTATCATTTTGTTGTTTATTATGAGGGAAAAATACCATGACATAGAAAAAATATCCACATCCCATTATTGATGACTTGTTTGATCATCATGAATGCGGTAAATAATTCAAAAAGTTAAGTAATTGGTTTTTATATCATCAACTATGTTTGAAATTGGTTAATATAATCAAGACATACTTTCATAAAAGATATTTATACTATGAATATATCATCATTTTGTTCTTATATATAATTTATTAAACTAACTTCAAGTGTTAGAAGAATGTAGTCTTTAGAGAGTACCACATATAGTGAACAAGGATCATAGTGTATATCAATCAAAAATAACCTCATCACACGATGTCGATTCTTTGAGTATAGACCTTCTTTATTGGGGAATATATCACATAATATTAATTCATGAATTTGACAACATCATATGACCCTCAAAAAAATTGATAAGAAGATCACATGTACTATATCTATATATGAGTATAGACTTCATAAGATTATCTAAATAGATGGAATATATGTCAGACATTTTATAAAAGATTTCACATCTCTTGAAGCATAATCAACAATTTAGGAAAAGATTAAAAAAATTCATAGCTTACTCTAGATTTTCTAATCCTCAAGGACTGTATAAGATATGTATCAAAGTATAATGATTCTCATGATTCATATCATTATAACCTTAGATATAGGGATTCAATAAATAACATTCACCAATATTATTGAAATGACATGGCGTATGAAACTCAATGTGGTATACAAGGTGGATTATTCAGAACACAATACTACTTATGTGAGTCATGGGTTGATTCAACAAATCTAAATAAAATCCTACCCTTATTAATATTAATATTTATTGAAAACCTATAATTCTCATTGATGACCATACCTTAACAACAAGTCAATGACATAATTTGAGAGGTTAATTATTTTTATTTCACATTATACACAAATAAATCCAACATGAAGGAATATTAAACTGTAATGTACATTTGAATATTATTATAAATTTTATATTAATAATAATGATTATTATTATTAAGAAAAAAAATAAATAATCACCCATCCAATCATATTCTATTTGACATAACACTAGAATGTTACTTTGTTTAGCATAATTTTTGTGTTTTTTTAAACTCAATAAATCTCTATGTAATACTCTCCACATAATCATGTGACAATATAATAAATTCCTCCTATTAATTTGTTTTATTGAGAATAATTTATCAAAAATTAATGATTCAATAATGGTTACTCTCAGGAATCATTTTCCAGATTTGTTTCTCATTGAATATAGTATTCAAACTAGTTTAATCATAATATCAAATTTTAGGATGTTACTAACTTATGTGGTCCACATAGAATGAATTCTAAATACATCATCATCATCATTTTTAGAAATATTCCACCATAAATTTCTTTTTAGGTCGTTTTGGAATCACAAGTAACAGATTACACTATTTCATTATCAACACATCCAAAAATCATTTTGTTATTTATTTTGATACAATTTGTATTTTGGATTGTATATTAATTTTTTTTTATCATTGAATTTTTATAATTTATAAAGTTCCTCCGCATAAATCATAGAAAATATATTCTCTATAAAATAAAACTCTAGGAAAACAAAAATCATTTATTTTGTGATTAAATTTAATATAATTTTAGTTTTAATATTTAAAAAATAACTAATAAATCAGTATTATATATGGTGTTCTATGTGTTCCCTGAAATGTTTTTAAAAGAAGGTAGGAATCTTAAGAAAATTTCATGGATGATTAGTGCAATGTTGATTCCCCATATTTCAAAAAATACCTTGGACACACTATCTTATGCTAAATAACATTTATTTTTTCCATATATGCATGTAAATATTGTAAAAGAATATAATTAATCCTACACCATGTGTATTAATACCCCAATTTCATATTTTCTATAAAAAATAATTTTTAATTGACTACATATCTTATCATATAATACATATTAGGAAAAAAATCGCTTCTTTTATTTGTATTTATCTATGTTTGAAACATTATTTTTTATTTAGATTTTTGATTATTAATAATTTTTATTTATCAATATAATATAAAATACAATCTCTACTAATTCATAAATTTATTTTTTAATTCTTATATATAAAAAAAATTCATTTATATACATTTTATTTCATAAAAAAATTAAAAAGGAAAAATTCATTTTTGTAACCCCAATTCCATACATTAATACTCTATCTATATCATCAAACCCTATTATATGTCTTAGATAATTTCATCTAAATTGTTAATTAATTACTTTAACAAAAATTCATTATGTTTAAATGACTAATTTTTACTATTGGAAGAATCCGATATTCTTTTCCATTATAAAATTTTATCCTTTTGGCGTATCAATGCAGTATTAGAAGCGAGAGATTCTAGGTAATTCTTATCTATCATAGACACTTTTATGAAACCATGTAATAAATTTATTTAAGTCAGTAATGTTTTCATAACAATTACAAATTTTATTTCATAGAAAATTCAACAAACAATCCATCCCTCAAATAATATCTTCAGTCTCACTATGCCATCGACATGCTCAAAAAAAATTATAAACATGGTGAAGGATGATACTCCATTGGTAATTTTACGTGTAATGATATTGAAACCAATATTAATTCAATATATGTTTCTTATAAGTATATATTAGATCCACCCATTGATTAAATTCAACATTTTTTTACTAGGGAAGGTACTTCCCAAACATAGAGAATTCAACTTCTTTCTTGAGAACGATACCTGATATCATATACCATACTAGAAAATTTCCCAATAAAGATTTTTTATTGTTTAATATTCATATTAATTTATTATTTTAGGAAAATCATAGTTTTGTATCTATAATAAGAACATTTATCAAATTATTATCAGATTTTACTATCATTTAATATGGACATTTACTAACCATGTTCCCATAAAAATAGTGACCTTTTTTATTTTTGATTATATCAATTAGTGGTCTAAGATCTATATTTCATCATTTATTACACGAGTTAAACATGTAAATAAGTCACAAAAATATCTATTAGTAAATAATATCACCTATATAAAATTTGAATCCTGGATAGTTGAGTGGAAAATCCTTTCCAAATCCATTATATATAATATCTAAATTTAATTCGGAAATTTCCTAGAGGTTATGGTATCATATGAAAGTGTAACATAAGACATATGTAGTAAATAATAAAAATAATATGTATTATCACCCCATTAATTAAATTTCATAAATAAAATAATTTAAGGAAACTCAGCTTGGGCTATGCCTTTTTAATTGAATGATCAAGGTTTTAAAATGTTTTTTATTTTTATGCTATCAAACACATAGAATTTTTAAATATAAATTAATCACATAATTTTATATTTTATATTCCCTTTATATATTTTCATTTATCTATGGATTTATTTTTTATTCATTTTCCTTCCATTAATTTTTTGTAAACCATAAGAAAATATAATTATACCTATTATAGTGTAATCCTTGCATAAATATTATTAAAATCGTTTATATAAATACTTATAATAATATTAAATCAACAATACCTATAAGATTTAGCATAAGGAAATATGTATCAAACTCCTACTTTTCATGAAAAGTGAAAAGAGGATTTACTAATGAGAACTCCCCCAGGATTCCCTATACCAAGCATCATTTACTCATTGGATTCATAAATACCATAATAATTAAAATACATAATATTTATAAAATATAACTATATTTTTAATTCATTATGATAACCAAATTTAAGTAAATGATATGGTAGAATAAATAAATCATTTTTATAGTTAAAAAGTAAATCGTTAAATGTATGCTTGAAAATTTTAATAAGTTTTTAAAACATTTTTAAAAAGAAAAACAATAATTTTTAATATAAAAAAAATATTCATGAACTCTAAATAAGGAAATTATACTTTATAAATTATCATTTAAAATATTTAATCACAAGAAATGATGTTAAGAAAAACTCAAAATCAACTAAGAGACACTATAAATATTTCAAAAATAAACTTGAAAAAATTATCTTTTAACAAATATGAATATTTATTTTTATCCATTACATTTTTTATATGAGTACATTCATATTAAAAAATGATAATGTTTATAAACCCTCTTATTAGTGAATAATTAATTTTTTTTATTTTATTGTAATAATATAAGTAATTTGACTATATTTCATATTTGATTATATTTATGACATTGACCATTCTATCAAAAATCATTTTGGAATAATTTAAATAATTGTTAAATAAGTATATTCCATAAAAACGTTTCTATTTTCATTTTTAAATATTTATAAATTAATATGGATAATTTTAAATTATCCCTTTTTTAAATTTATAAGAACATAATTAATTATTTACCATGTAAATACATATTCATCCATGATCAAATCTAAAAAATAGTTTTTGTATGGTTTAAAGTCTGATAATAGGGGTCCCATAAACAATGGTTTGTTGGAATTTTTTTAAATAACATTATTTTATATCATATTTTATGATATACTATATCAAGTATTTTATTTAGATCAAAACTATATCACAAATTATAACAAGAATGATAGATCCCATGATATATTAATCAAAATTTATATATTATAATATGTTATATAGTTATATCATAATGCATGATTTTGTTCAAAATTAATACTATCAAATATGATAGGTTTCAGATATATCATTTGGTTTCCAGAGGTAATATTTTATTATTTCTTGTATATCATTATTTCGATGCAATAGCTAGTTTTTAGCCACAATAACAGTTGGAGTTGGTGATATCTTATATTATGATTCCCTACGTCATGCACTATGAAATATTTAAAACAAACTGAATCCCACCATATAATATACTATTATATAATATAATAAGTGGTAAAGATATCACATCATATGATATCACATAATAGAAAAATACACCAAACCAAAACATATATATTTTTTATGACATATAATTCAATATTCAGTTGTTATTTATTTTAAATATGATTATGAGAATCATGAAGCATGGTAAATCTATGATTTGTCTAAAAGGTATCTAAGGTTATAATTATACCCTTTTAATATAGTGAAAGATAATAGACACCTTAATCCCAAGATCACCATATAATTTTAAATTTAATATAAGTATAGAAAATATGACCATACAACATACACTAATTTTGGATTCATTTAACATATCCAATCAATTTATTGATAAAGATCCCTACCACTAATATATATCCATCGGATTAATGAGTCACCCAATTTTTTGGAATGACCCTCATTTACCAATGATATGATAGTACATCTTAAGGAAAGTAAAGAAGGTGGAAAATAGTTAAATGAGAATATGTAGGGAGATATGAAGACTTGACCAAACATCTCAATGTATATTTCTTATTTATTTAGTCCTTAATTATTCTATTCTTATCCCCATGAAGTTAATGATGTATTATTAAATTTAGGAATAAATTGAAGATTGTTTGAATTATTCTAACACCTTTGACTAAAACTGCTCTCCTAAATGTCTTATTAAATAAAATAATATAATTGGTGATTTACAATAGGGTAGCTCCCAAAATGTTACCAATTAATATTTATATACTATTTATTAATTGTAATATTCAATTTTAATCATAGAATATTATTAATTCATATCAAAATATATTCAAATCATATTTTCATGAACATACCCATGGTATCAGGGAAAGACACCCATGTTGTCTAGTGGAAAGGATCACATGGAATATCAAATCCCCATGGGTTGGTATATACTAAATAAGAATATATGGTCCACTCTTGGGAGTGGGTTTTCTAAATTAGTTTGATAAGAAAATGTTATAACATAACTAGAAACCAAGATGATACATTCTTGAAATATTAATAATATGCACAAAATATAGAGTAAACCAAATGAGATATAACTCATAACACATAATAATACAAATAAATTATCATTATTACATAATATTGATAGACAAAATGTAAATAAAAATCCGAACATACTTGAATGTGTAAGTGATCGACACATAAAATTAAAAGAATGAACCAAAGAATATTGAAATACATAAAAATAAATCTAATCCTAACATGATGTCACCATTAAACATAACCAGCATGGTCCATTCCCTGAGATATATAAGAGAATAATTCCATAAATATAAGCTTATTGAGAACCCGAACCTCATCATGAAAAATACACCAAGTCCTTACACACTGAGTGGTACTATTTGTGCGTTGGAAAAATATACCCAAATTTACCACCATGATAATGGTACATGAATTTAATTTAACTAAATATTTTAGAAATCCCATTTTAAAATACAGTATTTTAATGTGAGGGTATTGTAATTTTTAAAAAAAAATTCATTCACATGCCAGAAATAATTTCTTAAACCTCAATATTATATTAAATAAAACCTTATCCTTTTTATTAGAAATAATATTTTAAAAATTAACTTAAAAAATCTTTTTTTATCAACATAATGAGAGATAAGTCATAGTTAGATGATTAAGATGATAAGTTTTCAAGTAAATATAGATGAATGTGGTATTAAAATATTTATAAAAGGAATTATGTTTTCAAAATCTGCATGAAAATAATAATTCTGAACATAAAAAACTAATACTAAAAATTGATATTAAAATTAGTCACATAAATAAAAAGAGAGAAAACTATATAAAACAAGTCATGATAAAATAATATATGAAATTAAAGTAGAATCAAAATCATACTGTGGAAAAATAATGTATTGGAAAGTATTTCATAATCAAGGGATAATACCAATGTCTTAGTGACATGATCTTAGGCATATTGGGGGTAGAACCATTTAGCACTATAACTATTATGTTCCTAACATCTAACCTCCAAGAATTCCTCTAACCATCCACATTGTGTTTCACTACCAATTGGAAGATCCTAATATTGTAGTGAAAATATTTATTAGTATGCATACACAAATAAAATAGTTACAATATCGCAATATTCCTCAATGATAACAAGGGTTCCGATGATGTTTTCAAATTGAGGTTAAATTTTTTTAACATGTTAGTAATATATCAATTTAATATAACCATAAAAATTAGGATAATAAAAATCCCTCATCACACCTCCAACAACACATTAATAACAATAATATTAAAATTTAAAAATATATAAATACATATTAATTTCCACATTTAAACACACAAAAAATATGAATCAATGAAAATGAGGTAGCTCTAAACAAGAATTTTATTTATGATGAGTTCGTAAGGTGCTCTATTTCCTAAGGGTTTTGCCAGTTTCCGTCCCCCTCTTATCCATCTCAGGTTGGTTGCGAGCCCTCTCCTCGACACTTCTGCTTGGCGAGGTTGTGGTTGGAAAATCCTATTTCAGTGGGGGAATCTTGAGACTTCTTGGGCTTGACCATCTTGGTGATTCTCCTCATTTGATAACCTATTCTAATTACCCATTCTTCCTTAGATCTGGATTGGGCTTCCCATGGTGGCACAATGAAGGTATATTCGCTGAGTTCTAGCTTCTGTGGTTTGAGGGATGAAGCATAGTTTTCTATGTCAACTGTGGGAGTGTTGGGTGGATCATTGTGGTCTCCAAAAGAGGTCTTGATGGATGTGATGAGTTTTTTGGATCTGTCTTGTGGAGGGACTTTTTATGGAATGTTTTGTATTTTGGGTTTCCTTCAATATGGTGATGGTTTTAGAACAATTATTTTTTGACTACGTGAATTGGATTTGGATTTGAATTTTCCTTGAAAAATTACTTTAAATCTTATTGTGTGATTTGTGGGTGAATTTGTTTGGTGGTTTTTTCTATTGTGTGTCCTATGGTCTAGGTATCAAGGGCCTTTGTATCCGTATGTTCTTTAGGTACTACTCCAGATGATGTTTAGAGAAGAGTGTTTTCAAAAGACCATTGCTATCTGGAATTGGATGTTTGAGAGGGTATGGATTTTACATTAGTACCAGGCCCGTGCATCTCTGCACGAAACAGATAGCTGAGAAAAGATGAAAAGGTGGAAGCAGGGCTTAACATTTTTTATGTTTGGGAGGGTCTTTCCTCTTTTTAATTAATATGGTTTAATCGCTTTTGGATAGTAGTGGTATGTTTTTTCCCTTATGACTTGGATGTTAGGTGGGGTTCCCCATCAGCCCTTAAAAGGGGCTTTATGATAATGAAAAATTAATTTTCGGTCCTTCTAATCATGGATGTAACTTAATTTATTAATTTTTTTTTGTACAAGATACCAACTATTCCTTTTACAGTATGTAGATAATCATGTAAATAAATTCCATTCATTGAAAACCTATATTGAAACCATGCATAATTTTGAAATCTCATTTGAAGTAATGAGTAGCCTCAAACATAAAAAACCATATCCATTATATCATTTACATATTAATAAAAAATTAAACAACATATAGAATATCCTGAACATAATTAATTTTTATATAAATACTCAACATAAAAGACAAAATCTTCATAATCAATAAATAATTAAATTATAACTTAAAAATCCCTTAAATCCATGAAATATGACAACTGTAATAATAATATGATTAAAATAATATTTTAATTATATATTACATGATAAAATCCTTAGTAATTTTACACAGCACGTTTTAAGAATAATTGTTTTTAAGAGATTGACGATAGAAATGAATAATAAATCAGTTTAGATTTTTGTTTTTAGAGTTAGAAAATATTGCTAAATAATCTATCAATTTTTTTAATAATTAATGAATATGAATAATTATAAGGAAATTAGGTTTATAAAAAGTTTCACTATATCATTTTTCAATAATAAAAATTTCATGAAAACACCAAACTCAATGATGCATTGGTAGTGTGAAACTCCCATGTATGGAAAGAAGAGGAAAGAATTAAAAATCTAAACACCATATAAAATAGTGATCACATGGTAATGTTAATCCCTCAATCTTGAACTATCCTAAATACCCTAGTACATTGATACCCAAGCCGGTACTGACATGGCCTGAAGTGCATTCCTGATCCCCATGGGTTGGTGACTAGCACCTTACATCATACTAGAATCACCAGGTAATGATTTTTCCAAGAAATAATAGAATAAAAAAGATACAAGTCAATATTCTCAATGAACCAAATTGAGAATGTACCAGAATCAAATAGGCAAGATAATACCCAACTTAACTTCAATAAAAGATAGAAAAAATTCCATGATAAAATCTCAGACATAACCTATATAACTGGTTGATCACATCTTTATTGGAAACCTATATCACATTGGGTCCCAAGGATCAAGAGAATATATGGCCTCTAAGTGGAACATTTCCTTTCATAGTAACTATCACAAGATGATCTACAAATGCTGAAAGGGAAAGGGTGGGTGTGAAATAAATAGCCTAGTAGGGTCTCACCGACTATTATATAATAAATTCCATAAAAATCAAACCAACTATTATTTTAATTTAAATAAAAAAGGCATATAATAAAAATAAAATAATTTTATAAAAAAATTATTTTATAATAAAAAATATGGTTGATATATAAAAACATGCTTAAATTAACTGATTATATAAAAAATTTATATAATATTGTTGGCATGAGTAAAATAGTTCAATAATAAATTTATTAGAGTAATCTACCAAAAAATTTAATAGAACTATTTAATAATCCATGTGGTATTTTAGTTTTTGGTAATAGCATCCTCCCTCTACTCTATTAGTGATCTTAGGTCAATGTGTGCAAACATACCATGACATTGGACAATGAGAATCATCTCCCCAATGAGGAAAATCATGCTGCGGTATATTTATGTTCTTGTTTTCACAATATATCCAGTGACACTGAATTATATCCTTGAGTTTTGGTCTCAATTATCCACTCACTCACCAGTATAACATGTGCTTTATTCAAAAAATAAATCAATCATGAGGAGAGAAATCATTTAAAATCATTTCAAAATACAGTTACCCAATTTTTAGTTTTGAAATGAATTTCTAATTTCAAACACATAAAATAGGGTTTCATCAATTCATTGATTTTAAAATAATTTCAATTTAATTCATTTTTCGTTAGGTTTAATATCAAATCACTTCTTAAAATAAATTTCCTAAACAAGTTATCAATTTTATCGGATCTACCCAACAATTTCATTTCCCTTTAAATTGGAGTTTTCTTAAAAATTTCCATCCCCTTTCGAAATTATAAATAAATTATCTCAAATATATTTTTTATATCATTTAAAAAATAATTTTTAAAAAATAAATCAATATAAGTTTTCAATTGTAGAGAAAAATAAAATGTATCCACCTACATTTCATCTACAATCTACTAATAACCTTTAATAAGGAACACCAATGAAGAATACGGGTGAAGAAGATCAACAATGAAATCCTAGATCACAATCCACCTATGTTAACACTGGGTCAATTTCAAATCAAAATATCAAACAACTATAATCAAAGGATAATAGAAGGGATGAGGAAATAAAATCCAGGAATCTCCATAAAGACCAAACATTAAACCAAGACATCTAATAGGGTTTGAGTTTCTCATTGTGCACCAGAGGATTCCATGGGTTCACGGGAGGAGGGCCTATAGAATTCTCAATGAAATTAGAAAAAAAGTGTAAATAAAATCATTTTTGAAGGGGTTTTATGTCATAAACCCTAATTTTATGGAATAAATTCATCACGTTACCCATATATTTAAAAAGAGACACCTAGGGTTAAATAGTCAACGAGGAAAAACAATTATTGCACAAGTACCATTTTATGGTATAATCTACTCTTAGGAAATATGTTCATATTTTAAGACATAAATCACTTTAGACCAGAGTCCATTACTATTTATTTCATATAGTGAACAATTTACATTGTAAAAAAAGATTATATGATGTAAATTTCATTTGTAGTCAGAGCCCAGTAGCAGCCCACTATAGTACCACCCATAAAGGCTCCAATTAAAAATAGACCCAAGGTGAATAATCAAAAACCATTTAAATATTTATAACTAAAATTTATTAATTAATAAAAGCATAGATCATTTAACTTTAAGTCATTTTCCCCAAAAAATCAATCCATTCTTGAAAGTCTCAACATTCTCCGAAATAAAAAGGGAATAAAAACAAAATCCAAGAACTATCTGAAATAGGCTAATGAGGTGTTAGTTCCTACCCAACACAAACAATTTATGCCCATATAAATCCTATCAAGAATATTCCAAATCATATAGTTAAGGCCACTACTCTACCATTAATTCCTCACTCTCTCTCTTCTCATATGAATTCAAACTATGTTTCCATAGTAAATAAAAATAATGTATCATCTTCCCATAAAAAAAGACTCAGAATCAACATTCCGGACTAGATTCTTAATCATGGATAAATCAGGATCAATATCAGAATCATCTGAGATCAAAACATGGTAAGGCTCATAAAGATACTTTTGAAAATATGATACATGAAACACACAATGGATTTATGTCAAATACAATGGAAGTGAAAAATGGTATGACCCTTTCCCCATATTATCAACAATATCAAAAGGAAACACAATCCTTGTTGTAATATTTACCAGTTTCCCAAGATTTTGATAGTCCAATAATAATGAAACCCTCAAGAATAAATATCCTCCAACTAAAAACTCCAATGTTTATTGATAAAACTTATCACATGATTTATACCAGCTCTATGTCGTTACCATTCTCTAACTAAAAAACTGAATCTTCGACATCATATTTTGGAGTAAAGTGGGTCCAAACAAGTAACTTTCTCCAATACATAACCAATGAAAATAAATTTAAAAGGCCATACTTACATGAACTCAAAAGCATCCATTCTGACGGAAGACAGGTAACTGTTATTATAGAAGAACTCAACTAGTCCCAATTGGTAATCCTAAGATCCAACAATGTCTAGAGTGAAATCATGTATAAATTATTCAAAAATATGCATATAAAATTCTATTTATCCATCAACCTATAGATTACATGCCATGATCCAACATACCTTGGATACCATGTCTATAAGGAGGCCCATCTAGATGTGAGAAGTGAAACTAGGATCTTTATTAGAGATGATAAGATATGGAATTTCATGCAATCAAAAAATATCATGCACATAGAGACAAAACATGTCCTAATCATTTTTTTCAACCTAAATGGGTATAAAGTGATATGATTTAGTTAGAATATCCATCATAACCCACATCACATTATTTATTTATGGTTTCTGCGGCAATTCAACCCCATGGTCTATTGAAATCTTATCCAACATCCAAGTCAACATTGGAATTGGCTGAAACAAACATGAAAGTAACAATTTCTTCGATTTGAAATATTGGAAGGTATAATAATGAGAAAAAAATTCATCTTTATATCTTCTCATACATGTCGAAAAAAATCATTATTTTATATCACAATACATATTTATGCTTCTTGGGTGCACCGACTACTAGGAATTATGAAAATTCCCTATCACTGCCTTTCACAGAGGATAACATACAACAAACCAATTCTGAAAACACATGATAAACTATTAAGAGAATGAACACTAACCAGTGGCCTCCCTACTATAAATAGGGTCTATAATTCAAGGGAATTCCTAATAATGTTTTTCATCCTGAAGAATCATCTCAAGAAGAGAAGAGGTCAGATGAAATTTTTCTAAAATAACCTCAAACTCATTCTACGAGACTCCCCTATGAAATTATGAAATGTGATATATTAATTTACACTCTTATGATGATTATTCCACTACATTGGTTGGAGGTTTTCTACTCAGTACATCAGTAATAAAATTTCCCTCACCAGGGGAATAGGAAATGATAAATAAAATGATTACAAGCACTCCACTCAACACATTTATTAGAGATGCAATTTTTTTGAGAGAAGATAAACTCTATATTTTTCAGTGAAAATTAACTGTAAAAATATCACTAAATAGGTAATTACATAGAATCTTAATATCATAATTCATAGATAAAATATCTGGATCATGGGTTGGATTATTGTCCTTGTTTGACCTAATCTATATGTGACCATATGTTACCATGTGATCACCCTATATAAGGTCATAACAAAAACCCAAACCTAACACGTCATAGAAATACACATATCCATGACTAATATTTGGAATATTGAAAAATGATACAGTATTAAAAATAAATTTTGGCTCAATAAATGAACTATGATGTTTCTCATCCCAAATGAACTTCACACATTTGTAAGTGAGAGAAATCATTAGAGATTCAAAATTGGATAAATATTCGACAAAACTATGGTAATATCCCACCAAACCTATGAAGCTCCAAATATAAAAAACATTACATGAACTACTAAAAACATGGTTTTATTCATATCTAGGTCTTTAATAGTGCTATCTAAAAGAACTACTAAAGACCCCCTTTGTCATCTAAAAAAACACTTTTAAAGGGGTCCTTTAACAGTTCTTTTTTATATTATTAAAGGGAGTTATTAAGAGTGCATAAAATGTGATGTTAATGGGAGTTTGTTATCATTTTCTATAAAAAAGCACTGATTAAGCCCCCCTATTGTCAACACAAGAAAAAATACTGATAAATTATGGACCTTTATCATTGCTTTTAAAATATCACTGATAAAGGGGGGGATAGATCATTATTAGAAAAAACCACTGATAATGGTCCGCCCATTATCTGTGATTTTTTTCTAGCACTGATAAATGGCATATTTTGTAAAAAATATATTTCATCAAAAAATATATATTTATATAAAAATAAATTTATATTTATTTAAATACAGTATTTATATTTTAAATATTTTTTGATAAGGTAAATAGGAATTTACACTCAATATATAAGATATTTAGTGAAAATGGATTATAAAATACTTAAAAAATAATATTAATTAGTAATTTTCTAATTATTATTATGTAATAGTCTTTTAATAATATTTGGAAGACATAAATATTAAATGAATTAATGGATTGTAATAGATATGTTGAAAACATGAATTGAACTTCAAATGAAAATAACTTTTGATCTAGGTGTCCATTTGGGAAATACCACAAATCAAGTCAAACACTATGATGAGATCTATGCACTAATTACTAGGGGTAGCCATGGCGATATATTTAGTATCGAAAAAGTCCCATAATGGATCTAGAACTATGTTTTTCATAGGGGAATCCTAATTTTTTAACATTCGAGGGAATATCAGCCTCATTGAAGAGGGAATTATTTTCTTTTTTCAGTGCGGACTATAATTACTCCCAGAGATTATAGTCATATTAATATTATGGTTTAGAGATTTTATTAATTTTCAAATTATAATATTATTAATATTCAAATATATAATAATATATACATATTTTTTATATATTCCCATATAAAAATTTAATTTTATAAATAAATATGTAATCATATTTATAAATAAAATATATTTCTAAATATATTAAAATTATGTAAATAAAATAAAATATACATTTTAATTCAATTAAATATACATTAATATATATACATATATAATTCATTTATATAATATATATATATATATATTTGTGTGTTTTTTGACAAACAAATATAAATTTATCTATATATTCTGATATAAATACCCAAAAATTAATTTATAATATATGTAAATAAATATGAATATTTATAATTATATTTATAGATGCACACACACACACACAGATATATATAAATATATATGTATATATGTATGTGTGTATTTATAAACACACACACAGAAAACATATATTATATATGTATTTAAAAAAATATATAAATATATGAATATATAAATAAATACTTATATATAAATATATGGATAAAAATGTAACAATATATATATATATATCATAAAATACACAACAAAAAAATATAGGATAGTGTTAGAGGTGCGACAATATGGCGGGAGGTCCTAGTATTGAAACATGCTAGAGGCAGGGGCACATGTAGGATGTTGGGATTATTTAGAGCACTAATAAACTGGGGAACGCCTCAGAAAGTGGGTAACAACAATTGATAGGGGGAGAACAACTAAAAAAATGTGGGGGTAACAAGAGGTCAGAAATTTTTTTTGTCCCCATTTATCATCACTTAAATATCATAGATAATTGGGGCCTTTATTATTGATTTTTTAGTGTTGATAAATGTGTAATTTAGCATTGCTAATAAAGTGTTGTCAAAGGGGGAGTTTGTCATCACTTTTTGAAAGTTATTTTAAATGAAACCATTTAACACCGCTCACATTATTAGAGATTCTATACCACTGATAAATCCCTTTTACTAGAATTGTTAAAGGATGGATTTTTAGTAGTGTTGATTCCTCCCTCATTATACCAGATTTCACCTTCCCACGATCAACTAAAATACCATGTTTTGAGAATAGATGTCCAAATAACTTCCCTTCTTGAATCAAGAAATTACATTTTGAAATCTGTGTATAACATTGGCAATATCTTACTCCACAAATAATCTCAAATGACGCACATCGTCCACCAGGGTATGAGAGTAAACTAGGATATCATCCACAAATTATCAACATAAACGAGTCAAGGAATTAATGAAATGTCCTCTTAACAAAATCCATAATAACTTCAGGAGAATTAGTTAGATCAAGTGGAATAAAAAATACACATACTGTCCTTGCGTTCTTCTAGTGGTTATTTTCTAAATCTCATACTCTTTTATTCTAAAATGGTGATAGCCAGATTAAAGGTGAAACTTCCAAAACCACTTCACCCCTTTGAACTTGTCAAATAAATCCTCAATACATGGTATGATAGACATGTTCTCCATTGTAACTCAATTAAGTTTCTAGTAATCAAAACTTAGGCGAAGTGTTTAATCATATTTCCTAGATAATTGAATAGGTTCTATACAAGGTGACACACATGTGAACATAACCTTTTTTTTTAAATCATCCAACGGACATGTTTTTTATTTCAACTCTATTTGATTCATATGGTATGAACGAATAGAGACTGGATGAGTATGAGGAACTATATCCATAGAAAAATACACTTCTATTAATAGTGGGAAGCTAGATAAATTAGAATAAAAAACATTGTGAAACTCAATGATAACTATAAGGAGATCATCACTTAATTATTAATGCTTTAAATAATAATAAAAAACTAACATCACCCTACCCAATACTAAAAAATAAGGTTTGGTTCTACGTGAGCTCAGGTCCCACTCTCCCTGAAATACATGGAACAACCCATCAGGTGGAGTAAATACGATTGATTAAAGGCAATAGTCAACATGAAACTTACAAGAAATCATCCAAAAACTCCAAAAAATATATTCGAGTCAGTTGATGCAAAGGGCCAGAAAGATATAGGTAAGCTATATCTTTGATAGAGATAAAACAGAAGCAGTACATCTATGATCTTACTCTCTTTTCAATCTAAGGGCCATGGAAATATCTATCACATAAGTCAACGAATTCATATAATGGTTTCGTAGAAACCCCATGTGGGTTGATATAACTGATTAAGATACACCAGTATCTAATATTTTTGTCCCTAAAGATGAAACTAGTGTAATGGTACCTCTTACAGTCCCTGAACCCACATAAAATTCCTATATAGACTCTTCTATTATGTCAAGAAGCTTCATTCAGGGTGCCTATGGCTAGAAGCCCTTGCTTCTTGAAGCATCTAATTGCACCACAATAAATTTGGGTGCGGATGAGACCATTAAAATATATGGATCATAAATGAAATTTCATAACTTTAGTAGGTTTCTTGAGTGACCATATGAACTATAGATCTTTGGGGCTTCAGTTTAATCCTATTTCAAATTCCCAACCATTCCACACTACAGGCAACTCAAAAAGACTATTACATGCACCGAAGGAGGTCAAGTTGAAACCTACAATCTAAAAACACCAACGGAATAATAAAAATTTATATTTACTTTAATGAATGATATAGATCTTACATTGGGAGAAAAGGGAACTCATGTAATCCTTGACATACTAGCCCGGTCATGCTCATCCATCAACACTCTATCCAATACATAAACATAAGATGTGAGATCCAGCAAGAAATACTATGATTAGATACTAGTTTGAAAACCCATCACAAACCAATGATACCTCATCTTATTATTAAATAAAACCCAAGGTAAAAACTAAAAAATCACTTAAAATTGGTTTGAATATCCTTTCACGGTCCTTTCACTCTACCGGATGTTGAAAAACCCCAATACCATTTCCAAAACCATAGAATCTTGATATAACCACTTAGTGAAAATGACTTTAATGACATTCAAATCTATTTCGTCTGGATTCTTCTCCATCACCTTCAAATCCCACTATATCATGAATGTCCACTCAGGCATAGAGGTATAACATTTCACTTCAAAAGATTCATGCATTCCCAAAAACTCATAAAGAAGATCAATCGTCTTTAAAAAATTATATGACTATTATGGATAAATTAAAAATGTAAAATTTTGTTTGTTCTATTGAATAAACTCTTGGTAATGCTCTATATATTTTTCCTTTAGTGGTTTCACTATGAGAGCATGTTCAAGAATGGGGGCATGAAGTTTTCCCAAAGCTTGGACAACACACTCCACTATCTAAACATGATTCTATTAAAAAACAATTATATCCATACTATGGTGTACCATAAGATTAATTATGTGGACTATTCAAATGTATCCCTAGAGGAATAATTCTACTAAACATTAATATACAAAACTGAAAGCATCAACAAGGATACAAAATAAAATTACTCAAAAATGAGATATATGAATAAATATTCCATCACATATAATTCAAAAATTTAGATTAAAAAATACTCAAATCATAAGCTGAAAAACTAATATAAATGAGATCAATTTATTCAACAAATACACATTTACCAAACACCCATGGTGACTTAGGGATATTTACAAGGATTTATGATCATAAAATCACTCATAGCTACATCCTATTTGTGAGAAACCTTATAATCTATTTACCAGGACAACCAAACCTTCTTTTTAACATCAAGGAGAGATAAAAAACCTACCTTTGACATCACTTTTTCAATAACCACCCCGGATAACCTAGTTTTCTATTAACTAATCTTGTCTTGAAATGGATCGAAGGATGTTTCCACTCCTCATATGTTAGAGGATATCAATGTCTATCATACAAGAATCAAAAGGGTAGGATTTTTTCAAGAAACTACAAAAAACAAAAAATTCAGTATGATCAACACTCCATATAGAGGTAGTATTAGAGTCAAACATGTAAGACAATACCCAAAATTAAATCATCAATGGAAACAACATCTTTTAAGGATAACGTTTATACATATATGATGTAATAGGTGGGTCACATCTCCACCAATTAACTCTATCACTATGGGTCCCAGGGATCAATAACATCCACCACCTCCAAGTGGATCATTTCCTTTGCTAGGACCTGACATAAGATAGTCAAAAAACCACCAAAGAAAAAAAGTAGTGTGTAAACTAAACCACAAAGTTGGGTCACTCTATGTGTAAACAAACCAATTTCATAACAATTAAACCAATGATTCTTTAAATTTAAATAAAACATGGCATGAAATGACATTTACATATTTTCATCTCCCTATATGTGAAAATCATGCCGCAATAAATTTATGATTATTTATTCATTTTAAAACATGTCCAAGAGGTTTATATCAAATATTTATTTTCTTAATTACCCACTAACTACATAGAATCACATGGGCATCAGTTAGTCAATCAATCAATTAGGGGAAAATCAATCATTTCAAATCAGTTCAAAGACAATTTCAAAGTTTTATATTTTCAACATAGATTTATCTCTTCAAAACAATATCAAAGGTTTTTATCCATTAATTCCATTAAAAATAATTTTAATTTAATCCCCTTTTATTAAGGTTCAACATCAAATCATTTTACCAGATCAATTTCCAAATAAAGGCATCAATTTTTTCAAATCCACCCAAAAATTTCAAATCCATTGTAATCAGGGGTGGTTTTCATAATTCCCATGACCTTTTCAAAAACATAAATAAATCACTAAAAATAGGGGTTTTAAATCATTTAAAAATTCACTACAGATAAATTATTCAATTTATTTTTTCAATTATAAGGAAAAATCATATAGAACAACCTACCTTTAATTAGGGATAAAATAAAAACCTACAACGAGTAATGCCAATGAATAATGATGGAAAAGGAGATAAAAAATGAAATCATAGACACAGATCATCAAGGTAAAATATGATTCCATTTAGTATAATGATATTATTACACTATAATTGAAGGATAATTGGATGAATGAGAAAAAACAAGCGAGGACACTTATATGGAATCAATCGCTAAATCAAGATATTCGGAAGGCCTGAAGTCACTCACTATGCATGGGTCGAATCCTTGGGTTCATGAGTGGAGTTAATATAGAGGGAAAAATGAAATTATGAAAGAATTGTAAATAAATTTTTTGGGAAATATGATTTTACATCTTTAACCTTTATTTTAGGTCATATATTCATCACGTTATATGTACACAAAAAGGGCATTGCCTCGGGATAAAAACACACTGAAGATGAGATTATTGAATATTCCCAACAATATGATGTAAACATCTCATTTAGTGTGTGTTAATATTTTAAATATCAAAAAAATTTATCCCATAATCTATTCTCATGCCTTATGTCTAGCAAGCAATTGTCACTGTAAACTAAGGTTTTATGGTGAAATTTTCATCAACAACTAATTCCTTTAGCAACCCATGAAGAACCTCCCATAAAGTTTCTAATTCATCCCAAACCTAAATAAAATCATCTAAATAGTTTTAAATATTTACACCTAGTCTCCATTAATTCAAAAAATATACATCGCTAAACTTGAATCCCTTTTATCTGACAAAATATACTTGTCCTCCAAAGTAATGAAACACACCTAAACAAAAAGGAATTAAAAACAAGAGTTAAGAGGTACCTAAAATTGTTAATAATATTTTACACCTCAATAGTAGTTATATCCTTAATATCCCCATGATGATATGAATGAGATTAAATAATTTGAAAAAGAGATAAAATGATAAGAAGATTTGTGAAATGAAGATTTAACTTTGATAAACTTCACATTAAAAAAAATAGAGGTCAAACAATCCAATAAATATGTAGAGAACTTTTCTCTTATGAATCTACATGTTGAGACATACAAATGAGGAAAGTGGAGGCCTCTAGAGTCGTTAATAGTTAAAGGGTATAATGGGAAAATAATAAAATAACAATCTATAAAAAAACCCAATAGAGTGGAGAATTTTGATTTTAGAATAGTTGTACTAGATGGATTAGAATTTAAATGGTGAAAACACCCTAAAACTAAAATTTTAGTTCCTCTATATTATAAGGAAAATAAAATTTAATGATCCACACAAATAAACTAGATTCCAAAACATGTGTTCATCTTTTTTCTGTAGATCACCGGGTAAAAAGACCTAAGCAATGTCGAAATTAATAGTTTCACCATCTATACTTGAATTTTACATTGAAATCAACTCTAATATTATGAATATAATTACTGAAATCATTTATTAATTTTTATTACATTATAATAATGTTTAAGAACATAACAATAATATGATCTCCAATTTGAAGGTGTATTGAAATTGGAAAATTACATCCGTTAAAAATGATTAAATATAAAATATAAATCATTTATTATATCTATTATCATTGTGATCCTAAATTTAATGTTTTTATTCTTAATTTAATAATAATCCGGGGGAATAAATCAATGAAATGGTGATAAACAATCTAGGAAAGGGATAGAATAATCGAAATTTAAATGATACATGAATCAATATAGTACAATAGAAAGAATATTAATAATAATAAGTTTATAAAATGTAAACGATCATAATTTAAATCATGATGGAATAATTAATAAGGAAACATTATTGTATAATATCAATTAAAATTAAACAACATTATATTATATTCAAAACCCATTCATAAATGTAGAACAAAGTTAGCACCATGTTCACACAGAACACATATGGAAAAAACATCACTTCCTAAAATGTGAAGCAATCTATACAATATCCATAAATTATACTCAAAATATCATGATATATACCTCATTACCTACCACATTAGAGGAATATATAATTTTGATCCCCCCTTAACATCATAATATTATCATAATCAAGAATTTATTATTGAAATGGAAATGAAATCCAATAATTAACATGACATGAAATCATGAGAAATGAATGGGATCCAATATAACATCATAAAGATTATGTCAAAGAATATAATTAGATGGTATGAAAATATGAAGCTAAATTATTATTTTGGTCATGAATTGATCTCAATTGAAATAAGGAAATCATATTTCTTAGAGACAATCAATATAATCATTAGAAGAATCAATGCGACATTTAAAAATAATACTCTTTAATATAAATATTGAAGCTAACTAAGAATGAAGTCTAATGAATTATAAAAAATCATATCCCATGAAGACCACTAGGGAAATATAATTGAAATTATTTTATAGGAAAATTATATGACAATTTTTTTGAAATGATAAAATAAGAGGAGATAAATAAAAAATAAGATTTTATTTCAAAATTCTCTATATATTAGGTCTCATTTTATTTAATTACATTTATGCCTCATGTTCAATAAATATATGTGTATTAAAACTAAATTCTAAAATATTGTTCTATTCATTTATGTTATTATTTGTAAATTTTAAACATTCAATTTATATATTGATAATTTTGGTTTCTTTTTAAAATGTTTCTATGAGGAGTTATTTTAAATTATATAGTCTTCATTTTGGTTTCAATGTTTGAATTATTTATAATTTAAAATTTTTTCAATTAGCTTTAATAAGTATTGAATAAATCAAAAAAAACTTATAAATATAATATATAGTCTACACTAACCATCAATTTAAGAGGTGATAAATAAACCACTAACAACATCATTATAAGAGGATAAAATCCACCATTAAATAGACTTGTAAAAAAGAGGTGGAGAAAGTATATATACACTAAATGAATTTAAATAGTTAATCCCTATAATATGAATATTAATATTATTAAATATTATGATTGAAATAATTAGGGATGGTCTAAAATAAATGTTATTATGAAAGTACAATTAAAAGTAATTAAAATAAGAGGAATATTGTTACCTCTTTGTTGAATCTTTAATTCTTTGTCATAGGACTAATGACTTCTTAGAACCATTTTCAAGGTGATATTATTTTCAATAGTAATTATTTTATACTATAAATACATTAATAGTTTCATCTATATAGAAAAATAAATAAAAATAGATTTTATGTTTTATTCAACCATTTTTATTAATGATAATGTACACTTATATGGAACACAAAGTCAAGGGGTTCATTAATAATACTATTGATAATAGGTGTTCAAATATATCCATAAGAAACATAATGGGGAGCCCAAATGTTCACTTCATGAGTATTTTAGCAAGAGTATATCACAGTTCTCCCACTACGTCCCTATGTTCTATCAATAAATGGACTAAGAACAACAAGATACATTCCCTACCATGTTTAAAGAAGTCATGATGTAGTTGAAATGATATTTTTGACCTTTGGATTTTGGACTATGGGGGAATGATTTTTGTTATATACTTTTGATGTCATGTTTTGTTCCCCCTCATCCCTTAAAAGAGGGTTTATGACAATAAAAAATAATTTTCATTCAGTCTTCCTAATGTCCCTTTATAAGGAATAAATAATTCTCACTTATCAATACATGGGATTAGAAATATCTTTGGATTATATTGTCTTTGATTTTACATTGTTAGTGAATTTAATTAACTACCCTTGTAATGACCAACACTTTTATGAATAAAATATTCCTTATTAATTTGTGCATGTGTCACACTTGGTAACATAGTTTCTGATAACATTCATGAAAAAAACAATGGAAGGTAATAAATCCTTTATATATTAATTGGGACACTATATTTAGTGAATTAATATAGCCATAAAATTGAAAGAATTACAGTTATATGAAAAATTGAAAAAAAGATTACTATTATATGGAAATATAGATCTGCTTGATCGTCTAGAATGATCACACTCTTGAAAAATAGTATATAAATGAAACAAACTATTTTCAATCCAATATTCATTCGGAATATTAAAATTTATATAACATATTGGGAAAATAGAGTTGAATAATGTATAAGTGAAATATGAGGTATTTATAAAATGTAAGGAACCAATATGAAAGTTATAAATATGACCCTTAACAAGAGTTACCTAACAATTAGAATTTTACCCTCACCGATGTAATTTTAAAATAATTTTTAGTTACGCTATAAAAGTAAAATATTATTAATTTATCTCATCAAATAAATAAATATGTATTTTCATGAAGAAAAAAATATGGGTTTGTAATTTTTTGAAAATAAGCATATTTTAATGTATTGTTTAACAAATATAATAATTTTGAAGAATAATTATTTTCATAACATGTGTTTATAAAATTATTTTATGATGCATTATAAGAGTATATAATTTTATTTGGATATAGGTAATTTTTTTTTGGATTGGTAAATTATCCATAATATCAAAATTTAAATTTTTCCTTTAAATATTTTTTTTCTGATAGTAAGAAAATAATTTAAGAAAATGGATTTTATTTTGAAAACTACACAATAAAATATTTTTATGGTGAATTATTATATTTTTATAAAATAGTAGAATTTTTCGCGAATAGTGAAACAAAAAAATGGTATTTAACATTATAAGTTAAATTTAGGAATAACTAAGTCATGAATCATGTAATTTGTTTTTATATCAAAATCTAATGAATATATGAGAATCAGGTCAAGAGGAGGCTCCCATTTTTAAGAGAAAAAAATAAAGGTAGAGAGTAGGGGAAAATGGGGTATAACATGGCCAACAAACCCTCATTCAAAATAAAAAAAGAAAAAGGAAATATCATCAATATTAATAATCTAAACATTTAAAATATTCGGAATCGTTATTATAGTCAGAAAATTCATCACTATTGAGAGTCAGGATAAAAAATAATAAACCAATATTTATTATATTAAAAAAAATTCCATCTCCTCCACTTATAAATATTTCCTATCACAACCCCTTATACTCACTATTTATAAGGTATGGATTATGCTAAATTTCTTACCAATTAGATTCTAAAATTTCTCCTCCACATATTTAATGTTCTAGTCTCATAAAAAAATACAATAATTCTTAAGGTGTATTTCATGATATGATATTAAAATAGGTAATATTTACAATCTATTTATTTTAAATTCGTTTGTTCTTATACTTTCTCATTATCTCCCTGGTCTAACATGAAAAAAATGAATCCATTATAATTAATATATAATAATTTTATTGTGTTAATGGATTACAAATTATCCAACATCTTATAATTTCTTTCTAAAACAAAAATCTTGTTAATGATATGGTCTGTTCACCACCTCCATAAACAAAATACTTTGTTTTTTATCACATGAATAATGGCTTGTTTTAAGACCTTTATAACGGCTAAATATTATATAAATTTTTATATTGTATAATATTTATATTTTGTAATGGAAAAATGGTTACATTCTCAAATAAAACCAAGTATGGAAATTGTTGTCTAAAAAAACTAATTGAATTAACTGTATGATGAAAATAATTTTACACATCAACCATGTGTATTTTTAATATTATTTAAAATTTAAAATCATTATGAAATCATGGAAGAACATGAGAATTATACCATGACACTTATGGATTTTTTGATCCATTTCATAATGAACATATGAAACTATTAAACATAATAAAATGACATAAACAACATTGGGAGACTAGAAATGGAGAAAATATAAAATTTAAATGACTTCAAACAAGTAAAAGAGATATATAATAAATCAAATATATTTTTATATCATTATTAGAAAGGAATTTAATAAATAAAATTAAATTATCGAGGATTTTATTTAAACGTGTAGAGTAAATCTGGACCTATTGTAAGGGATCTTCTAGACAACCCATCTTTATTTTGGGTTAGTTGTTTCTCATCTAAAAATCACATGACAACACTATTTTTATCATGTATTGGATTAAAATTATATATATATATATATATGACCCACACACACATATATTTATTTATTATCATCATCTTTTTTAATGTTATGCACATTTTTATTGTTACATTCTCAATATCATTCATCATGTAAAGCTGATTACATGGAATTTATTTTTTCCTTACCTCAAATAAGGTAATATAAAATATTTTGAACCGTCTATGGTTATTATAATTTATTCTCTTATTACATGAATTGTTTTTTTTAATTTGGATTTTTATGGAATTGAATAATCTCATTCTACTCTTTTTGGCTCCTTACCCTTTTCCCCAAATCCCCTCTTAAGAGGAGTATGTACAATGATACTTGTCCACCGATTTTCATATATCCACTTCACATGGACATTATTTTTTCTAGACTATGACTATTTTTCTACTATATAATCTAAGAATGACTTAATCACTTATTTTATGGAAGCCATTATAATATTCCATTTGGTTATTCTATAAGACGTGATTATGTAATAAATATATTTTGATATGTATTTATTATGGTAATGCCTTATGTTTTTTTACATTATGTGGAACAAATATGAATGAAAAGTCTATTATGGGTTTATTAGGATAGTTGTCCAATTCATTTGGTAATGTTTAAACTAAATGAGATGGTATGTATGGGTTTACGGTGTATTTCAAATCCATTATGGGACTCTATCCACCATATTATGATGTATTGGTTTGGATCCTTGACTTATGCTTATGATCTCATGTTGAATATTAATTATAAATTCTTGTGCTTCATTGATATGATTATTCCTTTTTATTTATGGCATGACTCCATGTTATCTTTCAATTACCTTGTCCTCTTTGATGTCATTTCATACCATTTGACTCATACGATACTATTTATAATCAAACTTATTTTCTTATTGGGATATATAGTAAAACCATTTATGTTATATATCCCCATGGATATCATATATAGTTTTTTTATCTCAAAGGGATCTAGGAGAATATTATGGAGTTTCAAATAAGGGGTTTTTTAATTTTAGATTCATGTTTATGTTTTGTGAACCTAGTTTTCCAAAGACACTTGGTATTTGGATCCTGGGTTGTGTTTATTAGATATTTAAATTAAAATAATGTAATAATATGTGTAAGTGTATTGTGTTTTTATAGTTGGTATCAAAGAATGTTATAACAATTTTTGGTTATTATGACAAAAATACACTAGTGAAAACCCGATGGATAAGGATAAGTCAAGGAAGGAATACTCATGTTTTCTTTGTGAAGTATAGTGTGAGATGTTTACATGAAATAATATTCTTTTAAGGATACTAAAAGGGGTTATGGTGCTATAGTAGGTGAACCCCATTGTAAAAACACATAAAGGGTTCATTGGGTATTAAATAAACCTATACCAGGTGTAGAATTATGTGTCATTTATTGAAACATTTTTTAACACTCCCAGAAGGTATGCTTTGAAAGATTTACAATATTTTTATAAACCATGATAAATGAAATAAATAGATTGTTGGGTTAAAAAACCTATATGAAGTATTACAATGGATAAAATATTTTTAAACATAGAGACACATAAGTTTGTATATAGATTAAATGTTTTAGTTATACTTTCTTTTTTCATTTTTATCCTTTTATATTATTATTATATTGATTATTATCATCTCATCGCTTATTTTGGATATTGTAAATGACTATAAGAATAATACTAGAGTTAAATGTGATGTAGTATTCTATTAATGAACTTGAAATGCCATATATGATTGTTGTTTTACAGAGTATTTCATATCATTCAAGTTTAGTATAACTATTCAAACAATACCTCAAAATATGGTTATTGAGTTAACTGTGATATTGTTAAATGGGCGAGTTATTTCTTACCAAGTATATTAGTCCTCCGCAATAAATATTTTTAGACTAAACCACCTATAAAACTAGGTCATACTTACTTTAATGGAGTTTGAATCTATACTGGAAATGGATTGGATGTGCTATTATAAAACCAACATTAATTTTTGAGAGAGGAAACCACTCTTCATATCTCGAATCATCCACCCATTTTATACATGTTTATGGATATGGGTGAATCTCAATAAAAATATTATTTTCAGGAATGGATATTATTTCAATAAATGAATGAATTTTTACTAATTAGATAATTGATAAATTGGATACAATCAAGCTTGAAGGCAAGCCCATTGCATGGTACAATATTGATTGATCCCTGAAGTGTTTCATTTCCTTCCCTCTGACTGAGTAGTTGTGTTTTGAATTGAAATTATCCCTATATATATTACCATATCAACATATCCTTATAGAATAAACACCATCAACTTGTATGAATTGAAATATTTTTTATAAGAAATTTTGAATATGGGTTTTTATTCTTGAGTGCGTCATTATGGGGTGCGCGTATCAATATAATAAAGAATAAGGATTGGTAAATGTGTGTCTAAATTATTTTTATTGAACTCAACCAGATCATAATAAAGAAAAAGTATCATAATCTATAGTGTGATGAATAGTTTAACTAATTATATGGCCCCTATACTTCTATAAAATGGAACATTAATCAGTATATCAATAATTAAATGTATAGAATGATTATATTATCAAAAATTCTATTTAATAAATGTAAAAATGTTGTGAGTTCATAGAAATAAACATTATACTCACTTACATGAACAAATATTCATATACATGATGAATATTGTCGTTAGAGAATACTTCAAAAAAATTATATTATTTATAGATGATATTTTGATATACCCTATATATATGGGGGAACATCTAAATCATTTGAATACTATGATAATTAATTTACAAAAAAAGAATTTATATTTATAGTATAGTAAATGTGAGTTCTATAAGGAGTAAATATCATTTTATTTGGGAATTTGTCACTAAAATGGGATATTTTTGGATCATTTTAAGATAAATGTAAATAACGAGTGGCCCATACCAATATACGTAATGAAGATTCTGAGTTTCCTTTGACTAGAATGGTATTATTATCTATTTTGGAGGAAATTCACCATACTGAATAAGATAACTTAGTAGTGAGTGTAGATTTTATAGACCAAATAATGTGAATAGAGAATAAATAAATTTTTAACGAGTCATATAAAAATAAAAATAATCATACTACCCATTAGTGGAGAAAGTTTTGTGGTATAAAGTGATTCTTAATAGAAGCGATTGGGTTATTTATTAATGGAAAATGGTTAATTGGTAGAATATTCCTAATTAATGTTGAAAGATCAGGATTAGTTCCATCCAACACATGATATTAATATTTCTACAATGATAATTGTACTAAAAATATTATTGGTTTTATCTATTTCGGGAGAAGTGCGACATATATATGAATCACAAGAACCCAAAATATATATCTTCACATTGAATGAGATTAATAGTTTCTAGGGAAGATAGATATATTTGACAAAGGATATTAAATTCTCAATCCATTATCATTAAAAGAAGTAAAATAAAGTATAAATATTTGTTTTTAGAAAGTATCTTGAATCCTTATCAATGACGAGAATTTAGATGGATACAATCTTTTTATACTTTTAGTGGATGAACCCAAAAGACCTAAATGAATGATAAAAATAATACCTATATCAAATGATTTCCCAACCATCTATTCGGGATAAGAAAATGTATCCTCATAGTGATTATGCAAAAATATATAAGATGGTGGTAACGGTAAGATATGGGAAATCCATGATTTTCAAAATTATTAATGAAGTAGTTCTAATATAATGGTCATGACTCTGTGTACCATTAATTCCTAAGATAAAGGAGCTATTGAATGATGAACATAACATGACATTATCCTTACACCCAAGGATCAGGAATATTTATCAAGTTCTAAATTTGAACCGTTTTTGAGAAATTAGGAAGAAGGAGATCATAGTAAATACATCAAAGTTCTTAGTATGCCAATAAGTGAAGGTAGAGAGATAAAATTACAGTGGATATATGCTTATTTTACCCATACCTAAATGGTAATGGATACAAATTACCATGAAGTTTGTCATAAGTCTTTCAAGCACATGCATAAGAATAATTCTATATGGGTTATGCTAGATCATATTATAATGACTTCCCAATTTATTGGAATTATAGAGGGCTTATCACTCGATCATTTATAGGAATATACGAAAGGGATGTGGTGAGGTTGCATGGAACATCACTATTGATTGTATCTGATTGAGATCCATGGTTTACACCCATGATATGAAAATGTATCACCACATGCTATAAATATTGAATTTATCCTTAGTACAACTTACCATCCCCAACTAGTTTACAATCATATAGGACTATCCAAAACCGTGAAGACATGTTGAGAGAATATTCTATAGACATTAAATGGGGATGGGATCAACAATTTCCTCTGGATGAATTCTCATACAATAATATTTTCCACTTATGCTTCCAAATAGACCCATATGAAGCACTCAATGTGAAGATATGTTTGAAACCTATGTTCTAGGATGTTTTTGAAGAATAGAATATCATGGGATTAGAAATGGTTCTACAATTGGATGAAAAGTTCAGGACCAGTCAAAAGAATATTGGGGTATATCAATGTTGATAGGTTTTTCTAATGACTATAGATGAGAACTATAGTTTAAGGATATATATTCTGTTCCTTTTTATATATCCATGGAAATGATACATAAGATTTTAGACGAAGGGAAATCTATGTACTAGATACATTGGCCATTGGAAATTCTTTATCACATTGGAATTATGACTAATCGACTTGAACTCCCACCGATCCTATCACAATTACATATCATATTCCATTTGTCCCTATAGAGGAAATACATTACTATTCCCTAACATATACCAAATCTAGAGGTTGTACTATTGAATCATGTTATCTCTTTTGTGGAATACCCGCTAAAGATCATGGACCACATAACTAGCATTCTAAAAAATAAGACTACTAAAATTTTCAAAATATTCCAACTTAACAATACGTATGATAAAGAAATTTGGGAACCGAAAGAATTAATGAAACCAAATTACCCTATTTTGTTCCCATCTTAGTAATCAAAACAAAATTTAATGGGACACATTTCATAACAGGGGATGAATGTAACAACCCAAAGTTTTAGGTGTAAAATCTACCTTATTAATTCATGTATTTGTGACACATGGTATCATAGTATAATATAAAAAACATGATCCATGTAAGGAAAATTAATGACAAATTATGAAAATAATATGATGTTCAAATTTATAAAATTAATATATCTATAAGAATTTATAGTGTTATAGTGGGATAAAAAAAATAAAATAAGATAATTATATTATTAAAATTGATATCTTATCGACCCCTAGATTGAGTGAACTTATAAAAAAACAATAGAAACAGAAAAAAAATATTTTTATTGAAATATTAATTTTTATAATGAAAACATATTTGACCTATAGGGAAATTAGTAGTAAATTAAGAGTGAATAAAATATGAGGTATTTATAGTAGTTATGGAACCCATGCTATAGTTAAAAATATGATCGCAGGAATTGTAATATGATGGTTAGAAATAACAACATGATCTTTAGAATATTAAACTCACAATTTTTTTTATAAAATAATATTTAGTTATGTTATAATATGAAAATATATAAATTTTTTTCCTGATACAGATAAGGAAATGCTTTAAAATGATAAAATATGTGTTTTTATTTTTAGAAAACATGTATATTTTGTTTGTATCATTATAATAAATAGAAAAATGTTAAGGTTGATTATTTTTTATAAATAGAGTTTTTAAAATAATTAAATATTTCATTAGAGTGATTACATAATTGTATGTGGCCATAATTACCTGTTCAATGGGTCAGAAAATTGGTCATAATATTAAAACTAGTATTTTTCAAATAAATATGGATTTCACTTAAGAAATATTTTTATCATATATTATTAATTACATTTAAAAAATTTATTTTATTTTTTGGGATCTATAAATTAATTATTCATTAGGGTATATATTTTTAAATTTTTTAAAAACAGTTGAATTTTTTTGAATAGGGAAATACTTCAATATATAGCATTTAAAACTATATGTAAAATACATGAATAACATAGTTATGGATAATGTTATAAGACATTATATTAAACTCAAATAAATAATATTTCTTCTTTATTCAAAAGATTTATCCCTTTTGATATTCTTGAGAAATAATAAAACATTTATGACTATTATATATAAAAAACACTTCATCACTTCCCTTATAAAAAACACTTGTAAACACGACATATTTTAAGACCTTCTAAGCTAGTAAGTTTCCAAAAATCTCTCTAATTCTCATCCAAAACTTCCCCAAATTTTCGTATAGTTATTCTCTTACAAAAATAATATACCAAAGTTGTGATGACCCAACCATAAACATTACAAATTCTAGAAACATTTAAGTAGAATTTAATTTTGTTCATTCCCAAATATATTTTAGGTTAAGAGTTTTATATAGTAAGGTCACAATTATTACATGACAGTCCCATATATTAAAAACGGGGCACTTCAAATTTGTGTCCACTTTTCCCATCAATATTTTTTAAAAAAACTTGTTATATTTTAATAGAATATCTTAACAAATTTGATCTTGACCTCATAATAGTCCCCAAAAATCATTAAATTCCAATTAAAACTATTTTTAAAACATTGTATGATAAATATAATATCACTATGTGTTTGAAAAAGATATTAACTATTAGTCAAGTGAATAACATGAAAACCCACGAAGAAAAACATAAAACCGTACATTTTTATCCCAAATAGAATCATTTTTCATTAAAAATATCATTATCTTACCTTTCCAAATCAAATTATTTTCATCAAAACTCATTAAAAAAAATTTAAAAGTCATGTATGTTCCTTGGTAAATCATCAACTAAAAACCATTACAAATCCCTTACAATTGAAATAACCATTCAATCAACTTCCAATATGATTATTCTAAGAACATAATCACTACCTAATTCATTAGAGTAATATTTGGGATCACCCATTGTATAATCTATATGGGGAATAATTTTAGGCTATAATACGGTTCAACCCTTTATATATTCTTGTTCAGGCTCACCTTTGTTATATAATGTGACTCAACCGTTTGTAAAAAATGTTCAAAGACTATATCCAAAAAACCCCTTAAATACCATTTTGATCTTATATGAAAAGAACATTTTGATATCAAAATAAATGTTTTTCCTAAAACCCCCATTTTTATACCAAAATAACAAAAAATTAGTAGTTATAGTTTCTATTTCATGAAAACATGATATCTTATAAATGAATATAAACTTCAAATAATTGTAACATTGGATGGAAAATTCATTTTCACCATATATGATAAAATAAATAATATATTTTTTCTTTTGAAAAGAATGTCAAACATTAATTAAAGATATTTAATTTTTTAAAAAAATTTATGAAACCTATAAAAATTACCTTTATGGTTCTTTTATATCCATACAAATATGTTCATAAATTTATTTTTAAAAAATGGACATTATAGAGAATGATTTTAAAAATATGTCATTAAAACATGGTTTTATGTTAAAGTGTAGCTTCTGACTTGTCTTGTATGTTCCTTATCTTCCTAAATAATAAAACCATGTTACTTATTTAATTTCTTGATGAAATTAATTATGTTCATTATTTTAGTTATTTTAATTATTTCCACGTCATATTCAATTAGTAAATCATTTATGTTTATAACAAATTTTATGATAATATTTGTTTCATATTTCCAAAATGACTTCGGTAGGTTGACTATGTTACACTATAGTATTATAACACATATCAAAAATAGGAATCATGAAATAATTATCAATTTTATTCTATAATTATACTTATTTAACCAATTATGAAATATGGCTATGAAAAATTAACTATATTATAATCATGGAGATGATAAGTAATACGTACACGTGAGTAAGTTTCCTATTTTTCAACGATCATTATAAAAAGAAAGAAATTGTTATTTTATCTATCCATAATTATTATTATATCAAAAAAAATTATTATTTATCTAAACATACATATATTTATAATCCATGTTATGCAGTGATGAAAAATAAAACAAATCCCTTTGTAAAGGTGGTAGTACACAAAAAGGTATGGATGATGTTATCAATTTTTTGTGAATGAAAATGTTAGAAATTAATTGATATACTATAATTTTAGAATTATAAATTTTTAATAAATTTCATATACACATATATATATTTATATATTAATTCCATTATTATAACCGTCCACGACATATGGTGATGAAAATGAATTACATCAGTACATGAGGCAGTAGTACTCCATATAAAAGAACGATGGGTTAGTTTCCCATTAGATGGGAGAGGATAGATATATAAGTTGCAGAATTAATATAAAAACCTCATTATATGTAATATAATGGAGTTATTATTTCATCATGGTAAAATAATATATAAAGAATAAGGAAGAAGAAATTGAACAAAAACACTTGGTCCAGGATGATACCTGTTCTCCAAAAAATCTCTTAAAGTTTACACCAAAATCCTTAATTGGAAGGGTTTATGATAAAAACTCCAATTGGGGATAAGGAGGGATTTCATGATGTTATTTTGGTGTATATTTGACAAAACATGTTTTTAAGTGTGAATAAATGATAAGAATATATTCTCTTTTATAATATAGGGGCTGATAAATTTTGGAATTTCTTAAAATATAAAACAAATATAAATTAGTTTTAAACAAAAACAGTATAAAAAATAATTTAATTAGAATATAGGATGAATATGGTTCTAAAATATAACATCTCATAAAAAATATACAAGGTTTTTTAATGTTTTTACCCTTATCATTTGGTCTAAATCCCTAATCACCCCTTTTTAATATTACCATGAAAAAAGATTTTTTACTCCTTGGGGGTCAAGATAGATACTATTTTAAGATCCGAAACATTTCTGAATGTGATCACTTTATTATATTTTGGTCAAAGATATTTTTTGGTGAATGAAGTGATTCTTGGGTTAATGAGAATTTGTGGGGGGGGGGGGGTATCCTAGGTGTTTAGTACATGAAAAGATGGGAAAATAGGCCAAACCGTGTGAAGCACACACATTAGAATAATTTTAGAGAAAGCCATGCATCTAGACCAAGAAACTATGCACCGTAGATACACTATCATATAGAGGTTAGTGAAAAATCACCACATGGTTTTACAAACTATGTGGGTGTTCCCATGTAACCATGTAGCTTGATCCCTTTTTGACAGAGCAAGCTATATGATTGGTGCACAATTTACAAAACCATGCATCCAAAATATTTAGTGTTTAAAAAGTGGGAAATTTTGTAATTTCCCTCTCGATCCTATTTCTTTCTTCCCCAAATTTTCACCCATTTAGAACCCATATTAAACGAGTAGTGAACCAAACCATCCATGACTTAAAAGTGAATTTTCCCCTTTGATTATTAGGTGTTTGGAGTTTCATTTTGTGATAGTTGAGGATATGATTCAGTCTAATAATCCTCTTTTTTCTACTTTATAGGTTAGGTATTTTAGAATCTCTCATCTCCTTAAAAATCCATAAAATTGTCAATTTTTCATCATATTCTATGTTGGAACATAAAAGTGTGTTTTAGTTTTATTCAATGGATGCATTCGGGCTAGTAATCATCCCCGATCATGAGGTAGGTGGTTTATAATATTTAACACATAGTATTGATGTTTTATTTGTCCATGGGGTGGTAAAGATGGGTTCCCCTATTTATATTCCCTATCGTTGTTTATGTAATGTTATTTGAACCTTATATTGACATGAAAACCCTTCGTGGACCCCATCGGGTTTTTTGATGATGTGATATTGGACCTAAGGATACCCATGAGGTGCGCCGAACCCTTTTAATGGAAAAATAATATATAAATTGTTGAGATAAAGGAAGTGTGAGGGGGATGGGTTGTAAATTAGAATCGTGTTTGTGATCTTGGTCAAAATATTTAAGTGGTTTGATTGTTTCATTGAATTTTTGAACTTCCAAAGTGTTTTTGAAACATTATTTTGGGGTTTGAACTGATCCCAGTTTTCAATGGAAAAATTGATGTTTGAATGTGAGGAATGATCTAAAATGTATTTTTGACCTCGAATGATTTAAAAGGGATTTTATTAATTATTTTCTAATGATGAATTGAAATGGTGGTGTTCCCCCTTTATATCAAACATGCTTAATGAATGTTCGAATGCTTGAAAATGGAAATGAAATTCTTGGGGAATTTTTTCTGTTTTCAAAGATAATGAATCATGTTTTAAAGGGTGGTTTCAACTGATTTTAAATGATAAATTTCAATTGTATTTATTTCCATGATGTATTTAATTGGTTATATGAGACCATTGTAGTTGAAGGGATGTAATTGCTAGTGATATAGAATCCAAAAAAATTATTTTGGCATGTTAACATGGTTATCCATGAATTAAATGATGAATGCACATTTGTGAAGATATAGAAAAAGGGGATGTTTGGTATGAATTGAAAAAAGGGTTGAACTGAATAATGTGAATGTGTCAAAATGATTTTTAGTTGATTATTAAAATTCATACATGGGTTAATTCATGTGAATTAATGAATATGATAAATGGGATAAGGTATTAAAAATGGAAATGGGTTAAATGAACAATTCTGAGTAAATGGAAAATGTGTTAATGTGTTAAGGAATAGTGGTTATTTATGTGTTATATGAAATGTGAATGTTTTTTAAATAGTTGTGTATGGTAGTGATATGGTTTATGTGATAAATGGATAAATAAGAATGTGCACTTGGATTGGTAGTTTTTGGTATTGACTTGAGGATCTATGCCAACAGGTCGAGTAAGGATGAGGTTCTAAACTCCCCCCAGAGTGAACATGATAGGGAAGGGGATGGAGTATTAGTGCCCTAATGGATGAATATGATGAGACCACCATGACTAAGACTTCAAGGTGAGTTCGTAATATTTTCTATGACATGTTTATTTCCAGTGAGATAGGGAACATGACTTATTCTTCTTATGTGTAGTAATTGACAAAATTTTTCTATATTTTTTATGATGTAAATGACAAACCCATAGAGAATGTGATGATAAATAATTTAGTAATAAATATAGCAGAAGTGATGAAATGGAAATAAAGATGAAAATGACTTAACTGAATATTGTAACTAATGAGTTATTATGTATTACGAATAGTGAAATCTCTTGTGTTTAAAAGTGTGTGTAACCCATATAGTGATTTTTATTAGAACCCATTTGTGTCCTAAGATACTTTTATTTATTGGTTGTATCTAGATAACTCGATGGATAAAATGTATATTGGATAATTACATCAATTATGTCCTTGTCACCTTGTTTACTCGTTGCACTTGTTTATCTGTATACACTATTGTATATACAAGTTACTGCTTCAGAAATCACTGGTGGTGGCCTTCTGAGTTGTACTCACACCTTACCTAGTACACCAAAGAACATAGCTACTTGGCCATATGATACTTGTTTTAATGTATAGGTTTAGAATATGGACCTGATGTCTGGTTCCTTCATTGACTATTTGGTTTGAGCATGGGATGTCAAGATTGAGTTGGGACTCGAGTCCAGGTTTGGGATCTTTTTGGTGGTCTTGGTTTTAGATATTTCATTTTTTACTACTTAACACATAGTTTAATCATCATGTCGTTATTGAAGATCCTACACAGTTACTGGTTGTACTTTTTACATGTTGGGCATTTATATGTTTTCGCAGGTTATCTGTAGATATTATTTTTATTGTGGAATTATTTTGAAAAGTGAGTATAGTCTCACCCAAATTTCTCCATAGACCTACACTACTAGTCTGATACCTTTGGCATACAATAAGGAATGTTTGAGTTCATGTGATGACCTAGCTTAGGGCACTAGATGATGGCCATCGGGATAGGGATGTTAAAAAGCAGTATCAGAGTATGTATTTTGTCTTACTATTTGGGGGCATGGTAGAAATGAGGCTAGGATCTTATCGAGGCTTGGTAATGAGCGTTATCCCTAGGTCCTATAGCCTCATATATGAGGGAAATGCCAGGATACTAGGTGTAACGACCTGACCCCAGTTACCCAGAGTCAGTGCATTATTTTAATACATTGGCATGATTACAAGGAATCAAGTCCCGAAGGACCGAATGGTTTTGCAGTCTTGTAAGATAGATTAGACACATGGACGTTACATTACACTTTATAAAATAAAACACAACATAAATGATCCTTTTTTAATTCCATTAATCCCCTGGCTTAACTCTGCTTCTCAATCATAATACGCTTCATGGAATCCTGAGAAAATTAAAACATTGGAAGGGGTGAGCTCAGATGCTCAGTAAGGATAACAATACAATAGAAACTTTCATAAATAAGCACAAACATTTAAGGAAATGTATAACTAAAAAAATACTTTTAAACTTAATCTTCTTATAATATGGAAAAAATAAAATGATGTAATTCCATTTACTTATTCACATGGATATTCTACTAGTCGAATAATCACATGAAATATCACTAACCACTTTCTTAACGATGGAATGCATAATGCCAGACTATCATAACCACATAATCAAGGCCTTGTGCCAAGACTACAAATATGATTTTTTAAAGGACTTGTTGCAAGACACTATTTTGTCTCATGAGACCTAACGATGCTTCGAGGAGATATAACGGGCTCCACCCTTCACTCACTAAGTCCAATTCATTCCTCATATGAAAAGGTCTAAACATAACATAAAAATTCCTATTAAAAATAGCATAAGAAATATCAATACATTACCCATAATCCATGAATGGTATAAAAATAACACATCCATAGTCAAACATATCACAAAACCTTCAACATGATATGGAAGATTTTTATCATGATAAATCAACTTCAAAAAAGTTTCAAATCCATTAAAGGATTTTGACATAGATGAAAATGATTTGTAAAACTCTTTGAGAGAAATACCGCTTTTTCATGAAAACATTTAAAAGTCCCACAATTTAGAAAACAATTCATTTAATGAAATTTTTGAATCAAATTGTACCCTACCACTTTGAAACTTTTTAAAGGAATTAACATCTTAAAAACATTCATGTATATATAAATAAATCCTTAAAAACCATTTTTAAGACATGGATATTAATGAAATAGATTTAGAAGAATACATATTTACAACATTTGAAATGATGTTTTAGTAAAAAAGTCCCTTAAAATAATCCATTTGGAAACTTATTCATGATACATGTACATGGATAATAAATATTTCCCAGTAGATACTTACCTAAAAACAACTTCGGATAATAAAGAGATTGTGAAATTAACTCTTACCAATTTGGTAACTAACGAAACATACACCCCATGAAAGAGGTATTATAAAATAAATTTTTAAATCCACATAAATTAATGTGTGTTTCAAAAATAATAGAATTATGGCAGTACATACCCCACACAAAAGGTAATTGTGGCAATATGGCATGAATCTCACGGGAATAAGGAGTGATATGAAAATCCCTTACCTTTCACTTTCCTTTAGTCGAGGGTACATTTAACCTCATATATGAAGACTATGTTATGTTATTAAATTATACCATAACCATATTAATATTTATGATATCATAAATTATTAATTTATGACTTTTTACTACCCATTTAATAATAATTTCCATGTTAAATTTACTTTTCGGCTAATAATCACTTTCTTTATCGTACGTGTTTTAACTTGTTACTCTTTATTGTATCACTTAGATCATGAGTTAAATACCTCTAGAATATAAAACATGATTTATATATCATATATTTTTAGTATATAATTATTTATAATAGATATATATGTGAAATGGAAATCACTGTTTATGGAGACGGTAGTCCGTACGTACGCATAAACGCAGTTTCTGTTTTCATAACTTACTGAACGGAACTAAGTGAATAAAATATTTGTAAGTATATATATATATATATATATATCTCCAGTACAATTATTATGTAATATATTAAAAATGTATTAGTAATATATATTTTTATAATCATTGATGAATGGTGAATGTGCAAATGAATCTCATCGCGTCGTGGAGACGGTAATCCGTACGTATGCTTGAGCGACAATATCATTTCCATAAAGGTGTGGAATTCGATGGTATATTAATTTTACAGATACATTATTATGTTCTTTTCATTATTTATATATACATTACTCATCGTTTTATCTATCCAAATAACATTGTGTTGAATAACAAATTACACCACGGCGTGGAGACGGTAAGCCGTACGTACACACGCATGGTGAAATTATCATTTATAAGATGGATAGAATAATGAATATAGTTGTAAAATATTTATAATAACATCACAATATATAGAAGATACTGAAGTTATTATTTTATAATAGAAATAACAAATAAAGAATAAGTTGAAGAAGAACGGAACATAAAAGAGGGTGGTGAAAACATTACCTCTTCTTCGGGTTCTTCCTTTTGATTTGATCAAAAGGGATCCATAGGTTGTATTTATGACTAAAGTAAGGCCTCTAGGATGAATTCAGGGATGTTTAGAGAATATTTGGGTAGGGGTTGGCCCAGCCAAAAGGCATTGAATTTGTGAATTAGTGATAAGGGGGAGTGCCCTTTTATAAGAGGGGTGAGGGGCACCTTAGGAAAATCTAGAAATATTATTTTATAATAAATTCATATTCGGTTTCTAATGGATCCAAAGTGGATTATTTAAATTTTAAATTGGGGATAGGCTTAAAATAACTCAACAAATAGGTTTTAGACATGTTTATGTCACTATATTAAGTTTAACATTTTGATTTAACTCTTAGTTAAAAAGTTTTACATTTACTATGTCTCTTTGTATTTTTATATTATATAGTCAAGAAACTTACAATAAACTTCAAAGAGACTTCCAAGTAATCCATTAATAATAAACCGATCATTATATAAGTCCTTTGAAAGATCCTTAGTTTTTTAGGAATATAATATCAATTAATAATATAATATTTGTATTAAAAACTCCTTTATGTCAATTTTGACACTATTTAATAATTGATTTTTTTAAGTCTTAAAAACTTTATTAATTCAAAACAAATTCATTTAAGCAATCCTAACATGTCATATTATCTAATAATTTTTTTATGTCATAAAAACTTTCAAAATACATTTATTTTAACATTTATAATAATAATTATTTGATCCTTTCATTAATAAGGAAAATACTCCATCATTATTGTGTCATAAATAAATTTAATTATTCAATGTCTAAAAATTATAAATAAAATACCCTTATCTAGGAAATATTTTTACCTTTATAATCAATATTTAAAGTCAAAAAGATAACATATTTAACCCTATGTAATTATTTGTTTTCTACAAGATATATGCTTATGTCATTTTTGTATTACTTTAACTTAATTAATATAAAGTTTCATTATCACAAACAAGTGGATCCATGGGGTCCTATAAATCAACCCAAAGATTCCCATGGTTGGAAATGTATCAACCAATAGGGTTTGGAAACATTTTAGGGTATTTTATTATTATTATAATATTAATTTTTTTTCCCTTATTAACTAGATTTTACCCTTTAACCATGGTAAATAAAATATTTACCAAAGTACTTATTCAAAATGATTAAAAATAAAAGTTACCTATTTAAAAAATTTGGACATTTTGATTCTAAATATGGAATCCATTTTTCTAAATTCAAAACAAAGTAGTGGCAGAAATTAATTTAAAATTAATTCCCATTTTTTAAACCAAAAGTGTGTTATTAAGAGATAATAACTGTCAAAAGATTAGCACTTGCTTGTGTCTAGTTTAAATGTGAAATCATGTCCAATGACCAAAAGTTGTTTTTATGGTAAAAATATAATCTAATTATACTCTAAAATCACTCAAATTTATAATTTATCACTATTAATTATTTCGATTAAAAATGTTGTTTTTAATTAAAATTTAGTAATTTTCACTATTCGTCAAAATATGATAGTTATCCGAAAAGTACCAAAAATTCTCCCTAAGATAATTTCGATATTCCGAATCCAAAAATGGAGTAAATTTTGAATTATAAAATGTATAAAATTTTAAAATGTGGGTATTACTATTCATAATGGCTAGTTTGATTGTTTGTGGTGTGTGTTAGAACTCAATGTTGCGTACAACACACACTACTACATTATTCAAAAAGGAAGCATATCGTGGAAGCTTGGGTTGTTACATTATCCCCTCATTCAATAAATTGAATCCTCAAAATTTGAAATTATTTTTCAAAAATAATAGGTTGAAAATAGAAAATACCTTTGGGAAAACCCACATCCGAAATTAGGTTAATAAACTTTAGTTGTAATAATATGAAAAGGGAAATGAAATGGTCACCACCAAATTAAGATCTCGATTAGGAGAACATTAGTGGAAATTGGAGACGTATAATTGGAGGAAAAACGTAAATATTTATAGGTAGTGATTGAGGTTATCAATCAAAAACAAGTGTAAAATTTAGGGCCTCAAATTCATCAATCTACGATGATTTAAAACACCATTGGTTCAACAAAACATATGGTAATAGGATAACACATTTTTGGTTTTAAGATCCCTTCACTAGAGTATAAGAATTAATTTCTTCATAGAATAAGTGAAGAATAAAAATATATACTTGACAAGTAGAGTCCCATCCTTTTACTAATTTCCACCACAAACTCATCTTTCACTCTAAAAGATAATATAACTTAAAAATAATATTCTATTAATCCTATTCGTATAGGGTTAGAAAAATGAATTTATAATTCATCTACCAATTTTTTTAAAAAAAGACTATATTAATCAATCCAAGACATCACGTGGGCCAGTGGTAGGTGATACACCCTTGATGCCCTTCGGTTGTGGGTTCAAGTCTCGTGGCCTTGCCGGACGCGAAGAATTGTCGCCCGACCTCCGGGATGTCCTTTTATGGAAATCCAAAACAATAATCTCAAACTAGAATTATCCAAAATAATTCTGTCCAAAATCATAGTCCAAAATTTATAAGGAAGGTCAACACAATGAAGATCCTTTTTTCCGCTTAATAACATGTGAACACCTTCATCAAGTATTCTTTTAAACCACTGCAACATCCTGAATTACCATAAAACCTTATTTATTACATTCAAGAAACCTTATTCCTTATAAAATACTGGATATACTCCTTCTATAAAAAAATGTTGTAAAATCCAACAATGATGGAATATACAAATCATTAATCTGTTTCAAGGTATTCAAGAATATCCAATATAATTTAACCAAATCAATCATGTATTATTCCAAAATCACTATCTCGTTATCAGAACCATATTATGATTTATCATTCTCTTAACCATATATTTTCCATAAATTTAACCTTCTATTGAGTCACTTTCCATGGTTTCACACAATCTCAAGTCCTTAATGAAATAGTACTGTAGTACAATCCTTATATACTCCATAATTATTATAATCAATACATTGTTGATACAAAAATCAAATGACATAATTCTCTAATAACAATAAAAGAACTCTAATCATTCCTCCTCATCTGTTGTAGTATCATAACTTGATTATTATCCAATAGCATAATTTGGCGTATTCTCTAATGATTTGGACATTGGTTCATGCAGTGTCCCAACTCGTTTCAGATGAAGCATTGTACATTTGAAACCTTTTTCTTACCCTTGAAGTCACGTACATGGTGTCCTTTTTCTCTACCCTTATAAAAAACTCCCATTCCCTTCAGGAAAGTTCTAGGGTGTTTCTTCCCACAGTTATCACATATGGGAAAATTCTTCTTTTCCCTCTTCCCTTTATCCATCTTTCTCTCTTCCATCCTTTTCATCTCTGCTTCCCTTCAAAGCCATAGGACTCAGAGAATTTTTTAGTTTTCTTATTAACACATGATACTATTTATTCATAATTTGAGAATACATGGGAGACTATTTCATTTATAAATGTTGGCTTAATACCATGAATGATATGATCATTATTACTCTTTGGATCATACGTATTACTGGAGTTCACATTCCTTCTACTGGGCACCATTTCAATATAATGGCATAAACTATGTCAGTTAATGAATTGTAATGAATAATTCCAAACTTGTAAAATACCTAACGTATATTGAATGGTTTATGGATATAATCCATAATCAAAAAGATGTTTTCATTGCTGAAGTATATACTCATAAACCCTTCATAATGAAAATGAGAATTATCCTTAGCATATCCCTCGGGAGTGTCGGAACCAAGAGTGCAACAAAGCCTGTTTTCGTGCACCATTTCTAGTTTGAGTCTAGATCAAAGGAGTGTTTTCGAGTTTTACCCCTAGGTACATTTGTGCCAGAGCTACCTCTACCTACTTGTATCCTGACATGGATGTATTTCCCTGGAAAACTCACAAAATCCCAACATTACCAAAATTCTAGGAATTTTTTATATAATAATCCTAAAAATCTATCTTAGGTCTAAGTGCTCTAATCCAAGTTTATCTAAATCAAGCTTACAAGATTATTGCTAAACTTACTCTGATACCAACTATAACGCCCTGACCCCAGTTACCCAGAGTCGGTGCATTAATTTAAATAATTGGCATGATTATATGGAATCAAGTCCTGAAGGACCGAACGGTTTAACAGCCTTGGAAGATAGATTACATACATGGAAGTTACATTACACTTTAGAAAATAAAACACAACATAAATGATTCTTTGATAACGCCATTAATCTTCTAGCTTAACCCTTCTTATCAATCATAATACACTTCCTGGAATCCTAAGAAAATTAAAACATATGAAGGGGTGAGCTCAGATGCTCAGTAACGATAACAATACAGCGGAAACATTCATAAATAAGCATAAACATTTAAGGCAATGTATAACTAAAAAAAATCCTTTTAAACATTAACTTCAGCATAAAATGGAAAAAATAAAATAAAGTAATTCCATTTCATTATTAACATGGATATTCTACTAGTCAAATAATCAGATGAAAAATCGCTAACCACTTTCATAATGATGTAATGCATAATGCCAGACTATCATAGACACATAGTCAAGGTCGTTTTCCAAGAATACAAATAATATTTTTTCAATGCCTTGTGCCAAGACACTAGTTTGTCTCATGAGACCTACCGATGCATCGAGGAGCTATAGCGGGATCCACCCGTCACTTACTAAGTCCAATGCATTCCTCATATGAAAAGGTCTAAACATAACATAAACATTCATATTAAAACTAGCATACGCAGTGTCAATACTTTACCCATAAACCATGAATGGTATAAAAATAACACATCCATAGTCAAACATATCACAAAACCTTCAACAAAATATGGATGATTTGTAACATGATAAATCAACTTCCGAACAAGTTTAAAATCCATTATATGATTTTGAAATAGATGGAAATGATTTGTAAAAATCTTTGAGAGAAATACCCATTTTTCATGAAAACATTTAAAAGTCACAAAATTTAGAAAAGAAGTCATTTAAAGACATTTTTGAATCAAAGTGTCCCCTACCACCGTGAAACTTTTCATAGAAATTAACATTTTTAAATCATTCTTTTCCATATAAAAAAATCCCTAAAAACCATTTTGAAAACAAGGACATTAATGAAAAAGATTAAGAAGAATAAATATTTAAAACATTTGAAATGATGTTTTAGTAAAAAATTCCCTTAAAATAATCACTTTTAAAACTCATTCATGATACATGGACATGGATAATAAATATTTCCCAGTAGATACTTATGTAAAAACAACCTTGGATAATAAAGAGATTGTGAAATTAAACCTTACCAATTTGGTAACTTATGAAACATACACCCCATGAAAGAGGTATCATACAATGAATATGTAAATACACATAAATTAAAGTGTATTACACAAAGAATACAATTATTGGCAGTACATACACCACAAAAAAGGTAATAGTGGCAATATGGCATGAATCTCACGGGAATAAGGAGTGAGAAGAAAACCCCTTACCTTTCACTTTCCTTTAGTCAAGGGTACATTTAAACTCATTTATGAAGACCGTATTATGTTATTAAATTATACCAGAACCTTATTAATATTTATTATATCATAAATTATTAATTTATGACTTTTTACTACCAATTTAATAATATTTTCCTTGTTAATTTAACATTTCGGGTAATAATCGCTTTCTTTATCGTACGTGTTATAACTTGTTACTCTTGATTGTATCACATAGATCACGATTTAAATACATAAAGAATATAAAACATGATTTATATATCATATATATTTAGAATATAATTATGTATAATAGATATTAATGTGAAATGGAAATCACCGTTTATGGAGACGGTAGTCCGTACGTACGCATAAACGCTGTTTTAGTTTTCATAACGTATTGAACAGAACTAAGTGAATAAAATATTTTTAAGTAAATATATATATATATCTAGTATAATTATTATCTAATCTATTACAAACATATTAGTAATATATATTTTTATAATCGTTGATGAATGGTGAATGTGGAAATGAATCTCATCGCTTCGGGGAGACGGTAATCCGTACGTACGCATGAGGGACAATATCATTTCTTCAAAGGAGTGGAATTGGATGGTATATTAATTTTACAATGACATTATTATGTTATTATAATTATTTATATACATATTAATCATCATTATATCCATCCAAATAACATAGTGTTGAATAAAAAATTACACCACGACGTGGAGACAGTAAGCCGTGTGTATGCACGCATGGTGACATTATCATTGATAATATGGATAGAATAATGAATATAGTTTTGAAATATTTATAATAACATCACAGTATATAGAATATACTCAAGTTATTATTTTATAATTTAAATAACAAATAATGAATAAGTTGAAGCAGAAAGGAACATGAAAGAGGGTGGTGAAAACATTACCTCTTCATCGGGTTATTCCTTTTGATTTGATCAAAAGGGATCCTTAGGTTGGCTTTATGACTAAAGGAAGGCCTATAAGATGAATTTAGGGATGTTGATAGAATATTTGGGAAGGGGTTGGCCGAACCAAAAAGTATTTTAATGTGGTAATTAGTGAGAAGTGGGAGTTCCCTTTTATAAGTGGGGTGATGGGCACCTTAGGAAAAGCTGGACATATTATTTTATAATAAATTCATATTCTCTTTATAATGGCTCCAAAGTGAATTATTTAAAGTTTAAGGTGGGTATAGGTTTATAAAAGCTCAACAAATAGGTTTTAGACAGGTTTAGGTCACTATATTAACTTTATCTTTTTGATTTAACACTTAGTTAAATAGTATTACATTTACCATGTCTCCTTATATTTTTATATTATATAGTCAATAAAATCACTATAAACTTCCAAGAGACTTACAAGTGATCAATTAATAATACATTTATCATTATATAAGTCCTTTTGGAGTACCATATATCTATAGGAATAGAATATCAATTAATAATATAATAATATTTTAAAAAACTCCTTTATGTCAATTTTGACACTATTTAATAATTGATTTTTTGTTAAAGTCGTAAAAACATTAATAATTCTAAAAAAATTTATTTAGGAAATTCTAACATGTCATATTAACCAATAAATGTTTTTTTATGTCCTCAAAACTTTCGAATTATATTTATTTTAACATTAATAATACTAATTATTTGATTCTTTCCTTAATAAGGAAGATACTTCATCATTATTGTGTCAGAAATAAATTCAATTATTAAATGTATAAAAATTATAAATAAAATACCATTATGTTGTAAATTGTTGTATCTTTCTAATTAATATTTATAGTCGAAATAATAACATATTTAACCCTATATAAAAATTGTTTTTCTAAAAGATATATGCTTATGTCATTTTTGTATTTACATTAACTTAATTAAAATAAAATGTCATTATCACATAAAAGTGGATCCATGAGGTCCCAAAATCGACCCAAAGATTCCCATGGTAGGAAATGTGTCAACCAATAGGTTTAGGACACGTTTTATGGTAATTTATTATTATTATAATGTTATTTTTTTACCCTTATTTACCGGATTTTATCCTTTAACCATGGTAAATAAAATATTTACCAAAGTAATTATTGAAAATGTCTAAAAATAAAAGTAACCTATTTAAAAAATTTGGACATCCTGATTATAATTATGGAATCCATTTTTCTAAATTCAAAACATAGAAGTGGTAGAAATTAATTTAATATTAATTCCTTTTGTTAAAACAAAAAGTGTGTTTTTAAGAGATAATAACTATCAAAAGATTGACACTTTCTTATGTACAGTTTAAATGTGAAATTATGTCCAATGACCAAAATTTGATTAAATGGTAAAAATATAATATAATTATACTCTAAAATCACTCAAATTTATAATTTATCACTATTAACTATTACGATTTAAAATGTTTTTTAATAAAAATTTAGTAATTTTAACTATTCGTCACAATATGAAAGTTATCCGAAAAGTACCAAAAATTCAACCTATGATAATTTCGATATTATGAATCCAAAAATGAAGTCCATTTTTAATGATAAAATGTATAAAATTTCAAAAAGTGGTTATTACTATTATTAACGGCTGTTTTGATTGGTTGTGGTGTGTGTTAGAACTCGAAGATGCGTACAACACGCACAACTGCATTATTCAAAAAGGAAGTGTACCATAGATTATTGGGGTGTTACATTATCCCCCACTTCAATAAATTGCGTCCTCGCAAGTTGAAATTATTGTTAAAAAATAAAAGGTTTAAAATAGAAAATACCTTTGGGAAAACCCCAATCGGAAATTCGGTTAATAAAATTTAGTCTTAATAAGAGGAAAAGGGGAATGAAAGGGTCACCAGAAAATTATGATCTCTATTAGGAGATAATTTTTAGAAATTAGAGAAATTTAATTAGAGGAAAAAAATAAATATTTATAGGTAGTGATTGAGGCCATCAATCACAAACAAGTGTAAAATTGAGGGACTTAAATTAATCAAACTATAATGATTTAAAATACCATCGGTTCAACAAAACATATTGTAATAAGATAACACGTTTTTGGTTTTAAGATCCCTTTTCTAAAGTATAATAATTAATTTCTTCATTGAATAAGAGAAGAAGAAAAATATATTCATGACAAGTAGAGTCCCTTACTTTATCTAATTTTATCACAAACTCATCTTTCACTCTAAAAGATAATAGAAAATAAAAATAATATTCCATTTATCCTATTGATATAGAGTTAAAAAATGAATTTATAATTCATCTACAAGAATTTTTCAAAAAAGACTACATTATTCAATCTAGGACATCACGTGGGCCAGTGTTTGTTGATACCTCCTTGTCGCCCTTCGGTTGCGGGTTCAAGTCTTGTGGCCTTGCCGGATGTGATAGGTTGCCGCCCAACCTCCAGGTTGTCCTTTTATGGAAATCCAAAAAAATAATATCAAACTAGAATTATACAAAATACTTCTGTCCAAACTCACAGTCCAAATTTTATAGGAAGGTAAACACAATGAATATCATTTTTTCCACTTAATAAATTGTGAACACCTTCATCAAGTATTTTTTTAAAACACTGCAACATGCTGAATTACCATAAAACCAAATTGATTAAATTCATGATCCCTTATTCCTTATGGAATACTGGATATAATCCTTCTATCATAAAATGATGTAAACTCCAACAATTATGGAATATAAAAATCATTTATGCGTTTCAAGGTAGTCAAGAATATCCAATATAATTTATCCAAATCAATCAAGTATTATTCCAAAATCACTACCTCAGTATCAGAACCATATTATGGTTTATAATTCTCAAAACCATATATTTTCCATAAATATAACCTGTTATTGTGTCACTTTTATTAGTTCCACACAATCTCAAGTCCTTAATGAAATAGTACTACCGTACAATCCTTATATACACCATAATTATTATAACCAGTACATTGTTGATACAACACTGAAATGACATAAGTCTATAATAAGAACATAATAACTCTAATAATTCATCCTCATCTGTGGTAGTATCATATCTTGATTATTATCCAATAGCATCATTTGGGGCATACTCTGATGATTTGGACATTGGTTCGCGTAGTGTCCCAACTCCTTGCAGATGAAGCATTGTACATTTGAAACGTTTTTCTTACCCTTGTAGTCACATACATAGTTTCCTTTTTCTCTAACCTTATAAAAAACTCCCATTACATTCAGGCATATTATATGGTATTTCTTCCCACAGTTATCACATATGGGAAAATTATTCTTTTCTGTCTTCCATTTATCCATCTTTCTCTCTTCCATCCTTTTCATCTCTTGCTTCCCTTCAGAGCCATAGTACACAGAGAATTTTTTACTTATCTTATTAACACATGATACTATTTCTTAATATTTTGAGAATACATGGGAGACTATTTGCCTTCTAAAGTTTTGCTTAATACCGTGAATGAAATGATACTTCTTACTCTTTGGATCATACGTATTGCTGGAGTTTACATTCCTTCTACTGGGCGCCATTTCAATACAATTGAATAAACTAGGTCAGTTTATGAATTGTAATGAATAATTACAAACTTGTAAAATACCTAATGCAAATTGAACAGTTTATGGATATTATCCATAATCATAATGATGTTTTCATTGAGGAAGTATATACTCATAAACCCTTCATAAAGAAAATGATAATTATCCTATGCATATCCCCCGGGAGTGTCGTAACCAAGAGTGCAGCAAGGACCGTTTTCGTGCACCAGTTCCCGTTCGAGTCTATCTTAAAGAGGTGTTTTCGGGTTTTACCCCTAGGTACATCTGTTCCAGAGCCGCCTCTGCCTGCTCGTATCCAGACAGGGATGTATTTGCTTGGAAAACTCACAAAATCTCTACATTACCGTAATTCTTGGAATTTTTTCTATACTAATTCTCAAAGTCTGTCTTAGGTCTATGTAATCTAATTAGATTTTATCTAAATATACCTTCCAAGGTTATTTCTAAAATTCCTCTAATACTACCTGTAACGCACTGACCCCAGTTACCCAGAGCTGGTGCATTATTTTAATACATTATCATGATTACAAGGAATCATGTCCCGAAGGACCGAACGGTTTAGCTATTTTGGAAGATATATTACATAAATGGACATTACATAACACTTTAGAAAATAAAAAACAACATAAATGATCCTTTGATAATTCCATTAGTAACCTTGCTTAACCCGGCTTATCAATCATAATACACTTCTTGGAATCCTGAGAAAATTAAAACATAGGAAGGGGTGAGCTCAGAAGCTCAGTAAGGATAACAATACAGCAGCAACATTCATAAATAATCATAAACATTTTAGGCAATGTATAACAAAAGCAAAAGCCTTTTAAACTTGAAATTCAGAATAATATGGCGAAAATAAAATGAAGTAATTCCATTTACTTATTCACATGGATATTCTACTGGTCTAATAATCACATGCAATATCACTAACCACTTTCATAATGATGGAATTCATAATGCGAGACTATCATAACCACATAGTCAAGGCCTTGTGCCAATACTACAAATAATATTATGTCAAGGCCTTGTGCCAAGACACTAGTTTGTCTCATGAGACATACAGATGCATCGAGGATCTATAGCAGGCTCCACCCGTCACTTACTATGTCCAATGCATTACTCATATGAAAATGTCTATACATAACATAAACATTCATATTAAAATTAGCATACACAATTTCAATACTTTACCCCTAAATGATGAATTGTATAAAAATAACACATCCACAGTCAAACATATCACAAAACCTTCAACACCATATGGAAGATTTTTATCATGATAAATTATCTTCAAAACAAGTTTAAAATCCATTAAAGGATTTTGAAATATATGAAAATGATTTGTAAAAATCTTTGAGAGAAATACCCCTTTTTCATGACAACATTTAATAGTCACACAATTTAGAAAAGAATTAATTTAAATAAATTTTTGAATCAAAGTGTCCCCTACCACTTTGGAACTTTTTAATGGAATTAATATTTTAAAAACATTTTTTTCCGTATAAATAAATCCTTAAAACCATTTTAAAGACATGGACATTAATGAAAAAGATTTAGAAGAATAAATATTTACAACATTTGAAATTTTGTTTGAGTTAAAAATCCCTTAAAATAATACCTTTGAAAACACATTCCTGATACATGGTCATGGATAATAAATATGTCCCAGTCGATACTTATGTAAAAACAACCTCGAATAATAAAGAGATTGTGAAATTAACCCTTACCAATTTGGTAACTTACGAAACATACACCCCATGAAAGAGGTATCATACAATTAATATGTAAATACACATAAATTAAAGTGTATTACACAAATAATACAGTTATGGGAAATACATACACCACACAAAAGGTAATAGTGGCTATATGGCATGAATCTCACGGGAATAAGGTGTGAGATGAAAACCCCTTACCTTGAACTTTCCTTTAGTCGAGGGTACATTTAACCTTCTGTATGTAGACCATAGTATTTTATTAAATTATACTAGAAACATATTAATATTTATGATATCATACATTATTCATTTATAACTTTTTACTACCCATTTAATAGTAATTTCCATGTAAAATTAACATTTAGTGTAATAATCTCTTTCTTTATGGTAAGTTTTTTAACTTGTTACTCTTGATTATATCACTTAGATCATGATTTAAATACTTAAAGAATATAAAACATGATTTATATATAATATATATTTATAATATAATTATGTATAATAGATATATATGTGAAATGGAAAAAACCTTTTACGGAGACGATAGTCTGTATGTACGCATAAACGATGTTTCTATTTTCATAACGTATTGAACGAAAATAAGCGAATAAAATATTTTTAAGTAAATATATATATATATATCTCTAGTATAATTATTATGTCATATATTACAGACATATTTGTAATATATATTTTTATAATTGTCGATGAATGGTGAATGTGGAAATGAATCTCATTGCGTCGTGGAGACGGTAATCCGTACGTACGCACGAGTGACAATATCATTTCCTTACAGGTGTGGAATTAGATGGTATATAAATTTTACAGAGACAATATTATGTTATTTTAATTATTTATATACATATTACTTATCATTATATCCATCCAAATAACATAGTGTTGAATAACAAATTATAGCACGACGTGGAGACGGTAAGACGTACGTACACACGCATGGTGACATTATCATTTTTAAGATGGATAGAATAATGAATATAGTTGTGAAATATTTATAATAATATCACAATATATAGAATATAAAAGATTTATTATTTTATAATTGAAATAACAAATAAATAAGAAGTTGAATAAGAAAGGAACTTGAAAGACGGTGGTGAAAACATTACCTCTTCTTCGAGTTATTCCTTTTGATTTGATAAAAAGGGCTCCTTAGGTTGGCTTTATGACTAAAGGAAAGCCTCTAGTATGAAGTCATGTAAGTTTAGAGAATATTTGGGCAGAGGTTGGCCGATCCAAAAGTCAATTAATGTGTGAATTAGTGAGAAGGGGGAGTTCCCTTTTATAAGAGGGTTGAGGGGCACCTTTGGTAAAGCTAGAAATATTATTCTATAATAAATTCATATTCAGTTTCTAAGGGATAAAAAGTGAATTATTTAAAAGTCAAGGTGGTTATAGGTCTAAAAACACTCAACCAATATGTTTTAGATAGGTTTGGGTCACTATATTAACTTTATCTTTTCGATTTAACTCTTAGTTAAATAGTTTGACATTTACCATGTCTCTTTGTATTTTTATATTATATAGTCAATAAACTTACTATAAACTCTCAATATACCTTCAAGTGGTCCATTAATAATACACCTATCATTATAAAAGTCCTTTGGCTGAACCATAGATTATTAGCTATAGAATATCAATTAATAATCTAATATTTGTTTTAAAAACTCCTTTATGTCAATTTTGACACTATTTAATATTTGATATTAGTCAAAGTTGTAAAAACTTTATTAATTAAAAAAAAATTCATTTAAGAAATCCTAACATGTCATATTAACCAATAATTTTTTTTATTTCATAAAAACTTTCAAATTGTATTTATTTTATCATTTAAAATACTAATTATTTGATTCTTTAATTAATAAGTAAAATACTGCATCATTATTTTGTCATAAATAAAATTAATTAATCAATGTCTAAAAATTATAAATAAAATACCATAATGTAGGAAATTTCTTTATATTTCTAATTAATATTTATATACTAAAATATAACATATATAACCCTATGTAAAAATTGTTTTTCAAAAAGATATATTCTTATGTCATTTTTGTATTTACTTTATCTTAATTAAGATAAAGTGTCATTATCACATAAAAATGGATCCATGGGGTCCCCAAATCGACCCCAAGATGCACATGGTCGTACATGCATCAAAACATAGGGTTAGGACACGTTTTAGGGTAATTTTGTATTATTATCATATCATTTTCCCCTTATTTACCTGATTTTACCCTTTATCCATGGTAAATAAAATATTTACCGAAGTAATTATTCAAAATGTATAAAAATAAAAGTTAACTATTTACATAATTTGGACATCCTGATTCTAAATATTGAATCCATTTTTCTAAATACAAAACAAAGAAGTGGCAGAAATTAATTTAAAATTAATTCCCATTGTTAAAACAAAAATCGTGTTTTTAAAAGATAATAACTACCAAAAGATTGGCAGTTGATTATGTCCAGTTTAAATGTGAAATTATGTACAATGAACAACATATTATTAAATGGTAAAACAATAATCTAATTATACTCTATAATAACTCAAATTCTAAATTTTTCTCGAATATTTATTTCGATTAAAAAGTTGTTTTTAATTAAAATTTAGTAATTTTCACTATTCATCAAAATATGAATGTTATCTGAAAAGTACCAAAAAATCACCCAAAGATAATTTTGATATTTATAATCTAAAAAATAAGTCCATTTTGAATGATAAAATGTAAAAAATTTCAAAAAGTGTGTATTACTATTCATAACGGCTAGTTTGATTGGTTGTAGTGTGTGTTAGAACTCGAAGTTGCGTACAACACACGCTACTGCATTATTCAAAGAGAAGCGTACCGTGGAAGCTTGGGGTGTTACACTATGGGTGGGAATTGATGTCCAAATTTTTTATTTTATGGTTGATTATTACTTCCACCACAAGTGGCACACCTATACATGATCTTATTGGTTTGTGAGGTTTCATCTATTGGACTAGTGTAGAAAGAGAGGGTTTGTATGTTCATGTGTCATACTAGGAATATATGATAGATATGTTATGAATATGTTTCCTATGATAGATATTACTTTGTGATTCACATGCTTGTTTCTTTTGGTAACTTTATACTATTGTTTTTTCTATGAAATGTTTTGACAAAATAAATATTTTTGAATGTGAAATTGAAACAATTTGTATTTTTGAAATATTTGGTAAAAAAAAGGTTTTTTAAAGATTAAATCCTTGTGGATTTTGAAAATATAGGGTCTTGAAATGTGAAAACTTGTGTTTTAATTGGTAATGTTTAATTAAGAAGGGAGGTGAAATATGAAGGGACAAGTGGGGATATTGAAAATGGGTACCGATGGTTTTTATTAGACGCTATGTAAGGGTGGTTTGGAATGAGAAGGAACCATAGTTGAGACCTTAGTTTAGGTTTGTGAGGCCTTGATGGGTTCCATTTTATGGTAAAATTGATGTGCATGTTGTTACCTCTATATGGTTGTGACCTCGGGTTTTTTACTGGTAATGTGGATGTGGTAGCTATTAGGGGATGTGATTATGCATGTTTTGTTTTAGAACCTAGGTGGGGGTTTGGGTCATGGTGTCTGAGTATGTGAGTTGGAATTATTAGTGTGAGGCCTAGAGTATGTGTCCTATGGGATTCATTATATGGAGTATCTTTAGGAGTCAAGGAAGGAGATATATCTTGGATAGAATGTTGGTTGAGGTTGGTTTTGTATAGATTAGTTAGAGATATCCAATCACATTTTCTTGATGTGAATCTAGTTTAGGGGGCTAGAACCATCTGATATTTGATGATGATCTGTGGGAGAGGTTGAATGGGTTATCAATTCTTTTGGGAGTGCATAACACATGAGATCATTTTGGATTTTAAGAGTGTCACACAAAGAGTGTTTCCAAGAGGGAACATGGACTAGATGGATAAGTGGTAAAGTGAATGGTTTTTCAAATGTGACTCGATTTTTTGTTTGAGTAAACCATTTTATGAAATCAAGGGTTGTCTCAAGAGGGGTTGTCTAGTGTTTAAGGTTACATTTTTTGTGAAGAATGAGTGAGTGATTTAGGGGAGGAATCAGTGCATGGTTCTTGTTGTTGAGTGTGGTAAATGTGAAGGGTTATGGCTTATCTTCCTCTTTAAAAGGTGTCTGAGGGTTTTTGGTTGGTTGTATTGTCAGTTTTGGGAAGATTCCATGTCCTTAGGATCCTTTCCATCTAGCCTTGATAGTGATTGATACGGGGATCGATGTTAATATTCGATGAACAAGATATGGTTGACCATGTCGTGATTGGAAAATTTTGGTAGGGAAGTGACATCAGGGATAGTGGTGGTCACACATCCATGATTGCTTGTATGTTGTTTTCTTGATTTAATAATAATGTTGATAATACCAAAAGTTCAGTGAGGATGATAGTCTAAGAGGCACATTTAGTTGAGTTATAAGTCTTTGGGTATAGCTTTAGTGATGTGTCATCCATGTAATATATATTTGGGTTTAGTGTAGTCTCATGAGAGTGTGATACATTGAGAGATTTAGGAATTCTAGATGTGGGAATGTGTTGGAGGGGAATTATTCCAATTGTGGAATATGATTAGGTGTCTTAGGATAAATACTTTCCTTGTTTCTGTGTGATCATAGTGTAAGGCACAAAATATGCCCAAAAAATTTGGGTTGTTGTTCAGTATGGAGGTTGATATGTTCCATGTAATCTACTACCGTTATACTGGAATGACTCTATTAGGGTTAATATAGTGGTACCAAGGGAAATGTGGGGTTGAAAATGTTTTTAGGCGTTCATGAAGTGGTTGTGTGTTCTGACTAGAATTTCATTTTCTGGTTGGGGTGATGGAATGTGGTATGAGAGGTTGGCAGACAGGGAAGCCTAATGCTTTTGGAATGTTAAGGGGTCCATGAATTGGGAGATGGCATTGGTGTTGGATAGTTTAGGGGTGTTCTTCTTTGAATTCTTAACATACTTTTCATGAGTGACGATCACGTCAAATATCTTGAAATTTTCCCAAGTGTGATGATAAGGCTTTAGCTTTATTCCTAGTGACTCAAGTGTTATTTGGATAGATATTGGGGAACACAAAACATAATCTCTTGGGGTGGTCTGTGTAGAGTCATGTAGTGGGGAGTAAACCGTTGATTGGATGTTAGTGAGGACCCTGAGATGGATTGGATATTATATAGTACCATAGGTTATGTTCTTGGAAGCTAGAAATGGGTAGTAGGTAATGTTGTTTTTATTTTTTTGTGAAAGGATGGACAATTATTTCCATTTTTTGAGGTCCAACTTATGATCGAAGTGGGAACCACGATGGTTGAAAAAAATAATGGAAGTTTTTGAGAACAATACTCTAAGGTGGTGAGTGATAGGCTAGTCATTGATGAATGGAGAAGACCATATATTGGTTGTGGTGATAATGATAAGAAAATGAGAGGTTTTTAGGGAACATTTGGGTTCTTCAAAGAAGGCTAGATGTGCCTTAGATGTAGAGGTAGATCTATTTGAGAAAAAAAATCAAACATGGGCTGGTTTTATAGGTGATCTGATTGTTGACACCGGAGATGTGTTGTTGGGTGTTGTATTGGCAAAAAACGTTCGTAGGGATGTGGATGCTATAGTGGTGAAGTTTCAATGGATGTTAATAATGGACTTCAGTAGGTGTGTGCCATTGATGGGATATTAATTTTGTGAGATGTAATCATGTCCATATAGAGGAAGAAATGTCAATAGTGGATTTTGGGTGCCAACATAGTGAGTCAGACTGGATGTCCAACCTCAGTTGGGTAAAAGGGGAGTAGATGTGGTGGGATGTAAGCCACCATAGGTTAATGTTGAGATGTTAAGTTCACCAGAATATGGGAAAATGTTTTGAGGAAAAATAACATTTTCATTGTTGGGGTAGGGGTGATAGAGGTGCGATTAATATGTTTGATCATGAGGGAAAGGACGAAGCCAGTGTTGGGTGGACTTTCTATGGATATTTTAGAAGAGGTGTTTTGGAAAAAATATCAGTTATGTTGTCGAAGCCGAATTCAGCTCATGTTGTTCTCCATTGTAGGTGGAGATTCCCAAGTCAAGGTGATGGTTGTTGAGAGATATATCATATGGTGTGGATCACCATAGTGGGAAAGTGGCCATTTATTGACTTGAGTAGTAGTATGTGTTGGATGGGCATTGGTAGGAGCCATCATGGTGTGGTGGTGATGGTGAAGGGCGTTGGTTCTGGTTTTTAATCATAGAGTACCTTGAGATTAATGTTATGCTTGGGTGTACAAACAATTTTTATAAATGGGGTGAGGTTGTTGGGACTCTAGTTTAAATTCTTGGTAGGTCGTGGAGTGTGGTTGGAATCTGTGTATCCTTTTAGTGACAATGATTTTGGGTAACCATTAGACATTTGGAAGTCAGGTGTGACAATGCAAATTTTTTCAACCATGAAATTGATAGAGTATTGGAACAAGGGTGTTTTGGTTGGCTCTCTTAGTGTAATGTAGGCCTTGTCAGTATAATTTTGTGTGGTGGTTCAGTTATATAAACCCATAATTTTCCATTTTGTTGATTTTTGCAATGATAAGGTTGAGGTAGTTGTGTCTTAGGGGGGCGTCGACTAACAGTTGTGGAGTACAACGAAGGTAGTTTCATTGGGTTATGCCCACTTGGCTTTTCCGAGTATGGTGTAGGATTGGTCATGTCTAGGATAATTTTTAGAAAATGAAATTTCGAATATGGGATCCATGGGCCTACTTTTGGTCTTGGAGAATCTGTATGATTTAAAAGTATGGATTGAGGATTGTCCATTATAAGTTGGGGATCTTGTAATTTCCCAAATTATCAGGAATGTTCATTCTGGATTATATTTTAGTTGAACATATTTTTATATAATGAAGTTTTTATTGGGTGTATGAGATGTTTTGGGGTGTTTGATTGGTTTGAGACATGAATGGAGGGTAAAATAGACTAAATAGTTTGAAGCACACAGTTGGATAACAATTAGAGAAAACTGTGTTCCTAGACCAGGATATTGTGCGTTTCAGAGGTACTTTTGGATAAAGGTTGGCACACAATTACCACATGATTTTAGAAATCGTTACGGTTTTTCTAAGAAACCTTGTGGCTTAGCCCCTCCTGGATAGAGGATGCTGCACGGTTGATGTATAGTTTGGTAAACCATGTGGCCAAACCCTAAAACATTTAAAAAGTTGGAAACTACGATTTTCCCTCCTGATCCTATTTTTTCATTACCATAGTATCCACCCATTTCAACCCTCTACTTCATGAGTGATGAAATAAACCTTCCATGACCTACAAGGGGTTTTTATCCTTCAATTATTAGGCATTTGGAGTGCCGTTTGGTACAAATCGAAGACCCATGTGAGTCTTACACGCCTATTTACTATATTTCCTGGATTAGAGATTTTAGAATCTATTATCTTATTCTGAAGCCCTAAAACCCTCACTTTTCTAGTAGATTCCACATTAGGGATTAAAAGGGTGTTTGAGATTGAATCTATGGATTTTATTGGTATAGTAATCATCTTCGAGCATGAGGTTGGTGGTCATTAAAAATTCACTAATAATCTTTATGTTTTATTGGTGTGTGTAGTTGTACCAATGAATTTCTTTGCTGAATATTCTTATCATTAGTTATAACAAGTGATTTGGACCTTTTATTGAGGTATGAAACACTTCCCATAGCTTGTCAGGTTTATTGTTGATTTGAGAACAAAACTAGGGCACCCCGTGAGGTGAGACGAACCCTTGAAATGGTGAAATAATTTTGGAATCATTGAGGTATAAGAAATGTGAGAGCGATGGGATTTAAATTCTAATCAGGTATGTGGTACTGGTCAAAAAGGTAAGGTGGTTTGATTGTTTCATCCAATTTTTTCCTGAATGGGTTTTGAAAGGGTTTTTTAAAATATGTTTTGGGGTTTTACCCAATGATTGTTTTCAATAATGAAATTGATTTTTGAATATGAAGAATGTTTTCAATGGATGTGTTAACCTTAAATTATTTAAAAATGGTTTTTATTAATTAATTTTGAATGACGATTTGAAATGGGGTTGTGGACCTTTTATTGAGAACATGTTTAATTGATTTTTGAATGGTTGGAAATGTAAATATAATCCATGGGTCATGTTTTTGTTTTAAATGGGAAATTACTATGTTTTAAAAGGTGGTCTCAAATGATTTCAAATGATTAATTTGAATTTTATTGATTTCCATGACATAGTTAAAAGGGTGAATGGGATAATAGTAAATGAAATTATATAATACTTAGTGATATAGAACCCATAAAAATTATGTTTTCATTTTAAAAAACATTTGAATGAATTAAATGATGAATGCGAATAGTTTTAGATATTGAATAAGTGGATTCTTGGCATTAATTGATAATGGTTTAAATAGAATAAAGTGAATAAGTAAAAATAATTGTATGTTTATTAATGTAATGCTTGGATGGATAAATTCATGTGAATTGATGAATATTTTAAATGGGATAATGTATGAAAAAATGGAATGGGTTAAATGGGAAATTCCACGTAAATGAAAAATGATTTATTGGGTTAAGGAATAATGATGATTTATATATTGAATGAATTGTAAGATGTGAATGATATGTGAAATAGTTATGTATGGTTTTGATATGGTTTTTGTGGTAAATGGATAAAGAATCATGTGAACATAGCTTGGTAGTGTGGGGGTATTGACTTGAGGTTATATTCCCAGGGGTTGAGTTAGACTAAGGCTCTAAACTCCCCCATAAAATTCATGGGTTAGATAAGGGAAAAACTTTCTATTCCTCTAATGTATTCCTTTGATGAGACTACTTGGACTAAGGATTCATCGAGAGTGTGCTGTATTTTCTATAATGTGTGTACCCCTTGTGAGATAGGGAACACAAATTATTACACTTATTCATTGTAATTTCTCAACATAGGACATATTGTAAATGATGTAAATTCCTAAACGATTGGTCATGATATGAATAATTTTTTACTTATGATGACAACATATGTTTTGAAATGGAAATAACGATGAAAATGGATTCAGTGGGAATTGTATCTAATGGGTTGTGGTGTCTTATGACTAATAGAATCCATTGAGAATTAAAGTGTCTGTAACCCCCCTTGTTACTTGGCCTAGACTCCCAGCATGTCCCGAGGTAGTTATGTTGATTTATTGAATACAGATAAAACAATAGATAAAATGGATATTAGAGAATTACATTAATGATTTCATTGTTACCATGTTTACTTCTTGAACTTTTTTATCTGTAAACACTATTATACAGAATGGTTACTACTTTAGACAACGCTGGTGGGGGACTACAGTGTTGTACCCAAACCCTGCTTGGGCCGCTATATTACATGGGTACTCGAGTAGATTATGATTGTTTTCATGTTGAGTTTTAGGACATGGACCTAGCGTGTGGTTGGGCATGGGATACTTGGTTGGAGTATTGGATTTCCGGATCGAGTTAGGACTCTAGTCCAATTTCAGGATATTTTTGGTGGTTTTGGGTTTGGATATTTATTTCTTACTCTCTATCATGTAGTGTATTCAACATTTCGTTATAGAAGGTGGTACTCCGTTACTTTTTTGGAATTGTGACATGTTTTCCATTTATTTTTTTCTAATAGTCACTATGTCTATTGATATTACTTTTATAATGGCATTACTCTAAAAAGTGGGTATTATCTCCCAATAATTTCTCTATAGACCCACATTGCATGTTGGTGTCCTCTAATGTATAGTGAGACACACCCCCATTCATGTGATTACCGGCATGGGGCACCAAATAATGGCCATGGGGATGGGGAAACGACAAATATAAATTAAAAAATATCTATAAATAGACCACATATGATGTTATAAACAATATACACACAATTTTTTTGAAATTTAATATCTTTATAAAATTTATATCATTTAATAAAAATATAATTTATTATAAAATATCGTTAATGATAATTTTTAGTACTAATCATTACATTAATTTAAATAAATTTATGAAAAAAATAAAACTGAAAAGTAATATTTTAATAGATACAGAAAATTCCATGTTCATCTAGAAGTTTTTGTATCGCATTGATTATCTCAGATTATTTTTCATTTAATATTTTCATATCAATTTTTCATTATTTGAATAAGTAATGCATTATTGATGTGTTAAAATTATAGGTAATAATTTTTCACTAATATTAAAAAAATTACCATGATGAAGATAAATTATTTAGTTTTAAAAATATTCTTTATAAACCAACATATCCTATAACATCCCAGAACCAACACTCTTGGATCTGGGGCTAAAATAGTAAACTTTACATTTTTGTCTTTGATGCTGGTAATTTGACACTTCTCCCCTCTAAAACAAAAAACATGAAAAGAAAAATTAATCACTTACAATTTTGAGGATATTTTAGGTTTTGTGTTTTAGAGAGTTAATAAAAAATCCTATATAAATAATACCCATGTCATCAAATTATAATTTATACCACTTAACCCATATTTTATTATTTCACATTTATGTCATTAGGATCATCCATATGAAATCCATTCTTGAAATAATAAATTCTTCCTCATTATTTATAAAATGGGGAAAATGAATTATAATAAGGGTGATCTATAATGCTTAGTAAGTGTAAACAAAATAAATATCAATTGAAGTCAAGAATGTGCATAAGAAGTGCATAAAGGTAGGATGAAATAATCAAACCGCAAGAGAGAATCATAAAAAACTCATACCCATCAATAATTAGATCATCAAATATGAAAACATATAAATGGAAAGGGTTATAAAAACAAATAATAATGAGCCATGTGTTATAAATATTGCTCATAAGATATATTATAACCCCATAGAAATCATAACAAAACATTTTTGGAATCATAGAACATATTTCCTCATAACTCAGGTTAATCCCATTTTCTAAATAACTAGAGACAATTTAAATAAATAAGCGAAACCCTTGGGTAACTGCCTCTTTCTTTCCTATTTAGATGAGTTTCATTACCCAATGCATTGTAGTGCTATTTTGGCGTACCCATCATATAAGATGTAATGGATTCACCCAATGATATATGAGACACCCTTTCAAATAATTTGTAATGGGATCACACAATGATATCTAGTCTACCCCATTATATATGTTGTGGTGGGCACACCCATTGGAATATGTGTTTCCACATCATATAAGATGTCATATAACTACAACATGAATAATGTACAAAGTTATTTCAACATAAAACTCATAGAAACAATAATTATCTCATTTATATCATGAATAAATCACATAAAAGAAATTGGATTCATTGAAATTTATTTGAAAAATAATTAACTTTTTGAAAACAAACAATTTTGAGGACAATATCTTTGAAACAAGATTATCCCATAAGAAAAATGAGTTCTATAATAATCTATCTGAAAGAATATTAATCCATCAAGAGGAATAATGATGATGGTATAATTAAAAAATATATTCATTAGAGAATAAAAAATTGTTGGTTTTGACATTTATTAGTGGAATACCTTTAAAAAATCAATAATGAAATTTTTGAATAAAATAAAATTTTGGTTTTATAAAATATTTCCAAAAACCAATTTTGTTTAAAATAACCTTGGAAACATATAAAGGAATAATTAAAATAATTAAAATAATTTATTAAGTAAAATATATTTTATACATGGGAAAACGTTTTTAAAAATATAAAACAATTTGAAATCATTTTTTAGAAAAAATGATTTTTGATGAAAATAGACATTCGAGCAAAGAGAGAAATAAAGGTGAAATGTATTAAAAACACTTTATAAAATATATTCTGTAAAAAATATTGGATAAATGGTAAAATTAATTTGAAATATCTTATATAACAACATAATAATACAATTCATTGGAAATATAATATTTTAATAATAGAGACTTAATTGTATACTATCTTGATAAGCTATGAGATTGTAACAAAAGACTCTTACCACTTCGGAAACATTGAATCATAATCATCATGAAAGTTTGACATTAAATTAAACATTAAATAACATTAAAATAATAATATTCAGGGTATAAAATGTCAAATGATATATATATACCCCTCATAAAGGAGGAAAAATGTATAACCTAACCAAAGTCCCAATGAAGGAAGATTGAGAAAAAATATCTTACGCCTTTGGTAACTTTGAAACCAAAAATCCCATGAATCGGAGTTAATAAAATAAATATTTAAAACCAAAAAATTTATAATAATCATAAAATAAATTAATTTGATTTATATGCATCACAGAACCAAAATAAGTGGTGAATATGGCATATATCTCCCAGGAATTAATATGATATGATAAAACCCTTACAATGAATTTGACTTTTAATGGGTTTTATCTTCATAAATAATGAAATTATTTTATTTATTTAATTCATTGAGGTAATTTTAAAAGTTTATTATTACTTTTATTTCTTTAATTAAGATGTTATATACAATTACATAATCTATTAAATTTACTTTAATGATTTTTACCATATTCAGATTGTTTATCCAAAAATGACATAGGTGGGTTGATTATGGTCAAAGAGGTCATTATTTTAACATAAAATTTTTAATAATCATGAAATAATTATCATATTTATTCATAAATTATACTTTTTAAACCCATCATGAGATATTGTTTTGAAAAATGAACAAATGTTACAATCATGGAGATTATAGGTCACACATACGAATGAGTACGATTTTCATTTTTCAAAGATGATTATGGGAAGAAGGTAAGGAATATTTTATCATTAAAAAATGATAATAATATCATAAATATAATATTATTTAATTATATGTACTCATATATATACAAATAATTCTTGTGATGTGGCGTAGAAAAAAGTAATCACATCGCTTTGAAGATGAAGTAGTCTATACTTCCACGAATGACATTACAATTTTTTTTCAGTTAGTGAAAAGGTAAAAATAAAAAGATATATTATATTTGAATATTGATTAATTTAATAAATATTTCATGTATATGAAATATATTTATTATCATTACCCTTATTACCTTCTATTTAACACATTAGTGAAAAATGAATCACATCGCTTCATCAGGTAGTAGTTCGCCATACACATGAGTGATGTTATCATATCCCTTACAAAATATAATATAAAATGGTATATATGTTATAATGATGAAATAATTATAATAATTTTATAAATATCATATATATATTTTAGACCCATCATCATTACCAATTACGATAGCTGGTAATGTAAAAACAAATGACATTGATTTGTGAGGTGGTAGTCCGCCGTACAAACTAATGACGACTTTGTAACACATTTTATGGAAGCTTGTTTGGTTATAGTTTATAAAATTAATATAAAAAATATAGGTATATTTAATATAATTATGTTATTATATCATCATGTTATAATAATAATTGGCATATTTGGCGAAATAAATAAAATAAAAACGCTCATTGAAGAATGTAACCTCTTCTTCATGCATCCTCCCCTGGTTTACACCAAAGGCCTTCCTAGATTTTCTTTCTAAAAATTTAGGATTATATTATTAGGATATTGAAGTTTTTATGTTAATTATCAGATCATGGCCTAAACTAATAGGTTTTAAGGTGTGAAGAAGGGAGAAGAGGGGGTGGCCTTTTATAAGTGGGGTGAGTGACACAGTTATAATTTGTTTTGAAAGATTGAATTACACCCATGTTTGTTTTCAGGTCCCCAAACCCAAATAATGTTATATTATTTATAATAGAACGTATAGGGTCAAAATAGTTCTATAAAATGTGTGTTTTACATTTTTATAAGTCATTAACCATTAATTATAATGTTTAATCCCTTGATAAATTAATTTTTTACTTAATCAGTGTGATTAATTTTAAATATTTTCATCAATTATTATGGTCAGAAATTATGTTGGACATGTTAGAAATTAAAAATAATCCTAATTCCTATAATATATTTATTTTTTTTCAAATTCAATTCACATTATTGGAAGAAATTTAATTTAATATTAATCCCATAGATATGGCTAGACAATGAGTTTTAAAGAAGTGTATTTTTTTAGAAAAAGATGATTCTATATAAATACTATGAATAATAATAATAACTATATGAATGTCAATAAATATTAAATAATATAATATATATATTTAATTAAAATAATTCATCATTAGGGGTAATTTTAATTAATTAAAAAGGAGAAAACTTATGCATTTTAAAACTGTTTTAAAAAACCCCCTTTTAAAACCCAAAAAATTAACTTATACTAAAACCCTATATTAATCTGATTAAATGTAATTAAGTGGATTAAATATAACTAATTAATAAAAATTTTACTTTTCATCGTATTCAAACCATATCCCTAATTTTAAATTACTTAATTTATTGAAAGGAAAATACTTTTTACAAAAATCAGTATTTTTAACTATTCACTGAAAAATCAATATATTCCAAAATGTCCCAAAATTTCATCTAAAGTTAAATTTGATGTTACGATTAAAAAATTTAATTTAATTTTATCAAATAAATTTTATAAATGTTTTAATAATTTATTATAATATTTTTTTCATGAAAATTATCGAAAATCAATTTTGAATAAAACATATTTTTGAAGAATAAAACTGCTTCACAAAAAATTGAGGGGTTATTTACCTAATATTTATCAAAAAATTATATTTTTTAATAAATAAATAAATAAATAAATAAATATTTTTATATTTCATAATTTATATAATATTATTCATACCCACTAATTTAACTACTACATTATAATGGTAATATATATCATGAGTCATTTAAGTTTGTTGTTTCCTTTTGAATACACTATCAACCATTAAAATATTGGGGATTCATTTAACGCTAGATAAATTGATAGTTCATGTAAAACAATGTAGACATTTTTTTAGGGAATTCAAAATAAACTCAATGTTTCATATCCTTTTCACTATGAGATATAATTTTCTTCTTTTAAAATCTTAGGGTGTTATATAACCCCCATTTAATAAATTTCATCCTCGTAATTTGAAATTTATTTCGGTAATCAATGGTTGTACATTTAAATATAAATTTGTTGAAAATTATCCAAATAAAAAAGGGTTAATAAAAAATCCTCTCAATAAGAGAGAATTGGAAGTACATAGGTCATATGGAAAACCCAAAACTAGCGTTCCAAAAAAGATAACTTTGGTTGGAATGGGGGAAAACATAAATAATTATAGATACTGGGGGAGTTCAATGATCAAAATCATGTAAATTTTCATTGAGAAGTTAAGGGCCTAAAAAACAAATATGTGATTATCCAAAAAGCCCATCTGTACATCAGAATTAAAGGTACTAGGATAATAATCTTTCTTTAGGACCCTTTTCTGGAGTTAAATAATTATCTTACCATATAAACTAAAATAATATTGAAATGTACCAGATGTGTAAAATTTCATATTTTAATAAATTTCAAACCAAATCTATTATTTTTGTCAAATTATGTGAATGTAGGATGGTTTTTTCACTTCTAAAGAACAAAAATCATATTTTAAAGATGACATTATTATAAAAGAGTTAACAATATATTCCAATAATTTGAAAACCTTAAACAATAGAATAATGGTTAGTACATGGTAAGATAATTCAAAAAACGAATAAAAATTCAAAAAATAATTTTCAAATATCAATAATAGTACCCAAATTTCAAACTGAATCATTATATAAATTACCATACTTAAAATTCTTCAATTATTTCCCAACTAGTTTTGAAACCCAATTATTGGAAAGATTTAATAATATATTCTTCCCAGATAGACCCACTATTATTCATTAAATAAATTCCCACATGTTCTTGATATAAACTTAATATATTATTTTAATGAAAATTTAAAATAACGAGGAAAACATGTAGGCTAGTAGTAGGTGGGAAACCCTTATCATCCTTTTTCATGGGTTCAAGACACACCACCATGATGAATGCAATTATTTATCACCTAGTATATGGGTTCTAACATTTTTATTTAAACATGAAAAATAATCCCTTCCTAAACAACAGTTCATGTTGATCATTGGTGTTGAAAATTAATTTTTCCAATAAATAATCTCTAAAAATACCTTTAAAAACATAAATTTATTTACAATATAAAACCATCTAATATGTGTCTAAGTATTTGAACACAAGATCAACCATAATAAAGATGATCTAAAATTCTTAGTCAGGGTAAATATTTGAAGTAGCAAATGAATGTAATCAATGAGTTTAAAAAGTGATTAAGGGGATGATTACAAAATAATAGTGAATGACCGATTCATAAAAAACTCATACAAATAGATACGTAAATCATCCTATATTGAAACATGTTAAAGGAAAGATTCATCCGAGTAAATAATCATTAACCATGTGATATAAATTCAGATCATAAGCAAAATTATAAACCCACAGAAAGAATACAAAAAATGTGTTTCTATATTTCAAAATTTTTATTCACATATAATGTTGAACACATGTAAAAAATAACTATATTCTTGTTAAATTAGTAGGAGAAATCCTCAAGTAACTCCCTCCTCATTCACTCCAAAGACATGGAAAATTACACAATGCATTAGAAAAATATCTGGGTGCACCCATTATATAAGCGGCAACGGGCTCAATTTTTGCTATCCAGGGCACCCCATCATATAAGGTGTAATGGTATCACCCAATGCCGTTTGGGATACCCCATCATATAATATGTCTAAGAAGTCTAACATTACTAAAACAAAAATATATTTCATCATAAAACTCATATAATGAATCATTATTTCTTTAATAACTTTATTACCACATAGAAGAGATACTAGTTCCATAAAAATTTCTTGGAAACATGATCAACTTATGGAAAATAATTGAGTTCCATAACAATTTCTTTGAAACATGATTAACCCCTAAAAAAGAAATGTGCTGTATAAAATTCTATTGAAAACAATATTTATCCAAATAGAGAAATGATTATGATAGTATCAATACAAAATATACACATTAAAGAATAAATAAAAATGTCGTTTTTTGAAATTAATGAATAGAAATACCATTAGAAATATTTAAATATGTTTTTTAAGAAAATAAACGTTTCATTTTATAAATTTTTTTTAAAAGAAACTTTTTTCGAAAAAATTTCAAAACATACAAGGAATTCATTAAAATAAATTAAAAAATTTCTTTATGAAAATATAAATTCATATTGAAAAATACACTTTTTAAAACATAACAAATTTTTAAAACCTTTTTTAGAAAACATGGTATTAGAAGAAAACAAATTTTCGTCTGAAGAGAGAAATTATGTTAAATTTTCTTAAAAACACACCATCAAACATTTTAATTACCAAAGAGTGAGAAAATTGAAAAATTACCTGAAAATATCATTAATAATATGTGGAAAAGACAATTCTTGAGAATTAAAATATTTAAATAATAGATACTTAATTTTAGAAAATCTCAATAAATGATGAGATTGTAACCAAAGACTCTATCCGCTTTTTTAACTTCAAATCGTAATCCTCAGGAAACAATAAAATCAAATGAAACTTATAATATCATTAAAATAATTATATTAATAATATTAAATTTATGTGGTCCAGTATATAGACCTTATAAGATAACACATGTTTATAACATAGAAAATGTCTCAAAGAAAAAACATTGAGCAAATATCTATTAACACTTTGGAAATATTGAATCTGTAATCCCCATGAAAGGGAGATTATAAAATGGATATATAAATAACAATAAATATATATATAAGAATCATAAAATATATTAAAATTGATAATATAAACTATCTATTACAAAAAATTTGTGAATAAGTCATATATCTCTTAGGAATAATTGTGAGACGAGAAAAACCTTACCTTGAGTCTCAATTGTCACTTGTCTATATATTGCTGAACAATAAAATTATGTTTATTATTTATTTCTTTTAATAACCATTCTCTTAATTATAATTACTTTTATTTAACTTATTAATATGTTTTATACAATTAGTTAATTGTTTTATTTTACATCGGATGTTTTTGACCTTATTGAGATCATGTATCAAAAACGACATATATGGATTGACTATGGTCAAATAGTTTATTATTAAAATATATACTGCATTGTAATAATGAAATAATTATCATATTTATAAATTAATTATTACTTTTAAACCATCATTTAATATGGCTGTGAAAAATGAATAATGTTTACGAACTTGGAGACCGTAGGACATACATACTCATGAAAAAAATTTCCATTTTTCAATGATCATTATGGAAATAAGTTATGTAATATTTTATCTTCACAGAATTATAATAATATAATAAATAAAATATTTTTTATTTATATATACTTAACTATATAATTATTGTGATGTGATAGTGGAAAAAAAGAATCTCGTCGCTTTGAGGAGGCGGTAGTCCACACGTCCACACACGACTTTGTAATTTTTTTTTCAATGAGTGAAAAGATAAAAAATGATATATTATATTTACATAATTAATATGTCATTAATATAATAAATATTTTTTATATATCAAATATTTCTTTCATATTTACCCATATTACCTTCCATTAATCATATTAGTGGATAATGAATGACATCGCTTCGTGAGTTGATAGTCCTCCATAAACATGAGAGACATTAACATATCACATATTGAATAGAATGTAAAAGTATATTTATGATATAATGATTCCATATGTATAATTATGTTATAAATATCATATATAAACATTAGATCCATCACAATACCCAACAATGAGTGATGGTAATGAAAAATGAATGATATTGTTTTGTGTGGCAGTAGTCTGCCATACACACTAATGATGATTTCGTAAAAAAATTAATAGAAGCATGTGTTATTATAGTTCATGAAATTAATATAAAAACATATAACTATATTTAATATAATTATTTTATTATATCATCGTGTTATCAAAATAATTCAAGTTGGTGGAGAATTAAATAAAATAAAAACCCTCATTGAAGAATGTTTCCTCTTCTTCAGGTATCTTTATTTGTTTGCACCAGAGGCCTTCATAGGATCTATTTATGCCAAAAATAAGGATTATAGGTTAAGGTTATTTAATTTATTGAGTTATTTGGGTAAATATTGTCCTAAACCATGATTTTTTATTGTTTGAATAAAGGAGGAGAGAGGGTGGCCTTTTATAAATGGAGTGAGTGACACACTAGAAATTTTGTTGAAAGTGTGAATTCCTCTAATGGTTTTTTCCATGTAATGAAACCCTAATAAAAACATATTATCTATAATATAAGGTATGAGGAATAAATATTTGCAAAAAATTAGGTTTTTTAAGTTTCCAGGTCATTCCCTCTTAATACTAATATTTAATCATTCTGTAAACTCATTTTATAGAAAAAACCGTTTTCAAACAAAAAAATAAACTTAGACTAAACCCAATATTATGTTGATTAAAATTAATTACATGGATTAAATATAACTAAATAATACATAAGTTACATTAGAAATGTTCAAAATACATTGGAACTTTTAAATTACTTATTTTGTTGAAAATAAAATACTTTTAACAAAAAATCGACCTTTTCACTTTTCATTGAAAAATCTATATTTTTAGAGAATTCCATAAATATCACTCAAATTAAATTTTTGTATTCGATTTATAAAAATCATTTGAATTTTATAAATTACATTTTCTAAAATTTCTAGAAAAATAATATAATTCGTATTTTTCTAAAAATAAACAAAGATGAATTTTTGAACAAAACAAATATTTAAACAACAAAACCACATTACTAAAAATTATTAGATTATTTTTTAAATATATATAAAAAATTTCTATTGAGTAACTTATTTATATATATATATTTATATTTTTCCTAAATTAGTTAATTCTTATCATACCTTCAAATTTTATTTCTAGGTGATAACAGTAATACATATCCTGGGTCGTTTAAGTTCGATGTCGCATGCTGAATATGATATCAAACATAAAATTATCTGTGTTGCGTGCAACACTATATGAAGTGAGTTTTTCATGTAATAAAATAAGAAAATAGTGTTACCTGTGATGAAATATAAATTCAACGATTCCGGTCCTTTATGTAAACAAATATAATTTTCTTTATTTAAAATATTATGGGGTTTCATATCCTCTGGTTGTCGCCACGTTAAAAATATTAAAGTTTTGTAAATAAGAGTGTAAAATTTGGTACTCTTCATTATATAAAATATTATAATGTTCATAATTTAATAAAAATGGATAAAATGGGTCACATAAATAAATCATGGATGATTATTGACCAATTGGACTCATCGAATAATAATTAGTCAAGTGATAGAGCCATTTTATAATCCTTATCCTATTATTTTGAAAACAGAAATTGGATTATTTTAAATTAAAAGTATCTAATGAAATTTTGAATCTAAATTATATTGTATTGTTTTAAATACTGGAAAAAAAATAATATTTTCAATCATAAAATATATATTTTTCACAATTCACTAAAAAATAAATCTTTTTTGAAAAATATAAATAATTCATCATAAGATAATTTTGAAATTATAATTAATAATATGAAAATTATTTTTAAAAATTTAAATTATAAAATTTTAAAGTTAAACAATTAAATAAATAGTTATGTGTAAAGATTTTTTTGAAACTATTTAGATTTTGATTTAAAAATTTACTAATATTTTTATAATGAATATCACTATCTAATTAATAAATCTTATAAATATAAAAATTAATTATTCTATCATTACTTGGGATATTACATTAATCCCCCCTTTTGAAATTATGTCATCACAATTTTATTCACATTTTAAAAAAGTTGGGATATCTTTCCCTAATAGCATTTTCATATTCCCATGTGTCCTCTAAAACCATATGGTTTTTTTCTAAAGAATCCTCAAATTAGTGAATCAACTTATTCCATAATAGTTTCTATCAATAATAAAGAATATGTATGGTTTATTCCTTATAATAAATGTTATCTTCCAACAGATATAATTCAGTGATCAAAAAATGAGATGAATCTGACACATATTTTCATATCATTAAAAAAATGAAATATGTTAGTGCTCCAGATAAAATCTGAAGCAAGGCCACTCAGTAGGACAATGGTCTAAAATTTTACATGATTTCATATGGTCCATTGATTCAGGAAAGTAACTTCCCCATTTTATGAAAACACAAAACCCTCTTCCATAGAGATACCTTTTGAAGGACATGACCACCTAGCTCAAATGAAAGAACATTCCTCTTTTTACCCCTATAACATTTCTGCATTCACTATGTTTTATTCATGTACTACTGAATAATCTCCACCTTATCATCCATTTCCTTCGCCAACATGAGTCCCATCAGCTTCCTTTCTCTAACTTCAAAAAAACGATCACATTTGACATCACTTTATATTTAATTCCACATAAGGTTCCTTCTTTAAATTAGATTGAATTTATTATTATAGGAAAACAAAACTAATGAAAAATATTGATCGCAATTTCTATGGTAATCCATTAAACTAGAATGAATCTTTTTTTAAGTTTTAAATTGTTTTTCTTCACAATCCCTGAGATTAAGGATGAAAAGTTATATTGAAATTTAACTAATTAACTAATGAATTTGGATGTCCTTTCAAAAAATTATAAGTGAACCAGGGATCATTATCATTTAAAATGTAAATATTAACGTCATTTAACTTGACTATATCCTTGAGATATAATCAATAAAGTTAATCAAAATTAATAGTTCTAGAATTGGAATGGAATTCCAATATTTATTTAATCGATAAAATAGAACACAATTAACATTATAAACTTTTGATGTTTATGGAAATCCCACTATGAAATACATGGATAAATATTACCATTTCCCCTCAGGAAATGTAATAATTATGAAGCATCCCCTTCAATAATTTCCATTTACATTAATGTATTGAAAAGTCAAAAATTTCATAGTAAATTCAGAAATATAAATTTTTAATATATCCCACTATTAATAATAAATAATGTATGGATACATCTTAGTTCTTACCGAATTAATTGGAAATAGGGAACTATGAGCTTCACTTAATAATTATCCCTTCAATTGGGTATCACATGGCATATATATTATCTTTCTAAATATCAAAAAACATTATTTATCAACATTAAATACATTGAAATTACCCTTCTTAACCAATTATACATTTTCTTGTAACATAGAATTCTCATTTAAAAGATGGTTAATTATTTCCGATTGTTGTGATTGTACTAAAACCAAAAACCAAATTGACCAGGTTCCTAGTTCCCCTACTTTTAAGATAGAATTGAAAAAATCATTAATCAAAGGGTCATGTTTCAAACGTAATATAGTTAATGGAAAATTATTCTTCTTACTAAAATCATTGGATACATTGTTTTATTTTCTTTGATGATAATGAATCCTGAAATCTTGATAAATTTTAGCCATCTTCTCTATCTCATGTTCGATTCTTTCTATGTGAACATGTGCTTAAAATTTTATAATGATTATATATTTTACACTTGGATCCATATAAATATCAGATAAAATTTTTAAAATAAAAAACCATATAATATAATTTAATATCAAATTTAGGATAATTTAACTACGGATGTTTTATTTTTCTTGGAATCAAAATCAATTGCGCAATCATTTATTTGTTTTTTCCATTTATTGAATATTTTCAGTGTTATCATTGTGAAAGAATTTAAGGTAATTATTTTTTAACTAATTTTTTTAAAGCATCAAGATATATATAAATTATTTAATATTGAAAATAATACTTATAAATGAACATATACTTTGGTTATCCCCATGTTAAAAATATTACAATAATTAAAAACAAGAGCGGTACATTTTTTACACCACTTTAAAAAATATCTTAAAATGGTCTTAATCTAATTAAAATGGAAATAAAAGGTCATATAATTGAATATTTAAAGTTTATGAGAGAAATGGGCTCATCCAATAAAATTTAGTCAAGTGTTAGTGTCATTTTATAGTCCTTATCGAATTATTTTCTTATATAATTATCCAATTTACCATTTAACGTGGTAGGAAGATTTCTATGGTTACTGTTCGTATTTACCAAAAATAAAATGGATCAATTTAATAAATATAGAACCACTTATTTTGAATATTGAAACTAATTTTCAATATTTAATCCTTATATGTATACTAATTTTATTTAAAATTAAATGGATAAAACACGATGTATATTTTTATAAAAATACCATTTTCAATTTAAAGGTTTTTATACTAAACTCAAGTATAATGTTCATTTTAATGACTATAATTTGATTATTTTAAATAAATATGATAAAAATAATTTATATAATCCCCTAGAAATATAATTTTATTTTTAATATACGTGAATAAAAATAAAAAATTAAACTATAAAATTATAATTTTTTAATATTATCTAAAAATAAATCATTTAAGAAAATTATAAAAAACTATTTTCATGATTTTTTGAGATTTTGATTTAAAAAATAATATTCATTTTTCAAATTATTTTTTTTATTGTTTTAAATTAAAATTTTATATTAAAACCTATAAAAAATTTGTTTAATAAAACAATTTATTTTGGATTAAAAAATTTATTAATATTTTTATAATTAATATTTCTATCAAATTCATTAATTATATAGATATATAAATTAAGTATAATATCATTAATGGGGTTACTATATTTGGACTCTTTTTTTCAATTTCATCCTCGATATATTATTCAATTATTAAAAAAATGGAGATATGTTTCCATCAATAAAATTACAGATTCCAATATCGCTTCATCAACCATATAGTTTTTTCGAAAAACCAGAAGTTAGCGAATCACCTTATTTTATAGAAATTATTAACTATGGTTAATAATAATTATGTATCATTTTTATTAATAATTTTTTTAATCCAACTAATCTACTCTAGGGATCAAAACATGAGATGTGTCCAACATATATTTTTTGAACATAGAAATATTGAAAACATTGTGTATCTAGGATGAACATAGATGAAATGTTCCCCAGTAAGAAACATGTTGAAATTTCACAAGGATTTCATATTGTTCAATGAGTCATTTAAATTATTCCTCTTTTTACCAAATTACATCACACACTTCCATCGAGAATTTTTAAAAGAACATGATCTCCAACTTCGAATGAAAGATATTTCCTTTGGTTATCGGTATTAATTTTCTACTAGATTTTGGAAATAATCATGTGCTAATAAATCTTATTCACCTTATTAGATATTCCTTTTATCAATTTTGGATGTATCAATTTCCTTTCTCTTACTTCCTACAAAAAATCTAGAGTCTGACATATCATTCCATGTAATTACTCATAATGTTTTATCTATATTTCGGAATGAATTCTGTTATTATATGAAAACTCTACCAAAGGAACTGGTTCATCCCAATTTCCCAGTTAATATATTGAGTAATAATGAACCATGTCTTCTATGTTCTTAATTTTTCATTTATAATTTCCATAGGATTTGTGATGAAAGCATATACTGAATTTTAATTCAGTACCCAATGAATTGTAAATCTTTTTTCAACAATAAGATGTTTACCCAGGATAATGATTAGATACAATGTAGAATGTAAATCCATGTGAATTGAATATATACATGAGATAGAATCAATAAATTCAATCCAACATCATAGTATCTTGACTGAGAAGTAAAATCACATATTTTTAAATCGATCAGAAATTACCCAAATCATATCATTTCACTGAGATGTATTTGAAAATACAACTATAAAATCCAATGATACAATTTACCATTTCCACTCTGGCACATGAAAATGCAGAATACTCACCTTCAATAATTTTAATAATATATTAAACCTATAAAAAATTCTATCATTTTAGGGTAAATTAAAAAATATCTATTTTTCATTATATCCGACCAGTAATACTCACAAATTTTACTATAAATTATAGTTCTTCATGGATGAATGAAAAGGTGTGAACTATGAGTTTCAATCAATAATAATCTCTTCGACTTAGTGTCACAAGAAACACATAATATCTTTTTAAATATCAAAACACATTCTTTGTCAATATAAAATTATGAAACAATACTCTTCTTAACCAATTATAAATTTTTCTTTTGCTCACATTATTCCTTTTAAACTTGATTAATTCTTTATGATGGAGAAGATTTTACTGAAACCTAAAACAAACCATAGGTGGGTTCAAAATCCAAAAATTCATGGAAAAGATTAAACAATTTATTAAACAATGGTTATGTTCTCAATATAACATGTTTAATGCAAAATTATATTTCCAACTCAAAGAATCATACACTTTTTTTCTTTTCATGTATGTTATTGAATAATGAAATAAAAATCATTGACCAGTTAATTCCATTTTCTCTATCATTTGTAAAAATTTGTTATGAGTGATTATATAGTCCAAACATTTATGATCAGTAAATATTTCACAATTGGATCCATGTAAATTAAAATACTAATTTATTGAAGGAAAAAACACAGTAGCTAATTCCAGATCCTGGGTACGATAATTTAATTTATGTGATTTTATTTTATGGGAAGCATAATAAATTATCCAATCCTATTGTATTATAATGAAACAATATCCCTTAAATTAAGCATAATTGTATGTGAAAAATTAATCATCTCTAGAGGGAATGGAAAAAACCAGTGCATTCACCAATCTTATTTTTAGTTTAAAAAAAAAAATCATCACATTTTTTTCTGGATTAATGTAACTTACCCATAGATAACATATTTAGTGGGATAGAAACTAAGATTTATTTTAAGAAACTACCAACAATAACCCACTGTTATAAAAAAACTATGCATTTATTTAATATAACTAGGTTTAGAAACTCTTAAAAAACTTTATTTTTATTATGGTTAACAGTTATTCCATTTTTAGAAACAATATTTCCAAGGGAAAAAAGTTTTTACCACAAAAGTCACACTTAATAAATTTTCTATATATTTTATTTTATATTATGGTTTTCTAAACCATCTCTAGCTATATTTTGTGTTTCTTGTGACTTTAAGAAAATTCCAATGTGTCTTTAATAAAAAATAACAACATTACAAAAATATTCATTGCGGTATATATTATTAAGATCTATAATCACATTTGGTGAATTAGAAAACCCAAGGGGCATACCTACAAACTAATAAATCCCATATCAAGTACAAAACATTATATTTGGGATATCTCCATCCACCACCTTCAACTGATGGTATCGTGACATAAGATCAATCTTAAAAAAACATTTCTCTATATATAATCAAAAAATAATTGATATGAGAAAAAGAATATTTTTTATTCGTAGTGAAGTTATTCAAAGAAAAATAATCATTAAAAAACCTCATGGAACCTTTTTTATTTTTAACAAAAAAATAAGAGCACCCCAAGATGATGTATTTGGAAAAATGAAACCATTATCTTGAAAATCATGTAATTTATTTTTAAATTCTAAAACTTCTACTCGGGCCATTCGATAAGGGGATTTTGAAATAATTTTAATATCAGAATAAATTTTGTAGAAAAATAAACCTAATGATCAGGAATAAGACCTAGTAAATAATTAAAAAGGACATCCTTATATTAATTCACTACTAGGACATCACTAATATATAAATTTTATTTATTCTCAAAAACATGTGTAATTTTAATTACTATTTATAATAAATTTCCTAGATTCATGATATGTTATAAATGTTTTGAATTGGTATACTAAAAATTATTTGCTCTTCAATCTATAATATCATAATAAAAGGAAATCCAATCCATACCCAAGATAATTTCAAACTATAACATTGGAAGTTCATAAAATTTTTATGGAAGACCATCCCCCTAATAACAATAGGGATACTCTTGTAAATATTTGTTTCTTTAATACTTCCCCATATATTTTCCCCCAAAAGTTATATATCACTTTTATGAGGTGATACTATAAATTTACATGAAAATTATCCAAACTTCTTTTTACCCCAATTATCATAAGTAAGGAACTAAATTTTTTTAAATTAGTAAATCTTTGATGAATGCTTCCCTATATCTTCCTATGAATATTTTTTTTATTATTGTAATGGAATACAAGATTAATTATGAACTCCTATTCTACATTCTCAGAACAACAAAAAAGCATCACATTTCTTTTTAAATCATGAGAATCTAATAGCATCCGATATATTGGTTTTAACCTTGAGTAAATCAGATTAATATTTTTTAAAATGAAAAATAAAATCTTACATATGCATTGATTTTATTGTAAATTTTTCATCATGCGTAGATCTAGAATCTTCATCCTTTGACCTCAATTCCAAGAATCATTTCTCTATCCTGAGTTGATCAACCTTATGGAAATATTTCCCAAGTAATAGTTTCTTAAATGTATCCTATTGTGTGGAATCAAGGACATATATCTCTTTGGTATTATTAACCATATACCACCATCAATAAACTTCACATATATAATGATAAATGGAAAGGGTTACTTATTTTACATGCAAAAACCTATTGACTTCAAATAACTTCCCAAGGAAATTGATCATTCCTTCAGATACCACTTGGTTGGAAGACCTACTGAATGAGGATGTTTGTTTTCTTATATGGTTATCTAATGTCATCATAATACAATGTAGTAAATCTGTATGATCTATATCATGGATTCTACCACAATTTATATATTACCTCAACTGATCCATCATAATAACAAGCTTCTAAATTCTAATTCTAACCATTTCGAGTTATTTATTTTCAAGGATATCATCATATTGGTACCTTCCTACAATAAAACATGTAATTACTTCATTGTAAAACAATTCTGAAAAATCATAATTCAGATGAAAAAACATACTAAAATTAAAATTATATATCATTTTAACCTAAACCTCACATAAAAAATTTAAAGGGTATTATATTTCCATTATTATAATTCTAAATGTTATCTAAAGATTGATATGATACCAACTATAGGTACCAGATAATAAACATTACATATTATTGTATTTTTAAACAGTAATTCACTTCATTATATTTACTAATATATTTTTGGTCTTTAGTTTTATTGAGTTAGGTCATAAATCTTAAAAAATAATACCAAATATTATAAAATAGAAACTTTGACTTTGTGCCCATTTTTCCCAGATGAAAAAATATTTAAAAAGTAAACATTTTTTATTCTCATGACATATCATTAAAAAATTTTATCTTATCCCCATCCTTATACATGATCATTCATAAAACAATATGAAAATGATTTATAAAACATGGGACGAGAAAAAGATACTTAGTAAAGGACATGGAAAGAATAAATTCATTAGTTTAGTAAAAAAAGGAAAACCTAGGAAAAACACAATTTATTAAAAAAATACCTTTTATCCAAAATCAAATTTTTTTTCCTTAAAAGATATCATTATGTCACCTTTTAAAATGAAACGATTTCCAATAAAACTCATTAGAAAGCATCAGAAAATCATGTAGGTTCTTTGGGACATCATCATATTAATACCCATACAAAAAACACATAATGTGAATAACCATAAAAATTACATCCAATATAATTTTCTGGAGAACATAATCATTTCCCAATGTATTAGAGTGCTATCCGGAAGCCTGCATCATATAAGATATATCAGGCCCAACTATGAGAAATAATGGGTATAAACTATTCATATAAGAAATTTCAGGATCACCCATATTTTATAATGGGATCAACACTTCGTATAAAATTTAAAAGGACAATATCTCAAATAAATCACTCAAAAAAATATTTTAAACCTATAGGCAAAACACTTTGAATGTCAGAAGAAATGTTTTTCTTAAAAACCAATTTTGAAATTAAAAATAAATATAAAAAATGAAATTGGGTAATCACTTTAAGAAAACAATAAATATTTTAATGGAATAAAAAATTCAAATAATATTTATGATGGTGGGGAAATTCATTTTAACTATATAGGTTAAAATAGAACATACCTTTCATTTTTGTAAATAAAGTAATTTTTTTGTAAAAATAATTTTTTTTGAAAAGCTTTTAAAAAAATTGGGATACAATTCCCATTATATTTATATTAATTTTACAAGAATGCATTCATAAACGGATTTTTCAAACATGTACATGGAAGACATTAATTTTAAATATAAATATTTAAAACTAGGATTTATGTTAATGTGTACCCTTACCTCTTGTATGACTTGTTAGGTTGGTTATTTATTTTCATGAATATTAAAATCATGTTAAATATTTAGTTTCTTGAGAAACATTTTAAATTTTATAAATCGCTTTATTTTACATATTTTTATGTCATGTAAAATTTCATAATCATTTCATATTATGTCATATGTTTTGATGATATTTGGTTAATACGTCCAAAACAAATTAAAAAGGTTTACTATGGTCAAATTGGTCATTATTACACCATTTTTATAATAATAATAATAATTACATAGTTCTCCTTTTTTAAATCAATTATAATTTCAAAACTGATCAATAAATATGGTTATGTAATATGAACTATGATACACTTATGAAGATAGTAGGACGTATGTACGCATGAGTAAAGTTTCCATTTTTAACCATAATTTTAAAAATAATGTAAGTATTATTTTAACTTAATATAATTATAATTATATAATAAATACAATATTATTTATATAAATAAGTAAATAAATAAATATATTTAATCAAGGTGATTTTATGATAAAAGACGAATCACATCGCTTCGTGGAGTTTGTTTTCCACACACACACACAAAGGATATTATCTTATTTTAGTGAATGGAATGGTTGGAAACTAAATTATTTTTTATATTTTAAAAATGTTAAATATTTTAGGAATATCATTTATATACATTAATTACATCGTTATTACTATCCATGAGAGATTATGATGGAGAAAAAATATTTCATCAGTTTGCGAGGTGGTAGTCCTTCGTACTGATGAACGATGGTTTTGTTTCCCATTTGATGGAAGTAAAAATAGATATAGGTTATTAAATTATAATACCAAAACCTAGGTATATTTAATATACTAGTTTTATTATTTTATCTTGGTTAATGATGATTTTAATGAGGTGGAATAAGAAAAAAATAAAAAACCCTTGATTAACAATGATGAATATTATTTGAAAAATCTCTTAAGGTTTACTTGAAAGACTTTTATAGTACAAGTTTATGATCTAAAAATATCATAGTATGTTAGTAGGTATTTTATTAAGGTACTTTTATAGATTTTTTCTTTAAAAATTTATTTTTTTTGTGGTGAAATGAGAATTATAGGTGATCTTTTATAAGATTGGAGAAGGGAACTCTTGAAATTCATTATAATATTAAATTTATATAAAATAACATTCAATTATAAATTGTTCAAATGTAAATTATTTTTTTGATATTATGATTATAGTTTAAAATTATATCAAAAAGTAAAATGTCGACAAGTTTTGACTATGTTTGTACCTGTATCTTTTGGTTTTAAACCCTGATTAACGCTTTTTAAACCTACTCCGACAACATTAATTTTTACTTACTGATGATTTAGATATTTACTATAAATATAAAGCAGGCCCATAAATGGCCCATTGTTGATATTAAAGATTATATAATTTATAATTAGAGGAATTTAATTTTTTAGTAACTTTATATATTTTAATAAGATAATATTTATTATAAAATAGTATTTATTATAAATTATCATTAATGTCAATTTTTTGAAAAATTAATTACTATGAATTAAATAACAACAATAAAACAATTAAAATTAGAAAATAATATTTTAATACGTCCCTAACATATCATGATAATATATAAATCCATGGATCTCATTAATTATCCTAAATTATATTACTTTTAATAAGTTTAATATCATTTGTATGTTTTCTTCATTAATTGAATAATTTATCTCTTAATGCTGGGTATGGATTTATGTTAATTATTTATTCACAAAAATTAAAAATAAATCCCCATGACGAAGGTAAATAATTATTTTTAAATGAAAATATTTTTAATCAAACATATACTTTAGTTGTCCCAATATATAAAATAATATTGTTATAAAAATCCAGAGTGTGACATTTGCGACCCTTTCTTACATAATATATTTTAAAAGTCTTAATATCATTAAAATGAAAAAATCCCATATAAAATAATATTAATTATGTTTGGAAGAAATTTGATAATCAAATGAAATTTAGGTAAGTGTTAGGACCATTTTATAGGTTGTATCATATCATTTATAACATTAAATATCTGATTTACCCTTTACCATGGAAACAAAATCATTAGGTTTTCTATTTATATTACCAAAAACGAAAGAGGTTTATTTACTCCATTTATAACCCATGATTAAAATTATGAAATCCATTTTTTGAATATTCAATTCAAATATTTATAATATTTTGATTTAAAATGAAACTCGGAAAACACGTTGAAACACAGTTTACCAGAAAATTACCCCTTTTAATGTAAAAATATTTTCATACTAAATTAATTAATAATGTTCATTTTAAAATATATAAATGGATTATTTTAAATAAAAATTAAATAATGAAATTTTAAAACCCATAATAATATAAATTTATTTTTAAATACATGAAATGAAATACAATATTATATAAAAATCATTATATTCCACTATTCACTAGAAAATCAATATTTTAAGAAAATTATAAAAAATACATATTAATATAAATACGACATGACGATATAAAAAATGGAATTTATTTTTTAAAATTAAAATTCTATAACTATTAAATTAAACTTATAAATTAAACCATTTAAGAAATTAGTATTATAAAACTAATTCTTTTTTGATTTAAAAATTACTAATTTTTTTAATTAATATAACTACAGATTTAATAAATGAAATAAATCTAAAAATAGTTTTCTCTATCATTAACTAAATTGTTACAAATTTTCCTTGTGGTGTATTTTAAGAGATGACATTCGAAGATTTAATATTTTCAATCTATCTATTTAAAATTCATTTTTAATATACCTTCTCCATAGTTTTACTATTGGAAATGAAATAAAGAATCGATTTTAATAAATATAATAGTTTTTTATTATTTTAATGGAACATAGATAATATATCCTCACATTACATTATATATCATAATTTTTTTTCATAATATGGTTAGATCACCACCTCTATAAACAATATACTTTAGTGTACAGCAATAGATTCAAAGATAGTTTTATAAATTTAAAAACATTAAAAATTATCAAAATCAGTTTATTATATATTATACCATATTTTTAATGGATAAATGTTCATATGGTTAAATTATAAAATATATGTTTTCTGTGGTTAGAATACCCATCAAAGTGAATTGACCATATAAAAATAATAATTATAAAATTTGAACAATGTGCATTGATAATAATATTTGAAATTTATAACCATTTTGAACTCTCAAAACAACAGAAAATCATTTTATAAAAATTTTATATTTATTTAACCATTTCATAAATAACTTCCATAATTATACATTAGTGATGAAACCTTGGAATAATGACACTGAAGACCTTGTGATAATAGAAAAAAAATAAATATCTCAATTTAATGAATATAAAATATTCTAAATGGTAGACAGTAGATAAAATAAATTTGAATAGGTTTCTCAATATAATATTTAATAAATCTAATAATTCTAAAAATGAGGTTAAGTGAAAGTGTAGTGAAAATGTAGACCTAATATAATGGAACCATCGAACAAACCTCCTTTACTTTGGTTCATGTTTTTTTAAAATAATTTTCAAAAAATGACACTATAATAACATTAAATTTATATAATATTATTTCTATATATGTTGATAAAATATATATCAAGTCATTATTTTCTTTTCTTATAGGGAATATTCAAGTTTTTATAGTGTCGTTATCGGTATCATTCATTATGTAAAGACAATTAATGTGACATTCTCATTTTTTAAACCATCCATGTATTCTAAAATTTACCATTTTATAATTTAAAACATTTTTAATTAATTTTTTGTTTTTATAAGTTTATATTCTATTTCTATTATTTAACGAATCTTTATCCCTTTAACTATACCCCAGTTATGAGGTAGATTTTAAATGTCACTTGTCTAGTAATTTTCATGCCTCCATGTATCTTGAACATTATTTTTCATGGTATATTATTATCATTACTCAATTAATGGACAAGATGGAATTAATAAATTCCTTCATTAAAACCATTATGATAATCCATTTGTTTATGCTATATGAAAATATTATGTCACTGATATATTTCCATGGGTATTTATTTTTACTATGACTCTTGTTTCATTCCATTATGTGGAACCCATATCCAAGTACTTGTTATGATGGGTTTTCCAAGAAAGTAATTCAAGTTGTAGATCCTTAGGCTCGATTAAATGTCATGTAGAGGGGGATGAATCAGTGTTACAATATCTTTCTGAACAATTTTTCATTTGAATTAAAACTCTTGAACTTGTTAAGGTTCAATGTTCAGTTAGTTGAATATATCAATCTCACCTAGTGTGTAGTTGTAAAATAAAAGAGATACACATATAATATTTATAAGTTTTGTAAGTTCATGACCAAATTCTTTCGATGTTGGTTAGACACCCGGACATGGATTCATGACTATCAAATAAATGAATACAATTTCTTCTAGATCCAACTGAAATACATTTTATCCTACTCGAACTAAAAGAATTTAATTTATTTTGGATTGAACCCAAATATTTCATGCTCCAATTCCAAAAAATACTCTCATTTTTCTTATAGAACCTACCAGAATACTTCACCTGCTCCAGAAACAATCCTTAAGTCTCTACCTTTGTTGAATGTTTCAATCCACTACTTGTTGATTTTTGATATTCCTACAAAATATTACAGGATCTAACTCGATTGTGTAAACTATAAAGAACATAAAAAGTGGTAGTTATGATAATATTCCTAGATTTGGTGAAATCTATATTGTCATTAATCTTTGAATGCCCAGTCACTCCTTCTGGTTCTTCTCAAAGGATCTCGTCATCCAAATCATTTTATATTTAATAAAACACTACATCGTAATCTCAAAGTATATCAAAATTCAGTATATTTTCTAATCACATATATAAACATATTTATACCAAAATATTGTTTATGTATATATATCAATAAATTCATGATTTAAATTCCATAATTTAAGTCTTCAACTAATGTGTGATGAATAAAAAACATTTAATGTTTTTCCTTTCTTCAAATGTTAATATCTTAATACTGGTATTATTTTTATCAACACAATTAAAATAACCCAATATTTATGGGTATTTATTTACCATATTCAAATAACCGATAAACCATTGTTATTTTTATCCTCATTTTAAATACACGAATGGGAATTATCACCCTTCATGCATTGCACCATTTGAAATACTTTAATTGATTAGGGTATTAAATTCATCTTCTTTAATACTCCATATATTTTTATTGGTATTATATTTATCATTTGTTACTCAAATGACCAAAGGATATTCTTCTTATTCACGCAACATTGGTGTAAAGACATAACTCACTTCCTCTGCATGCAAGCATTCAAGCATACAAACTCAAACATTTAATGGAATACCTACAATTTGAACTCATTTAAAGGACCTAAGAATCAGGGTCCCTTATTTATTCACAGTATAAATTCATATATTCCATTTTTAAACACCTAATTAATTTATGTGTTTATTCATTATAATGACCCATCATCTTCAAAATTCCCTAATACATGGAATTAATTCTATTTATCACACAACATCATAAATGTTGTATCTCATCCTCGTTTATGAAATGTCAGTGGATATATCATGGATCATATGAGATCATCATGGCAATATAAACTCTGTTAATGGACTTATATAAATCCTTTAATCTTCATTAATTTTATAATTACCTTGCAAAAAAGATCCCTCACGAAATGTAGGTTAAAGACGACCACCCTTAACTGATCTGGCAGTCACAGTCAGCCGAATCATGAAGCTCTCGAAATGTGCATATTTTTTTTGATGTATGAATAGTTTTACCCATGTATAAATCCCAAATTGAATATTCCATACTTTTGTGGCATGATATATCACTCAAATAATGATTTCAACATGCAAAATCTTGGGAAACCCCACTAGAATTTCCCCATGACAACTCACATTTCCACCATCCTACTCCACACGGTGGCACCAATACTTCCTCTTTGCACTCTCTTATAGAGGCCTTCTACATAGACCCTCACACCAACATGTGGCTGCTAAAGTAAATCCTTCCCATGAGGGTTCACCCTAGGGTACCCTATGTGTGGTTGATGGATATCCTTGGTGGCACACTTTGTTGGCCATATTTTTTTATATGAGTTAATGCATATACATTGAAATAATCTATGTATAACATGCAATTACTAGCCATATTCACTTATAAATTAATCATGCATAAAAAATATATCTATTCATTCATGGTGTTCTCTTTTTTCATATCCATCATCACTTAAAATATCTTCATGCCATAAAATTATTTGTAGCCTTAAATTGACTCATATTATCTTAATCCACAAATTCCATAGAACATGTACATCCAATTAAAGATCAATAAAATCAATCATTAAAGAAAACCATATGGAGAATTTCTCAAGGATGTAATCCAAATATATAAAATGAATCCATAAAAACATTCAATGAATCACCAATTCATCTGATGTTACCAAACACATACTGACTTATCATTGATAAAAAATGAAAAGAGGGTAAAATTATCCCCCACTTAGTATTTTTGTAAATATATCTTCACTCATCAAAAATTCAAAATGTGTGTTCAAAACATTATCACCCTTTTAAAATCAAATACAATGGATTTTTTAGGGTATTCTCATGTCTTATTTTTCTCAAAAACATAATCTTCTCTATTAATAGAAAATTTATTATTCATTTCAAAGATAGGGATGATTCCACATGGTTATCATAGTAAATATACTTTATTTTATCAAGTCAAATTCCATGTGGTGTAAACCGGTGTAGAAACAAGTGAGATAAAAAAATGGCTGTCTAATATGTCTATAAGATAACATTCATGTAAAATATTTATTGGAAATTATCAATTCTTACATTATGGGATGAAAGAAATCAAATTTATCAATAAATATTGTAAATTATTTAAACTTCCATTTACGCATTTGAAATTGCAGGTTATCAAGAAACAACCCCCCATTGTCTCATTTTTTCATTAGTCAAGCACACCCCCTTAATAAATACAATTAATAAATAGGAATGAGAGTTTGATTAGCTAACCTCAAAACTCATCTATGATACCCCTCAAGGTATGCACTCATTTTAATAATCATAGAGAGTTTTAAATCATGAAATTCATTGATATAACTCATCATAATGCCCAAAAATTACATCCTCAATCTTATCTTACAAATCCAGAAATGTTATCTCAAAACACTTAAAATAATAGGGAATAACGAGGAAACTATTTTTTTATTTAGAAGAAACATTTATGATGATAATAATTTTATCCTTGGTTTCTTATTATTTTCATGTTAATTATGGGATACTTCTAATTTGTCACTGACATGGTTTATAGATTGTACACAAATATTATTAACATGAAAATATTCTTTTGGTGGAATATCTTTTTTAACATTTTTCATAGTTAAAATAACCCCTTTCAAAATTTGTTTTATTTTCCACTAAAGTTGTTGAGGTAACTGATCATATTTTGGTTCTTGATATACCAATATTTATCTCATTTTTATTATCCAAAACATTAATTCTATTTTCTCTTTTGATAATAATTTTTTCAGGATAAGAAATGTTTTGGTATATTATAATATTCGAGTGTATACAAATAGATTTATAACCCTTCCATGAATTCATCCAAGTGAAATGGATAAGAGAATAAAAGTTATTACTTATTTTGTATCTACTTGTTTGAGATGTTGGCACTGATTGAGTAATTATAATATCATTGTATTTTTTTATTTCAAAAAAATTTACTCATGATATAACTAAATCTTAACCAATAAAAAATATTTGGTTCTTTTATATTTTATGGATTCATGTTTCTTGATTTTTCATGGGTCTGTAGTTTACATATAAATCTCATATTTGGGTTTCTCTTAATTTCTAAACAAGGTGAGAACGATTTTGGATGAATCTTCATTTTTTTAATTAGAGGTGTTCATATTATCCTAATTTTTTCTAATTTTTATATATTTCATTTTAAACGCAGATACCATTGAAGTATGAGTCATAACTGGTAGACTCCTAACATAAAGTTGGTTATTAAGAGATATAATTTAAACCTTTAGATACATTTTAATGTCTATTTTTTTAGAATATATTGGTAAAAGTCTTCTATCATATCACTTTTCTACATCATTATTGTGTTTATTTTCGTTGAGTTGAGATTAAATTCCACTTCTTATCTCCTTATTTTTTAATTTTCTATGGTCAAATTTTATTACTATTGAATAATAATATTCATGTATGATTCATAATTTATTTTAATTTCCATTTCATTATAATTCCATGGAATTAAAATTTTGGTTTTTTCTAAATTCATCACTAGAATAAATGTTTTTATAATTATTTCAGATTCTAACCGAGTACATTATTTCACCACAAGGAGGTTAGAACTAGAAATAAAGTAGGTTCAGATTTTACCTTGAATATAGAGAACAACTTCTTGGAAGGATTATTCTTCTCATAAAGGGAAAAGATATTAATTATGACTCTGAATTAGGATGACCATGATGAATGAAATTTCTTCATTATGTCCCCTTCCTTATTAATTTTTTCATTTTTGTACATTTCTTGAATAAGTGTAATGAACACATTGAAATATGTTTTAAATTTCATAATCAAATGTTCTTAAATATTTAGTGTCGACCCATGCTCTAGTTCCACATGTAGATCCCTAGGCCAGATTAGATTCCACTTTGAGGGTGGAGGGGGGGGGGGGGGGTTGGTGTGAATCAATGATACACTGATTTTTTGAATTATTTCACTTTTGAAAATAACCTGTAGAACTTGTAAGGATCTCGTTTTAGTTATTTTAATATATTAACATCACCTAATTTTCTATAGTAAAATAAGTGGGAGGAACATGTAGTATTTATAATGATCGACAATGAAAGTACTACTCCTTTACATGTTGGTTAGACACCCCAATATAGATTATTCACTATCAAACAAGTGAATACAATTTATTTCAGTTCAAACTAAATGTCTTATGATCTGACTCCAATTGAGGGACATCATTTTCTTTTGGATCGTACCTAAATGATTCTTTCTCTGGCTACAACCAATAGACTCTTTTCCATCTAGCTCTTACCAGGAGACTTTAAAAACTCCATACACCAAAAAAGGGTTTTAGATTTGTTGAAGCATTTGATCCAGTACAATTTGATATTTAATATCCCTCTATGATCTTGTAAGATATGACTTTTTCCTATATACCTCAATAAATTTAGGAGTTCTATTCTCTTGATTCATTTTAAATTGGGTGCCATATGGATTTTAATCAATCATAGAGTGCTTAAGAAATTAGGTTTCCTCTTCTTTAAAGGCTCTTGACATTGAAACCATTTTCCATTTGATGAAAAAAAATATCAAGATCTCAATGAATATAGAAATTTAAAATATTTTCCCACCACATATTTATCTATAAATGACAATATTGTGCATTTTTATATTAATAAATCCATGATTTAAATTCTATCATTCATATCCTCAGTGAAATGAGTAAATAATTAAACATATTTAATTTTATTCTTATACAAAATATTAATAGCTTAACAATGATCTTATATTTATCTCCCCAATTAAAATACCCTAATATTTTGTTATTTATTTCTCATCTTTTAAAACCTCATAAATCAGGGGTATTATTTTATCCTCATTTGAAATACCCAAATCGGTATTATTATCCTTCATGGAATAAACCATTTGAAATAACTAAATGGGTTTGGGTATTGAATTAATCTTATTTAATACCCCATAATTTGTGGGGGTATTATATCCAATCATCGGAACTCAAATACATGAATGGTTGTATTATTATTCACATGACAATGGTGAACATCTGCATCTCACTTTATCTGCAAGCATGAATTCATGTATGAAAAATCAAATATTTAATACAGTACTTGAATTTGGTACTCATTTCAAGGATCAAAGAATTAGGCTCCCTAATTTAATATTGATATAAATTTAAATCTTCCATGTTTAAAAACTCGAAGAATTTGGGTGTTTTATAACACCCTGAGTTTTTATAAACTAATTATTTTTGAAAAAATAAAATTTCATTGATTGTTTGCATTGCCCACTACACAAAGTCATGATTTCTTTATACGAATAACCAATTTATGCTTCAACTACACATAAAACATAGGTTATATTTCTGTATACTGAACACTATTCTTGTCTCCTGTTACACACAATTTCAGGTTCCTTTGATAGCTTGCGTTACATGCAAGATTTTGTTTTACCGAACTATAATTTACTATTAACAATATTATTAAAATATTTTAATCATTATCACCAAGGCATTCATTTGAATGATATGAATAAGATTAAATAAATTAGGAAACTATGGTTTAAAAATGTTTATAGAATATATTATTTTGATATCATGTAATTATTAATGAAAATAAAAAAAATTAAATATAATGGAAGTGATTTTATGAAAAACTATTTTTATTCCCTCAAATTTTTTTTCTAAATAAATTATATTAATAAATATTAGTGAAAGATATAAGTGAAAATTAGATATTATAAATTTATCCAAATGATTTAAAAATTTTCTAATTATTTTGATAGGCATAAAATTAGAACACATTAATTTTTGAAATAAAATATGCACTTTTCTAAAAGACTTTTTTCCCACATTTTAATGGGAGACTTATTGTAAAAATAATTATGAGAAATTTATAATTTAAAAAAAAAATCAATTCTTAAATATAAATATTAAAATTAATGTTTTTAGTTTTTTTAGAATTTTGATTTATGTTTTATTTTTTAATGAATGATTAAAAATAATGAATTTGAATTGGAAACACACTTTTCTTCTAATCTATTTATGATGTTAAATTATTTTTTATTTGGTTTTAATGTATAATCAGATAAATAATACATATATTAATCCAATTTATTTCATTTTAATAAATTTCATTTTGAAATTGGATATAAAACTATTTCAATATTTTGAACATTTTCACATTAAAAACCCGTTGTCTTATCCCATATACAGGGGTAATTTTAAATTAATTTATATCACTTATGTGTTTAATATTTAGAAAAATTGATGGTAAATTTGGAATAAATATAATTTAAAATTTATAATAATGTAATTTTATTTTTTGACAAAAAATATTAGTGAAAATAATTAAAATTTATTTGAACGTTTAAGGTAAAAACTAGCTTACATAGTGGTTAAACTTAAACTTAAGGGGCCCAATAATCTAGAATCATTTAAAAAATCCATTTTATCTACATATTTGGACCATATAATTTTTCATAAAGACAACTAATAATTTCTTGAGACACATTATATAAAGAATTCCTCTCAATAGTGTTTTCCTTTTTGTAATTACAAAAGTGCCACTCATCTTCAACTATAAAAGGGAACAGACCCCTTACTTCATCACAACTCTAAAGTAAATTGGATCATAAAAAAATCTCAAAAATAAGCTTTAAAATTCTCTCCACTCAACCAATATGCGCAAATTTGGACAATAATCCAACCAAGAAATCCATTTAGTGAAAACCATGTTGAGTTACCTGTAGAAATGGTAATGTTACTCGACGTTAATTTTTTGTTTTTTTTATTAATAAAATCCTTTAAGTCTTATTATATAATGATTATAAAATATAATTAGTATACTAAATATAAAGATATTTTTTATTCTATTTTACTATCTACACCATCACAAAATTTCATCCAATGGGATACCCAATTATCATTTTTGTATACGGTAGTCTACCATCTCACGAACAGATGTCAATCATTCTTCTATTAACACCTCTTAAGGTATGTAATACTGATTGAGTTGGAATTTTAATATGATATTAAGTATATTTATGATGTATTTATTATCCTTAAATTATTATGTAACTCATAACTTTATGAATTATATTTTTGGGAACATGATAACTTCGTTTGTGGATGTATAGACTACCACCTCTTCCAAGCGATCTGATTTATTCATGCGTTACATGGAATTTATTAAGGTAGTGTTTATTATAAATATGTGATATTTATGAAATTATTATTGAAATTTAATATATATATATATATATACATAATTTACTTTTCAATCTTTTAAAATATCTCAAGATAAAGGAAGCATCGTTCATGCTTACGTACGTCGTACCGTCTCCATGAACGGTGTACTTCATTTGAAATTACATTATTTTATAAATTATAAAAAATAATTATATACTAAATACATATAATATTTATGTCATTTTTTTTCTTTTTTGGTATAGTTAAATCATGATATATGTAAGGTGATCAAGAATAACAAGCCAAAATATATTGGAAAGAATAAGCTATTATTACCAACAACGTAACTTTATTATGAAATTTTTAATAAAAAGGTAATATAAATTCATAGAAAAATCATATATGGTATGATATATAATAATTTTTTTATTTTATATGTATAATAAACCAATATTTAAAATAAGTTAGGTTTGAACATGTATGAAGAAAGTTAAGACTTCAGGTAAGAGTTTTCGAATCTCACTTTTATTTTTGGAGATATATTTTATACTCACCTCTTTTTGTTGTTATGTGCTGTATATACATAAAAATATTAGTTATATCATTAATTTCGTTTATTTAATTACATTAAAGGTTAAATTTATGTTACTACTTCATGGATTTCATAATTTAAAAGTCACTCACGTTGTAAGTGTATTTCTAGTCTCACTTTTATTTTCTGTGATACGCAAACCTTGTTCACCATCTATATATTATATGTGGTGTGTATTATTTCCATTTATTTGTTTTATTATTATTCTACTGATAATTATTTGGATTTAATAATACTTTTTAGGAACTCTTTTTCATGTGCACTATTGTTTAAAATTTAACAAATCAGTAAAGGGCATTTATCTCAATTTTCTTTCTTTGGGACGTATATTGTGATATGCACATATATTAGATTTTGAGGTGTATATACTTCTACTTTGACATGTTATATTGTGATTATAATAATTTTCAAGATATATAAATATTTATATAATGTTATTGTTTCATGGGGATTGATATTCTCTTTTACCAAGGGGTAATAGTTTATTGCAACAATTTGTCTGATTATCAGCATTATTTACGACTATGATTACATTGATGAAATAGTAGGATCCATATCTCAAGAAAACTCATAAATATTATTATCCTCAAGTTATTCATGATATATTCAGGTGATGAATAAATTTATATTCTTTTAATTTTTATATTATTTAGAAATTTTTTTTAATGGAATATTAATTTATCTCATTCTTCAGTCACAAATCTATGTTCTTTCAAAATAATTATATATAAAAATGTTATCAACAATTTTTTAGTTTATATTTTGAGATTATTTTCAATGGTGAGTATTTATAAAACGTTTTTGGTTTTAAAAACTATTTGAATGTGTTTGTAAGTATTCGTTTATAAGTTTCAAGGATATTTTAAAAGATAAAGGTTTTAAAATGTTCTATATTTTAAATACACTTTTTCAAAGGGGAAAGGATATTTTACTCAAGAAATGTTGTGAAACTATTCTCTAAAATAATTTTACATTTAATATTACATCCATTATTATAGTAGTAATATTATCCAAGGATAAATTTCTCATCTATTCATTTCAAGGTTTATGTTTAAGATGAAATATTTGGTATGAATCTAATTTCTATTACATGGGTTATGACATTATAAAATGTTTAGGAATCCCGCTACCTTTTGAGGCTTATTTTATTATGAAATGTTTATGAAACCATTTCCCCCTAATTTATGATATGAAAAATGGTTTATAATACCAATTTCATTTCATGGGTTATCATATAATGTTTATGACACCCATATCTTTTAATGGGTCATGATATGATGATTTTTTATAATATTGTGAAAAAATATGTATGATTTAAATAAGTTATGGGTGGTACAAATATATACCTTTAATTGATTGGTTAAATAGTTATATACCTCATGAGATATATATTTTTGGAATTAAGAGTGAAATTTATTCTGTAATAAAAGACATTAGAAAGGATTGAACTTGGTTTAGTAATATAGTGATATAATGAAGAGTGAACTCAGTTCATTAGTACAAGACTGAAATGAGGAGATAAATCAGTTTAGTAATATAAGGAGAGAATAAGGGGTGAACATAATATAGTAATACAGGGTTGGAATGAAGAGTTAACTTGGTTCAGTAATACATGGTTGGAATGAGGAGTGAACTCAGTTTAGTAATATTAGGATGGAATGGGATGTGAACTCCGTTTAGTAATATAGGGTGGGAGTGGGGGAATGAACCTATCTCAAAAAAGAAATTTGTCCACTATGATGGTTTTATTTTTTATCTTTTCCTAATATAAAATTATTTTCTATGCATATGTATATGGAACAATATCCATGTGTTATACCAATGTTATGATCATTGGACTCATTTTTGTTGATTATATTGTTATTAATTTCTTATAAACTAATAATAATAATTTTGTGATTCAATATTATGATTTTTGATATGAAAGGTGTATTTTTAAATTATTATGCTCATGTCTCAATTCCCTTATATTCATGTTATGAATACATATCTTTTTTACCCATACTGAAAATTTTATATCACCCATTCTTAAGTTCCACTCCCCAGGTTATGAAGAGAGGTTTTTAGTATGAGTACAAAATGGGATGATCATTAAATTATATGTTTAATATATGTTACCAAATTAGAATATAATGTTCCCAGTTTCCGAAATCACTAAACTATTACAGTATTTAGTCTTGAACATTTGTAATATAATGAATATTCATCTAAAATGATATAACATCCCTATATATTAAGATGATATCTCTATATGGTTCTTCATTATGATTAAACAACATGTTAAAAGTTACAAAATACTCAAACATAATTTTATTTATAATTCATCATCACAAATGCTGCATCTCATCCTCTATGTAAAACAAACAACATACGACATCTTTATTTTGAATAATCGTAGCATGAAACTAAATCATATAACCTCTTAATTTTTTTTTTCATTCATGAGATGTTAAGATATATTAATTCCTTATAAAGATCATATATATGTATAGATTCCAATGTTAATCTCTTCCAGGAAACAAAATTAATAAGAAACCATCATGTTTGGGATCTATGGGTTGGGCATGGCCATACATGAAAATCATGTGTGAAATGTGATTTTATATAACTTCGATCGCAAGAGATCATTATAGCCATATCATATATGTTCATGTACTTGGATTGATATGTAAATATTTATCAATGGTAGAATTACCACATTCTATATATCCCTCATGAAAGGGAGGTTGAAGATGATCACCCTCAACTGATCGAATGGTCGCAATTAGCTGAATCCTGAGGCTCCTGAAATGTCTATATTTTTTAAAATGGATGAAAAATGATCAGCTCGTCGACACCCCACATCGAATATTATATTCATTTGGGGCATGATATATCAATTAATTCACCCTTATAAGTTGGAAAATCACTTGAACCCCAGCTAGAACCACCCCATGTTGGCTCTCATTGCAACTGTGCTTCCCCACATAGTTGTAACACTAATTTGACCATGAACTCTCCACTACGGGCCTTATATGTGGTCCCAACCACCAATATTCTACTATAGTGGATTCAAATGGTAGGCCTTACCATCTTGGTTTACCCATGGGATCTTGTATGCGTGGTTGATGGGTAGCCTTTGTGCCTCACTTTGTTGGCCATATTTCTTTATATGATATAATAAAAATACTTAGAAATATACCAGGAATTCAAATACTTATTCACAAATAAAATCCTCATGAATTTAAAAGAAAATATCAATGGTATTATATTTTATTATATCCACGATCATTTTAAAAACACACATGTAATAAAGGATTGCATTGCCTTCAATTGGACCGTCTTTTCATGATCTTCAAATCCATCATGAAAATATTTATTTACATAGTCTTATTACTTATTCAACATTTTGAAAATGTCATAGAAACTCCTCAAAACATTTATTTTCCAATAATTATCAAAACAATCTATATTCCAAGTTAACAGCATGGATAATTTCTCAAGCGTGACATCCAATTCTAGAAAATAAATCTACCACAATTCTATAGGAATCAACACATCAACCAAACTCACCATAAACACATTGAAATATAATTGACAACAAAGGAAACATGGGGCTTTATAGAGTTCATTAAATATTTATTATATCTCATGAGATTATATGTATGATTTTAGGTAGTAAACCTAATCCATTATGGGTCTCTATCGATCATGTTATGATACCACTATAGTGGGCATTAAATAATTTTTATGTTTTCTTGTTTTATTTTGTTTCTACATTTCAATGATTCCATAACCCCATTATATATATCATTTATGAAATTACCCCACGTTATATTTCATATAACTTTTCCTTTATAATATCATTTTTTTATTTGAATAATATACTATGCTCCATTATCATGATAATTCACTAAATATGCTTTATAAATCTTTACTTTTGCTTATATATTCCCCAAATTGTCTTATAAGTATTTAGAAGAAAAGAGTTTTATATGAGCTCATTATAGAGTCCAAAATAATGATATTATATTTAATATTTTTGTTTATACTTAATAATCCTTGAATTATAAATAAATTAGGCATTTTAATCCATGAATCATGTTTATTGTATGTTTATATTGAAAATCAAAAAATAATAAGTGTAAGAGCCTTAGATAACTATAATTTTTTTTCAAATTTATTATATTAGACACCTATGATGGAACTGGATAGTGAATAATAATAACGAGAAGAAAAAGTACCCACCATAGAGAAAATAATGACGGTGGAGTTGAAAGAGATGCCAATTGATTAAGTTGTTATCCATGAAAAAGATATAGTAATGACTCTCATGATGTGAATATCTATTTAACACCTAAAATTATATCATATGGATGGGACCATGATTAAAATTTATTCTGATCTCCTTCACACAAATATTCATACCTTGTAAATTTTTTATTTCTCTATCTCTCAACTAATTTTAGTTGTTGGGTATCTTTTCCTTTATTTTGGGGTTCCTATACTTTTTTTTCACAGAGACCAATAGAAATAAAACAATGTTTTAGATCACAAATACCTTATAAACAATCATATTTGTGATATTAATTAAAATAATTAACTATAGGTAGAAACAATATAGCACCCACTTGAGGGAATTTTCAAGGAAACAATATCTACATTTCTTTCACATTTTTTTTTCATTGAATTAAATTTTCATTTTAATTTTTTTCATATATAGGTAGAAATATAAATTGGATAATATCTTTAGTAAACCCACTGGAAAAATAATAATATGATTCTATATTTCAATCCAAATATCATTTTATTTCATATATTCTATGTATTATAAATAAATAATGTTAATAAAATTTAATATTTCTGGTAATTTTCATACTATTGTAGGATCACATCTCATTTTTAGTAATTTTTTTGAATAAAATAGTTTGTAGTGATTTAATATTACATGGATACATGATGTTTTCAAGTTATATATGAGATAAAAGTAATTATTTAAAATGTGCATTCACATGATTAATGTTTGAAAATGATTCATTATTTTAATAAATTATTTACATGAATGTAAATTTAAAAAAAAACATGATCACGAAAAATGATTATTAATGATTCAATTTATATATAAAATTAATTAATCCCATATTCACCACTAAACAACTAGATAATTAATTTCACATCAATTTACATAGTTTTATCAGTTTTAACACAAAATAGTAATCACTCATTATTGTCAAATGAATAATGTGTACGCATGTGTTGTAAAGTTAAAAAAATAAGAATAGTGGTTAACATCATTATATGAACCTACCAAACCCTTATATCCACACCTTTATTATTTGGAATACCTTTTTGGAGTTCTTAGACATTAGGTTGGTTTTTCTATAGGATAGTTGTAGTTGTCCAATATTTTTTACTACAATATCATGAATTAGACATGTTATTTGTTAAATAGAATATGTAAGGGTAAGTAAATATTTAATTTTAAATAACTCAATGATTGTTTTCTATTATAATTAGATATTTATAAATTAGAGTTTGATAAATTTAGAAGTGTGTACTAATACTAGAATAAAATAGATTTGAAAATGGGATGGAATATTAATATAGATATTTTATTAAATATTTAAAAATTTAAATTAATCTTCCACTGATCAAATTATGGATGATTTGGAATATACATGAATATCATTGAAAGACATTCCTTGAGAAAAATGAACAATTCAATACTATGTCAGTAATTTATGGAAATTTTTACACAATTTTTATAAATATTTTATTTATGTTAATATATATTTTTATATAAACCTCATAGAGTGATAATAAATATTATTATGAAAAATAACTTAGATAATAATTTTAGTAATAAAATATGAAATCTATTTTTAATTTCATAAATAACTATTGAATTTTTAATTCATATGTTCTGTAAGAGTGAGACCCAACGAAGAATATATACTCCAAAAAATGTAATACCATAAAGTAACTCAAGGAGGAATCATATCACTAAAAAAAATTCATAGAATCCCCTCATATGGAATCACTATAAAAACATATTCTTGTCATGGTTGAGGAAAAGTTTTCCACATAATAACATTGATTCATGCTCACACATCAAGATATATAGCCTCTAATGGGTTCTACACCATGAAGAAGGGACATATTACACACCCAATGAGGATCCAATAAGTATCCTTACATATTTCTATATCCTCGACACAATATAGGTATTTAAGACGGTCAATGTCACTATGCCATTGAAGTCTTGATGCCTAATAAAATTTTCGAAGTCTCCCAAACCCCCTTCAAACCATGATTCTCTATTTTTTCATTATCATGATCTCATTTAATAATGTGAGATACATACTACAAGTGAAATTTTAACCCTCAATACAAATTCTATCATCTATCAAATGTTAAATTAGGATTCAATTTCAATGTTCTTCTATTCTCTAATGTATTCTCAGCATCTAATGAATCATCAATCACCACCTCAATATAATGACAATATTTTTAGGGAAAAAATCACATTTGAAACTCTAATTATGGTTAGTTACCACTTTAGGTACACATTTATCATTTATGAAGATCATATGTAATAACAAAAACCATTATCGAGGAATCTGGTATCCTTTTATTTTGGGTTACTCAGAATGAAATATTTCTATTCACTTTGTTCGACCAAATTAAGAAATATATATTAGATTATACCATTTCATCTTATCCTATAAAAATAAGTAGATATAATATTTTGGGATAATATTAGTTAGTAAATCATATGAAATGATCAACAATTTTCCACTTATAGGAACATATAAATCACAACCATATCCATGTGGAGTAATTACATACACTATGAAACACCCCAAATACTAATATAAACATCTCCACTCACAATATATAATTTCTTTAGAACGTTTACTCTTATAAATTAAATAAATAATGTGTATGGTTTATTTTATTTTTATTTAAATTATGAAATTTTAATTCAAACATTTTCATTTTACTAATGAATCTCAAAACTCACTTATCTTCTCCCATTTCATCCAATTATTTTTTATCTTCCTTTATTTTCCTTCTTCATTTCTCATGATGGTGAGTAGTTATCCTTAGGATTTGAACCATGCATGTTTGTTATGGAAATCATAAATTATTTTTGTTATTTCTCCATAACTTCTTCCAAATATAAAGAATCAATGGTTGTGTGGTGTTTTGGTGTGGCGATTGTTTACCATACAAATAATTTTCACAACTTCATTCCATTAGTCACAATATCACAAAATTATCTATCTTCTCAACTAGATATTCATATGATAGTGTTGGTATAATCAGTGATTGAAATTACATACAATGTAGTGAGTTGAAGGATGGTGTCACAAAATCAATTGAGGTTTGTTCAATACTATAGAAATCTAGTGGTTGTCCATTTTTGTCTGTTAAATAAATATTTTAGGCCTTATTTGTATTATAATCAATGTATGTGTTTATAACTCTGGCATAATAGAATGTGTTATCAAACAGAATTTAGGAAAAAATGGGAATATAAGGGAATCCATGTATCTCATTATAGGATTGAGAAATTTCTAACTAAAAAATGTGTTTTATTTATAATATTTTATTCTCATGTATTCAAATTATGATTCCAACCATATAACTATTATTTTCAATATATTAAAAACTTAACAACATAAATCAGTGATATATAGTTATGAGTATCTTGAAATTCTCCTCATTTTAAATGACCTCAGTTAGATCCATCACAATATTCTGGGTTTGAAAATTGGTTTTTATTTCAAGGATTATTATGGAGGAGAAAAATCATATAAAAATGTGACCAAATTATATCATTTAGAATTATTTATTGAAATATTATAATTTATAATACTACGATTCTTTCCACAAGGGATGAGAAATTGGTTTCTCTTGAGAATTTTATATCACCTACTTCCCTTGGAACTTTTATGTGGTTTTTATACATATACATCCTAGAAAATTGATTTTTTTTTGAAATTGGGTGAAAATAACAAATAGTTAGAAATAAATAATATTGATCCCATAAATAATCGCATATAACAACCCTTTATTTTTCCTAATCGATTACGCCTATTATACCTACTCATTTTAATGACACTCAATAACATTTTTATGTTTATCCATTGAAATATTTCCTGGGTAATAAACAAGTGTAATATTATCAATTTAAAACTAGACCATGTATCTTACAATTTAAATGGGTAGGAAGTGTCCCTAAAATGAGGGAATATACACTTTACCTCCACAACCATCTTGTTGAATAATTTTATCAAACCACAAAGGGGATTAAAGTGATCACCATACAATTTTCTCTATGCCTAGAATTCTCTATTATATACCTCATAACCATATATGGGGAATAATTTTGGAATAACTTCTGAAAAAAGAAATAGGAGGTGCTATATTATTTTGAGTGACAATCCCATCCTATTAAAATTTCACATTCCACTAAAACACTAAATATATCGATGAAATATAAATGAAAGGATTTATTGAAAAACTATGGAATTAGATATATGTTTTCCCCACTCATATAAACATTGAAATTTATCACAATAAAAATGAGGATTATTATTTAATGTCCATTAATTAATATAGAGAATAACAAAATATATAATGTATTCATATAATAAACTACAATGATGTTCCTAGATATAGAATAAAAAACATTTGCCCTAGTGCTTCTTCTCTATTTTAAAACTCATTAATGTTCTATAGGTATAAATTATTATTCTATATATAATCTTTCCTTACTATATAGGCTTTAAAAAACATGGGTTTATGTTCCTAGGATCACAGTTAAAACTTGATAATCATATATATGGCTATTTTTAATATGCTTACAAAATATAGTAATATGATGGGTATAATGAATATTTTTCCAAGGGGTGTTAATTTATGAAACATTGAAATTTTATTAATTATATGGAAATAAATTGATAATAGGAATATTTTTAGATCAATCATTGATGTAAATATCACTACCTATATTTTGAATTATAGGTAGTGGGATACTGTATTTGTGGGAAGTGATTGTAGATACGAGAGTTTCTGGGTGTGAAATTATAATTTATTTAGATTTCAAGAATGTATTTGAAGGTTGGTAGATCATATTTGGAATTCTTGAGACAACATTTGATGGACATTTAAATTCGATCTCATTAAGATGCTATTTTTTAGTTTTTGAAATTCTATATTGATGCTTGAGGCAATGATGGGAATATACTAGTCAAATATTTAAGGTGAGAGGGATTTACCATGAATTGAAAATCACAATAACGACATAATTGGTTTGAATTCATATTATATGGTGGGCCCTGAGGAGACATTTACATAGAGAGATGGTTTGTGTGAGCTGCTATGATTTTTTAGGGGAATTGACACTATGTACATTTACTCTACATTTCTCTTTAAGGTTTTTGATTCCATCTCTGTTAGTTGATACGATATCTACTAGGTGTAGGTATTACCTAAGGAATGGGTGAAAGGTAGAACTGGTGGTATAATTTATTTTCTAGGCTAATCATTTGTGGAATTTGTAATGATAATTTCATGAAAAGGGAATCCCCAAGATTCAATTGGTTTTATAACGTAACCTTGGTGATTTAAACTACATGAGAGGTTGAGGGATATCTAATAATTAGTTAATCCATATTTATAAAAGAAGACAATTATATTTTTTTATCTCTTATACTTGATACATTAAATAAAGATTTAATATTATATTCTCAAATATCCATTTTAGGAATTTTTTTTATTAAACTCCAGGTTCTTACATGATGAAAAATATAAATTAAATTACTATATGTTGTCAATAAACATGGGAATTATCAGTGAATCATATCCTAAAAAAGTAGAAAAGTTATTTTAAATCAATATCCAACACCTTTCAATTTCTCCCCTTGGTAAATTACTTACTGAATGTTTTAATTAGGATTACCAGGTAATTAATAGGGATATATTTCAATTGTTACATCCTTTAGTTTATCATTTCTCCTATACAAATCCATTCTCTGTAATTAATTTTTGTCCATGAAAATCCATTCAATATCATGTTCCAATCCTGAAATTTCATTACCCACCATTCTAAGAATTTACCCATTCTTACTCCATTTATTTTTTTAAAATTATTATACCATTATCAAAGTCACCCACGATTTATAAATGTTTTAAACTATTTTGGTTTCTTAAATTAGTAGAGTCAAAAGATTGTGTCAATTGTGTGGTCATGACAATTGTCTCTTGATGGTTGAAGATGGGTGGTTTAGAAATAGTAAAAAATGCATAATTATGTTTCTATACTCCTTATAAAATTTATCATGATTTAAAATGTCTGATAGTCAATTAAAATTATCTCAGTCATTACCATTATTATGATTCAATTCCAAAGAAATTATTTTTTATGTAGAACTGCAAATCAATAGACTATAATGATTTATTCTTTATCAATTAAATATTTTCAATATTTTATTGATAAAATAGATTATATTGGTGACTTTTAGGGAACAATTTCTCTTTTTAATATAGTGAACTCTTTATCAAAACACATCCTAGAATACCTACAAAATATTCTTAACACAATATCTATCCTCCCATGAAATACATGTAACAACCCATCCCCCAAAACATTCCTTTAATGAAATCATGTTGAATTCTCTAGTGTCGTGTAACACCCCAGGTAAATAATGAATATGACATTTTCATATCTATCCATATTTGTGAATAAAATATTAATATGACTTTAAAGGGGACGCTATGCTCGATGGCGTACCCAACACGCAACAACGAGTTTCTTGGGAATCTTACGTTGCACTCTAATAATAAAATAATATTATTTCAAATGGTAGTTAACATGTAGACGTTGTATTGGCGGGAATGGATAGAAATAACTAAAATATGATTATATATGTTTTTTTAATGTTTTTAAATTTATCCAATAAAAGCTAAAGGCTTAAAATACGGAAAGAATTCAATTTTAGGTGTATATGCCCTAGTTTTCACTAAAGGATCACTTATCGCCTTTTAATGGAGAACTGTCATTAAATATAGTTTTGATCACTATTATACATTATTTTGGACCAAATAAAACTCTTATTAAGAATCGGGACATCAAATTTTACTTTGTGTAATTTTTTTGGTATTATTCCGCTAAAGTTCATTTTTTTAATGAATAGTGTAAAATGTTGTGTTTTAATTCAAAACATCTTTTTAATCTAAATTATTTATATGATTAGATAATATTTTGAATTGGTTTTAAAGTAAAATTAGAAAATATTTTTAACATTAAATCCAATAGTGGTCGTTGGAATTAATTTCACTTTGAAATCAGACTTAAACTAGTGTCAATCTTTTGATACTTATTGTTTTATAAAAACACGCTATTTGCTCTGACAACGGGAATTAATTGTTAAATTAATTAATGTGACTAATATGTTTTGAATTTTTTAAAACGGACTTCATTTTTGAATTCGGAATATCAAATATATCTTAGGGTGAAGTTTTGGTATTTTTCTGAAAACTCCAATTTTTGATGAATAGTGAAACCACTAAGTGTTAATCAAGCAAACTGATTTTTCAGTTAAATGAAATTTTACCACTAATGTGTATTTAATTTTGAAAATCTGACATACATGGTTGTCATTATTAGGTAAAATTTGGTTCAATGAGATGAAAATAATTTTTTTGGTGAATAGTAACTTTTTTTCATTAATCGCGATTAGAGGTAATTAGTGTAGTTTAAGGTAAATATAATGTTTTAATAATATGAAATGAACTTGACACATGTCCTAAACACATTTGATGTGTAATGGCAGACCAAAACAAGCCATGGGTCAACTTGGGGACCCCATGGAGCCACTTTGGTTTGGAAATGACATAAATAACATTTTATTTATTGTAAAAGTAAAAATGACACTAACATGATATGTTTTATTAAAAAAAAATTTAAGTGGGGTTATACAAGTCATATATTTGATTATAAATATTCATTGTAAATATAAAAATATTTCCTACATCATTGTATTTTTTTTATAATTTTTAGACATTAAATAATTTAAATTATTTATGACATAATAATGATGCAGAGATGACATCATTATTTGACGATTTAAATAAAATGGAAAGATAATGTAAAATCTATGAACTACACATGTCCAAAACTTATTGTATGGGTGGATTTCGAACCATTATCACCTTATGCACGAATTATATCAATGTGGGACCTTTTAAAACCGAAACACATTTTCAAATAAAGTAATATTTCTTTACTTTCCAAAAGTGCCTCTCCTCTCCTCTTATAAAAGGCCCCCACCTCTACCTCATTTCACACACTCCTCAAGCCTTTGGATCGGCCAACCCCTGACCATTTACTCTCTCCAAATCCCTCTTCTCATCATATAGTATTTCCTTTGGGATGAATCCTTTCAAAGGAAGCCTTTAGGCTCAAATCAAAAGGAGTTACACTTTTAAAGGTAATTCATTCTCTCATGTTCATTTGTTTTATTTTGCTTCTCCAACCCCCTAAACTCTTTTTATTTACATCTTTTGTAACAACACAAGTATCTTCAATATACTAGGATGTTGTTATAAGATTTATTAGAGCTAAACTCTCACACAACTACATCAAATGGTTAAAGAACATACAGTTTCCGTGGATGGAGAAATTCTGCCTCCCGAAACGATGATTGTTCAATACTCATTTAACACCTTCAATGGTGGCCATTATGATGTCACTATTTTTATATATGATATATAATATGTTTATGTTTTACTTATGCTTCTGTATTTTTCATTTGTGTCTTACCTTTATGGCGTCCATTATGGGTATACGCGATATCTTCATTTTAGGAAGTGCGGACTACCGCCCCCTCAAAGTGATGTGATTCGTTAATGCCATACGTGGGACGTATAAAGGATGGATTTAATGATATTATATATGATATTATACTGTAATTATAATATACTTTTATATCATTATTATTCCACTCTATAAAATACGAAATAGAAATGAAAGTAGCGTTCATGCGTACGTACGGCTTACCGTCTCCATGAACGGTGCATTTCATTTCATACCTCTAAATGATTATGTAATGTTATAAATGCGTGCATGTACTGGATATATATGACATATATGATATCTAAATCATGAATACAATTCTGTATATAATAAACGTTTGGCCACATGAACAACATGTAATTGTAAGAAGTCCACTTTCGACTAAAGAACCAAGTATCGGCAAAACAAATATTATTAACATAAATGATTACATAAATGTTTATGACATGGTAATAAGTGATATAAAAGAAATAATGAACTTGAAAAAGGTTCTTAAGGAAGTATAAATTAACTCAAGTTTATTATTCATGAGATTAAAGAATTATCGAGTCAAGTCGGACACGAGGTAAGGGATCCTACTCCTCTCTTTCTTTTTAAGTACACACTTTTATGTCATTCCTTTTAAAGACCAACTTTATTGTTATTGGGGTGATATTTTATATTAAACATACTGTAATATTTATGTTCATGTCATGAGAGACCCTATTCTCTCTCATCAATCCATATTCGGAAGTTTTATGTGGCGCCGTTAGGCTGCTGAGTTTTCGTGAGGGATTTTTCATCTCACTTTTATTCCCGTGAGATTTATGCTACATTTGCAACAAATTCCATTGAGTGGTGTATGTACTGCCCATTATTCTACTCTTTGTGTAATATACTTTCGTTCATGAGTATTTACATCAATAATCTATTGTCCTTCTATCATGGGGTGTATGTTTTGAAAGATACCCAAGTCGGTAAGGGAACCTTTCACCCTCCTCTTTTTTAAAAGACTTCTTTTGTTGGGTCTTTTAATTTACATATTGTTATGTTGGGATATGTTCTCATATATCCTTATTGATGTAAATTTTATGTCCAGGTGATGAGATACACTTTTTATCTCTCATCAATTCATTTTGATGTGATGCCGTTGGGCTGTCAAGGGAACTTTTTAACCCAATTTCGATTTCTTTGGGTACAACATGTAGTCATTGAATATGTCATCCATTGAAAATGTGTGAATGACCTTTTATTGTTTTACACTTAATATCCACTTATATTGGGTGTATTTATATTTGTCACACATATTTTTGAGATTGATTTGTCCTTAATTTAAGGATACCTTCTTTATAAGGGATTTCATCACATTTGACATTTCTATTGAGGGTTCATTGTTGTTATGCACCAATTCGCTCTTATATGGTGTATATACTGTCCTTTGGAGTATTATATCATGAATCCATTTATTCTCATGATATTACAAAGTTCTGACTAAATTTTATTCCTCAATTATTGTATTGAAGTGTCTCTGATTTTGGTAAAACCCCTTTAACCAAAATATCGCTTTAAATGTTTTAATTATTTGTTATTATTAATATCCATGTTTTCAAAATGGTTTTAAGGATTTATTTATATGGATATTAATGGTTTAACATTTTAAAAGCTTCAAGGTGGTATGGGACACTTTTATTCAAAATTCTCTTTATTAAATGTTTTAAATGGTTTTGGAAATGGTTTCTTTTTGAATGGATTCATTATTTCAATATAATAAAATGTTATATTATGAGTGAAATGTGGAAATGTTATGTTTCCTTTATGCATGTTTTATGTGATACGTTTATGTTATGTTTCATGGGCATTGTTATGAAAACGGGTGGTTCCGTGATAAACTAAGGGCGGGTGAGCCCGATATAGCTCTCCAATGCATTGGGTAACGCGAAGGAGTGAAACGTTAAGGTTTCTCCGAAGAGATTTAGGGAATATACTGTGATGGGTATTCCAAACATAAACAATAGGGTTACTCCCTATGTAAGAGTGTTATGAATGCCTCAAGTTAACTTTATGTCATATGATTTCTATGATTTTATGAGGTATGTTAAAGTGCCTATGTTTTATGGGTAAAGTATGATTTCATTCTTATGTATACATGTACTCATGATTTATTTCCATATTTTTATATCCCTTACTGAGCTTTGTATGCTCATCCCATGTTTTTGAAATGTTTTTAACAGGTCAAGGGAAGGGTACATGATGTGATGACAGTGTCAAGGATGTGTCAAGAAAGAATCCATGTTTTATTTTAAATATGTTTCCGTTGATGGGAAGAATGAATACTGTCTTTCATGTAACCACTTTGTCTAAATATGGAATGTAATGCAAGTTTCATGATCTAATTCTCTAAAACTCTAAACCTGAAAAGATCCTCAATGTGTAATCTTTTAATAACTCAAGATTAAGTAAGGTTTAAGGCTGGGGCCTTATAGATGGTATCAAAGGTCGGTTTAGATAACTTTAGAGGTTAGGGTATTATCTAAGCACAAGTGACATTACCATAATGGTTAGGATTTCAGAAAGAGTCCTAGTTTTAGATAAAGTGAATGAGTAAGTGTATCTTAGTGTTTACCTTCCTCATTAGTACATGATGGTTTTGTTGATATATGCACACTGATATTTCTATTTTTAGTGAATGGATGGATCTAGCAGGAACCAAAGAGACAACAGGTTTGAAGGAAACTGTGGTGGTTCTCTGATTAAGATACTAGATAAAATAGAGGATTCAATGAGGAAACTCGTGGCTGTTCTAAACCAAATATCAAGGAGTCATGATCAACAACTTAAACCTTGGTATGATCTTTAATGCATCATGTACGAGATGACCAATCCATATGGAAGTTCAGGTAATATTAATAAAGGTAACCATTAGAGTTTATATGATCCTTACTTTTGAGGTAATTATGGGTTATTATATGATATGCTGGAAAATGAAAATCATGAGATAAACTTGAGGTTAAAATATGTTATGATCATTTTTGATGATTTTATCTCTTTTTGGGGAATGATTTAAGAATTATATAGTTTTGGAAAAAGTACAACACGCAGACCGTGTGACATCCCGTCGCGTCAGACAAAGCTGTGGGAATCGAACCCACAACCAAAGTACGACGGGTATTTATCGCCTACCACTGGACTACGTGAAGTCCCTGGTTAGTTTGACCGATTCTTTCTAGTTATATGATTTTATGAATTAAGAGTAAGTTGATTTTGGGTTATTTATGAAAATGATTAACCTATCATGGAGGATATGTGATTAGGTTAATTAATTTTCAATACGAGACTTTAGGAGAAACTGATGTTGTTTGGAGATAAATGTTACGATTTAAATTGGAAGACTATGTGACTAAATCCTTCAAATATTTGGGTTTCAATATTAGTTTGGTTTACTTTGAAGAATTTTATGGACAAATTGATTATAGAATGGTCCTCGTTGAACTTTGGGTTTTGTTGGACAAATTTTGGAGGTTAAGAATAGATTTTCTTTTTATAAAGGGTTATCCTTTTCTGGATTATCTGATCATGTAATAACCTTTTTGGTTTTGGTTAAAGTCTAAAGACATGGGAAGTATATAGTTCTATTTTGTGGATTAGGTGATTCTCTAGAAGTTGATTATAGTACTCTTAATGAAAACAAGTCTCCTTAAATACTCATCTTTTGGAAAAAAATATGAGTTTGATTAAGGAATCTAGTAAAAGTTGAAAGTCAACATGATAAGTGATTATGTTTCCTTATGAATAAATTCCTCATTAAAAAGTAACTTAAAGCAAAAATGTTTTCTATTAACTTTTCCTACTGGGGAATCGAATACCATTTAACCCATCACAAGTTTGTGATTTTCTTAGGGTTAAATTTCTCCTAAACATGTTTTCTATCACTCTCTATCAGAACATGGCCCTTTGTTTTTTCCTCCATGTCCATATTTTCATATTTGGAATCCTAGTATGGGTTAACTCGGGTGACCTCTGTGCTTATCATTCTTTATTTTAAAGTGATTGTTTTACCGACTCTTGTTCCGATGTGGGACTTCCAAGGATGTTTCCAAGCGCAATTTTAAAATTGCGAGGAAGCAATTTCCAAAAGGGGGGAAGGATGTAACACACCAGGTAAATAATGAATATGACATTTTCATATTTATCCATATTAGTGAATAAAATATTAATATGACTTTAAAGGGGACTCTATGCTCGATGGCGTACCCAACACGCAACAACGAGTTTCTTGGGAATCTTACGTTGCGCTCTAATAATAAAATAATATCATTTCAAATGGTAGTTAACATGTAGCCGTTGTCTTGGAGGGAATGGATAGAAATAACAAAAATATGATTATATATGTTTTTTAATGTTTTTAAATTTATCCAATAAAAGCTAAAGGCTTAAAATACGGAAAGAATTCAATATTAGGTGTATATGCCCTAGTTTTCACTAAAGGATCACTTATCACCTTTTAATGGAGAACGTTCATTAAATATATTTTTGATCACTCTTATACATTCTTTTGGACCAAATAAATCTCTTATTAAGAATCGGTACATCAAATTTTACTTTGTGTAATTTTTTTGGTATTTTTCCGATAAAGTTCATTTTTTAATGAATAGTGTAAAATGTTGTGTTTTAATTCAAAACCCCTTTTTAATCTAATTTATTTTTATAATTAGATAATATTTTGAATTGGTTTTAAAGTGAAATTAGAAAATATTTTTACCATTAAATCCAATAGTGGTCGTTGGAATAAATTTCACTTTGAAATCAGACTTAAACTAGTGTCAATCTTTTGATACTTATTGTTTTATAAAAACATGCAATTTGCTCTGACAACAGGAATTAATTGTTAAATTAATTAATGTGACTAATATGTTTTGAATTTTTTAAAACGGACTTAATTTTTGAATTCAGAATATCAAATATAGCTTAGGGTGAAGTTTTGGTATTTTTCTGAAAATCTCCAATTTTTGATGAATAGTGAAACCACTAAGTGTTAATCAAGCAAACTGATTTTTCAGTTAAATGAAATTTTACCACTAATGTGTATTTAATTTTGAAAATCCGACATACATGGTTGTAATTAGTATGTAAAATGTGGTTCAATGGGATGAAAATAATTTTTTTGGTGAATAGTAACTTTTTTTTATTAATCGTGATTAGAGGTAATTAGTGTAGTTTAAGGTAAATATAATGTTTTAACAATATGAAATGAACTTGAAACATGTCCTAACCTCATTTTATGTGTAATGGACGACCAAGAAAAGCCATGGGTCAACTTGGGGACCCCATGGAGCCACTTTGGTTGGGAAATGACATAAATAACTTTTTATTTAATGTAAAAGTAAAAATGACACTAACATGATATGTTTTATTAAAACAATTTTTAAGTGGGGTTATACAAGTCATATTTTTGATTATAAATATTCATTGGAAAGATAAAAATATTTCCTACATCATAGTATCTTTTTTATAATTTTTAGACATTAAATAAATTAAATTATTTATGACATAATAATGATGCAGCGATGACATCATTATTTGACGATTTAAATAAAATGGAAAGATAATGTAAAATATATGAACTACACATGTACAAAACTTATTGGATGGGTGGATTTCGAACCCTTATCACCTTATCCACGAATTATATCAATGTGGGACCTTTTAAAACCGAAACACATTTTAAAATAATGTAATATTTCTTTACTTTCCAAAAGTGCCCCTCCTCTCCTCTTATAAAAGGCCCCCACCTCTACCTCATTTCACACACTCCTCAAGCCTTTGTATCGGCCAACCCCTGTCCCTTTACTCTCTCCACATCCATCTACTCATCCTAGAGGATTCTCTTTGGGCATAATCCTTTCAAAGGAATCATTTAGGCTCAAATCAAAAGGAGTTACACTTTTAAAGGTAATTCATTCTCTCATGTTCATTTGTTTTATTTTGCTTCTCCAACCCCCTAAACTCTTTTTATTTACTTCTTTTGTAACAACACCAGTATCTTCAATATACTATGATGTTGTTATAAGATTTATTCGAGCTAAAATCTCACACAACTACATCAAATGGTTAAAGAACATACGGTTTCCCTGGATGGCGAAATTCTGCCTCCCGAAACGATGATTGTTCAATACTCATTTAACACCTTCAAAGGTGGCCATTATGATGTCACTATTTTTATATATGATATATAATATGTTTATGTTTTACTTATGCTTCTGTATTTTTCATTTGTGTCTTACCTTTATGGCATCCATTATGGGTATATGCGATATCTTTATTTTAGGAAGTGCGGACTACCGCCCCCTCAAAGTGATGTGATTCGTTAATGCCATACGTGGGACGTATAAAGGATGGATTTAATGATATTATATATTATATTATACTGGAATTATAATATACCTTTATATAATTATTATTCCATTCTATAAAATATGAAATAGAAATGAAAGTAGCGTTCATGCGTACGTACGACTTACCGTCTCCATGAACGGTGCATTTCATTTATTACCTCTAAATGATTATGTAATGTTATAAATGCGTGCATGTACTGGATATATATGACATATATGATATCTACATCATGAATACAATTCTGTATATAATAAACATTTGGCCACACGAACAACATGTAATTGTAAGAAGTCCACTTTCGACTTAAGAACCAAGTATCGACAAAACAAATATTATATACATAAATGATTACATAAATGTTTATGACATGGTAATAAGTGATATAAAAGGAATAATGAACTTGAAAAAGGTTCTTAAAGAATTATAAATTAACTCAAGTTTATTATTTAGGAGATTAAAGAACGATCGAGTCAAGTCGGACCCGAGGTAAGGGATACTACTCCTCTCTTTCTTTTTAAGTACACACTTTTATGTCATTCCTTTTAATGCTCATATTTATTGTTATTGGGGTGATATTTTATATTAAACTTACTATAATTTTTATGTTCATGTGACGAGAGAGCCTATTCTCTCTCATCAATCCATATTCGGAAGTTTTATGTGGCGTCGTTAGGCTGCTGAATTTTCGTGAGGGATTTTTCATCTCACTTTTATTCCTGTGAGATTTATGCTACATTTTCCACAAATTCCATTGAGTGGTGTATGTACTGCCCATTATTCTAATGTTTGTGTAATATACTTTCTTTCATGAGTATTTAAATCAATAATCTATTGTCCTTCTATCATGGGGTGTATGTTTTGAAAGATACCCAAGTCGGTAAGGGAACCTTTCACCCTCCTCTTTTTTAAAAGACTTCTTTTGTTGGGTCTTTTAATTTAAATATTGTTATGTTGAGATATGTTCTCATATATCCTTATTGATGTAAATTTTATGTCCAGGTGATGAGATACACTTTTTATCTCTCATCAACTCATTTTAATGTGATGCCGTTGGGCTGTCAAGGGAACTTTTTAACCCAATTTCGATTTCTTTGGGTACAACATGTAGTCATTGAATATGTCATCCATTGAATATGTGTGAATGACATTTTATTGTTTTACACTTAATATCCACTTATATTGGGTGTATTTATATTTGTCACACATATTTCTGAGATTGATTTGTCCTTAATTTAAGGATACCTTCTTTATAAGGGATTTCATCACATTTGACATTTCTATTGAGGGTTCATTGTTGTTATGCACCAATTCGCTCTTATATGGTGTATATACTGTCCTTTGGAGTATTATATCATGAATCCATTTATTCTCATGATATTACAAAGTTCTGACTAAATTTTATCCCTTAATTATTGTATTCAAGTGTCTCTGATTTTGGTAAAACCCCTTTAACCAAAATATCGCTTTAAATGTTTTAATTATTTGTTATTATTAATATCCATGTTTTCAAAATGGTTTTAAGGATTTATTTATATGGATATTAATGGTTTAAAATTTTAAAATCTTCAAGGTGGTATGGGACACTTTGATTCAAAATTCTCTTTATTAAATGTTTTAAATGGTTTTGCAAATGGTTTCTTTTTGAATGGATTCATTATTTCAATATAATAAAATGTTATATTGTGATTGAAACATGGAAATGTTATGTTTCCTTTATGCATGTTTTATGTGATACGTTTATGTTATGTTTCATGGGAATTGTTATGAAAACGGGTGGTTCCGTGATAAACTAAGGGCGGGTGATCCCAATATAGCTCTCCAATGCATTGGGTAACGCGAAGGAGTGAAACGTTAAGGTTTCTCCGATGAGATTTAGGGAATATACTGTGATGGGTATTCCAAACATAAACAAGAGGGTTACTCCCTACGTAAGAATGTTATGAATGCCTCAAGTTACCTTTATGTCATATGATTTCTACGATTTTATGAGGTATGTTAAAGTGCCTATGTTTTATGGGTAAAGTATGATTTCATTATTATGTATACATGTACTCATGATTCCTTTCCATATTTTTATATCCCTTACTGAGCTTTTTATGCTCATCCCATGTTTTTGAAATGTTTTTCACAGGTCAAGGGAAGGGTACATGATGTGATTACAGTGTCAAGGATGTATCAAGAAAGAATCCATGTTTTATTTTAAATATGTTTCCGTTTATGGGAAGAATGAATACTATCTTTCATGTAACCACTTTGTCTAAATATGGAATGTAATGCAAGTTTCATGATCTAATTCTCTAAAACTCTAAACCTGAAAAGATCCTCAATGTGTAATCTTGTAATAACTCAAGATTAAGTAAAGTTTAAGGCTGGGGCCTTATATGTCGCGTTTGTTAGAATTATAAAATTTTTATATGGCTACCAAATCTGATAGTCATGGGATATAGATGTATTATTAATGATTCATATTGAAAAAATGAGACCTAATATAATGATATTTCAAAATTCCTTATAAAAATGTATCCTCAAATATTATTAAAAAAATTGATGATCTCTATAAATATTCAAAAAAAGAGAAAAGGTCATGTTCTAGATATTTATAAATGATTCAATAATACAATGAAAAAGAAAAATTAAAGAATTTATAAAAAACAAATTTAAGAAGCCACCTCATTTATCGAGTTTTTCATTGGATAACACTTGTGCATATAAGTTTCAAATTTTATCAAGGTTCATTTAATTTTTAGACTACATGTTTTGAATAAAAAGACACATCCAATATTTTCTGTCCATTTTATTTATAATTATTGAATCCTTGATAAATGTATCAAGATAATTAAACACTATCAAGTTATTGGGTTCATCTCAAGATATCGTAAGAACACTAAAAAAATTGAAAATAGAAAACTAATACAAGTACAACAACAACATTTAAAATCCCCATACGCTTGTGCATTACAATTATAATTAAACACAAATTAAATAAATAGTTAATAGAGAAATTAATTGAGCAATTATATAATATAGTTTCAAATTTATTATTTTTAGGAAATTGAATCCTAAGAAAAGATCCCAATTTCTAATTACTATAAACTCACTTTGAAAAAACAATCAAAACAATAAATGAAATTTAATGAAAAAAATTATAGTATAAATAAAAATAACTAAAAGTTAACTTGGTATACCCCCACCAAGTGGGTTCTATATTTATAGTTTTATTCATTTTTAACATATTATAGCTACTCCTAATATTATTGGAGATGTTGTTTCTTTAATAGAAATTGAAAAATTCTATTATCTCTGTAGTTTTTTATGAATATAATTTTATTATTAAAATCTCGGTAAAATTTATAATAATATTTAAAGATAAAGGTGTAAACTAGGAATTTAGTTCAGGGGCCTGTGGAGGTAGTATTGATATATGAAAAATATTAATTATAATATATCACACATGCATAGTTTTAAAAAAATAAGGGAATATCACCTAGAAAGATTCTCAAATGGGAAAATTAAGATCATAATTATATCCAAACATATTTTTTACCAACTAAAATTCATATATATTTTTCAGCATTGGGATTTTCAGTTAAGTGTAGTTATGGGTGGTTGTAAGATCAAATTCCATTGGTTATATAAATTTAGTGAATTAATTGTAAAATAAATCCCCTAATCCATTACTAACAACTATATATTTAAAATATTGCTCAACTATAGGGTTATCCATTTAACCCCATAGATTGGATCAATGGTCCATGGTGGAGACTATTGGTGAATTATAGTGAGATAATTAATTGATAATTAGTAATACAAAGGGGCTCACTAGCGATAATTATGCGGGTTCAATCCATCTATAACCATAAGTCCCCGTGTTGTAGGTGTAACAAACTGACCCGAGTTTCGCTCAAACCCGACACCCGACCCCTTAACTCACATACCCAAGGGGTCTTCCTGTTCCCCATGGGCTGGCGACCAGCCCCCTAGCATTGAACAACACAATAGACCAACCTGAACCACCACATATATATGATTTATCCCAACATGAACAACCACATGGAATAAATATATAAATCCAATAGGAAACATAGGAAGAGTAATTAATATATATATATACCATACCTATATGAAAAATAGCAGAACCAAACCAATTATAACATTTTCTAAATCTCTGAAAGACACATCTAACTAAAAAGGACTACAAAAAATGGACACTCCAATAAATGGTGTGGAGAAACTACCAACATCTCACTACCAGCTACCCAACTAGCTGAGGCGAGCCTCACCACCTCAGGGCTTCACCTAGCCTTTCCCTGAACTGGAGGACACATAATGGTCTACACACCATAAAATAGGTGCGCATGATGTGATCTAAGAGGATCAGTAGGATCCCACCTAGGTGTTCCACAACAAGTCATTATATTACAAATTCAGTGTGATTAATTTAAATGAAAACATGGGATGAAAAGTAGTAAATTAGTTTTATAGAAAAACAAGGTTAACATTTCTCCTTATTATTATTCTAAAAAATTAATATATATTAGTTTAAAATCACATTTTCTATACCATTTTCAACAAGAATAAACATATAAATCATGTCTAACTTAAAGATCCCAGTAGTACACAACACAAGTACATTCATCCCAACACCACGTAATATTACAGAAACTGAACCCATACTACTCATACCAAAATAATCAAGTGCACTAATCCAATCCAAGTACACAAGCCTAGGAAGCAGAGGAATACCCTATGAGAAAACCCCCAATAATGTCAATATCGATCACCTAGAACAATAGACTTATGAAACATAAGAAATACCCAAGACAAACCTACCTGAAACCCATAATATAATGTACGATGGCGCCATGCTAAACCTTACACCCATGTACCCAAGGTAACCCTAGTTATCTTTTTCAAAAATCATTTTAGTGATTTAAAACCATTTTTAAAAAAAAATTAAAAATTCCATTTCATTGCATGGAAAATACTCATTTTCTCTCAATTTATCATTAACTAGGGAAAACACTTTTTTCACTAAAAAACCTTTTCAACACACACAACAAAACTATACCAATTTCATTGTACAATGTATTTTATAAACAAAAAAAATTGTTCATCAACATTGGCTAGAGAGGGAATAACATACCTTAAAAAAAGGGGTGAACATGGTCACAATGGAATCCAAAATCAACTAAACCCAACTACATCAATGTAGTCCCCAAAATAAAATCCTTAGATCTTTGGATTAATCAAAATCTAAACTCAAGAGGTCACCAGAAGAGAGGAAACCCACATAACTCCCAAAATAACGCCCACCACACTACGACCAACAAAGGAACATGCCTCCGTAATGAGATCTCACAATATATCTAGAAGAAGACCAGAAGAAACATCCAACATAGATCAACAGATCTGGTACCACAAAGCTAGGGTTCTACCATGATCAACCACGAAAAATAACCAAAAAGATAACTTACTCCGAGAGATGCACCATAATCACAATAGAGTTTGAATGTCGAACAAGTCAATATCAGGGGAAAGGAACCTCTAAATATTTCCTAGGATGAGTTCATGTAATAGAGCAAATGGGTCTGGTGAAGTATTTATGAAAAAATAGTCGCATGGTTGTTTTTAAAATTAGATAGGGGAAGATTAATGACATGTAACCCCTTGTCACATTGTGAAGTCCACTTTGGACAGGTATTCCCAAAAACCCATCACCTTGGGTTAAAAAATGACATTTTAAAATGTCACATCATATATTCCCTGGTCACAATGTGTATCCATTTCGTGACATGGTTTTTTTGTCACAACTTGACATTATATCCATTACATGGATTATAACAAGGTTTTGCGGTGTGCAACCTCTCTTTAGTCTGATCAGGGTAACAATATATTACAAAGTCCCAACCATATAGACTTTATTTCCTTGGGAAATAATGTGGAGATGTAATAACTAAAAGAGATGCGGCCATTTCTCACATATCATAGATTCACATTACCAATTCTCATGAGAATACGATACTTGTTTCCATAGAATTATGACCAACATAATAGACTTCCCACACAAAATATTAATTTGAGAGTCAATGATATCTACCAGTTCCTCCAAAATAGAAGAATCTGGCTCTATCTCAATTTTATTCCAACTCAGAAAGTGAGTGGGAACAAGGTTATACTTCCTAAGGGTAGATATGTAGAAAAAATCAGGAATACTTGTCAAATGAATTGGAAATGATAATCGATAAGTAACCTTTCGGATCTGTTCAATGATTCCAAATGTTCCAACATATCATAGAGTTAGATTTACTTGTTTTCCAAGACGATAGTGACCAAAATAAAGAGAAATTTTCATTAAGACCCAATCATCATTGGGAAACTACAATGGAAGAAACTGTCAATCCACATATGATTTCTATCGACTATTTCCTATAACCAAACATTGATGTACCTACTTAATCTTCAAAAACATTTCTTCAACCCAACATTGTCTAACTAATGATACATCACCCACCTATGCCCAAAAAAGAGGTGATCATCATGGGCGGACATACTACACCTCGAAGTGGGCCATTTGGATTTCCACCTAACAACTGTTTTTATAAAAAAACTCAACCAATCCCAGAGGGATCTCCAATGATCCACCGAAATCCTTGAAACACTCACAAAGCATATCCTCCATGATTTGAATTACATTCCCTATCAGAACATCTATCTATGGATGGTATGTTGTGATCAATTTGATAAGAGTTTCCATTTCATCCTTAAGACTGCTCAAGAACCTTGAGTTAATCCTATGATCCCTGTACGAAACAATGATAGAAGGACTCCAACGTATAATCACGATCTCCTTCACATACAACCTACTAAGATCTTCACCCTTATTGGTGTATCTGATCAGAATGAAATGAGTAGAATTTGTCAATCGATGAATAACCACCCAAGATATCATTCTTTCATTGGGGTTTCCATGGAAATTCATAAACAATATCCATGGTTACTGCATTCCATTTCCAAATTGGAAATGGAAGAGGCTGAAGAAAACCATAGGGTTTCACGTCCTCTTCTGTTATTCATTTCTAGGTGTAATAGTGAGACCCAAACTACGTAATGTCACACTTCATACACCATCAACAAAATCTTCATCTAATGTCACAAAACATATTCATAGTTCCTCAATGTACGATACATGATGATATGTGACAATTGAAGATGACTCATATTCATACTAGTGTTGGGATGATAACTCGCTTCCCTAAGTGAAGTATTCCATATAAATAAAGAGACAAACCAAGAATGGTCTCCCACACACAGAGGATTTTGTGAGTTTTCTAAACTCAATATCCTACTTCTGACTCTGCAAGATAGACTACAAAAGGGAATATGATAACTGAAAACTGGCCAAAACTGTTCTTGAATAATCTTTTAGAGCATCTAAGTGAAACTAAGAGAAAATCCCCACAAGATTCCACTCCTCCTTCGATTCTAAAATAGCCAGTGATGGTACCATTGTTATTAGAGTGTATGCAAAAACATTCCCTTTCCATGAGGTATAAAATATGTAGAATTAAAATGTCTAAAATCTTTTCCCCCATAACCACTATATGTGATTCCACTATTTCTACGAAAAGATATAGCTTATAATTTTATGGCCATATAAGACCATAAACTTCTACCCAAAGAGATAGTTCCTCTAACAATTTATCACATGCATGGATGTTGTAAGCTCTAAATCATGAGTGGGGTAATTATTTTCATGTGCTCTAAGATGGAATGATCTATAAGATACCACATGGAAATTATACATAAAACTCATCCCAAACCAGAATTATATGAATAAAAAAACTCAACATATCCTTTACTGGGATCAAGTATGATCAGAAGTGGTTCCAATGTCTGAAGTCATTTTAGTTCATCAAGAAAGATTCAAAATTTACATCCCATGTGAATTTTCCTACTTTCCTAGTAATAGAATATAATGGAGGCACTAAGTTAGAGTAATCCATGAAAATCCATTTGTAGTATCTAGTATGACCAAAGAATCTCTTGATTTTGAAGACATTCTACTATTCCATCGATGAAGAAACATCCTTTACCCTGTTCAGATCAACTGATTGGACATGCTCAAATATTTTGTGTCCTAAGAACATAAATTCTCAAATATTGAAACAACATTTTAAATATTTCTTTATAGATTCTGATTTATCAAAATTTCATGTTTCAAAATCATATGGTGCTCCGTCTGATGCCCAGACATTGAATACACGAGAATATCCTCCTTGAACACTACAATAAAAGTGTCATGATTTTAATGGAATATCTTATTCATCAAATTCATAATAACTACAGGAGCATTAACCCGACCAAAAGGCATCACAAGATATTACTAATGTCTATACCTACACCAAAAGGCTATCAACAGTTCATTAGACTCTTAAACTCTAAGCTGATGATAACCTGATAAAAGATCGATCTCTAAAAACCTATTTCTATGTTTAACTAATCAAACAGATCATCCAACCAATGTAATGAATATTTTTTGCTAATGACTACCTGGTTAAAATTCTGATAGTCCACAAATAAATGAAGTGAACCATCTTCTTTCCTAGAAAATAAAACAGGGTATTCCCAAGGAGAAACACTTAGGAGAAAGAAACCTTTTTCCAACTGGTCTTTCAATAGGATTCTGAGCTCTTTCAACTATTCTGTTTCAATATGATAAGAAGATATTGATTTCTTCAACATTCCTTGAAGTATATCAATCAAAAACTCTATCTCCATCTCTGGAGAAAGAAAAGTGAAATGGTATGGGAAAATGTTAGGAATGTGTCAAAAAATAATGAGAAAATCAATGATAATAGAGACATAATAATTCTTAAACACTACAAAAGACAACAAGCCCTTAATCTATAGGATGGAAGGCCCATTACAACTAGATCTCGAGTCCCACTCCCTCGAAATGACATGAGATCTCCCATCGACAATAAGAAATGAAACACGTGGATGATGACAATCAACCTCAACTTAATGAGAGATAATCCAATCCATACTAATTGTGACATCTAATAGATCTAGATCATGAATTACAAAATTACAGAGCAAATCCGCATCAGTTGTCACCACTGAACAAGAACACCGAAACCTATTCTCTTTCCTCTTGTCAAGAGGTGTCACTTACTTCATTTTAAAAGACATAAGATCAGTTGGAAGTTTTTGAACATAAAAAAATGTGTATACATAAAAGAGTGGGAGGCACTAGTATAAAATAAATCAATTTATACAAAATAAGAAGTAGGGATAATACCTATCACTATCACCGTTCCTACATCAACTTCCACTGTACCCTCATCTAATGTGTGAAAATTCTTCACTCCAGAGACCTGTGGATGGAGTACTATAGTCTTTGAAGATTATCACTGCAACATAGTAGCCTTTGGAGCCAAAGAACCCTGACCATAATGTGGCATAGTCATGGACTGACCTAAGCATTATAGATGACCAACATGCCTCCAACAATTGCACGTCTTCGTGGGAATAAGAAAAGAACTTCTTGGGGTGTCACCCCTTTCCACACTGATAGAAGGTCAGCGGCACACTTCTAGCTATGAAGGATGGTGTAGAGGAGGATCGCTGCTAAGACCCGCCTCCACCACTTCTATGATGATCATTCCACATTTTCTTCTTCATATTCATGCCACTAAAGCTACCACCCAATGGAAGAGGAGAGGTGGAAAATGCATCATTGCCTACAATATTCAATTCTTCCATCATAGAAATGTATACCATCTCCCCATTAGTAGAATATTTCAGTATAAAGACATGTGATCTCATATTCAGTAGAAAAACTCACTTTTACTTCTTTACTTTCAGCAGGTCATTCACTACCATGTCTGGAGAAAAAACAAACATGCTTAGAAAATTGGATTGTGTATACCGACAGAGAACACTCTCCCTACTGAAATAAAATGAACTCTAGAGACATCACCAGTATTAGTGACTCTGGAAAAAAATTCTGAAATAAAAGGATTTTGAAACCCATCCATTCCATGTCCACGTGATTATCTACTTGGACCATTGAATGCCAAAATATCTTGCATGATCCCTAGAGTTGGAATGCCGCACAATTCACCATGGTATTCTCAGGTGTCTCCAACAATTTGAAGATTTGATCAACCCAGTCTTGATAATTATCCACCTATGGAGGTTCACGTTGATTCAAAACATGTTTCGACTTTCCCATTAATCATTTTGTTTTGGAAATCACAAATTACATATTATTTTATATGTTGTATTATCATCATAAGTAAATATATCATATTAACATACTATTGCAACCACATCTTTTTTTTCATTATAACCACACATGGTTTTAATCTATGTTGTAATTATATGTTGTTTGATTTTCAATCGTAATAACATATATTGTTTCTCATCATAACCACATAAATTGTTTTACAATCATAACCACATATGATGTTTTCGTAACCACATGCATCGTAACCAGGATACATATCATAATCATATTATGCATTGTAACAATGTATCATAACCAGGATATACTTCATAAAAACATCATGTATCTTTACTAGGTTAATTACTGCTTCGTAATCATGTATCATAACAAGGTTAAGTATTTCATCCTAATCATGTATTATAACCAAGTTAAGTATTGTATTATAATAATGGATCATAACCAAGATATGTATTGTATTGTAATCATGCATCATAACCAAATTACATATCACACATCGTAACCATGATATAAATCGTAGCCATGACATGAATCCTAACCACGATATGCATCTTATCCATATTAATCATTGTAACCATGTTATGCCTCACACTCATGTAATGCATTGAATTCAGGTCTATCCTCAATACAGATTTCATGTTTTTCATTATTATTGTTTCATATATTTGTACATACTATTTTCTAACTAAAATGAAGTCGTTGAATTAGTAATACTATAAAAAAACAATATCATCTATTTTGTTTTTTAACTGTTGTAATGCCAGGTGTCCAAGTCCCTCCAAATTTTTTGAGGAATTAGACCGTTGGATGAAATATGACTATTGGAACCTGAGGCCTATAAATAAGAGGTCATACAAACCAGAATACAATTTTTTTACTATCATGTTCTAGAGAGATATGGAGTGACTTATCTCTCGGTTCATGCGAAAGCCTTGAAGAGAAAAGAAGTGAACAGATTTCTAGAAGTTCTTTTTTTTATTTAGGCAACCTATCATTGTGATGATGATCAAGGGAATATGGGGATACAAAGATGTGATTCCGATCATCATATCAATGGGTTTCAAGTGTTTGAAAGATAGAGGATCTGATTACCTTTTTAATCGAGGGATTATAAGGATTGAAAGATAGTCAAGTCGATCATCGTATTGAGGGGTTAACAATGTGGTGGTAAGACAAACCTTTTATCCTAGGTTAAAGGATACAATACTATTTGGGATGAAAGACTTGTAATACCTTTCCCATTCCACAATAATTTGTAATAGAAAGGGAATGGATTTGTTTCTATTTTTTATTCAAATTATTTTACTATTTTAATTGTTTCAATTATGATTCAATCATTAAATATTGGATTAATATACTCTATACATTTTATTATAGAATCATTTACACTTGTATTACTCTGATCATTGTTTTTAATTCCAATAAAATTGTTTTTCATTTTTTGTGGTATTACCAAAGATCATATCCATTAGATCCAAGATCCATATGGTGATTTGTATTGGTTCTGAATTATATTAAATTAATACCTCTTAAGCTATGTTATTTCTTAAGAGTTTAAATTCAATTTTTTAAACCAACAATTCACCCCTCTTCTATTGTCCATATCATGTACACATACATCTGTATAATTATCCAAAAATTGGTATCAGAAGAGGATACCACTGATTTTTGTTGCTTTATTTATTTCATTATTTAAGGCATTTGTATTTATTTTAAAAAATTTTTGTTACTAATTTATTAGTACATTAACACATGGAGTGGAAACGTGTTGTTTCTTATGAAATGACAGGAATGATTATTTGATCAATTGAAAATCTAAACCCAACTAGACAATGTATTTTTGTTGGGAATGATTTTTAGTACATGAGAGATCTAATGAAGACATTTTTTATTAATAATGTAGTGGAAAACTTTTTCATGCTTACTAGAGATTACAAAATTGTTGTCAAGGAAGTAAGAACCTTCAGTAACCAATAGAAACAAGAATATCAATTACGTTTCATGGTATATAATACTTTGCTATGTTCTTTGACCAGAAATATATATAGTTAGATATATTCATGTGAAGTAGCTAATTGTATCTGAAAAAAATTGGAAGTTACACATTTTGGTACATCTAATGTTATAGAAACAAGAGGAGCCATGCTCTGAGATAAATATCACGGGTTTGTTTTTCCTTAGGAATAACTGGCATGCAAGGTGAAAAAAAGATTTATGAAAATTGTCTATAGTATTCAGTATATAGGAGAAAAGAGTCCTCATAATGAAGTGTTTATGAAGAATATAATTTATATAATTCCTAATGAGTGGGAATAAAAAAGGACATCTATTGATGAAAATATGAATGTTACAGAAATAAATCTTGATGGATTATTTGGTACTCTCTTACAATAGGATATCAGAATGAAAAGAGATGCTCATTTTATCAGGAAAAATAATTGTAATGGATGTGTAGATTTTATTACTACATCTAAATCCAAGACACTTAAAAGAGTAACTATATCCTTCGCTAGGAAATCTATTGTTATATCAGAATCTAGTGAAAGTGATCATTTATGGAATGAATAAACCAATCTTGCTTGAATAATGAACAAGATTTTTGGAATGAAATATTTTCAATACACATTCAAAAAGAAAGATAAAAATGACAAGAAAGACACATATGTAACATGTTATGAATGTAAAAGAGCATGTCATATTTGACTAGATTTTCCATTTCATAAAACAAAGGATAGGATTTGGAAACATTATAAAAGAAAAAATAAAAAATATTAAAAGTCAAAGTTAAAGAATGTATTGGAAGAAAATGGTACTTGGAGTGTAAGTGGTGGTGATTCATCAAAAGAATAATTAGAATATGAATCTTCCTATCAACAGAATACATGACTCATAATGAGACTACCTATTAAAAATCATTATATCATGGATAAGGTAGAAAATGTATAATCGATTACAAATGTATCTCTAAATTCTAGTTACCCTAATGATACATATTCGTACTCTTCGAATGAATAATCTTCCTCAATAGAAGACTATTTACCTTATTTTGATGAAGTATCGAGATTTTTCGAATTACTTGAAAATGAGAATTCCAAACTCAAGAAAAATAATGATAAAGAAAATTCTAGAATAACTATTCATACAAAAGAATCATTAGATATTTCAAAAGATCTTGATAAGAAAACTCTTGATTTTGAAAATATTTTAAAATCTCTTATAGAAGTAAATTTTGAGAATGATGTACTTTCTATTGACTTTGAACAACTTTTTTTAAAGAAAAATGATTTTGACAAAAAAAGAATTCCAAAACAATTTCTCGTGAGAATGATGATATATTCATTAGAGAAGAATCTAATTTTTTTTCTTTTAATAATATTATATCAAATTTCACTACTGGAAGGAAATTATCTGAAAAAATGTATTCTAAAATTCGTCATCTAGGGAATAGTTTTGGAATTGGTTACACTCATTCAAAACTAATTTTTAGTCATAACTATTTTTACCCAATGGTCTCTATTCTGCACTAAATGCATATTCAGTTGACATTGGGAAAGAAATTTTTCCCTTAATAAAACTCAATAGTTAGGATTTTATAAAGCTCATTTTGAAAATTAAATGTGGACTCCTAAAATTCTATCAACTAATATTTTCATATACAAACAAATTTGGGTTCCAAAAAACAAATTGTTTATTTTTCAAGAAAAACGACTGCACCAAAAATCAGAAAATTTGGTATATTTGTAGTGGTCATTCTCATCATATGACAATAAAAAAGACTTTTTTAACATATTGTTGAAATTAAAGGTGTAAGATTTATCTTGAGAGACAATGATTAGGGAAAGATCATTGTTTTAGGTGATATTGTATTTTTTGGAAAGGTTTTAATTTTGAATGTTTTTTGTTAAAGGTCTTAAGAAAAAACTTATAATCATAAGTCAATTATGTGATGAAGGTTACCTTTTGAATTATTGGAATGATAAATGTTTAGTTCACTATTATAGGGATGATTTAATTTTTTTACCCATAGGAATGAGGATGTATAGACACATAACTTGGAAGACCTTAGGAGCCAAGAAATACCATTACTAAGTGTAATGGAAGACCAATCTTGGTTATGGTATAGATATTTAGGACACTATAACCTTAGGAAAAGTTTTAAACTATCAAAGAAAAGACGTGTTAAGGATCTACCAGATCTTATGTATGATTCTTTAAAAGTTTCTGATCCTTGTCAATATCAAAAGCAAGATAAAACTACATTTAAATCCATTAATGATGTTTGAAATTCTAATGCATTACAGTTAGTATATAGGGATCTTTTCGGTTGCATATAAGCTAGATGCATTGGAGTAAAGTACTATGTATTTAATTTAGTTGTTAACTACAACAAAATTACATTGGTCTATTTTCTAGAAAAGAAATCTGAAGCCTTTTTCTATTTCAAAACATTTATGTCCCACGATAAAAATGTGAAAAACATATAATTGATAACTATTCATAGTGATCATGGTGCAGAACTTCCAAATTCATTTTTTGATACTTTTTATAGTAATAAACATATTACTCACAAATTTTCATCTATAAGAACCCCTCATAAAAATGTGGTTGTTGAAAGATGAAATCATATTTTTCTGTAAATGATAAGAACCATGTTTAGTGAATACTCAATTGCTAAGAATTTATAGGATGATGCAGTATGTATTGCATGTTATACTATAAATCATGTTTTAACTAGAAAATTTCATAATAAAACACCTTATAAATTGTGGACTAAACCAAAACCTAATGTTTGGTAGTTTAGAGTATTTGGATGTAAGTTATTCATATTGAATACTAAATATAATCTACATAAATTCGCACCCAATTTCAATGAAGGAATATTTCTTGGTTATTCCACTACTACTATGTCTTGTAGAGTTTTTAACAAAAAATCTTGTAATGTTGAGGAAATAGTACACGTAAAATTTGATGAATTTTTTACGTTTGTTTTAAAACAATCCCTACCAACATCAACAGATGTGTTTTCATAAACATATTGTCAAGATTTAATTGAAAATTCTATTGAAAAGGGAAATTCTAAAGAAAATGTTTCGGAAATATTTACCCCAGAATATTAATATCTTTTATTGATGAACATGTTATATGAAACAAAAATCAATTGTTTCTTAAGAACTATCTTGGTGATAATATCACTGGTGATGTAAATCAACCTGTATGAACTAGAAATTCCTTGAGAAATGAAATATAAAATCTTGATTTTCTATCTCAATTTGAACCCAAAACTCTAAATGAGTCCTTAGGTGATAATGATTGGATTAAAGAAATAAAAATTAACTAAATATACTTGAAAGGAATAAAGTGTAAGAAATGGTTAAAAGGCTAAAAGAAACAACTATAATTGGTGTAAATGGGTTTTTATAAAAAAAATGCGATGAAAATTGAGTCATCATAGGAAATAAAGAAAGACTTGTTGCTAAAGGCTATAATCAACAAGACGTAATAGACTATGAAGAAACCTATGATTCAGTAGATATACTTGAATTTATTTTTATTCTATTAACCTTTTCCACGAACTTCAATTTCAATCTTTTTCAAATGGATATAAAATGTTCTTTTAAAAACTACTTTTACCAGAATAATTTTTTAGAACAACCTCCTAGTTTTGTACATCCAAAACATCCAAATCATGTCTTGAAAATTACCAAAGCTTTATATTTCTTTAATCATGCCCCTACACCATGGTATGATAGAATCCCATGAGTTCTTGTATAAAAATTTAGGCAAAAGGTACTACAGATCCATCTGTTTTCATAAAAATGGAAAACAAAAAAAAATTATTGTTCAAAACTATGTCGATGATATTATATTAATATCAACTCAGCAATCCTTAACGAATTATTTTGAGAATCTCATGAAATATGATTTTGAAATGAGTATGATGGGTGAGATAACATTCTTTTTAAGGTTTCAAATCTCTCAAAAACAAAATGAAACCAATATATCCCAAAATAAGTATATCAATGATTTAGAGAAAAAGTATGAATATTACAATACCAAAAGTATAAGTACTCCAATATGTACCTCAAATACACTTGATCTATATGAAAATGGGAAACAATTAGATCAAACATATTTTAGAGGTATGATAGGATGTTTATTATACTTAACATGTATTCATCCAGAATTAATGTATTTAGTATAATTATGAGAAATATTTCAATCTAATCTAAAAAAATCTCATAATAAAGAAGTGAAAAATAATTTTTTCTACCTAAAGGGAACTACAGATTTAGGACTAATATATTCTTTTGTAAGTTATTTGGTTATCAAAATATTTTCAGATGCTAATTTTGGAGGATGTGGAGTGGATAAAAAAATTAAATCCAGAACATTTCATTTCTTAAAAGATCCTTTGGTTTATTGGTCTTGTAAGAAAAAACATTCAATGTAAGTTTCCACTGCTGAAGCTGACATGTAGATGTTGGGAGTGTTTGTGCTCAAGTGTTGTGGATGCGACATACACTCACTGACTATGGTATGAGTTTTTACAAAACTAAAATATTATGAGACAACACTACTTCCATTTCTCATAGTAAAATAAATACCCATTACTCACATAAGAAACACATAGATATCAGGAATCAATTTCTTAGAGATTACACAGAATAGAATATATTATTTTACAATTCATTGGAGTGCAAGAAAAAATGGGGTCATTTTCACAAAACCATTATCTTCTGATTGATTTGAATACATAAAATAGAAACTAGGAAAGATATCTGTAAATTAATCATTCACATTTATTTCTTTTCTAAAATTCCACCATACATTGAGTTTCTCCTTTTGAAAGAGGGATTATACATTTCACTCTTTAGTTTTTCATTTTATCAGTTTCTCTTATTATTTATGTCGATTAACAGTATTTTTCTAATAATTTTTACATTTTTATGTGTATCATTTTTACATTTATTAGTTTTTAATTTTTAGTTTTGAATTTATCAATTTTTCTTTTATCAGTTCTCCATGTTTATCGATTTCACTATAATTGGAATAAATTTTATTTGTATTGGTTTTACATGTTTATCAGTTTCACTTTTATTAGTTTTACATTTTTTTAATCGGTGTCACTGGTTAGTAGTATCATAGGTTTCATGTTTTTTTATAGTTATTGGTTCTAGAATATCGATATTAAAATATTTTATTGGTACCAAAAAATCAGAATTGGAATATTTTATATTTACTAATCAATCTATATTGGATTCCTTTATTGGTACTAAGCTATAGGTATTTGATTACTTTATCAGTACTAAACTATTGGTTTTAAATTACTCTATCGGAACTAGGTAATTAGTTCCAAACTAATTATATGCTATCAGTTTCAGATTTCTAATTGTTCTAATTTTATTTTCAATATTTTTCACATTATGCTTTTCATAAGAACAATTTAATGAAACCAATACATCTATCCTAATACTTCGATAGGAAAATTTCTAAAGCCTTATTTTGGTTGACCAAATAGTTGTTTCTCAATTATTTCCTCTAACTTCTAATCATTTTTGGTCTGAATGTGACATTACTATAACTTCTAATTAGTTTCTTTCAAGTACTAGGGCTATGTATATTTTCAGAAAGGCATGTAATTAGTGTCACATTAGTTTTAGTAATCACATATTTACCCATCTTTCATCACTAGGAAAACCTTCATGGGTTGAGATAATCTTTCATGTACGAGTCAACTACTTCACCTACAAATAAAACACCTCCATAACAATTCTCTTCCATGACCTTTCAAGGTGAAACGTTAGTCTCCAGAGACTTTTATGAGACTTTTGATTCATCTTTGAAAAGGATTATAAAATTCCAAGGGTGGTATTATATTTATGTTTAAAGACCAAATTCGGTTCAGGATTTTGTATATCATGATGAGGTGTTACAATTTTATAAATAAATGGTGATATAAAATAGTCTCAATATTTCTATTATGATGTATGATAATAATTATAAAACAACCATAAAAAATAGCTACGTTTCTAGGAGTACCACTTGAGGGTGATGCCATATGTCCTTCTCATAATGTACCAGAATTTGATGGGACTTTTGATATGAGTAAATCTAAAGAAGATATTTTTGAGAATCATGAGAATTAGAAAAAGGTAAGTCATTTATCATGATATAATAGAATCATAGAACTCTGGATGCATGGGTTTTTGGTTCCAGGAAAGGGAGACAAGGAAACTTTGAAGGGTTCAAATGTTTATGTGCTTGATTATTTGGTAAATATGAAGGTCTTCAACCTTATAAGACCAATTTTCTTGAAAATTAAGATGCTCAAATCTGGTACCGTAAAATCATAACAATTCATGTTTCTCACAATTATCATTAAGTTTTTTTAAAGAGTGTTTGAGCTTATGTAGTGTATTAATAATGTAAAATGTGACTTCCTTCAAAGAGGCCTTAATAAGTAAGGATACATCAAGAAGGATCCAGTTATGATTCAATATTGAATAAAAAAAGTGTAAGAAATATCTGGATGATAAGAATAAAAAAGAAGTAGCTGAAGGTAGTGAGAAACCTTCTGATCTATCTAAGAAAACAACAAGTAAAATATAGGTAGTTAAGGATTCAATAGTAATGAAAACAAAGAAACAATATTTTATATCTAATGACGTTTCTACTGAGTGGATAAAGAGGAAAGAAGAAAAGAAATAAGGGGATCTTCAGTTTGTTTTGGATCCAGCTGAATCTCTAGCATTATAAATAAGATCGTAAGAGACTCTAGAAGAATAAGAATGGAAGAAGTTAATTTTGAAGACAAAGGCCTAATATATTGAAATTGATAGTCTTCTCAAAATATCTTGGAAAGAAAAAACCATTATTGAAATAAGGGAGCCACCTGTTCAGACTCAATTAGATCTAGTATAAAAATGCAAAGAGAAAAAATCCTCTGACGATACGGCTACAAAATCTCTTGTTCAAGAATATAAAGAAGATGATGATGAAAAATAATAAAAATGAGAATAATAGAAAGGGTAATAAAGAAAAGATGAAGAAGAAATATAAGTGAAATAGAAAGAAGATGAAAATTAGAGAAGTCGTACTACAGAATCCTCAGAAGTTACATCATTTAATTTTCCTTCATCTAATCCTCAACCATATAGGAAAGTTTCTCCAAGGGTTACATCTATGATGTTCATACATATTTCAGATAAAGAAGAAGAAGAAGTAGAAGAATCCAATTGGAATCGGAATTAGCCAGTTCAAATTATCATTACTGAAATTCATTTAAATGATTTACCAGAATATACTGAAGATATAGATTCTAAAAGGAAAATTACATTTAAGGGAATTCATTACATTGAAGAGACATTGAATAGATCAGAGAATATTATACCATTCATTCCAGAAACTAAAGATAGGATGGAAATTATTTTAAATTCTCATAATTATAGAATGGAATCTGTCAAGACATTGATGTAAAAGTTTTTGAATATTGAAGTAGATTTCATGATATTAAAGGAACGTGATACGGAGAACATTAATTCTTGTAATAAGATGGTGAAGTGGTCAACCAATGACGATGATACTCTCAATAATCATCTGGACATGTTGGATGAATTAGTGAACTGGGTAAATGATATCAATTATCTCTACCAAATACTAATTTCTGATTTGAATGAAAAACATAAAGTCAATCAAAGAACATGTACCTAAAACAGATTAGCCTTAGAAGTGATGGAAAATATAAAAGGAAAAATTGGAGAATGAGAGTAATGAGGTTGTTTTTTTATCAAATCGAATTTTAATCCAAGATAAGGCCTACAGACTGAGACTAGACAATTTCAATACCCTAGAAGCATGAATTAATGTTCAAGAAACAATAAATCCTCTTCATGAATATAGGATCTAGAAGTAAGAAAAAATTAATTCCAAATAAGATGTGAAGTTGAAGGCTCAATAAGAAGCTCCCGACATGCTAATGGAGGATAAGAAGGAATTACATAAAATGAAATTTTCAAGGTTCAATATTTTGGGAAAACGGGGAAAGAATTATCATTTAAATTTTTATTATAACAAAACCCTATTTCATTCCATGTAATGATTATTGTTTCGTACTCTATTTATCAAACCTTTTTTAGGAAATGAATAATTTTCCATATTCTTTTAGAAATTCACAAAGGGGGAAATAGTTTGGAAAAGAAAAAATTGATGGATACCTTATTAAGGTGGATAACTCACAAGTAAAACTAAAGAGAATACGATGACATGTTATTTGTTTAAAGATTGAATAGAATTCGTTCTTTTTATTATTATATTCAGAAGAGTTGTTAAAATCAAGGGGAGACATGTCTTTAATAATTATTTTGTTTTCTGATTTCCAAAAGGGGGATATTTTGGAGTCAAAACATGTTTCGACTTTCCTATTGATCTTTCTATTGTGGAAATCACAAATTACTTCTTGTTTTATATATTGTATTACATTTGTAATTACATGTATCATAATCACATCCAATCGTAATCATATTTTTTGATTTATATCATAACCACACATGCTGTTGATCCAAATTGTAATAATTTTCCATTTGTTTTAAAATTATAATAAGATTTATTGTTTCTCATCACAACAATATAACCTGTTTTACAATCGTATCCACATATGATGTTTTCATAAACACATGAATTGTAACTAGAATATGTATCATAATCATATTATACATCATATCCATGTATCGTAACCAGAATATACATTGTAACCACATCGTGTATCGTAACCAGGTTATGTACTACTTCTTAATCTTGTATCATAACCAGGATAAGTATTTCATCTTAATCATGTATCGTAACCATGTTAAGTATTGTATTGTAATCTTTCATCGTAACCAAGATAAGTATTGTATTGTAATCATGTATCATAACCATATTATATATCACACATCGTAACCATGATATGAATCATAACCCCTACATGAATTGTGACCATGATATGAATCTTATCCATGTTAAGAATCATAATCATGTTTTTCATCGTACTCATGTAATGAATTGAATTCATTTCTAACCTCAGTACCGATTACTTGTTTTTCGTACTTATTATTTCATTTTTACCTACTTTTTTCTAACTAAAACGATGTTGTTGAGTTAGTAATACACTAAACCAAATGATGTTGTGTATTCTATTTTATTTGACCATTGTAATTCAAAGTTTCCATGTCACTCTGATGTTTTCCATGAAATATGTCTATTGGAGAAATATGAATTTAGGAACTAAAGGCCTATAAATAGGAGTTCATTTGAACTAGAATACACAAATTTCTTCTACTATCAATTTCTAGAGAGAGATGGAGTGAGTTCAATCTTTCTTGGAATAAAATACTTGAAGATACATGAAGTGGAAAAATTGTTCCATGTTCTAGGATATCTATAAGTTATTTTTTTTGGCTTTGTGTGGCTGATCATTGTGATAATGATTGAGGGCTTCCAGGGATAGGAAGATGTGATGCTGATCATTGTACTGAGGGCTATCATGTTTACGAAAGGTAGAGGTTCTGATTACCTTCTTAATCAAGGGATCATGTGGATAGGAAGAAAGTCATGCTGATCTTCGTATCGAGGACTTACAAAGGTTGTGGTTAGAGATAACTTTTTTCTGAGGTGAAAGGATACCCTACTCTTTGGGTAAAAATAACTACAGTACCTTTTCATTTCCACTACAATTTTCAACAGAAAGGGAATCACATTGTTTATTCTTTCTATTCATATTCATTTACTATTGTAATTGTTTCATTTGCAATTCTTTCCTTACATATTGTATTAATAGATTTTATATGCTGTATGGTAGAATCATTTACATTTTAATTACTCTAATCATTGTTTTCAATTCAAGTACAATTGTTTTTCATTTCCTATTTTATTAAAACATATCATATCCATCTGATCCAAGACTCGTATGGTAATTTTTATTGGTTGTGAATTGTATTAGCTTAATACCTATTAAACCAAGTTCTTTATTAAGAGTTTAAATACAATGTTTTTAATCATAAAATTCACCCCTCTTGTATTGTGTCATCTTATATACACATACATATATAGTATGGTCCAACAGTTTAGTCATTACTTTTAAAGATGGTGGCTTCTTAAGCAAGAAATACCATGATCAATCTTTCCCTTCTACAGCTCCAAGTTTTACCCCAACAACTACAATCTGATCTCATGAGACATCTTGATTGACAATATAGGTTGGCCATATGATCACTCAATGAGATTGTAATCTATATATGGGTTCCTTGAGGAGAATCATCTGTACCCTCCTTAGGAACACATGGAAGACATCTCAGGGGCATAATACTATACACCAGAACATAAGAATAATCAGACAACATAAAAAATATAAGTCCCAACCACAAAACCCATAAGTGAAAAATTTTATTTTTAAAAATAAATCCAATACTAGAGACACACATCCCAACACCCCATGGAAACTTGAGTCTCGTTAGAATAAGATATGGCCATACAGTCTTCAAAATATACCTCTCAAGTACCTTATATCCTATCTCTTGTCTAACAGATGTCCCAATACATGGAATCTTGAGGGAAGACCTCCATTGATACCAAAAAATAATGAACCGACCCAGTTTTCCCTCAAACCGAGCATGCGACCCGTTCCGTCACATACCTGAAGTGTGTTCCTGATCCCCATAGGCTGGTGAAAATCACACATTCATAGAACTAAAAAACATTGGGAACTATTTCCCACATCTTGAACAACCATACGACATACATATACATCGATTGAAAGAAACATCAGAAGACTAAAAAATATATATATATTCCATCACATTATGAAACACAGTGGAATGAGAATAACTATTATGGTGGCTAAAAATCTGAATGAAAAGTCCAACGTCAAGGGACTACAACCAAATACCACGCCAAAAAATGGGGTATAAAAACTCTTACCATCTCACCACAAGCTACCCAACTAGAGGACATGAACCTCACCGCCTCACTGTGGTTGTTTGACTATCCTTACACTGGAGGATAAACAAAGGTCTACACACCACTGAAGAGGTGTGCAAGGTGTGAGATAACAGGATCAATAGTATCCTACCCAGGTGTTCTATAAAAACTCATTTTATAATAAATCTTGTGTGCTTATATTAAATTAAAACATTTCAGGATAAGCAATAAAGTAGCCTTATAGAAAACATGGTAAACATTTCCCTTTTTCATAGTACTAAACAATATAAGGAATATAAATTTCAAAGAAAATGTTCCATACCACATTCTATAATCAGAAACATGCTTATCAAGGCTAACTCAGAAATACAAGAAGTACAATACAAAAGAACATGCATCACAATACCAAGGAATAATTCTTGTCCCATCCACATATTACTCATACCACAACAATCAAGTGCAAAAATATGATCCTAGAACAAAAGCCTTGGATGTAGAGGAATACCCCGTGAGTAAACCCATCAAAATGACAATATCAATCCCCTTGAACAATGGGTTTAGGAAATAGTGGAATTCCCCAAGACTAACATCTTTAATAATTAAAAGATAAAGGATGATGGCCAAAAGCTAAACCATCCACCAAAGTACCTTAGGTAACCCAAGTTATCTTTTTAAAAAATCAGTTAAAGGCTTTGAAAGTCATTTCAAATCCATTTCACTAATTCCATTTTAATTCTTTGAAAATAACCATTTTCTCTCCATTTATTAATAACTAGGGAAACCCAATTTCACTAAAACCTTTAACAACACACACAGAAAAAACATGAAAATTTCAATGTATAGAATAGTTTATAAGGAAAAAAAATTTTGTTTCATCAACATAGTCTAGAGACAAATCCACCTACCATAAAACAATGTTTCTCACATGCCTAAAATGGAATAAAAAATAAACACAAAGAAAAAAATGGAAACATGACCTAGAATCAAATCCACATATATTAGGATTGATCCAAATCTAAACCCAAGAGGTAGGAAAAATAGAGGAAAACCACATTCCACGAGGACAAATGACCACGACGCCACAATAAACAAAGGAAAAGGCCCCCAGAATGAGATATCACAACAGATCAAGAAGAATAAAAGAATAAAAATCTAACATAGGTCAACGAATCTGGAACCAAAAATCTGGGGCTCTACTATGATCAACCACAATAAATAAATTGAAATATCACATACCTGGAGAGATGCACATCAATCTAAATGGAGATCAAATGGAGAAAAAGTCTATCTAGGGGGAAGGTATCTTCTAAAAATTTCCTATGATAAGTTCCATTTTGATAGCCAAGGGGTTTGGAGAAGGAATCTTGACAAAACAGTCAGTTGACTGATTTTAAAATTAGATGCGGGCTGGGTCACGACATGTAAGCCTTAGTCACATCCTGAAGTCTATTCTAGATAAGTATGAGGATAACACATCACTATGGGTTACAAACATACATTTTAACAAGTCACATCATGTATGAATTGTTGACGACGTGTACCCCTTTCATGGATTGGTGTGGTCTATCATAATGTGAATGGGTTTTAATGGCTTGTGGCATAATACCCGATGTTTGATATACATCATACATGATATGGTGGATCACATATACAATGTGGTTACATTTCAGATATATTATTTGAGATTATTTGGTTTTGTGATGTATGAGGTGTTTCTTGTGATGCATTTCACAAGTTTCTTTAGGTTGGCTCACATTTGGAGAGATATGCTCAGGACATGTGACATTAGGGAAGAGTAAAAAACCAGTGGGGAAGCAGGATAAGGGTACACATGATGTTTTATTATAATATTATTTACACTATTTTTTGAAATATGTTGTAAGAGATAGACATGATGATGTTGGGAATTTTATTAAACCTATTTAGATAACATGTTAGTTCCACCGTTGTTAACTATGAATTAGCATGAGTTTTTTTATCTTTTTCATGAGAGACTTTGGTTTGGATCCTACGGATCCTACTGTTATATTCACACTATATAACTATAAATTTGTTTTAGGTCATTCCAAGTAGGCTGTTAATTGGGCTATATTATACTATCTTGGGGTTTAACAGGAGAATTTTGGGCTTGATGGTCACTACCATCTTTATATTTTGGCAGTTGTAGTTTTCCATTTAGTTGGTTAGTACTATATGAAATTGCATGTTTTCACTAGGGTTTTCTTTTATATATACCTCTAATAACATTCTAGTGGTTTTATCCTTCTTTTCTCCCTCTTCAAAGTTATTATATTAGAGGGTAAGTACTCTTATATTCATGGTTACGATATCTTGGGTAATATTCGCGAACCTGAGGCCTACTACATGCAGGATTTTAGCACCCACCATCTCTCTCCCCTCGTTTTGGTATCTTTGTGGGGAGGGAATCATGGAAATTATAGTCTCTTCATGGGTATATATAGAGTATATTAGGGAATCATCATCATCATAATCATAAATTTATGGTGTTTGGAATTCCTTTAAGAATGAATTTAATATCACTAGATGTATCTCGTCTTCTTGTTTTTTTGATTTATTATATCTTGATTTTTTACAAAAGTATAACAACACCCCCATATAACATTTTGAAGAAAAAATCACCCTCCAACTTCACTTAAATTTCCACCACTTCCATTCCACCATATTCACTTTTTTATAGGTTAGGCATCATGGTTTTTGAGTCAAAAAATAGAGAATAATGAGATTGAAGAAATAATTTAATGTTATTAAAAATAAAAAAAATTCTGAATTCATATTTATACTCACCCCATAAATAATATTAGCTTCAATTTCTATCTTTTCAAAAATAACCAGGGGTAAAAATTATTATATTCCTTAAATAGATGAATAATTATCCTAAAAAATATCAAATGTTATAACATTATTTCATAATTCCCCTCAAAATAAATAGTCCTGAACTATCATTCAAAATTTTAATTTTAAATACAAGGGTTATCATTAGATAAACCAGTTTTAGTAAAATAATAAAAATCAAGATAGATATGCCCTGATCAATTGTATTATCTTTAATGTCTCTCTTCTTTGTACAAACCTTAAAAAGACTAGTTTTTGGCCCCATAAATGCATAATGTTTTTTATTCATGGATTCTAATTAGTCCATGTCAATGATAAGAGGTTTTTGATACGTTTTTTTTCCATTTATGGTTTTTTAGACTTATTAGTATTTTTCACGGTGGAAAGAAACAATTTTTTTGGACTACCCATTATACTATTGTATTTCACCCTTTATGAGGGTCACCTCTTTCTCTTTGTGGATATTCAATTTGTTTGCAGTCTTTGGATTTTTATATTTCTAGCATAGGGAAATTGATTTATCATAGCTGTAGAATTCATTCCCATCCCTAATAGACTATCAGAATTACTCTTATTTTACTCCCTTTTGAAACTCCTATCATGAGTTCTTGAACATTCTCAAAGGATGGAAAAGAGTCGTGTTATCCAATTTCAGACAAACAATATATCTTATTTAATAACCTATAACTAGTAGACCATTTTATTCTCATATTTTTTTTATAGTATGAGTATTTATAACATTAACATAATTAATAATTATAAAAACTAATTATATTATATTAATATATATATATATATATTTATATAAAGACAAGGGAAAATAAGTTATTAAATATTCTTAGAGTTTAAAAAATAATAAATTTACACTATAGTAAAAAAATGATCCATGTTGGATTACCATGTTTAAGGAAATGAAATTAAAATCAATTTTTAATCATATAATATTGTTGGGGAGAAAAAATGGTTCATCTTTCTCGAGATTATTTTCCAACCATTAAAAACTCAATTTCAATTTTTTATGTTCTAATAATTTTTGATATTTTCAATAATGAAATTTGTGAGGTGTGCTGGGGATTGAGTTATATAAAATAAAATAAATGCGGTAAAAACAATTTTCAATAGGAGAGTCATCTATCCTAGGGTAGTAATCATATGATACATAATTATCCATTTATTTTGTCTAAATTCCATATAATCAGTCACCTTATTGTATATGAGTAACATTCCCCTATATTTATTATGAAATATAGAATGCTGATGTAGTCACTTAGTTCAATAAATCATGCCTCATCTAGTATTCATTAGGGGTGAAAAAATAATAATTGATTGTGTGACATCAAGAAATAATCAAATCCATTATGTAAATTTTTTCCTTGACCATAAAAACTTTATTATATGACGAGTTCTCTTAGATAATGGGGGGAGTTGTGATAATTTAGGAAACAGAAAGAGGTTATAAAAATTGATTGGTTGGTGAATTATTGAAACACAAAACCAATTTAAACTCATTAACTCATTTTTAATGACTAATAAATTTAAAAATGATAGATAGGATCTCAGATCATCATGAAAACCTCACCTGTGAACATGAATCATTTAAGATACTAACTATCATGCAGATTAAATAGGTATACTTATAGATGATGTAAAAAGAATAATGAAGAAATGTGAGAATAGAAGAGTGTTGTTTAATAATATAATAAAATTATGACTACAATATTATAATTAAATAACTACATTATAAATAATACATAATACACACTACTTTAGTTCTCAGGTTTGAAGGCCAAAACACTGAACCCTTTTAATATGGGGAGTGTGATTGTTTAAATAGTTAACCATACTTTTTTTCATTGGTAGACTACAAGAGGATATTTCTATGAGTGAGTTGATTCTATATATGTGATATTTTAGATAATTCTATTGAATTTTATTTTCTTCTATTCTACAATGATTCACTTCCAACTCCATTTGATTAGATTTGAGCATGTTAAATCATTCTGATAATTTTTTTTATTTGGTAGAAAAGCAATTTAAATATTTCATTCCCTATGACGTGAAATGCATGTTGACCACATAATATGACAATGTATCCCATGTGAATTATTGGTCTTATTAAATTCTCTTTGACTTATATATGTGAACCCATTCTATAAGTATTATTTCAAATGAGTTTGAGGTATCCAGATGTTTTATAATATATTTATTGGGTGAACAATTCTATGTTCGGTAAAAAAAATATGTTAGTGGATTAATATATATAGGATTCGATTCATGAGGCTATATTTAGAAGACGCTGAATGATATGTTAAAGAAAAAGATGAAATTGGATGTTAACAAATCATATTTATATTATAATAAGTATTTCAAAAGAATAAATCATTAAAATATGAACAACTCCAAGTAGACATCATATAATGTATTGGACCTGATGTTTTCATAGTCCTGGTGATAAGGGTCATGTTAGATCTTGAGAATGTTTTGGGGAACTTTCAATTTCTAAGGTACTCTATGAGGTTTTTTGTATATGAGTTACTACAATCGATCATAAACTTATAATCCATGGGAGGCTGACATATCCTAATGGACGATTGTGGTGTATCTTGGGAAACCTAATGCTTTTTCCTGGTATATATTAGGAGTATGTTGGTATGATATAGTCATGTGAGGGGTTTCCATTATATTTTTTGAGGTTGTGAAACCTTCATTGGTTTTTTTTGAAAAGGTTATTTCAGATGGATTTGGGTGTTTGTCATTTAAACATTCCCAAATTACATACAAAAACAACTTTATGTTTTCTATTCAAACCATTAATTATAGAATTGATATTTTATCCTTGAAATTCATGTCTTACACATGTTTTAATAATATTAGAAATTAAAATATGAAAATGAAAAAAATATTGAAAAAATTTCCAATATACTATGTATATCAATGATACTAAAATATCTAGTTTGAATATAGAAAAATTTGAAATATTTAATGGTAAAAAATGAAAATTTCTTTATTAGTCAGTAATATACTCTTAAAAACATGGGTATCATTTGGGGATAATTGATTAACAAACAACAGAGTGAATTCCTATTATAATCCCAAGTAATATAGGGAAGTACCATGGGAGAAGATAATAGTTTTGACACTATAAGGGGAAAGATCTATAGGAAATGAATGTTAAGCGATGATAATGATAAGGAGAATATGGAATTAAAATAAGAGGAAATTTTTTCAATTAAAGTGAAAGAAGAAATTAAAGGGTAGTACAAGAAATGAAATACATGTTGGCCGCATATAGTAATCCTTGAGAGGATGAGGTAAGAAACAGTAGACATAAAATACAAGAAATTCCTTTTGATATAAAATTTACTTTTATTAACATTCCAAGATCCAATGAAATTAATTAATTGTTTTTGTTTTTAATTATTATAATAAAAGAAAATAAAATTAGAAGATGTCATATTATTTTATAAATATTCCCAGAAATAAGAAATGATTAATTATTGTCCAAATAGTCCTTCAACATTTAGTAATCTAGGGATATTTTCCATTCACTGAACTATTGTGCTAGGAATGAAAATTTATGGAAATTTTAATTTATGATCTATTTTTTATATTTTAATGCTATATATGTTTCCAAAATTTGGAATGAATGTGCTATATTTAATGAAATTAATACTTCAACCCATCTACCATTCAATGATCTATCATCAAGGAAAATAAGAGGGTCTCCTATGAAGGTAGTGATTTTCTGCCTTCCTACTAGCTTCGTGACACCTGATATAAAAGAAAAAATAGATCTTCTAATACTCTATAAGACACTATACCTCTACATAAATTTTTTTTCATTTAATCCCATCATGTATATTTATGATTCTTATGTTATTGATGGAAAAGTTTCATTTCAAGTCACGATGATGAAAAATTAGGGAAGGATATCATTGGATATCCATGATATCATTACCAATGATTATCAGTCCTCTATTATTACATGATATCACGAACATGTGATGAAAATGGTAAATATAATTAATGATATAGTAGATAAAATATTAGTGAATATAAAATTATAGGATGATTTATGATATGAAGTTATATTATGGGAAAACACTTTTCGATGAAAATTTCAGATGAAAACACGGGCTAACCCACAAAATTAAATAAGATAGCTTATAACAAGACTTGATGAAAATTCATGATCCGCATGTGATGGAGACTAGAATCTTGGTTATTAATATCATACATTGGGATTCATTTCAAAAAAAATATATCATTAAATAACACTTGACTCATTTTAAGAATCATCCGTGAATTATCAATACATTAAATTTCTGACCAATAAAAGAAACAGTTTAAATAATTATAATTGGGGAAAAATATATCTAAAAAAACAAATTATAAATCACATATAAATTTCAATAATTAGGGTAAAATGATACATAAGAAAAAGAAAACTTATTTTATTTAGAAATACCAACATGTTTGATACAATATATAGCACAGTTACTTCAATATTTTACACAGTCCATGAGAACCTCTATATGAATCAAGGACATTGATGAATAAATAATTCAAAAATAAAATATTACATCAACAATTTATTTTGAACTATGAATCCATCTCTTGGGTACCTCATATAAATTCCAGTGATTATAAACACACACTTTTGTTTTTATTAGGAGTGAGAAAAAATAGCCCAACAGGATTTTACAAAATGTGTTTATGAAATTCTATTTACAATACATTTCATTAATTATAGTTTAAAATAATTTTTAAAAAAATAACCTCTTATTATTTTAAAAGTAAAAGTATTATTTTTAAAACATAAATACATTCCGCATTTAAAAAAAATTTAATAATTTTAAATTAAATGATATATTTCATTAATCACTTATTTAATTGATAATTTTAAGTGTTAGAGTAGTGATCTCAATCCATATATCTAATAAATGAACCAAAATATCTTTGAATAAATTGAATATTTTTCCTCAATTTATTTATTAAAGAGTTAAAAAAATTACATATAGGAAATGTAAAAAAATATCAATACTAAAACAAATTTATATCACATAATCTCTTTCTTGTCAAAAATAATATCTATTCCCACAAATCAATTACATAATGGGTATACCATGATTACAATTTCAAATATTACAAAAATCCCTTTAATGTTTTTCCATGTAGACCATTAATTAAAAAAATGAGATTCTAGTTATAACATGATTTTATATCATGAATAAAAATCCCAAAAATAAATTGAATCACCATTTAAATAAATATTGAACCCAACCAATATTTAAATATAATAAAACATGATAATATAATTATACTTATTAAATATAGTTTATCTTTGGTGGAATACTCCCTTAATCATGAGAACAACCATGAAATATGAATTGTACTGTTATAAGATCCTTTTTAATGTGACCGAAGAATATATATTAGATAAATATTACATATTTTTATATGAATATATAGTACATTTCATAACAATACATTCCTTAGAACCATAAAGGTTTAATGTCTTAGAGACCAGATTAAAAATTACTTTTGTTTATGAATGATCTTAAAAATTTACAACAATGTTCTTATCACATAGTACATATATAAGATATACCCTACTTGAATATTTTCCTAATAATATTTGGGAAAGAACAATAATAACGGTTGATCTCAAAAACCCTAGTAAGGTTAAAATTTTAGAGATATCAATTAAAGATCACATGTGGGAATAATATTGAAAAAAGGTATGAGAACATAATCATTACATTCGATAATCCTACCCATTAAATTTGAAGGAATACTTTTGGTAGGGTATCATCATTAACTACGTGATATTATTAGGTCTATGAAAACCAATAAGATAATAACTATATCCTTTTTAAAATCTATATATCTAGGGTTTACATTTGTTTCTGTAATGGAGGTGATGTAATATTTCGAAAAGAATCATAATACTAATAAAAATGATTTTCATAAATTCATAATCATACCTATAAACACTATTTAAAGTAACAGTGCCATCAAATTTAAATCACAGAATAGCTTTCATGTCAAAACAATATCTATTCCCAAGAAACAATTACATAATGTGTATAAGATGAATATAATGTAAAATATTTCATGATATCCCTTTAATGGTTTTCCATGTAGATATTTAATTAATAAAATGAGATTCAAGGTATAAAATGATTTTATATTGTGAATAAAAAACCCAAAAAGTAAATTAAAACACCATTTAAATAAATATTGTGCCCAACCACTATTTAAATATATTAAAACATGAAAATATAATTATAATGATTAAAGATAGTTTAACATTGGTGGAACACTCCCTTAATCATGAGAAAAACCATGAAAATATGAATTATATTTATATAATATCCTTTGTAAGGTGACTGAAGAATATATATTAGAAAATTATTACATATTTTTATATGAATATACAGTACATTTCATAACAATACATTCCTTAGAACCGTAATGGTTTATCATCTTAGATACTGGATTAAAAATTACTTTTGTTCATGAATGATAATTAATATTTACAACAATGTTCTTATCACATAGTACTAATATAAGAAATACCCTACTCGAAACCGTTCCTAATAACATTTGGTAAATAACTTTAATAATGGTTGATCTCAAAAACCTTAGTAAGGTTAAAATTTTACACATATCGATCAAAGATCAAATGTGAGAATAATATTGAAAAACATTTATGAGAACATACTCATTATATACAATAATCCTCCCCAATACGTCCAATTTCATTAATTATAAATCACAGAACAAGGAATTTTAATAAGAAAATTAACAATATATAGTGTTATTAATCATCCAAAATCATCCAAAATATTCTATAATCCATGATAACATATCATAACCATAAAATACATGTCTCTATAACAAAAATAAGGAAATAAGAACATTTCCTTACTCTATATCCATTTCCAAGACAATCATAGTGTATTGGGTTCTCTCCCCACTCCATCATTCCCATGGCCACGGTTAACTTACAAGACAATCATAGTTGAGATGGTCCATTATTGAATTGGGATCACACCCTATTATAGTCCTTATTATCTCCTTAGATATCCATATTTACCAAATTCATTGGAGGGCTATATAATTTGGGGCCCACCCTTCACATAATGAATAAAATTCATGTCTTTGAAACCAGATTATAAAACATCCATCCTATCATTATATCATAAAATTATATCCCATAAAAATGAAACAAGTTCCATAAAAATTTCATAATTATATCATAAAATATTCCATGAAATATAAAATGGTATCGTAAAGGTTTAATTATAACTCAATTAACCTATTGTAATTAAATGGGTTTAATAAAATCATCCTTCAATAATCATTCTTATTATCTAACCAAATAATTAAACTTGATTTTATCATCACATCATATCCCCAGTGAATCATATCAAACCTTAATTTATGTTAACATAAATTAAAAATACCTTTATAAGAACATTTGAACATTTCATTGTAAATAAGAAAAAAAATTTATAAACATTTAAATGAAAATTTTGTTAATATTGAGAAAATTAGTTTCACTAAAAATTAAAATGGATTATTATAAAGGATTCCCAAAATAAAAGAATGGTCCTTAAAATGGGAACATTTTTTCATACCATATATGTTTTAATAATTTGTTTTAAAAGTGTTTCAAAATGTGAGAAATTAATTTTTTTGAGGTTCATAAACATACATTTATTCCTTTATTATGCCCATATTTTATTCCAACTTTTTTCACAATACTGAACTGTGTTAGAATTTGACATCTCCATGATGGTTTTATTTAGCTATAAATATCAATATCCGAGTTCATAGAATCATCATTCATTTTGGATATGAATATGGTTTCTCAATTCAAGTCTGTATATCCTTAATTTAATTCCTTTGATAGATTTATATTTAGCTCTTTGGTTTTACTATAACAAGAGACAGTCAGGTTTCATGATAAACATAATACTACAATTTTCATTTCATCAAAGAAGTATTTGATTCTCACTTATTCCAGTGTTCCACATCTCTATAATGGTATCCATTTCTATCTTCTATGATGGTCCATTGACATTCACATGAAGTGGGATACTTCTACCTCAATAGTGTGATTATGTTTTCTAAAACTTCTATCACCTTTTCAAAATACCTCTATTTTGAATTTTGTTGGAATCCTAGTTGGATGGTATCTTTTCTTGGAATGTAGAAATATTTTGATCTTCCAAATTATTTCTACCATGTACGTGTTAAGGTATAGGTGTCAGAGCGATGGGGGAGTGGGCCTGGGTCATAGTTGGGTAAGATTTGCATTGCAAACAAGCATGGGTTTCTAAATCTTGGACATATGTTTTGTAAATATTGTAAGCATATAGGACACATCCATTAAAAATATCGATGAGAAGGAAACCATTTCAATGGGACCACAAAGTCTACTGTCCAATATATGACTCTTTCAGAGTCTTTCACTATCCTTGTAGAGATCCAGGTGGGTGATGGTGGTCTAGCTCTAGATGCTTCTATCTAGAATAAATCATGTTATTTTAATGTTAATTCGATGATTTTTTATATATATAATTGATTTAGTTTTTATTTAGCTTTATATAAATTATTTTTTTCGTATCCTTCAGGTCCAATGAGAAGGGAGGGAGTGAATTATTTTAGTTCCATAGAACCAACACCCAACAATTCGAATCTGGTCGCACATGCAGGGGCTTTAAAAGTTTTCAAGGGGCATATTTAGAAAATGGAGAGACCAATGAAAAGTGTTGGTGGCTATATGTGATGTAAGGCCATGGATCCCATTCTTGGAATGAATAAATAATGTTTTAGTTTATTCTACCATATTGAAGTTCTGGGGTATGAGGAGATGGACCTAGAAGAATCTTATGTTAAAATATTCAATGAAGGTCTAGGACCGACCGAAGTAGAGTCATGTGATGAGGCTTCCAATCATTTCTCTTAAGAAAACATATAAGGTGGACACAATAGAGGGGCTTATTTATCGAGGATGAAAAATGGGTGAAAGAGAAGCCAAGATAAGGTGAGATGGATTCTTGATAAGGGAAAAAAATTTGGGGGGAGGGATTATTGCTTCCTACCAAAACTGATGGAAAGTAAATTTTCCACAGATTATGGGAAAAATGAATGGGGTTGTGTTGTCACTTATAACTAATATGAAAGAAAATTTAGGGACCTTATCATGGTGCTTGAAGGCCATGTGTTGGAGGATTATGAAATCTGTGATGGTACCAATGTACTAGATGTTTTTATGAAGGGATTATGGATCAATAAATAATGCGATGAAGGTAATGAGTTTTATAATGAGGGGGAAATTTTGGGGCTTATCATCCATTCTGAGGAAGAGATGTCGGAGAAGGACATACAAATTAAGGCCTCCATAGTGGATGCTGAGAGGATGGATGAGAGACTTATTTAAGTGGACACTAATAAAGGGTATTGTGAAAGGATCAATAAGAAATAAATCATCTTGAAAATTGGATTCAAACAATGGAAGATAAATGTCGAGGTATTCTTTCAATCATTAGTGAAGGTGGCTTACATCTTTGAAGACTTGATCAAAGATGACCCAAATACAAAAGTTTGTGGATTGTGCAAAAAATTATATTGGGATAATACATCTAATTAGATTAAAATTTATTTTAATGATTCAATGATCTCTTTACCTACAATATTATTTGTATGTGTTTTATTGAGATTTCTCACATATCCTTAAAAGTGGGTAAAATTTATAAAAAATTATTTTTCATTCAAAGAGAGAATTAGAAAATATTTTCATTAAAAATTGTTATATATCATTTTAGGTAACAATTACTGGAAAATGATACTTCCATATAAAAATTATAAGAATAAACAGAGGATAATAAATCATATTTCATTTAATTTTTATGATCTAAATAATTTAATTCAATTAAAATTTACAATAAAAAATCTCAAAAAAGAAATGAGATTGTTATGAAAACCCATTATTTAAGAACTGTTTTTATTCATATGCATTAAAATATACGATATAATAAATATATATTTATTATAATTATATAATATAACCCTATATATAAATTATTATATATCATTCATTTATAATTTATAATTAACCATTTATTTATAATTTCTCCATTAAAATTGAAATTTTGGTGAAAATTGTTGTGTTTTCCATGCATGTTTCGGTCCAATGGTTATGATACATTTACATTTGTCATGGTTTCATTACATATATAATATTTATTATTAAATATGAATAATTTATATTCATTTTTTATAAACATTTATACTAAATAGTGATGAAAATGAATTATATCACTTCATGAAGATAGTCGTTCGTATAGACACATGGGTGATGTTAAAACTTTTTGATAGATATAATGAATGAAATTAAAAAAAACACATAAATCAAGTAATTATAATATATTAAATATTATATATAGTATTAAAATTTATTATTTATATATATAATGTAAATCATAAATAAAAAACCGATCAGATCAGTTCGCTGTGGTCGTTGTTCACACATATGCATAAGAGACACAATTGTTTTCTAACAGAAGGATGGGAAATATGGTAGATAGGAAATTAAAATTATAAAATCATAATTATTTTAAAAATATGACATATAAAAATTATATCCATATTAATAGACATCTATTAATGTTGGTGATGAAAAAAATACATCACTCCATGATGGGGTTGTCGACACGTATGGACAAACAAATTTTTTTTATCCCATTTAATGGAGTGAAAGATGAATATACGTTGTAAATAAAAAGAATAAAAATATTATTATATTAAATATTATTAATATTTTTTATAATAATGTCTATAATTGAATTTTAGGATTTAGTATGAGAAATAAAATGATAACACCCCATTAATATCTATACCTCATCTTTGGACATGCTCCCTTCGCTTACTCCCAAAGCCTTCTTAGGTAGGTATTTTAATCATATCAGGGAATATGTATCACGGAGAGGGATTATAAGAAGTTATATTAGAATTTATTGCATTATCTAGAAGGATAATTACATATGATGATGAGAGGGAGGTTATTTAATTTTTTTAGGGAGGGAGATGACACACTTGTATTTTCTAAAAGATTAAAATATATTAATATAGTTCTCAAGTCATAGTGGTCAAAATTATACAATTTTTGAAATATGGAATAATAATATCTAAATATTTATATCCAATTGAATTTATAAATTTTTTAATGTAATTTTAAGACTAATCATTTTCATCCCCCTGTTAATCCATTTTATCTTTTACTATATTAATGATTTTTTACCCAAGTTATTATTCAAAATGAGAAATAATTATGTTGAAAATGTTAAAAAAATTAATTATTATGATGTTAAATATATAATAAATTTTAAAATATTCAATACCCTTTTGTCATAGAATTTATCTTTAAAATAAGTTTAAAAAAAGTATCAAATCTATTTATAGAAAAATGTATTTTTAAGCATAAAACCGAGTTTGCATCCATTTCATGCCAAGTAGAATATATATGATTAATGGTAAAATATTATTTTGAATATATTATCCAAAAATATAGTAGAAATAATTCTTCAATAAATATTAATTTAATTTATTTATATGAAAAGATACTATGTGCATAAAAACTATTTTTTAAGAAAAATATCTCATTTTACATAAAAATGAATTTATTTTAATTAAAAACCAATGAATTAATCTTAAACATATGTAAAAAAACTAGTTTTTTTAATTATATATTCTTATTAATACTTTTCCATTCAATGTCTGGGAGAAAACGATCACATTTAATAATATTATTCGAATTTTATATTAGGGTCTGTTTTATATATAAACAAAGCGATCAATTGAATAAAAATTAGTTAAATAGAAATTTATCAGAAAATATTGTGGAGTACAATTATACCACATTATATGTATTTAAACCTTTAATGTTTATCACATTATAAATAAACTAAAGAAATTTTTTCCTCATAATATATTAAGGTTCCCAATTAGCTTTATAAAATTTATTGTTTCCCCATAAATAATTAAATAAGTGAGAGGTCTTATTTCTAATATATTTATATCATCGATCCAAAATCTCTATTAGTTATTCATTATAATATATACCAACCTTTAATGTTATAAAATTTGTGTTTGATACAATTTAACGATCTTGTTTGTACTTACTTTGTAGATATATATGGAACACATCATCAATATGAGAGAGATTGAATAGAAGTGCTAAGTGATGGAAAACTATCATGTTATGATCAAAAATATTGAAGGGGGATATATATATATAGTGACTATATTTACTATATTTTTATGCTCCATATCCTTTTTATTGGGAGATATTTTTAGAAATTCCTTATCACCAATATATTACTATAGATATCACCCACGATTGTCAGTGTTACATTTCTATCAACTCAAAGTTTCCTTTATCTGATTCTAGATGAATTTTACCTTGTATAACATTTCCTTTGTAATATAATGTCCGGATTGATTTAGTTTTCAAAATATAACAATGAATAGTAGTGTTATGATCTTCTTTACATAGAGGGATTCCTAAGGATCCATATGAATTCTCATGTGAAAGCTGTTTTTTTATTAAAACTTCATCAATGAAATAAAATTATCCCAAACAACTTTAAAATCCATAGTCCAAGATATTCATGTATCTTATAAGATTTTAATAGTCCTATAATAATCACAATCAATATAATTATGATATGAACTGATAATGTTAAGTTATGTATTCAAATTATATTGAATACTTTTCCAAAACATTGAGGTAATCCTGAGATCCTAAGTAGATGTAATATAATTTAGTGCTCTATAAAACCTTATCATGTATATAATGTATATTCTAGAAAGACGATCAAGATATAAATCCTATCTAATTTCAATGAAATGTTATGATTTTTCATGGAGGTAAAATAAAACCTAAATAGAAATGTTCAATCTAGATGTTTTGGGGAGTCAACTAACAAAATCCATGGTAATGTTTTCCAATTTCCATTCTAGTATGGGTAATGATTATTAATTCCCCATAGACATAAATCTCATACCCTTAACAATATGGTATACCAAGAATCACGATACATACCATATAATATGTTTTTACATTTCCACCCACCAGAAATAATCATTCAGAACTCTATACATCTTTATTCTTCTAGGATGAATATAGAAATTTGAACTATGAGATCTCTCCAAAAACTCCTTCTTCATGTCCTGTATTGATGAGAAACATACCTATTTCATGAAAAACATAATTTCATTATAATCTTGTTTTATATTTGGAACATTACTATCCTTCTTCTACAGATTCACATTGGTAAAAATATTAAATTCTAATATATGATTACCTTTAAATAATTTATTTTATTCAATAACTTGCTTCAAATGAAACAACAATCTTAAATTAAAACATGATAAATTTTGGAAAAATATAAATATTTTAGTAAAACCATTGTATCCTAGTTATTGAATTAATTTAAATTAATAAGTGTAAAAACTCTATGAATTTTTTTATAATGAAAATATATTATACATTTAATATGAATTAAAATCAATTAGTTTACCAATAATGACTAATAATATCCTTTATAGTTTAGAAATGTTTTTTATTCAAAAAAATGATTTTATTTTATAAACATTTACATTTAAATAAATATTTTATCAATGATAAATTATTTTTCATATTAATAATTTGATTTCATAAATTTATTTGGTAAATGGTAGAAAAGAAAATATAATATCAATTAGTATTTTAAAATGTAATTTTATAAAAATATATTTTCACTTTAATTTAGGATTTGATGAAAAAGAAAAATTTATAAATTTTGGAATTTTAAGTTAATAAAAATAAATGAATTTTTTTAGTCATACATATAAAAATGGATTTAGTATAGATTTTTTTATCATTTTCTAAAATGGTAATTTTTATTTCCAAAATACAAGGTTACGAAAACTATAATTTTCATGAATTTATCACTCATTAAGTATAACAATGTATATTTAAAAATCATTTGAATAATATAATATAAATTTTAGGAATGAAAATATTTGTTTGAGAATATTATTTTGACTTGTAAAACAAAGAGAAATAAGTTTAATAACTAATTAAAATATTATTTGTTATAAAAACTATTTTCACTATTTTCATTATATGAATTATTCTAATGTTATGTTTTGGTTTCTTATACCCTTGAAAGACTCATTCAATTTAATAAGTTCATTATAAATCAGTTTATGTAATTAAAATAAGAAACCATGAATATTTTATCTTATATTTAAATTTATAGTTTAAAATGCTATTTTTATAAAACCTATTTTCACTTGATTGAGAGTGTTTATTTAAAAACTAAATATTCAGATCAGTATAAATTTTTTTTGATAAAATTATTATCAATTTTTATATTAATATTCTAAAATAATATAAAATTTACTCTCTTAATATTTTTCATAAAAATATATTACTAAGATTTCGAATTAATTACCAATAGAAAAGTAAAATGGGGTTTATTATGTTTAACCTTGACTAATAGATCTAAAATATGTTAAACAGAATACTTAAAATGAATCGTTGATATTTGGATTAACCAATTAATTTTATTCATATATGTTTTTCACTTTTGATCCATTTGACCTTGAATAGTGTCATGAAATAATAGAAAAATATAAAGGTGTTTCCAAAACCGAACCTTCATTCACTTATTAAAGGGTAAGATTAAAACCACATCTAGAAATAATATATCATATAATTAATACTAATACTATTCCAATTTACACTCTATGGAACCATCTCTCAATGACTCAACCCCCTGGTAAATCAGAGTTATCATAATCCTCTCAAATTCAAGAATACTTTGAAGGAAAATCCAAGACCATGGAATGAGTATTATCAACTAAATTGTTTTTATTCACTAATATTTATTAAAACCCCCAACAACATAATTATATTAGGTCATTTATATACATTAATACTTTTTAACTAATTCCATAATCATTTTTATTCATATAACCCATCCATTAAGAAAAACAAAACCAATGTTTGTGTGTTGTGTGGACTATCGCCTCAACAATGTAGCACATTTGGATTTAAAGAAAATATTAAAGGATAATTACGTTGATAATAATATCAATAACGTTTTTGTATGACAAATTTTAGAAACTATTAATTATATGATCAAAAAATGATCATCATTATTTTATTCATTTAAAATAAGCAAGGTAAGAGGATAATATTCTATTCATAATATATAATTTTATAATATATATTACTTCTTATAATAAATTATAATCATGATATATCACACCAGTAAGAATATAATATGATCATCATGATCCAATTATAATGATATTATTTGTAAGCCAAGGTATAATAATTAATTAAATCTTAGTATGTTTGTGTTTGGGTTAGTTAACCCACAAAATTAAACAATACTATTAGTTTATATCATGAAATCAATAAGAACTTATTTTGTGAGTTAATATGATATAAATGATTATATTTTAATTTTTTAGTTTTGGTAAGGTTATATAGACATCTATACAATTATTTAATAAAAAATATTTATTTCATTAAGAAAAACAGAAACATGGCCGACGTCGATTTAATCTTCATGGTTGTAACCAAACGTGACATGAAATAAAATTTTAACTTTGTAAGATATAATAGAACATCGATTCATATAGTTTATATGATCTATTATTGAAAAACCTTAAAATAGTAATAAACAGAGACACTACTATTAAAAAACTAGTATGAAAGATCCAAAATATAAAAAAAATCTGTGGAAAATTGGTAGTATTAATGTAGGGAATGAATATTTATGATGGTTATGAATGAAAATGGATATGAGTATTGTTATTAAAGTTTTTCTGTACAATGCACAAAAGTATGAAATATGATATGGGGACTCGACCCCAGGACTGCCGCCCCAAACCCACTACAACCACAACCACCTGTGTGGGGCTAGATATGAGTATGGTTATAAATTAAGTGATATTGTTAAATATGTTTGTGACGTGGGAGGTTATAGTATGTTTGTGGAAGTCAGTAAAAAATTTAAGGGATTTTGTCTCAATTTCCCTTCTTTGAGATAAGTATTGTATTTATGAACCTACTTTCATTTCTATATTTTTTTACTACATATTTGAGATATAATATCATGAATAATATTTTAATAATGTAATTTTATGCTGAATAATAAGAGGTCCCTTTCCAAGGTTTTTGATAAAATCACTACACCCTTTGTAAGAGATTTATTGTTTTCAATTCTCATTCTTCGATATTTACTACATTTTATACGCCTTGTTTTCTTTTTATAGTGTATTAATGGACCATGGATATATTTATGGCAAAAAATTTATTTCATTGAATTTTATAGCTAAATCAGGTTTTCAGGTGTCTATTGATTATGTTGTTTCCCCAGTAGTATGGATTTTGTGCAACTCAAATCCCCTCCATTGAGTTATATTTTTTTGTCTTAATCATTGTTCATCAATTATTAGGTTCCACCACACTAAATATTTTATTTTATAATGTATGATAATACCCTTTGGGAAGGTTATTTTCTAAAACAATGAATGTTATATTACCCATTTATAAAATGTGGGGTTTAAATAATACTTATTTCAAGCATTAAAAAATATCCCTTTAATAATTTAATGTTTCTAAAAGAAAAATTTATTTTACTTTTAAGGATCCCTTATTGGATTATATTTTAAAATAATTTGTTTTCAATGAGTTTTCACTTCACCTTTTTAAAATACAGACCCTTAATTTATATTTCAAATTAATTTTAAAAATGTTTTTAAGGGATATTTTCAATTTTCACATTCAATTAACTTTCAATTTTAATAATTACTTACCCTAGTGTAAATTATTTATCATAATTTTTGTTGTAATATATATATATGTTATAATTTTCATAAAATGGTATCACGATACTATGAAATTGAAATCACGGCCCCTTCTTGGGTGGGATTGTTAAATTATTCTTTTATGAGGTTTTTTTCTTATATATAAATATATTTATAAGTTTCATTCATTATAATAAGAATATGTTATTTCAAAACCCTTAAAACCCATTCCAAAAATGGCATATGAGGATTTTTTATCTTGTATATATTTTTCTATATACTGACTGTTCTGTATTGTGTAATCATCACATTTTACCAATCTCAGATTAGATGATATTCACCTATTAAGTATGATATTATATTTATATGTGGAAAATTATTACTATACCATTTATTGTTTTACCAATAAGGTTTATTATTGGAAAGCTGACTATGTATTGTTTGACTATACACCATAATTGTCAAGTTGAGTTATGATCACGTTATCCCCTTGTTGAGATAGGTAAAAGTAAGGATGCTCTTGATGATTATTGGATACTAACAATGGTTGATCATTTATTAATATTCAATATTCTCAATTATATTGATAGCCATGTCTTTTTTATCCAATGTTAAATTAGGGAATACTATGAAAAGATTTCATTGACTGTTAAGGGGGATGAATTGGACTTTAATGAGGGATAGGTGGGTTCCAATATTATATAGCCCCTTGATGCATCTAAAGGTCTCATTAGACAAAAAATGTTGGGTATTGGTGTGTGAAACATCCTATAATAGGATATTATCTTAAACAAGTCCTTGAATATATGTTTTCTTGACTACCATCACGACAATATGTAATATGTCGTTACACAAGGTCTTAAACACAAGTTTTGAAGTATGTCATTATGCATTACATTAGTATGATGTCTGTATTATTGATATACACATTTTAATTTATTTACATGGATGTAACGTGATCCTAGTTACTATTTGATTATTTCTTTATATATTATACCTATTCCAACAATAATATTTTAATCATGATTATACCATGAATATTTATATAATATGTTTCCCCTACTGAGTATTTGACATCACACCTTCTTATGTTTTCCATTTTCCCAGGTTCTAGATAAAAGAAGTATATATGAAATTTTTATTAGGATTATAAGTGTGAATGAAATTTTGGGAGAGGTTGAAGAATTTTATTTGAATTAATTAGTTTCATATATAATTATAAAATTTTCCATTTGATTCAAATATCATGGGTTTTTTTATTTTTATCTTTTGTAATAATTTACTAAATCACTAAACCTTAAATGATCCCTATGATCTAAGAGATGAAATGATTGTTTTGATTTTTTAATTATGGATATTTTTTTATAGTGTTTTCCAATTTTTACTGAGAATGTAATGTTATATTTGTTATTATGATCACTATATCAAGGTTTGAGGCTCTGGGGAATCACAATTGGTATTAAACTAATGGTTTTGATAACTTTATAGATTAGGATATTTATTTAGTATAATTTAAGGGTTTATAATTAATGGTTTATAAATATTTTTATGGTATAGATTACCCTTTGAAATAGTATTAGATGTGATGTTAAGGTAATAATGCATATTTTATTCTAGTGGTTGGGTTAGATAACCATAGATAAAACCCTTGGAATCAGTATATGAATTGGTTAAGATCCTCATGTTTGGTTAAAATATATATTATGTGGTTTTTAATAGAAATAAATCTCTCTATGAATTATTGAAAGTTATTACAGTCCTGAAAGATTTTAAAATATAGGAAATTACCCTTAAAATAGTTGGTTGACCATTCACTCAATGATCACTCAGATGCATGATGAGTGGACCTAAGACTGTACACCTAGAGAGGCAGTCCTTGGGGATATTATGTAGGTATTCACAGTCTCTTTAAAAATAATTATGAATAAATTATGAATAATGATAACTAATTTATTTGGAAAACCAAATAATATAATGAACATGTATAACAAAGGATTTAAGAGAGTCATAGGTAGAAATGAATTTATCCTATGGTAAAAAATATAATCATAAGGGAAGATAAGTTCAGATTGATGTTTTTGTATTCAAATATTTTATATAATCATAAGTTTTTTAGTATTTGGTTTAAATAGAATTAATGAAATTAATATGTGAAATAATTATACCCAAAATCAATAATGTTTTATAATATAATAATGGAGAATAATTAAATGGTTATGAATTTTAGAATATTCCATTTTTAATAAAGAAGGTAAGTTTCCTATTCTTAAAAAAGTAGTGAGTTTGATTTAATCTTGAAACTCTTACCTATTCTATTAGTGAGTGAAATTTATTGATGATATTATAGTAACTATATATATTCTAAGGGTTATATTAAAAATATAAGGATTTTATTTCATTAGTTTTATGTTAATGATATATCGAATTATATTAAATGTTATCAATAGCCCTAAAGATTTATATTATAAACATTTTATATTTTTTTTGGGTCACTATTAGATAATACATGATTTAGGTATGTATAACTCTTATGTTCATTACTCACATGATTTTCAGACTATAAATTGTGGTATTTTTTATATAATTATGTTAGATAGTAATTTTTTACCTTTTTAATCATAATTTATTGATGATATTTTTTTGAGAAGTTCATATCTTTTTTTCTGAATTATGATATATAGTGAATAGTGTGTGGCCTTATGTACATGATTTCATAAAATTTGGTTGTTAAAGATATTTTTATTATTTGGAGTAATATATAATATCATTATGGTTTAATATATTTGTGATTAAATGAGGTTTTTGGAAATCTATTTTATTGAGAGTATATGATAAATTTATATATATATATACGTATAAGATTGTATGAATGAATAATGTTGTTTTAGGAAGGACATTTTGGATTTTTAGAGAGTATATTTCAATGATATTAGGGTTTAAAATATTTTAATAAAGTTCATGGTAATTTGGGATCTATATTATATGTATTGGGTCAATAAGTATAAGACAAATCAGCAAAATGTATCATAGGTTGAACCCATAAAAATATATGAGAGTGGTATAGGTTGATTTGACTTTAATACAAGTTGATTTGCAAGAATTATATGATATCATGATATTGTTATAAGGTGAGACATCATGTGGTACAATTTTCATATGGTATTTTGAAAATTAAATTTTAATTATCATCACCCATGATAACCCTTTTGATTTTATAATTGTTTGAACTTGAATTAACTATGGGTCTGAAATAATTTTTAGAGATTACATTGATGAAAAAAATCAGAATGAGAGTAGAAGTTAGATACCATAGGATTATTCCAAATAGGCTATCATGAAATATTATTTATAATGATCACATATTCGATGTCCCTAATAGACTAAGGGAGGGAATGATAGAGTTTGATAAAAGGACTGAAGATGATGAAGGGAACACGCAAATTTTCTATATATCAAAGATATTGGATGAAACATGAGAGAATTTACTTAATGGGAGTGGAAAATGATATAACTGTGGATTTGAAGGTAATAAAAAACACTAGTGAAGGAATATATAGAATTTCCAAAAAATTCATTGCTTCAGTTATAAGTGAGTTTAGTAATATTAGAATCATTGTCCCAATAAGATGTTTAAGTAATGGAATAGCCGAAAAAACCAAATAAACCTGGAAAATCCTATGAAACTATTACTAATAAATATTGACTGGGTTTTTCACTCTAGTTTTTCTAGTATCCTTTGTAATTTAAGTCATCACCAACTACTGGATATTGAATTACAAAAACCCATGGTGTATGATTATCATATAAATCATTTCCAAGTTTTGTGGGAAGCTATTACTTATTGATCTAGATCAACATAATTTAGATTAATTCTATGTTAAATTTTATGTGGGTTATATCTCTTATTGAAAAAGTTATAAAAAATTTTCATATATATAAATCTCTTTCCACATCCTAAACAAAACCAAGATCATCTAGTTTTGTGTTCTTAATTCTGAGTTCCATTAAATTAATTTCTATGATATTATAATTATATTTGAGAAGATGAAACTTATTTAAAGGGGTGGGGGAAGAAGCATTTACCATGAAAATATATTATATGATTACCTTTAAAAAAATCATTTTGTTCTTTGTCTTCCTTCACACAATACATTGAAATTAAAAGAAACAATTATATATTCATATAAAATATAAATATTTAAGTATGATTGTTAACATCTAGGCATTGAATTAGTGATATAGAATATGAGAAACTCTTTTATGAAATGTTTATATAATGAAAATAACGACTACTTCTAAAATGTATTGATGTCAATTAATTCCCATAAGAAGTCAAATAAGATAATTTATTTGTTAGAATAGTATTTTTGTAATAAAATTTCATTCTATGAGATAGATATTCTTATTACAAGAAAATAATATTAATTAAAAATTATTTTTTATATAAATAATTTTCAAACACCATATTAGTTAGTAAATAAAATAAAATAATATTAATCGATGTTAATTTTTTATAATATCATTTTCAATAAAAAACATCTTTTCATTATAGTTTATTAATTTATTGAAAAATGAATTTAGAATTATTGGAAATTTAAATTATAAAAATTTAAAAAAATTTAAATTCATCATATAAAAATTTAATTAGTATAAATTTTTGATCATCTTTTTAAAAGGTTGATTTATAGTCAAAACATTCTGAATTTTTGAAAATTATAATCTGCATTATTTTATCACAATGTGAGTATGACCTTAAAGAATAAAAACATTTTAAGCAATAGTATATGAATGTTAAGAATTAAATTACTCATTTAAAAATATTATTTGAGTTTATAAATCCTATTAAAGTAAATTTTTAAACAAATCAAAATAATATTTAAATATAACGGTAGTTGTCAAAAATTTATTTAAATTAAGTATTTTCACGGTGACTTTTATTTTCATATTTTTTATACGGATCATTTATATATTTTTCATTAAAATTAAATATTATGGTAAAAGTAAGAAAGTTGTAAATTGAGTCTAAACAACTATATAATACATAAGAAATATAAAAAAATATTCCTACAATTGAATGGATAATAATTTTATTGATCCAACAAAGTTCCCATTCAATTTTTCCCATTTTTATCCATAGATCTATGAATAGTGTCATGACATTTTTTGAAAATGTAAATGTGTTCCCAAAACTACCCTTCCCTTCACTCATGAGTAATAACCTTTTTCCCATTGAAAGAAAAACCATAATCTATAATTAAATCATTTAAATATTCCATTTTAATATTTTTTGAAACCTATCCAAATAACATAGTCCCTTGGTCATTCATAGTTATCCAAATCCTGTAAAATTCAAGTAGAATTCCATGGAATATCCTGGTCCCTGAGTGAGTATTAGAAACTAATTAAATTTTCATCAAGAAAATTTATTCTAACCACAAAAATATAATGATATTATTATCATTTATTTAAATTATTTCTTTTATATTAAGTTAATTCACATTATTTATTAATGTACCCCATCCATTATGAAAAAAAAATCACATTTAATGTATTGCGAGGAAAACCTTATCCACATTGTAAAGTGTTTCATTTTCCTCTAACATCACATAAGTTTTGATATATTGATGATATTAAATTATAAATATGGTGTTTATGATATCTTTAAGGTTATTTATTAATAAATTTGATAACTTATTAATTATATTATCATCAAAATGATCATCTGCAACATAATCATTTCAAATAGGCATTCAAAGAGGATAGTCAGTTATTTTAATTATTTAAAGCATTTATATCCCGAAAATATTCTACATCACTAGTCTAATTATTATTTATAATGATAATAAGAACTAGAAAATATCATTGTTCTTCTTTTATAATAATATTAAAAATAAAAAATGTCATAATCATTCATTAAATTAGGGTATGATCATTCCTGGGTCTATTTAACCACTTAATTGAACAATACAATGGATTTATATCACGAAAGACTTTGTAAAAATATTTAGTGGTTTAATATGATATAAATGAGTATATATTCATTTTTGGGTTCTTTTATTTTTCCACCATGTTTTAATGAGAATAAAATAAAATTTATTATGTTACTAAAGAGTTTTATGTTTTATGATAGAATTTTAAAATATGAGGAAAATTTTCAACAATTTGGTTAAGTTTGGGAAAGAATCACCATTGAATACGAGTCACCAATAGGAATGGAACACTATCAATTTTTTTTTCTAAATATGGGAAAGAACCATGGCCATAGGATGGCACACTTATGAAATAAGAATTATGACTATGTGTTGAAAAACATACCATCAGAGATGATCCATGGAAAATTGGAAAATTATGTGAATAAATCTCTTCAAAAAAGAAAATTAGGATATTATTTCAAAATAACTACCTTCAAGGATGAGTCACCGACATGATGAAAAATTGTCTAACTATTGAGATAACCTAATTCTAGAGGTTAAATATCCATGAGAATGGAAAATTTGGCAGTTTTAGAATGACCTACTACTAAGACGAGTCACAATTGGCATTACTCACTTCCTGCCTTAGTCATTGTGAGTGTTGTTACACGATTCAATATTTTGAACCCCAATATTTATATTTTCTATGAATTAAATATTTATAATGGATATATTATGAAATTTAATACCTAGAGTTATATTGTGTCTTTTTGTAAACTATTATAGGGATGCATTAAAGTGTGTGTCAGTAGTCTAATACAAGGAGTAGATGATCTGGATGATTCTTCATATATGATATTATTAAAATATGTATTAGAATTCCTCATGTTGTAATTTTTTTGAAAGATATAGATATACTTGTACATGTTAAGCGAGATGAAAATATATTTATAAGATCCAGAGGAGAACCATTTATATAGAATCATAAATACATATTCCTTATCTTTGGTCAAATGAGAAAGAGTGGGGTCCATAGATCATCTAGTTTATTTAATATTGTCATAAAAAATATATTTAATGGCACTCAATTCTTTTGTGTTTTCTATAAACCCTACTCGATCTTCTGTTCAATCTACACTCAAGGAGTCACAAGCAACACAGCTTATCATACTAAGAAAATATATTTTCTTTACACTGATATTTTCTCTTTCTATGTATTATCTGATACAAAATGTTGTGTGTTTACTCTATATATTTAATAAATACACTATTTACTATACCACAATTGGATGATACTTGATATCTGCTAAAATCTCATTATATCTATTTTACCATGTGTTGTGGATAAGGTCCCTGAGTGTCATATGATTTTTTTGTTACCAAAGATGTTGTAGAAGAATTCCGTTCATGGATTGGAAATATTTTCTATTTTATACCCAATCTAGGTTGTGGATTAAATATTATTTTATATAATCATCCTGAAATTAGGTTATTTTTATATAGAGATGATTAAGTATCCCTTGGAGATGGAACCCCATGTATATATTACGCTGTGTGTTTTTTTAAATCAAAATATTTAAACTGAATATTTTATAAACAATAAGAAATATAATAAATTGATAGTTTTTCATAATTAAATTTTATTTATTGTTTTAAAATAGTAAATTTATTTCAAAAGGTGGAATAGTTTCCAGAATTATTTTAAATGAGTCTTAATCATTATTTGATAAATCATTTAAAAGATGAGAACTTATATCGATAAGATAATTTGATTAATTGAGATATTTTTAATTAAACTAGGGGATTTTATGTATACCTATTTTAGGTAAAAAAATATTGGGCACTCAATTCAACCCCCTCTTGAGATACTCACTCTGACCAACATTTGGTATTAGTTGGTTTTCAAAATATTTTCAATTGTGATTTTAGTTTCGTTTTAATGATGTTAAATTTATGTTAATTCTAATATTATTAAATTAAATGGATAATAGAGAAGGATGTTTTTATTATAACATCCATATTTTATTTAATGAAAATAATTATTATTAGAGAAAAATAAGATTTAAAATACACATCAAAATTATTGGGTTTGAAATTTGGTCAGTTGTAGAGGACAAATATGATTTATCTAGGACTGCTAGGAATACATGGGATGATTACAATAACTTGCTTATAATAAAAATTATAGAGTCATGAATTCTATTTACTTTTCTTTTTAAGTGGAATAGTTTAATATGTTATCATCTAGTAAGAAATAATATGAAATTTGGGATACATTATCTATTTCTTAGGAAAGAACTAATAATGTTAATGAAATAATAGTGCGTACTTAAAAAATTAAATATGATTCATTCAATGTGAAACAATATTAGTTGGTTTTTTATATGTATCTCAGATTCAATGAGAGAGTGAACACAATGAGCTCCGTGTAAATTCTAGTTTTAGAGAATGATCAAATCATGAGACTATAGATATTTTTTCTCGAGATATGGATAAATAAATCTATTTTAATATTGGAATCTTACCACATTAGTAAATTTGATGTCAACGAATTGATGGGGATGTTGATGTTTTATTGGGTAAATCTTAAGGTTAATTGTTAATAAGATGATAAACCAAATATAAAATCTTTTTTTTTCAAGACAAATACATAAAAAAAGAAAGATCATGAAAAATTTCAAGTTGAATTCTACGGTGATGAGGAATCACAAGCTGATAATGATGAAGAAATAGACTGTCTAGAAAGATGGTTTTGGAAATTGTATAAGAAGAATAAATTTTTTAGGAAACCAAGATATATGAGAATTTATGATGTTATTGAAAATTATAAAAAGGTATATAAAAGAGATGAGAACTCAAATGAAACTACTAATTATGAGTGTAAGGGAAAATGAAAAAATCAATCTAATTATCCAAAGTTGGAATATAAGAAGAAGTATGAGGACATCGAAAAAAAAGTATAATAACAACATTTAATCTACATGGAGTTGCTCTGAGGATAGATCCAATAACTCAAACTCACCTCAGGAAGAAAATCTTAACAGATCAGATATGTAACTCATTATAACTATATATGTGGTGCCCACTGTATCTTTTATACTTAATTAAGATCACATTAAAAATGATAATGATGATGATATTTCATGATAAGAAATGTTTTAGTAATGAAATATTATTTAGGATAATTTTAACGAACTAAAAGAAGTATACAAAGTTAAGAAGAAATGATATTTTTTATCTGTTAGTATTTGAACTAATCTCACTATAGAAAAAGGAATGATTACTCAGTTATTGAAAGAAAATACTGAACTGAAATTTTCAAATAAGAATCCAAAGAAACAATTGGAGTGATTCACAAATGGAATAGAAACACTTACTCAAATTTTTGGTTGACAAATTTCTCCAAAATATATTATTGGTCTATGTTACCAACATATGAAAAGAAGTATTTTTAAGATCACATTTGTCCGTAAGTCTAATGCTGTATAATTTAATAGTAGTTTTTTATTCTTGTAGAAAAATAATGTTTTTATTTCAAAAAGTTTACAATCGTCATATCAGAAACCTATTAAACAAATATGGGTTAAAAACCTCTATTTACTAACATATCAAGAGATAGGAAAATATGGGTACCAAAATAATTATTCATGTAAGCATTTTTTTATAGGAAAGCTGCTTAAAAATATCTTGTGGAAATATATTGATCTTGGATAGTATATATTCTAGGAATATGACAAGAGAATACTCATACTTCAAGAACCTGATAAATGTTGATGGTGGCTATGTCACCCTTGGTGAAAATGTTAATGAAAAGATCATTGACCTTGCCAAATCAGTAACACTGACTTAGGTTCAATTTCTAAATCATATTTTTTATGTATTGAAATATAATTTTAAGAGATTATCATAGTTTTTTGATGATGGTGTTAATCCAAAATTTGGACAACAATATTTTAATGTTTTTAATTATACAAATAATTTAGTATTTATTTCATTGATAAATTAGAATGTGTATACTATTAATCTTTATTCTTTGAATTTTGAAAATGATTCATTTTTATTGCATTTCATTGATATTTTTTGACTTGGAAAAGGAGGCTAGGCCACTATAACCTTCAATAATCAAGAAACCTTACTTGGAAAGGGATATCCAGGGATATATGGAAACTTTAATTCCTAAATGAAAATGTATGTAACCCTATTTAAGAAGGGAAATGTCACAAAATTTATTTTAAATTAAATAAATAAGTTTTAACTTCTCGAACTCTTTAGTTCTATCCCACAAAATTATTTAGTCCATCATGAGTTTCTAGTTTATATTGGAAGAACTATTTCTATGTATGAGTAAATGAATTTTCTCAGTATAAATGGGTATTATTTTTATCGCACAAAAAGTGAATATTTTTATTATTTTACCAAGTATGCTAAATCATTTCAAAACCTATGTGGACTTAGAATTAATACCTTCAAAATTATCTATGGACATTAGTTTGAAAATCAAGGCATTTAATCCTTTTTCTCAAAGAAATTATACATTATTATCTTTTTTCTCTTAGGTCCCCTCAATAGAATGGAGTTGTAGAAAACAGAAATATATCACATAAAGAGATATTTGTGACTTTGCTTAATAAATATGACCTACCTCCCTAATTTTGAGAGAGGTTGTGAGCATATCCTAATATATAATAAATAGATATTTAATTAAACCTATCATGAAGAAATCCCTTTACGATCTTTTGAATAGTATAAAGCCTATAGTTACTTAATTCATATCTTTTGGTTGAAAAGTAATTATTTTTAACACTAAGGATAATCATGAATAGTTTTCCTCCAAAAGTGATAAAGGATTTTTCCTTGGTTATTCAACTTATAGTAAATACTATAGGGTTTTTAACAAAATAAGTAAGACTCTGGAAGATTCTTTTAGTGATAAATTTGAGGAGTATGATCCAAATATACCTAATAACCCTTTAAAAAAACATAATAATGATTTCTCGACTTTGAACATTAATTCATTACCTTCTAATTCTACTATAAATCATATAGAAGAATTCTCATGTTTCGAAGAACGTCAAGAGCTTGAACATGAGCTTATAGAGGAAACTAAAGTGAATAGGCCTTCCATTTCTATGGATCTTATGAATCTTAAATACTATCATTTCGATCCTATTCTTAGAAACTTATATATATTTTAAAAACCCATTATTTTCTATGAAACTAGGTTGAATGTTATGTATTAATATCACAACATGAACCGAAGAACATAAGTGATGCAATAAATGGTGAATTATGGGTAATGTATATGTAAGAATAACATAATCAGTTTGAAATAAATATATTTTCAGATATTTTTGAAAAACCCAAAAACACCTTGACCATTGGAACTAAATGTGAGTTTAAAACATGTTTGATGAATCTATCATAATTGTAAGAAATAATGCAAGAATATTTTCACAAGTATATAATCAAGAAGAGTTTATAGACTACAATGAAACCAATGCACCTATAATTAGACCTAAATCCATTAGAATACAAATTTCCTATACATTACATCTATATTTCGAACTTTATAAAATGGATGTAAAATGTGAATTCTCGAATTAGTTTATAGTTGAAGATGTTTTTTATGAACAACCCACTAAATTTTCATATTTTCATATTGAAAATATTATTTTCAAGCTATCAAAATCATTATATAGTTTAAAAAAATCTCTTCGATCCTGGTATGATACGATTATCTATTTTTTATTTCTATAATATTTGAAAATGCTGTAGATAACTCTACCATATTTATAAAATTATTTTTAAAATATTTTTTGTTCAAATTTATATAGATGATATTATTTTGGGATTTTATAAAAATTATTTATTTACTGAAATTTCAAAAAAGTTGAAAAATTAATTTGAAATTACTTAACTAGGTGAAATAAAATTCATTATTAGTTTTCATATTTTTTTTTAAAAATGGAATTATTCTAAATCAATGTGTATATATTTAAGAAATTTTAAAAAGTTTTAATTTGTATAATTGTAAGAGAAGTGGTACTTTTATGAGTAACAACAACAAATTGGATGATGATGAGGCTAGAAAATCAAGGGATCAAACGATTTACTGATTTGTGATTTGAGTTCATCTCTACTTTACTAATAGCTTAGCTGACATTGTGTTTAGTGTGTGTATGTGTGATCATCTTTAAGAGAATCCTAACAAGTTACACTTAATTTCTATAAAAATAATTTTCAAATACCTCATCCATACTACAAATTTAGGATTTTTCTATATTAGAGGAATATTATTTGACATTGTTAGTTATTCATATTTTGATTTTGTGGTTTCAAGTGAGATAGAAAAAGAACCTCTTGAATATTTCAATTTTGGGGAAAGTCTCTAGTTTATGGAGGTAGTAAGAAATAAAAATCAATTGTACTATCAACTTATGAATCTAAATACATGACTACAAGTTGTTTATATAGAATATTTTTTTTATGAACCACACATTACTAGACCTTTAATATCATTTTCGTCATTTCCTTATAAATTTTGAAAATACAAGTGCTGTAAACATTTCTAAGAACCCTATATCTCACTCTTCAAAAATAATCATAATGATATAATACATCACTTTTTGGGAGATAACATTCAAAAGGGTGATATAACTCTTTAATAAAATTTTATTTAACGTCATCTTGTTGATATTTTTACCAAGACTTTGAAATATAAGAGAATTAAAAAAATAAAACATGAATTAGGAAGGAATAATTTTTGTTAAGATTAATCTTAATAGACTCATAGTGAGAGTTTACCCACTTTTGAGTTTGACCCACCAATGAGTTTTACCAACTGTTCAATTTTTCCCCACTATAGGAGTATACACACTATTAATGTATACTCCCCATTGGAGTTTACCGAACATTGAGTTTTACCCAGTATTGAGTTTTACTCACTGTTGGATTTTACCCACTGTCGCGTTTTACCAATAGATGGATTTACCCATTGTTCCATTTTTTTACTCTTTTAATATACCATGGGTTTTGCAGCCACCATCGATATTTTAGTTTTGTGGACTATATACTAACTAAATTATAAATTCAATTCATTATCTATTTTGATTTTTATTTTTTTAATCCCAAAAATTCGTAAGTGATACAAATAAATTTTTTTGTTTAATTCCAACTCTCACATCCTATTTCCTTTTATCTAAATCCTTGTTGCAAGCCTTTCTCTCCCGAACATTGAATTTCCATCACATTTTTCTGAACCTTCTAAACTAATATCCCTAGTTAGAGTAACGAGATATGAAGTTTTTTCTCTATATAAGTCAAGTCCTTAGGATAATAGGAATATTGAGTAGAGATGTATAGTTGTTGTTGAGCTTGTTAACCTCGATCTTTATAAACATTCAGTAGTTCCTAAAAATTAGGTTTAGTCCGAGTGGTTTCTTTGATGCATGACTTCGGTTCTTAGATTTCTAAAAGACTAGGGATGGGTTGAATGATTTTTTCTAATCATAGGTACCTATATCGTATGTTTAAATACTCCTTCTATCATTTTTTTCTATTCATTTTTGAGGAAAATGTAGACTGGGTAAGATCCAGAATACGTGACCATAAAATAGTATTCTATTCAATTAAGTGGGATAGTTTTTTAAGTGTTCTTCATGAGGGAGTTTCAAATTATTATCAAGGATCTATTCTGAGTGATAGGGAAGATTTTTATATTAACCTTCTTTGGAAAAATTTATTGGGGATGGGATAGCCAGAAGACTGATTGCTACTAAGAATGGTGGTGAATGTAGGTTTCTTTTAAAGTTAATAATGCATATGATTTTTCCAAGTAAAGGTGAATTTTCTACAATTAGGTATCATTATTTTTATATTATATTTCTTATGAAATTAGGATATTAGATGAACCTGTGTTGATATCTTACAACTCAAATGTTGTAGATGTTAAATCAATATTTAAGGTCAAACTATTTAATCTATTCAGTGTTTATTTCATCCATACCGGAGTCCAAAGGATTAATCAATGAAGGTGTAGAATTTGTAATGAATTGTGGAGGCTTTTTCATTACCAAGGTTATTGGAAAATGGATGAATATTAGATATAATCCTTGGAAAAAATGGGTTGAAAATAGTGAAATTATTTATGATGAATTCAATCTTGTTGATCGTACTTCCTCACAAAAAAATAGTGTGGATCCTATCTATATCCAGATGAATTTGTTGAATAAATGGATGAGGAATAAGAGGATGATTCCTCTTGTGATGTGGATACAGAGTTTTCAAGGGATGAGGGTGGTGACATAGATATTCCATAGAGTTCTCCAACCTTTAACAACATTGCAATAAGAACTCTTAGGTTTCATTTTTTGAGAGACTCACTTAAAAGAAGGATGTGAGGAATAAGAAATAGAATTATTAGACGAAAAATAGTTCAAAATAATTTACATGATATTTGAGTAAAATGGTGAGAATTTTTATGATAATGACGAAGAGGATGGAGAAGATTATTAAAAACGTAGATATGAAAAAGATGATGGAAATGGAGATAATGGAGGAGGTGAGAGTGATGGATGTTCTAATTATAAGGGTCCAATTGGCCACATTGTTGTTGAGGATTTTGAGATTCCTCATGAACTTATCTCTTATCTAGGAGTTTCAGTTCTCATTGTATCTGTAGAGATACCCAACCTTGATGATGATATTTATAGTTCATCTAGAGAAGAGAAGGAATCATTTGTTGAGGGGGATAAATCCCAATTTTTGGATAGTCACCTTGTTTTTTGGTGATGTTGTTGTCCTAGAACTGATTTAAAGATTAATGTTGTGAAGATATCAGTGGATCAGTCAGTTACTATGATGATGGAGGTTGTGCTACCCATTGTTGATTCTACAATTCGTAACTCAACTTTTTTTTAAATATTATAGAATGCCTTATATGAGTTTTATGGATATTATTTTTTTGTAATGGGATATGCTTCCATGATATATCATAACTGGTCTAGAATATTATGTTTTAGATAAGGATGGTGGTCAACCAAAGAATTATGGACCGACTAGTTGATAAGCAAGTGATCCTGAAGGATTATTGGTTGATCAGATTGATTCTCATGGTGAGTTTCAAGGGATTCATTCTAATATAGTTGGTGAACCTACCATTCAATTAGTGCTAGTGGATGTTGTGAAAATAAGTGGTTTGAATTATTTTAGTGAAAATCATCCCTCTGAGTTTGGTTTGCTGTTTAACATCAACCTTCGTTGGTTACCAAGTTTATTGAGGGGGATATAAGACATTTTTTGAGCTTTTGATTCATCATATTCAGCCCAAGAAGATTTTTTACATTAATTAAGTTATGGAAGAAAATAGAAGAGTGGTAAATGGGATAAAATAATTTGAGAGGCATATTTGATGTTTGAGGTCTCCATTTGTGGATTTCATGAATCCTTTTATTGAGAGGATAGAGAAACTTACTTCGATAACTTATACATCATGTTATAAACCTCCCCCTCCCTTTGATATTGATTTGATTTGATATATTGTAAGAAAAGATATTCATGCTTCTAATACCTTATGTGATGTACTGAAAGATCCCCAAGAATATATGAGAAAAATTAGGCACAATAGTGACCATGTTTATATAATGGTTAGAGAGTATTTGAAAGATATGAGAGATTATATGGAGACAATAACCAAATCCATAAAGTATTATAAGTCTCAAAGTTATACTTAGTATGATCTAAATGCTAATTTCACAGTCCTCACTAAAAATATAATGATGACTCCAGTGACTCAATCACTTAATGATAAAGTGAATCAATTGAAGGTGATGACCCCATTGCTAAATGTTATTTAGGTTAGAAAAGAAGGATTTATTTAGTTATATGGGAAGGTTTGGAAACATAATTATTGATTTCATGAATATAATTATACCCTTTCTCCATGATACTAGAACCATAATTGTAGATTAGGATTCTATACCGGCTACTTCCCATCTACGATTATAAAATCTACTAAAGAGTTCATCAGGACTGGTGTGACCAGAGATCCAATTTCCCCCTTAACAGCTCATTTCAATCCTTTAATCCCCACTCCCATAAATAAAACTCAACATCATAGACCAATAATTTTCAGAGAGACCTCTTCTCTGCCAACGATCTATACATCCATCCCTATATTTCCTTCAAGATATATAGCTCTTGCTTCTACATCAGAAAAATAGAAGGGAAAAATATCTTTGGTTCCTTCTACCCAACATGAAAAATGTTGAAAATTAGACTATTTTTCATTAAATGGGATGTTTTTTTGTGACATTTTTTTGTGTATTTTGGTCTGACATTAATCGAAATTATCTTTTATTCATATTCTATTCCATTTCATTTCATATTTTATATTTTCCTTTTGATAATCTAAAAAGGGGTATACGATTTTATGGTATTCCCTTATTTATTTAATAGTCTTCCTTTGATAACATTATTTGTAATATTCATTTTTATTCCATATATGTTTAGTTTCTTCATTAGTACAATATTTTCATAGGCATTGAGTTCTACCTAATTTATATTAATACTCTATGTATTCTATTTATCTTTGATGTCATGGTTTATAAAATTACATGATTTGTGATCATAAAATGGGGGAGATTTATGGAACCCTTATTTTAATGATAAAAAAGCTATGTGTATTATGTTATTAATGTATACTATGTATTATGAAAAAAATTTACAACATAAGGTATATTGGAGAATCTTTTTCTTAGTTAGGGAATGACTCACCGTTAAAATGGGTGTATTCTCGTAATGGATAACTAATTGAACATATTTTTGGATAATTATGGGATTTACACACTTCCAAAGGATGAGAAAATATGGAACCAAGAATTTTGGCAATGTTTTCAAAATAACCAATTATTTTAGTGTCCGATGCTTTTGGGCTAGGAGAAATTCGAATGGAAATTGAACATTTTCATATAGTGGATAGTCCATTTTTGAAACAAAGCATCAAAATATATGTACAAGATTTGGAATGATTAAACACGTTATTTTTCAATAAGGGTAACGGCCTAATATGTGCCTTAGGTGATCTAAAGAGTTTTGGGAGAGTCAGACCACCAGAAACACAAAATGGATGAAGATTGAGAGGTCATACAGTCTGTCTAAAAAAACCGTGCGACCCCCAAAAGAAAACCGTGCAACTATAATAGGTGTCCTTGTGTGATCTATATTTGATTCCCAAGTTTTATCTAAATCATTCACCTCACCCACTTCACTAGTTCCAATTAGTTTGTATTTTCACAATAATCATCACACTATTGGCATATAGTTTGGCCAAACCAGGTGACCAAACAATGTGAACCAGTTTTGAGTATAAAATTACCCTTTCCCCTTAATAAAATCCTTTATCCTCTTCTTTATTGATACTCCCCTTTCCTAGTGTGTTACATCTTCTCCATCCTCCGATGGATCTCACCTTCCCTATCAACTATATATAAATCCACATCCATCACTTAAAATCGGTTTTTCTCACCATCGGAAGTATCAAATATATATCGGTTAGCTCCTTAATTATCTCTAATATATTGCATGGATCCTCTTCCTTACGTTGTGCTATTTTGGTGCTATATATTATTCCATATTTTTGGGGCATTCAAAAAAATAATTAAATTTATTCCATTCTGGGTTGAATTGAGCCTCGATAATGGAAGAGTGGAGCACTACTACATTGACGTTGGTGGTATAATCTCTTTCCCATAATTTTGTCTAATTTTAAATGATGACCCATTTTTCAACATGCCAAACCATTCCAGAGAAATTTGTTTCATTCATAATAAATTAATCAAAATGGTTTACTATGTCCGATGTGACCTATCCTTATATAGAGTCTTATCCATGGGTTGTTCTCTTGAATGTTGGCCACCCCTTTAGGTGTTCCCATCATTAATGGATATTTTTCCAATTCCATAAATAGTTAAATCAATATGTGTGAGGTGATAGATTGTTAATAACATCAATATCCTAATTGAATTATGTTTAATGGATTTTCAGGAGGTTGGGACTGGAGGTCCATTCTTCACACGTTTTAATATAATTTCTTATTGTTGGTGTTTTACCTTAAAAGCCAAAATTCACTTTGTTATGATTACCTAAACCCCCCTTGAGTGGTAGTGCCCCTAATATTATTCCATGATTAATTATTTTATTTGAATAGGGTGCTGACTCATGTTATAACACCCAACACATGACTTAAATAAAGTGGTTCAATTAAAACTATTGAAAAAGTTCTTAACACATATCTCTCATACATTGAATGAGAAATTTAAATGGGAATGTCTTAGAATAAAATATTTACATGTTTCGTATGATGGAATTTTTGAATTGGCCCTTCGTTATTTAATTATTACAAATTTATTACTTATGTAATGGATTTAACTAAGTGTTTGGGTGATATAAGGTGTTTCATAGTAAGGACCCATTGGATGGACTCTCATGCCTTTATTATTTGAAATGTTAATGGTTAGTAAACCCATTGGGGGCGACACAAGATAAGACTAGGAAGGGTTTACCAAGAGATAAATATTTTACCTTAGGATGAGTTATTTCAATTACCCTAGGGGAGACTCATTTAATGGGCTCAATGTCCTGATTGTTTGAACCATGCCTCAAGTGATAATTGGGCCCCAACGTGTCATACTAGGAAATCCCTAGAGTTTAGTAATTGACTTTTCACACCATGATTGGATTGAAAAATGGTAAATAATTACTAGGTCACTGTGGATGGAATCCTTGGATTTGGTCATATTTAGAGCCCTTGATATGATACATGGAAAGACCTACTAGATTTTCATGGACAGGTTCAATGTGTCTCGCTATATTTCAAAAGCGGTTTTCAAATTGAATTTATCAAAAGGTAAATGAATGTTTTCAAATGAGAATCAATAACCTGATATTTGAAATGTAGGGAAATGTTCTAAAAGCACAATCAGAAGCTTGGTAAAATTTCGCATTATTAAATGTTATCTCACCCAATTTAATATTTATAGATATTCTCAATCAGACTTAATAACTTAGGTTGAAGAAGGTAATCAGACGGGTGTCCTTGTGGATCCCAGTCCAATGAATTTATTAAATGTATTTAGTACTCTCTTCCATTTAATTTATATGGTAGACTTCTTATTTATAATGAATTATATTGAATGTTTTGGAAGTTGTTGGTCCTAGAGTAATCAGATTGTGTCTCACAACTTTTTAGGAAAATATTAGTTCCTGATTAGACTTTACAACTATAGGTTTTGATATAAGGGATGTGGCCAACTTCCAATTCTTGATTTAAATTTGTAGGATGGATTAGGGGAAGAGGACCAAGATGGTAATCCAGATGCCCAAGGATCTAGTTATTGGGCTATTTAACTATTATTTAACTATATTACTTATTTTATTTCTTACTAATTTTAATTGTAGCATCATTTGACATATATACATTGTTTTATATTGTTGTTGGTGAATTTTATTTTTTTATTACATTTATTCATTCAAAGTTTGTTTTTTCTTTATTCTTACCATTATTGGTACTTCTTGTTGATTTAATTATGATTAACTAATGTCACACTTTGATCTTGAGGGTGTGGTGTCCCCATCATACCACCATTAGACGCACAATGCTAGTCGACATCCTTTGGTGTATTATGAGGCATGATTGATGCCACGTGGCGACCGATCCAGATAATATTTCCATAGTCAGTCAAGTTTGGATGTAACAAAGTGGTATTATAGATTTATTTTCATTTTTCTCACTCTTTTAGATTGGTATAAATCTGACTTGGAACGTGTCAGCACTTGGTAAATATCCATTCCAACATGTGATCACCCCAAATATAGGGAAAATACTATGTTTCGTAGGGATGGACTATTGTTCAAGTTGTACGTTATTACTGTTGATTCGATTCTAACTTGAGTGATTGGTGTAATTTTTAAAGATTATTAATTTATGAGATTTATCAATTTGACCTTGTCTTGGTATGATTAGGGATAATTATTACATGAAACGTTATGGGCACATAGGAATTCACATTCCATGAATAATTCTATGTAATTTTAATTTAAGTTTTACGTTATTTTGAAATTTAAAATGTGCCTTATGTAAATTATTTGGTTCAATTTTTATACCATGTTAGGAATTTCAATAACATATTTAGTCTACACCATATTAATTAATTGTTTATCCCTCCATACTTACATTACATGATCAGGATTGATGAGTGTTCCTATTTTAATATGGTTATGATTTCAGGTTTGTACTACATTGGTTGAATCATTCATAATGTGATTAAATGAGAGTCAAATTCGAATGCATAATGTGTATGTGAGCTTTATACATTGGAAAGTAACATCCCATATAACTGAATCCTTGTTAATTATAATTAAGTACATAATGACTATTTTATAAATGTTTATGTTGTTGAATTATTCTTTAATTTGAAATATGATGATTGAGGTTAAATGGGATCCAAATTAAAACATATGAGCTATTTTTGATCTTTAGGAATTGGAATGAAGTGTGAAATATAATCCAACCATCATTGATGTACTGTGTATTTGAAATTTCTTCTACATAAATTTTAAGGACATTCAGTTTTCTTTCATTCTTGATATAAATGGTTGCGGTTAGATGGGGGATACCTACAACTTTTATAGAGTATGGGTTATTTATAATTTTAATGGTGGTCACCCATAAATATGAACCATCTATTGTGAGAATCATATCTAGAAATAATGTTTATGTAAATGTTGTCAAATATTTACTTTCACTAAATTGGATGCCTTATTAAGGATTGCATGTTAATTCTTGTGCTTAATGACACATATTAACAATGTCTAAATGAACAAATATAATCTATTAGGATTTTAGGGGCATGATATTTATAAAATGAACCTGTAAATAGTGTTTTTCAATATAATGGTAAAAATATTCAGGCTGTATTTAGTGGAACCTAAAATGACTTAGCGGGATCCCAGTAGGTTTTATTTTTTTCAATTTCCTTTGAAAAAACACCAATGGGGAATGTTTTGTGATTTTCTGGTGGTTAATTTATGAGTCTACTTTTTGGTGGATTCTTTGTTATTATACCCTACATTTAAATAAATAGTAGTCCTTTTGATCTGCTAATGTGAGAACCCATAATAGAATAACTAAGTGGAATTTAATATGGTTTTATGTGATAAAATGACATAATTTTAGTGGGATTTCACTGAATTATTATTCTTAAAAAAGTAATTTGAAGTGTTTTTCATATTTTTATTGATGTGAGTGTTTTTTTTATCTTAAAATATGAACATGAAATATTTAAATAATTAAATGGGATTCGGTTTATTTCCATAAAATGGATATTTAAAGAGTAATTTTTCTGGAATCCTCATATAGGGGGTACATTGAGTGCTTCCCTAAGTTCTTCCTTGAAATAAGATGCGAGAAATATGATTCATTCTTCATAGTTATAAATATAAATGATATTACCTTGATTATAGTGACCATTAATAGGCATGACATCATTTTCACCCTATGATATTTAGAACTCTTCATTGTTGCTGGCGAGTAATTTCTCTTATGTGGTGCTATTTAGGTTCAATATACCCATATAAGAATCAGAGTTTCTAAATAAAAAACTTTATTTTAGAATGAGGTCCTTCATTTTTTATCCTTTCTCTAAGGATGAGGAGTATAAAATGCTCTGTTGTAGTAGGTTTGACATTCCAAGGTCATGGTCGGCCTCTTGGTAGGTTATGTGACCCTTCTTTTCCTTTATTTTCATTTAGGGGTGATGTAACAATACAAAATTGATGCACATGGATATTACATTTCTTTTTTTAAGCAATACTTAATACATGACACAAAATCATGCCCATGACCATATTCATTTAGTTCCTTTGGAATCATGGAACATAATCTTCTAACTTGGTGAATGATTTTCAAATCTCCCATAAAGATCTTTCCTTTTTGTTTTCCTACCTAAATTATTATTTATATAATGGGGAAGAGAAAACCTAAAAATGTTGAGCTCAATTTCATAGTAAGGATATAACAAGAGATAATAAAACAAACCATAAAAATAAGAATGTAAAACTTGAACATAATGTTTAAATATTTAAATCTTGGGTCATGAAATAAATCTTGGTAGTACATAAGGCATAGATCATAAAGGAACAGTAACCATGGTAAAATAGAATTTTTATAAAACATGTAATTATGGAAAAAAATTGGCGGATAATATGATTTCCATAGTAGAAAAGGAATTTCTTCCAAGACCATAATAATGGACAATGTCCATTACTGAATTGGGTTTACTTGTCGTTACCAACATGTATTACTGAACCAGATATACTTGTCATTCCATCCCGATATTACTTAACCTGATTTAATTTCCATTCCAATAATGTGTATATCATGAGATATAAATCTTTACCCAATGCATTGGAGGAAGATATGTGTCCCACCCATCTCATAATAAAATCATTCTTACATGTTCCATAAAAAGAGAATTCATTCATCATAGCATAACCCAAGAAATAAAATTGATTTCTTAAACAACATTCCATCATGAAATAATCTATATAAAATATCATTCCATCATTATCAAAACCAAATCATAGTAATAATAGTGATATAAATATACCCTTATTTATAGATTGTTATATTAGATGGAAAATAATTTTGATAAAACACTAGAACTTAATTTTTGAAAAAAATATCATTTATTCTTAAATAACGTTTTATTTTTTAAAAATGAAACAAAATTTAAAAATAAAATAATTTAGTTGAATATAATCATGAAAACAAGGACATGGATTATTGATATACCCCTAGTAAATACTTACGTATAAACAATCTCAGATAGAAATGGGATTGAAACATTCTATCTTACATTAGGTATGATATCCCTTTTATGTATCAGAACCTACTGTATAATAGTTTAATTATTTTATTAATTTATTCTATAATAATATTCATATTTATGATGCCATATATGATCACATTATATCATTTTTAATATTTTTCAATATTTCTATTATTTTGGGTGTTAAATGCTTCATTTTCCCATTCTGGTTATTCCATGTATGTCATGATTTTTATTCTCACGATATAATATATTAATTTCTAGAATTAAATTAAGTTAAAAATTATTATTATTACATATAATATATATTTTATAATCATTCATTAATTTTTAACACGGCGAATGAATCTCACCGCGTTGTGGAGATGGTAGGCCACACATATGTATTAGCGACAATATCATTTCCATTGATGGTTAAATGATATGGAATAGGATGGTTTATTAATTATAAAGAATAATAATCATGTTATATTCATTATTTTATCCTATATACCCATCATTATACCCATCCAAAAAAGTATTGTTGAAAAACAGATTACACCCCAATGTGTAGATGATAAGCCATACGTACATACAAATGGTGGTATTATTATTTTTTGGATGTATAAAAAGAAGTATAAGGTTTCACCATAATTATAATAAAATATCATCATGTATAAGTTGTTGTATTTGTTAATTTAGTTTGAAAATAACATAATAATATGAAGTATAAGAAGAAAAGAATTTTGAAAGAGGTGATAAACCAATTACCTCTTTTTTGGGTATCTCCTTTTAGTTTGCAGAAAAGGACTCCTTAATATAGATTTATTTATAAAGGGTGGCATATAGGATGATGTTAATGAATATGGGAGGAGATTTTGGTAGGGGTTGGATTAGATAAAGGGATTTGGATTTATGAGTAAAAGAGAAGGATGGGTTCTCTTTTATAAGAGAGGGGTGGGACACCTTTGGAATGTCACGATATATTAATTTATTATAATTTTATTTTCAGTTTATAATGAACCCAAAATTATTTATCTAAAATATAATATAGTTATGGGTCTAAATACGCACATCCAATAAAATTTATACATGTTTTGCATTTATTTTAAACCATATCATTTTGATTTATCCTTACTTAATCTATTTAATTTTATTTTTGGAAATAATATTATAAATATTATATAGTTATAAATATTTACTTATGTGTTTTCAATTGCCTATAATTTTAACTTTATGATATTATAGACCATATAAATTTCACTTGGTAATTTTTAAATATATTTTTTATTTTTAAATAATTTAATAATATTTTATTTTTATAAAATATCAATGGTGTCAATATTGACACTGTTCATTTATTTGGATTTAAATAAAATACCCAATGATTATAAATTTGGAAAAAAAATTTAACACCCTTCTAATAAGTAACATACACCTAGAACATTCATGTAGAACATTAATTAGTTCATATGATATTTATTTTAATATTTTTAAAAACATTTATTTTATATTTCTATCAATAAAATAATTTCTACTTCATAATTGTGTCATCATTAATAAAAATTATTTAATCTCTAAAAAATATAAATAAATTAAAATGACATAGATAATATCATTATCATTCGGTATAATATATATTTTAGATGTTTTAAGATGTTTATCACTATATTAAATTTTATTAAACTTATAATATATATGAGAGTGACACGTTGTCACATTTTTTGTTTTAATTATAATTACATCACATATATTGAAAAAGTCAATTAAATTAATCAATTCCAACCCATAGGAGTATTGGTAGAATTTAATTCATCCAATAGTATTTTCTTAGGTGTTAGGTTAATTTTATTATCTTTATATTATTTTGAGTTGCCCTAATTTTCCTGATTTACCTTAAACTCTAGTAAATAAAAATTACTATAATTACTATTCACAATATCCAAAAAAATAAAAGTAACCTATGAACATAATTTGGACCCACCGATTCCAAATATGGAATCTATTTTTCATAATTTTAATAACATAAAAAGTAGATACTAATTTAAAATTAATTCTCGTCGTAAGAAACGAAAAAAGAGGGTTTTAAAGAATTAAAAACTTATCAAAATATTGTCATGCATTTATGTTGAATTTAAATGTGAAATAACATCCAATGACCAAAATTTGGATAAATGATAAAAATATAATCCAATTAAAATTTAAAATTAATTAAAAATATAACTTAACTATATATATAATTTAGATGTAAAGGCAGTTTTGAATTAAAATTCTGTATTTTTAACTATTCATTAAAATATAAATTTTATCAGAAAATAGAAAAAAAATAGATGTGAATTTTTATGCGATGCTTCTAAATAATATGTTTAATTTTTTAGATGGAATTTATAAGAGTGTAAAAAACTATATTTTAAATGGGTGCACCATCAAAAGCTTCCAAATCTACATTTTTTGATAAAATACTTCTTTTATCCCAAAAAATAAATTTTATCTTATATCATGTCTTGAAAGTATAATATATGAATGTTAATGAAATATAAAATTAAAAATTTGGTTAATATTCTTTATAAATTCTAATTTATATCCCATTAACAAATAGTATTTTAATAATATATATTTGTTTTGTGAAATTCGGCATGGCGTACAATGCAAGTTATCAAGGAAGGTCTCTATCAGGGTGTTACATTATACCCCCCATAAAATGAATTTCTCCCTCAAAAATTTTCAGGTTTATAAAAGGATTACTAGTTTAATGTTTCTTTCATAGAAACCCACATAATAAAAAGGAATACTAAATGATTATTTTAAAAATGAAATTTAGAAACATAATGGTTACCCAATATAACTCATCACGGAGTTTCCATATAGGATAACATAGGTTGGAAGTAAAAACATAGATATGGTTGAAAAATATAACAATCATGTTCGAATGGATAGTGATAGAGAATATGGTCTGGATAATGTTAACTACAAGAAATCCATAAATCCACAATGATTTAAGGGACCATCAGATTCATCGGACAATAAGGTACTAGTATAACATATTTGGTTTTCAAGATCATTTTCCTAAAGTTGAAGAATTTTTCAAGAGAAAAAACACCTACCTGATTTTGGTATAATCTCACTATTTTTCGTTCCTTGAAAAATTTCCACTTCATCTCTTAAGAAATAAAGTTGAATTTTTTATTCATGATTTGTAATCTGGTAAGGCAATAGAATTATAGATCATTCGATCTATGTCAACAAAAAGGATAACACATGTAATCCTATATGCATAAGGCCACCTATATTTTGATAATACATTAATCTAAAAAACATCCCCTAGAGCATAACTTATACTATCCATAAATTGATAACATAACAATCCTTAAAAAAAATATATAAAACTTTGTAAAGAGGTGAACTTAATCTACATAACATTTATCTCGCATATCTCATAAGGTAGTTCTTTATTGTCAAATTCAAAACATGTGAATACCTTAATCACGTATTCTCTTAGAACATGATAATAACAAAAATTTCTGTATAACCATAGTGAAAACATGTATTCTGTCAAAATTAACTCTTTCCACACACCAAAAATACCAAAAAATTCATATACACAAACCATGATATTACTTTGTTCTTATATTAGTCATGAGGTCATTAATACCACCAAACATCTAATTATCTCCTTGTCCCTTCATTTTTCACATATAATGTGCTTTCCAAATATATTTTAATCACATTTCATGGGGAATGATATCCTATATTTATGAAAAACCACAATGGACCTATACATAGATATTCCAATATTACATAATACTATAAAATAGATTCTACAACAATATTATTTAGTCACATTACAAAAACAAATAATTATTCCACTATTCTATTTTCATACTCAAAATCACTAGTAATGATCGCATGTGATTTTCCATTTTCTTTGGCTTTAAGAGGGTTATAGTGTTGATAATCATCCATAACCCTTGGATTATGGCATCGTTCATCATAATTCCCCATTTCCTTGCACTTGTAGAATTGAAGTGTGTGAGGTGCGTTCTCTATAGTATCTTCTCTATTCACATCCTTAGAAACCATTTTCCAATTACAATAGCACTCAACTACTTTATGACATTCTTTTCCACACTCAAAAAATATTCTATTCCATTTAGGAGAATCTCCACCATGATTCATTCCACACTTTGAGAATAAAGAGTCATTCAACTTTTTTACACCATTGTTTTGAGATTTTTCCATAAACTCCATCATTCATTTCATGTCAAAACCATGATGTTTATATGTTACACCAACATCCATTTCTATTTTGATAGAGAAATTCACAATTTGATAACATATACTAATATCTCTTATAGATAATGCCCTTTAAATACTTGATTCTAATCCACTAATGAACCTATCAACATTAATTTCAGGTTGGATGATAAAACAAGAAGAATACCTTGAAAGTCATTTAAAAGTTTCCTCATATTTACCAACATATTCATCATAATTTTTCACAATCAGAAGTAACTCATTTTCCATATTTGATCAAAGAATATGAGGTATTTACTTATTGAAAGATAAGTTACTTAACTTATCCCATTCCGTGCATTCAATTTCATCTTACTACCATGTATTCTTGATCAGATTCCACCACTGGTCTCCTTCACTATTTAAATGATAAACAACCAAAATGACTATTTCATATTCTGAACAGTGAAGGATGGAAAATATACTTTTGAGGTTACTGATCCATTGTTCAACAACAAGTGGATTTGTAGACCCACTAAATAAGTGTGAGTGTTTCCTTATAAAGTATTCAACAATATGTTGTTACCTTATTTTTCATTTGGAAGTTCAGAATTATTCATACCTTGTATAAGTATAGAAATAAGATTTTTAATTCCTCCTCCCACAACATTTGGTTACTCAGGATGAAAATCATTACATTTCACAGTACATTGTTCACTAAAACTGTTCATTTAGGTTCCCCCCATTGTCGAAAACCCAATAAAATATTGTGAGAGGAAAAATTAATACAAGGAAAAATAATAATAAAGGGGGGATACTTTCAATCATTATCATCTTAGTTTTAAAACTATGTTATTCATGATTATTACCATTATTCGAGGGCTGTAACATATAGTTAGAATTACCCATAAAAGAATCCCTAGACATACATTATAAATGTAATTAAGGATCTTACTAATGTTTTAACATCCTTGTTTTGAAAGGTTCACTAAATATTTTCTCTGACACCAACTGTAATGATCGAAGATTTATGCACATGGAATTTTTCTTGTAGAATACTTAATACCTGAAAGAAATCGTCACCAAATACCATATTAGTTTAGTGATTTTTGAAACAAGGAACATAATCTTCTAACATAGTGAAATATCTTATACATCTCCCAAAAAGATATTCCCCTTTTGTTTCTCAACCTAAAATATTTCATTATATCTTTGGGAAAATAAAAAAATAAAAAGGGTGAGCTTAAATTCTCAGGATGGGTAAACATGTAGAACATAAACAAAACAATAAACATAACAATGTAAAAACCTGAACATGAAGTTCAATTATCAAAATAACGAGTCATGAAATAATTCTTCAAAGTATATAAGAAAAATATAATAAAGGAACATTTACCATGATAAAATAGCATTGGCATATAACATGGAACTTTGGAATATAAATAAGAACATAATATGATTTCTATAGTATCCAAGGAATTCTAGCCAAGGAGATCATAGTGGACAAAGTCTATTACTGAACATAGTTCACTTGCTGTTCCAGCCATGTATTACTGAACCATATTTACATGCCATTCTAGTCCTATATTATAGATCAAGATTTACACTCTGTTCCATTATTGTCGATATCATTAGTTATAAATAATTACCCAATGTATTAGAGGGAGATATAGGTCCCACCCATGTCATTATTAAATCATTCTTACATGTGCCACAAAAATAGAATTCATTCATCATTGCACAACCCAAGAAATAAAATGGGTTTCTTAAACAACCTTTCATCCTGAAATAATCCATATATAATTTCATTCCATAATAAAACAAAATAAAATAACATTAATAATATTTATATAATCATACCACTAATAAAGAGCTCCATCTTATATAGAAAATAATTTTGATAAAACACATGAACTTTATTCTCATAAAAAATCTATTTTTCTTCTTAAAAAATATTTTATTTTTTCCAAATGCTACACAATTATCAAAGAAAAGAATTTCATTGAATATAAAATTGAAAATATGAAGAGGATGATTCATTTAAATAATGAATCATGAAACTATATTAAAATACATTCATTATATTTAATTTAAAAAATATTATCCTCATACTTTTACTAGAAAAGTCAAAACACACCACAAATGGTAAAAAAAATTAAAATTCCTTTCATATCATGATGTAAAAGTAAAAAATGGTTAAAAATGACTTTAAACATAAATATAATAATATTAAACATTTTATGAATTTATTTTACAAAACATGGACATGCATGATAAATATATCCCCAGTAAATACTTATATATAAACAATCTCGAATAAAAATGAGATGGAAAAATTATCCCTTAACATAGGTATGATGTCCTTCATATGAATAAAAATCTCGTTTATAATGGTTAATGTATGTTATTAAATTATAATATAACCATATTCATATTTATGATATCATATATGATATTATTATATAATTTTGTTAACGGTGTTTCAATATTTTCATTATTTCGGGTGTTAAATGCTTCGTTTTCCCAATTCAATTTTTCCATGTACGTCATGTTTGTTATTCATAGGATGTCTTTTATTTATTTAAAGAATACAATTAAGTTCAAAATTATTATTTTTACTCATCATATAAATTTCATATTCATTCATAAATAGTTATTGTAGAGAATGAATCTCACCGCATTGTGGATAATTTAGGCCTTATATATGCCCGAGCGACGATAAAATTCCCTTTGACGGTTAAAATATATGGAATTTAATGGTATATTATTTATAAAGTATAATATTAATGTTATATTTATTATTTAAATCCATTATACCCATCATTATATCCATCCAAATAATGTTAGGTTGTATAATAGATTACACCACAACATGGAGATGGTAAGTCATACGTACACACACATGGTGATATTATTATTTAAAGGATGGATAAAAGTAGGTATATGGTTTCACCATACGTATAGTAACATCTCATAGTGTATAATATAATTAATTTTTAACTTTAGTATAGAAATAATATAAGAAGTGGAAGTAGAAAAAGAAAATAATTTTGAAAGAGGTGATAAACCAGTTACCTCTTTTTTGGGTATCTCACTTTGTTATGCCTAAAAGGGCTCATTAAGATGGTTTTCATCCCAAAGGGTTGACTCTATGATGAAGTGATGGATGTTGGTAGGATATTTTGGCTATGTTTTTCTAAGTAAAATGGATTTAGAGGTGGGACTGAAAGGGAAGGATAAGTTACTTTTTATAAGAGAGGGAAGATGGCCATTGGAAAGTGTTCAAATATTAATTTATTATAAATTTGTTCTCGTTTTATAATGACCCTAGACTCAATGGTTTCAAATACAAGATGACAATGGGACTCAATCATCTCAAAAAAGAAAATTTATACACGTTTTTATTTTATTTAAAACTTATAATTTTCATTAATATTTATTTAATATATTAAATAACATTTATTGTAACAATATTCTAAATATTAAATCTTAATTAATATTAACTTATGTGTTTTAAATTTTACATAATTGTATACTTTAGGAAATTATAGATCATATAGTTTTCACTTAGTAATTTGTAAATATTTTTGTGATTTTTAAATAATTTAATTATATGTTATTTTTATAAATTATCAATAGTGTCCATTTTGACACTATTCATTTATTTGACATTAAATTGTAACACCCCAAGATTTCATAGTGTGTTATTTCGTCAAAAATAATTAATTAAATTGCACTACACGCAACACCGAGTTCAAGCGCACTATGACTTACCAAACAAGCCGTTCAAAAGTGGTTATGAATAGTATTAACTAAATTTTGAACCTTATATAATACTTATAATTTTAGAATCCATATTATTAGTTTTTTGACATAATTTAAGAACGAATTTTTTTAGATAAAAGAAATATTTTTCAAAAATGCACTTTTACCAACTTTAATAGTGAACCCTTTTTAAATCCAATATTTTAAACTTTTATATATTCAATTTGACTAAATAAATTTATTCTTTAGAATAGGGACAAAAAAATTTTACAATGTAACACCCAAGCTTCTACATTACGCTTCCCTTTGAATAATACAATAGCGTGTGTTGTACGCAACGTCGAGTTCTAACACACACACCACAACCGATCAAACAAGCAGTTATGAATAGTAATACCTATTTTTTGAAATTTTATCTCTCAAAATGGACTTCATTTTTGGATTCGGAGTATCGAATTTAGCCTAAGGATAAATTTTGGTACTTTTCGGATAACTTTAATATTTTGATGAATAGTTAAAATTACTAAATTTTAATTAAAAACAACTTTTTAAATCAAAATAATTAATAGTGATAAATTATTAATTTGAGTGGTTTTAAAGTATATTTAGAATATATTTTTACCCTTTAATACAATTTTGGTCATTGGACATAATTTCACAATTAAACCGAACATAAACAAGTGTCAATCTTTTGATCGTTATTATAACTTAAAAACACGCTTTTTGTTTTGACAGTTGGAATTAATTTTAAATTAATTTCTGCCACTTCTGTGTTTTGAATTTGGTAAAATGGATTCTATATTTGGAATCAGGATGTTCAAATTGTGTAAATATGTAGCTTTTATTTTTATACATTTTGAATAATTACTTCGGTAAATATTTTATTTACCATGGTTAAGGGTAAGTCCAGTAAATAAGGGTTAAAAAATAATATTATAATAATACTAAATTACCCTAAAACGTGTTCTAACCTTATTGGTCGATACATGTCCGACCATGGGCATCTTTGGGACGATTTTGGGACCCCATGGAGCCACTTGTAGGTGATAGGGACACTTTATTTTAATTATGTTTAAATAAGTACAAAAATGACAAAAGCATATATTTTTTGAAATTTTTTTTTACAAAGGGTTATATATGTTTGATTTTCGACTATAAATATTCATTAGAAATATAAAGTTATTTCCTACATAAAGATATTTTATTTATAATTTTTAGATATTAAATAAGTTAATTTATTTATGACACATTGATGATGCAGTAATTACCATAATAGTGAAAAACTAAAATAAATGATATGATAAATACCCAAATGAATATAATTTCAGACCTTTTATGAATTAAACTAATTTTATAGGTTAATATGACATGTTAGGAGTGATTTAATAAACTTTTTTCTAAGTGATCATTATGTTATGGTTTTTACAAAAATCAATTATTTAATAGTGCCAGAATTGACAAAAAAGAGTTTTTTTAAAAAAATATTATATTATTAATTGATATTAAATTTTTAAAAATCTAAGGTTCTACCAACAGACCTATATCATGATATTTGGATAATTAATGGACCACTTGGGGTCTCTTGGATGTATATGGTCTGTTTATTAACCAAATAATATAAAAATACAAAGAGACATTGTAAAAGTGAAACTAATTAACTAAGAGTAAATACTTAAAGATAAGGTTAATATAATGAACCAAACCTGTCTAAACTGTATTGGATGAGTGGGTTTAGACCCATAACCACCATAAACCTTAAATAATCAACTTTGGAGCCATTAGAAACCGAATATGAATTTATTATAAATTAATATTTATAGCTTTTCCAAAGGTGCCCCTCACCCCTCTTATAAAAGGGAAATCCCCCTTCTCATTACTTCACACCATCAAAGTCTTTTGGTTCAGGTAACCCCTGCCCAAATACTATCTAAACTTCCCTCAATACAACCTAGAGGCCTTATTTTGATCAGAAAACCAACCTATAGATCCCTTTTGATCAAATCAAAAGGAAGAACCCGAAGAAGAGGTAATGTTTTCACCACCCTTTTTCAAATTCATTTCTTCATCAACTTCTTCTTTCTTTGATTTTACCATTCTAAAATAATGAATCCAGTATCTCCTATATACTGTAATATTATTATAAATATGGTACAACCATATTCATTATTCTATCTGTAACACCCCGAGCTTCCACGATACGCTTCTCATTCAATAATGCAATAACTTGCATTGTACGCAACTTCGAGTTCTAAAACACCGCGACTAATCAAAGTAGCCGTTATGAATAGTAATAAACACTTTTTAAAATTATAGAAATTTTATATTTCAAAATGGACTTCATTTTTGTATTCGTAATATCCAAATTATCCTAAGTTGAATTTTTTGTAACTTTCTGAGAACTTCCAATTTTTTTATGAATAGTGAAAAATACTTAAAACAACTTTTTTAATCAAAATAATTTAATGTGATAAATTATACTATTTAGTGGTTTTAAGGTATAATTAGAATATATTTTTACCATTTTATCCAATGGTGGTCATTAGAATTAATTTAACATTGAAATTGGACATAAACAATTGCCAATCTTTTGATATAAATTGTTTCTTAAAAACACGCTATTTGTTGTGACAGCGGGAATTAATTATAAAATTAATTAATGCAACTTATATGTTTGGAATTTTTTAAAATAGACATCATTTTTGAATTCGGAATATCAATTATAGCATAGGGTGAAATTTTGGCCTTGTTCTGAAAAACTTCAATTTTAGATGAATAGTGAAACCACTAAGTGGTAGTTAAATAACTGATTTTTCGTTTAAATGAAATATTACCACTTCTGTGATTTGATTTTCAAAAATCCGACATACATGGTTGTCATTAAGAAGTAAAATGTGGTTCAATGAGATTAAAATAATTTTTTGGTGAATAGCAACTTTTAAGTTCTTAATCGCGATTAGAGGTAATTAGTGTAGTTTAAGGTACAAATAATGTTTTAATAATATGAGATGAGCATGACACTTGTCCTACTCCTATTGGATGAGTCATGGCCGACCAAGAAAACCCATGGGTCAACTTGGGGACCCCATGGATCCACTTTAGTTTGAAAATGTCATTAATATATATTTATTTAATGTTAAAATTAAATTGACACAAACATGAGTTATTTTACTAAAACAGTTTTTACGTGGGGATACACAAGTCCAAATTGTGACTATAAATATTCATTAGAAAGCTAAAAATATTTCCTACATCATAGTATTTGTTTTATAATTTTTAGAAATTATATAAATTAAATTATTTATGACATCATTATGATGCAGCGATGACCTCATTATTTAACAATTTAAATAAAATGAATAGATAATGAAACATCCAAGGCTAACACTTGTCCAAAGCCTATTGGATGAAGCGATTTCGAACCCTTATCACCTTAGCCACGAATTATATAAGTGTGGGACCTTTATAATCCGAAAATCATTGTGTAATAATGTAACATTTCAATCTTTCCAAAAGAGCCCTTCCTCTCCACTTATAAAAGGCCCCCACCTCTCCCACCTTATTCACACCTTCAAGCCATTTGGATCGGCCAACCTCTGCCCAAATACTCTCCCAACTTCCCCCTATTACTCCTAGAAGCCTCACTTTGGGCAGAACTCTTCCCAAGGAAGCCTTTGGCTCAAATCAAAAAGAGTTACCCGATTTTGAGGTAATGTCTTCTCTAAGGTTGTTTTGTTTTATTTTTCTTCTCCAACCCCCAAAAATATTTTTACTCATTTATTTTGTAACAACACCAGTATCATCAATATACTATGATGTTGTTATAAGAAGTATTCGAGCTACACTTACACACACCTACATCTAATGGTTAAAGAACATACAGTTTCTGTGGATGGCGAATTTCTGCCTCACGAAACGATGATTGTTCAACACTCATATAACACCTTCAAAGGTTGCCATTAAGATGTCACTATTTTCATATATGATATATAATATGTTTATGTTTTACTTATGCTTCTGTAGTTCTCATTTATGGAATACTTTATGATTTCCATTATGGGTAAAACGCGATAATTTCATTTTAGGAAGTGCGGACTACCGCCCCCTCAAAGTGATTTGAATCGTTAATGTCATATGTGGGATGTATAAAGGATGGAGTAAATGGTATTATACACTATATTATACTGTAATTATATTATAAATTTATATCATTATGATTTCATTCCATTAAATACGAAATAGAAATGAAAGTAGCGTTCATGCGTACGTACGACTTACCGTCTCCATGAACGGTGCATTTCATTTCTTACCTCTAAATGTTACGTGACGTTATGAATGAATGTATATACTGTATATATATGATATATATGACATCTAAATCATGAATATAATTCTGGATATAATGGATATTCTACCACATGAACAACTTGTAATTATAAGAAGTTTATTGTTGACTCAAGTACCAAAGATCGACAAAACGACCGTTATTAACTTAAATAATTACATAATGTTCATAACATTATAATAAGTGATATAAAAAGGATAATGAAATTGAAAATGGTTCTTAATAAGGTAGATATTAACTCTATTTTATTATTCAGGAGGTTAAAGAATGGTTGAGTCAAGTCGGACACAAGGTAAGGGAATTTCTTAACCCAACTTCCATTCTTTGGGTTAATCTCCTACTTTCAAATTATGTCATGATATTATTATGTCATATCTTGTATTTGTACTGTATTTATGTATAGTGAATACACATAATAGATCTATTTTATTTAAAAAATGATCTTTGTAAGGGAATTTCTTAACCCAACTTCCATTCTTTGGGTTAATCTCCTACTTTCAAATTAAGTCATGATATTATTATGTCCTATTTTGTATTTTTACTTTCTTTATGTATACCTATAGTGAATACACATAATAGATCTATTTTATTTTAAAAATGATCTTTTAAGGACTTCGTCTCAATCCCCTTTTATTGAGGCATATTTGGTTTTATACACAACTTTCTTTTATACGGTGTATAAACCCCTTTGACTGTTACGGTTATTCAAAAGGAATCTTTTTATACAAAGCGTTTTGATAAACGACAAAAGGGAATGTTTTTCTTTCCGTACTTATGCGGCGACAACGACTTCTCCGCCGCTGTGACCATTATTTGAGTTTCGGCTTCCTCTATAAGCCATCTTTTTTTTAATGAAAAATAAATACAAAGTTTTAACTTTCTTTTATTTTGGTATTGAAAATGGTTTTGAAAGCATTTTTATTATATCAATGTGTTGTATTGATATCTTGTGATTGAAATGTGGAAATGTTATGTTTCCTTTATGCATGTTTTATGTGATACAATTATGTTATGGATTATGATATGTTTAAACCTATTCATATGAGGAATGCATTGGACTTAATAAGTGACGGGTGGAGCCCACTATAGCTCCTCGATGCATCGGCAGGTCTCATGAGACAAACTAGTGTCTTGGCACGAGGCCTTGACAAAATCTTATTTGTGGTCTTGGCACGAGGCTTTGGCTACGTGGTTATGATAGTCTGGCATTATGCATTCCATCATTATGAAAGTGGGTATTGATATTGCATGTGATTATTCGACCAGTAGAATATCCATGTGAAGAAGTGAATGACATTATCTCATTTTACTTTTTCCATATTATGTTGAAGTTCATGTTTAAAAGGCTTTTGTTTTAGTTATACATTGCCTTAAATTATAATGTTTATTTATGCATGCTTCCGCAATATTGTTAACCTTACTGAGCATCTGAGCTCACCCCTTTCAATGTTTTAATATTTTTCAGGATTTGAAGAAGTATTTTATGAATGACCTACAGGGATAGACCGAAGAGGATAGAAGTGTGGACTATGGAGACTATGTTATTATAGTTTTTCACTTTGTGATGTAATGTAACATTTATGAATGTATCTAGTGTTTCCAAGGCTACTAAACTAATCGGTCTTTCGAGACTTGGTCTTTTGTGATCATGCCAATGTTACAAAGTAACGCACCGACTCTAGGTAGCTGGGGTCAGGGCGTTACAGTTGGTATCAGAGGCAGTTTAGTACTAACCTTGGAAGCTAGATTTAGATAAACTCTGATTAGAGCACAGAGCCCAAAGATAGACTTTGAGGATTAGTATAGAAGAACTTCCTAGAATCTTGTCGTTGTAGAGATTTTGTGAGTTTTCCGAGCAATACATCCCTGTCTGGATAAGAGCATGTAGAGGAGGCTCTGGAACAGATGTACCTAGGGGTAAAACCCGAAAACACCGCTTTGAGCTAGACTCGAACGGGAACTGGTGCACGACAACGGGCCTTGCTGCACTCTTGGTTACGACACTCCCGGGGGATATACTTAGGATAATTCTCATTTTATTTACAAACCACTATGAAGGGTTATGAGTATATACTTCTCAAAGAAAACATTTCTTTTTATGATTATGGATTATATCCATAAATAGTTCAATTTATGTAAAGTGTTTAACAAGTATGGAATTATGTATTTTGATTCATAAACTAATCTAGTTTATGCCATTGTATAGAAATGGCGCCTAGTGGAAGGAATGGAAACCGTATCAATGCACGAACTCCGTGTAGGGATTTCCCTTCTGCTCAAGATAATTATTGTGGATCTGGAGATACAACTGGTGCTGATCAACTTATTTCCATACTGGGACAACTCACTCAGGTTATGAATAATAACCTTACTCGTATGGAGCACCCTGATCCACAACGTGGAGGATCAATGATAGACCGTTTCATGAGGTAACAACCACCAACCTTCAATGGGGGTACGAATCCGTTAGTAGCTGAGCAATGGATAAACTCCTTAGAGAAAATATTCCATGACTTGGGGAGTAGCGAAAGGGAGAAGGTTGTCATGGCAGTTTACCGCCTCACTGGAAATGCCGATCAGTGGTGGTCGCTGATTCAAAACACAAAGGAAGATGATGACGTATCGAATATGGAATGGATGGAGTTCAAAGATCTGTTTTTAGAAAAATATTTTCCTCGTGACCATCGAGCAGATATGGAAAGACAATTTCTGAGTTTGAGGCAGAAGGAGGATGAGAATGTCACAAAGTATGAGGCTAACTTTACAAGGTTAGCGAGGCATGCTGCCGATTATATACGTAACCCAAGGAGTAAGATTGATCATTTCTTTGATGGGTTAAAACTATTTCTCCATCGAGATTTAGTATCACAATCCTTCTCATCATACGAATATATTGTCTCGTGTGCTATCAAGACAGAAAAGGAATTCTCTAAGTCTTATGACAACAAAGTAAAGCAAGAGAAGAAGAGAACGGTGGAACAAGAGACAGATAAAGGGAAAAAGGGAAAGAAGGATTTTCCATTATGTGATAAATGTGGGAAGAATCACCCTGGTACGTGCCTAAAAGGAATGGGAGTTTGTTATAAGTGTGGAGAAAAGGGTCACCAGGATCGTGATTGCAAGGGAAAGAAAGAGGCTGTCAAAGTTGAATGCTACAATTGTAGAGAAATGGGTCATTATGCAAATGAATGTCCTAAGAGTCAGGGAAACTTACCTCAGAAAAGGCCAAGGGATCAAGGACAATCTTATGCTGTTACTACAGTTGAAGCAAAATAATTAATGTATTGGTGCCTTTGGACTCAAGGATTATATTCTGGTTATAATAATAATGTGATATATATAAGGATTGAACTGCAGTACTTGTTGATTTCAGTAAGGTTTTAATATGATTATGGTAATCATATTTTTAGTATGTGACAATAAGAGAAACTTTTCTTTGTTTGGGGAATCTGATGTTACAATTGATTTTGGAATTTAGAGACCTTTTAGAGAAAGTTTGGACGGAGGTATTTTGGATAACTTTTAAGGTTGGAATGGATTAAGTTGAACCATGGATAGTATTGTTTAAGGTTAAAGAATTTATGAAGATTATTTTTGGAATATTATAATACTATAGTTTTAGGAAAAGGAAAACCTGTAGGGTGGGGAATAACCCGTCTGGTCGGACAAAGCTACAGGAATCGAACCCACAACCATAGTGCGACAAGCCTTTATTTCCTACCACTAGCCTACAGGATGTCCCTGGTTATTACAAAATAGTTTTACTAATCTAAATGGTATGTGTTAACATTTTGAACCTTATACAATTAGGATAAATAGAATATTTTTGAGTTCCGTTGCCATTTGGAGTAAAAGTTGGGTTTGTGGTAAAACTTTATTAATGAATGAAAGTATACATAACAAGTATGTATATTCCCTTACGTTCATAGTAAATCTTCTAAATAAATTCCTCAACATTATAAAAGGTAACTTAAAACAAAAATGTTGTCGGTTAACTTTTCCAACTGGGGATTCAATGACCGTTTAACCAATCACAAGTTTGTGATTTTCTTGTGGTTAAACTTTCTCCTAATCCTATTTTCTATAACTCTCCATCAGACCTTGATGGTTTGTTTCTCCTCCATATCCATATTTTCATATAATCCTAGAATGGGCTATATTGTGTCACCTTTGTACTTATCCTGCTTTCTTTTAATGTTATATATTTGTTAACCTTATTTCCGATGTGGGTTTTCCTCAAAGGTATTTTCTCTTTTCAACCATTTTTTTTCAATGAAAAATTTCAAATTGCGAGGACGCAATTTATTGAAGGAGGGGAGAATGTAACACCCCGAGCTTCCACGATACGCTTCTCATTCAATAATGCAATAGCTTGCATTGTACGCAACTTCGAGTTCTAAAACACCGCGACTAATCAAAGTAGCCGTTATGAATAGTAATAAACACTTTTTAAAATTATACAAATTTTATATTTCAAAATGGACTTCATTTTTTTATTCGTAATATCGAAATTATCCTAAGTTGAATTTTTTGTAACTTTCTGAGAACTTCCAATTTTTTTATGAATAGTGAAAAATACTTAAAACAACTTTTTTAATCAAAATAATTTAATGTGATAAATTATAATATTTAGTGGTTTTAAGGTATAATTAGAATATATTTTTACTATTTTATCCAATGGTGGTCATTAGAATTAATTTAACATTGAAATTGGACATAAACAATTGCCAATCTTTTGATATAAATTGTTTCTTAAAAACGCGCTATTTGTTGTGACAGCAGGAATTAATTATAAAATTAATTAATGCAACTTATATGTTTGGAATTTTGTAAAATAGACATCATTTTTGAATTCGGAATATCAATTATAGCTTAGGGTGAAAGTTTGGCCTTGTTCTGAAAAACTTCAATTTTTGATGAATAGTGAAACCACTAAGTGGTAGTTAAATAACTGATTTTTCGTTTAAATGAAATATTACCACTTCTGTGATTTGATTTTCAAAAATCCGACATACATGGTTTTCATTAAGAAGTAAAATGTGGTTCAATGAGATTAAAATAATTTTTTGGTGAATAGTAACTTTTAAGTTCTTAATCGCGATTAGAGTTAATTAGTGTAGTTTAAGGTACAAATAATGTTTTAATAATATGAGATGAGCATTACACTTGTCCTACTACTATTGGATGAGTCATGGCCGACCTAGAAAACCCATGGGTCAGCTTGGGGACCCCATGGAGCCACTTTAGTTGGAAAATGACATTAATATATATTTATTTAATGTTAAAATTAAATTGACACAAACATGAGTTATTTTACTAAAACAGTTTTTACGTGGGGTTACACAAGTCCACATTTTGACTATAAATATTCATTAGAAAGCTAAAAAGATTTCCTACATCATAGTATCTTTTTTATAATTTTTAGACATTATATAAATTAAATTATTTATGACATCATTATGATGCAGCGATGACCTCATTATTTAACAATTTAAATAAAATGAGAAGATAATGCAAAATCCAAGGCTTAAACTTGTCCAAAGCCTATTGGATGAAGAGATTTATAACCCTTATCACCTTAGCCACGAATTATATAAGTGTGGGACCTTTAGAATCCGAAAATCATTGTGTAATAATGTAACATTTCAATCTTTCCAAAAGAGCCCTTCCTCTCCACTTATAAAAGGCCCCCACCTCTCCCACCTTATTCAAACCTTCAAGCCATTTGGCTCGGCCAACCTCTGCCCAAATACTCTCCCAACTTCCCCCTCTTACTCCTAGAAGCCTCACTTTTGGCAGAACTCTTCCCAAGGAAGCCTTTGGCTCAAATCAAAAAGAGTTACCCGATTTTGAGGTAATGTCTTCTCTAAGGTTGTTTTGTTTTATTTTTCTTCTCCAACCCCCTAAACTCTTTTTATTAATTTCTTTTGTAACAACACCAGTATCCTAAATATACTAGGATGTTTTTATAATAAGTATTCGAGCTACACTTACACACACCTACATCTAATGGTTAAAGAACATACGGTTTCTGTGGATGGCGAATTTCTGCCTCACGAAACGATGATTGTTCAACACTCATATAACACCTTCAAAGGTGGCCATTAAGATGTCACTATTTTTATATATGATATATAATATGTTTATGTTTTACTTATTCTTCTGTATTTCTCATTTATGGCATACTTTATGATTTCCATTATGGGTAAAACACGATAATTTCATTTTAGGAAGTTCGGACTACCGCCCCCTCAAAGTGATTTGAATCGTTAATGTCATATGTGGGATGTATAAAGGATGGAGTAAATGGGATTATACACTATATTATACTGTAATTATATTATAAATTTTTATAATTATGATTTCATTCCATTAAATACGAAATATAAATGAAAGTAGAGTTCATGCGAACGTACGGCTTACCGTCTCCATGAACGGTGCATTTCATTTCTTACCTCTAAATGTTACGTGACATTATGAATGAATGTATATACAGTATATATAAGATATATATGACATCTAAATCATGAATATAATTCTGGATATAATGGATATTCTACCACATGAACAACTTGTAATTATAAGAAGTTTATTGTTGACTCAAGTACCAAAGATCGACAAAACGACCGTTATTAACTTAAATAATCACATAATGTTCATAACATTATAATAAGTGATATAAAAAGGATAATGAAATTGAAAATGGTTCTTAATAAGGTAGATATTAACTCTAGTTTATTATTCAGGAGGTTAAAGAACGGTTGAGTCAAGTCGGACACATGGTAAGGGAATTTCTTAACCCAACTTCCTTTCTTTGGGTTAATCTCCTACTTTCAAATTATGTCATGATATTATTATGTCATATCTTGTATTTGTACTGTATTTATGTATAGTGAATACACATAATAGATCTATTTTATTTAAAAAATGATCTTTGTAAGGGAATTTCTTAACCCAACTTCCATTCTTTGGGTTAATCTCCTACTTTCAAATTAAGTCATGATATTATTATGCCCTATTTTGTATTTTTACTTTCTTTATGTGTACCTATAGTGAATACACATAATAGATCTATTTTATTTTAGAAATGATCTTTTAAGGACTTCGTCTCAATCCCCTTTCATTGAGGCATATTTGGTTTTATACCCAACTTTCTTTTATACGGTGTATAAACCCCTTTGACTTTTACGGTTATTCAAAAGGAATCTTTCTATGCAAAGCGTTTTGCTAAACGACAAAAGGGAATGTTTTTCTTTCCATACTTATGTGGTGACAACGACTTCTCCACCGCCGTGACCATTATTTGAGTTTCGGCTTCCACTATAAGCCATCTTTTTTTTAATGAAAAATAAATACAAAGTTTTAACTTTGTTTTATTTTGGTATTGAAAATGGTTTGGAAAGCATTTTTATTATATCAATGTGATGTATTGATATCTTGTGATTGAAATGTGGAAATGTTATGTTTCCTTTATGCATGTTTTATGTGATACAATTATGTTATGGATTATGATATGTTTAAACCTATTCATATGAGGAATGCATTGGACTTAATAAGTGACGGGTGGAGCCCGCTATAGCTCCTCGATGCATCGGCAGGTCTCATGAGACAAACTAGTGTCTTGGCATGAGGCCTTGACAAAATCTAATTTGTGGTCTTGGCACGAGGCCTTGGCTACGTGGTTATGATAGTCTGGCATTATGCATTCCATCATTATGAAAGTGGTTATTGATATTGCATGTGATTATTCGACCAGTAGAATATCCATGTGAAGAAGTGAATGACATTATCTCATTTTACTTTTGCCATATTATGTTGAAGTTCATGTTTAAAAGGCTTTTGTTTTAGTTATACATTGCCTTAAATGTTAATGTTTAATTATGAATGCTTCCGCAATATTGTTATCCTTACTGAGCATCTGAGCTCACCCCTTTCAATGTTTTAATATTTTCCAGGATGTGAAGAAGTATTTTATGAATGACCTACAGGGATAGTCCGAAGAGGATAGAAGTGTGGACTATGGAGACTATGTTATTATAGTTTTTCACTTTGTGATGTAATGTAACATTTATGAATGTATCTAGTGTTTCCAAGGCTACTAAACTAATCAGTCTTTCGAGACTTGATCTTTTGTGATCATGCCAATGTTACAAAGTAACGCACCGACTCTAGGTAGCTGGGGTCAGGGCGTTACACTATCCACCCTTTGAATAATATGTCACCATACGTGCATATGTACGGCTTACCGTCTCCACGTCGTGGCGTAATTGTTATTAAATAAATTATTATTTGGATGAGTATAATAATGATGTGTAACTCATTTAAATAATAAATATAACATGATAATGATTCTTTATATATGATATACCATCCAATTATATATTATTTTAATATCAAAATAATGACATTGTCGCTCGTACGTACGTACGGACTACCGTCTCCACGAACGCGATGAGATTCATTCTCCATCATATCCATTCAAGTATAATTCTCATTTGATGATTAATAACAGTATATAAGGACTTGATATCATTCTGGATATGATTAAGATACAAAATATCCATTACAATCATGGCTTACGTAACAAAACATACAAAAGAAAACGAGTAAGTTATCACCCGAAACAATGATAATACTAAGATATTATTAACAAATCAATGTTAAAAGATCATATATGATATCATATTAATGTATGTGATTCTTGTATAATTTAATAAGAATTATTTCACCGTTATAAAGTAGGTCAACCTACCCTAACCAAGGAAAAGTACAAGGTAAGTGTTTATTTCACAATCTCTTCATTATCCGAGGTTGTTTATACGTAATAATCTACTGGGATTTCTTTATCATCCACATCCGTGTTTCTTAAAAATGTATTTGAAAACATTTTTACTATTTACTAGAATATGGGTTAAATTCATTTATACCCTTGTTTACTTTTATAAGTGATTTATAAAGGAATCTTTACATCATTTTCCAAACAAGGTGCTTTTAACCTTTTCGATAGAATTAAGGTAAGAATGTTTTTTTAACTTATACGGGGGGTGCGGCTATTTTCCGCAGTTTTAAAATCCTCAAAGATTCCCCTTACAATATTAAAAGAATATTTTCAAATAAACTATTTTATTTCATAAATATATGACTCTTAAATTATTTCAAAATAGAAATAGATATTTCTCTAAAAAGAGTTTTGATTTCATCTATGTCAACATCCTTTGATGGATTTTACACTTATTTGAAGTTGATTTATTATAATACAAAACTTATATATTGTATTTAAGGTTTTGTGATATGTTTGACTGTGGATGTGTTATTTTTATACCATTCATGGTTTATGGAAGAAGTATTTACATTTCATATGCTAGTTTTAATACGAATGTTTATGTTATGTTTAAATATTTTCATATAGGAATGCAATGGACTTAATATGTGATGGGTGAAGCCCACTATAGCTGCTCAATGCATCGGTAGGGCTCATGAGACAAACTAGTGTCTTGGAACAAGGCCTTGGAAACATCGTATTTGTATTCTTGGCACGAGGCCTTGGCTATGTGGTTATGATAATCTGGCATTATGCATTCCATCATTATGAAAGTGGTTATTTATATTGCATGTGATTATTCGATTAGTAGAATATCCATGTGAATAAGTAAATGGAATTATTTCATTTTACTTTTGCCATACTATGTTGAAGTTCAAGTTTAAAAGGATATTGTTTTAGTTATACATTTCCTTAAATGTTTATTCTTATTTAAAAACGTTTTCTCTATATTGTTATCCTTACTGGGCATTTGAGCTCACCCCTTTTCTATGTTTTATTTTTCCCAGGATGTAAAGAAGTAAATTATGAATGACCTGCAGGGATTTTATGAGGGGATAGTAGTGTGGACTATGGAGACATTATGTTTTTGTATTAGTTTTTCACTTTATGATGTAATGTAAAAATTTATGAATATATCTAGTGTTTCCAAGGCTACTAAACCAATAGGTATTTCGAGATTTGATCTTTCTTGTGATCATGCCAATGTTATGTAATAATGCACTAACTCTGGCTAACTGGGGTCGAGGAATTACAGTTGGTATCAGAGGAAGTTTAGTACAAACCTTGGAAGCTAGATTTAGATAATATCTGATTAGAGCACATTGATTTAAGATGGACTTTGAGGTTTAGTATAGAAGAACTTCCTAGAATTTTGGTATTGTAGAGATTTTGTGAGTTTTCCGAGCTATACATCCATGTCTGGATACGAGCAGGTAGAGGCGGCTCTGGCACAGATGTACCTAGGGGTAAGACCCAAAAAACCCGCTTTGAGTTGGACTCGAACGGGAAATGGTGCATGACAATGGGCCTCGCTGCACTCTTGGTTACGACACTCCCGAGGGATATGCTTAGGATAATTATCATTTTCTTTACAAACCATTATGAAGGGTTTATGAGTATATACTTCCTCAAAGGAGACATTTTTATGATTATGGATTATATCCATAAACTATTTAATTTATGTTATGTGTTTTACAAGTTTGGGATTAGGTATTTTTATTCATGAACTAATCTAGTGTATGCCATTTTTTAGAAATGGCGCCCAGTAGAAGGAATGAGAACTCCAGCAATGCACATGATCCAAATAGAAAGAAGGATCATATCTTTCATGGTCTTAAGCTAGAATTTATAAGAGAAATAGCCTCCCATGTATAATCATCATATGAAGAAATAATATCATGTATTGATAAGATAAGTAAAGAGTTTACTGATTCCTATGGCTTTGAAGAGAAACAAGAGAAGAAAAAGGATGGAAGAGAGAAAGATGGATAAAGGTAAGAGGGAAAAGAATAATTTTCCCATATGTGATAACTGTGGGAAGAAACACCTTGGAACTTGCTTGAAAGTAATGAGAGTTTGTTATAAGTGTGGAGGAAAAGGGCACAAAGTACGTGACTGAAAGGGTAAGAAAATGGTTTCAAATGTACAATGCTTCATTTACAAGGAGTTTGGACACTATGTGAACCTATGTCCCAGTCATCAGACTATGCCACAAATGATGCTATTGGATAATAATCAAGTTATGATACTACCATAGATGAAGAGGAATGATTAGAGTTCTTATGTTGATTATATCATTTGAGTGTTGTATCAACAATGTACTTGTTATAATAATTTTGGAGTATATGAGGATTGTACTTAGTACTATTTCATTAAGGACTTGAGATTGTGTGGAACAAAGAAAAGTGACTCAATAGCAGGATAAATTTTTGGAAAATATATGGTAGAGAGAATGATAAACCATAATATAGTTCTGATACCGAGGTAGTGATTTTGGAATAATACATGATTGATTTGGATAAATTTTATTGGATATTCTTGACTACCTTGAAACTGATTAATGATTATAATATTCCATCATTGTTGGGGTTTAAAAAAAATTTGGAATGAAGGAGTATATCTATTATTCTTTATGGAATAAGGGATCATGAATGTAATCAATAAGGTTTTATGGTAATTTAGGATGTTGCAGTGTTTTAAATGAATATATGATGAAGGTGTTCACATGTTATTACGCGAAAAAAAAGGATGTTTATTGTGTTTACCTTCCTTATAAATTTTGGACTGAAGTATTTTGGATAGTTCTTGTTTGGATTATTTTGGATTGCCATAAAAGGACAACGTGGAGGACGGGCAACAACCCGTCGCGTCTGGAAAAGGCCACGAGACTTGAACCCACAACCGAAAGGCAACAATGGTGTATCACCTACCACTGACCCACGTGATGTCCTGGATTGAATAATGTCATTTTTAATGGTTCTTCTAGATGAATTATAAATTCATTTTTTAACCCTATACGAATAGGATAAATAGAATATTATTTTTAAGTTATATTATCTTTTAGTGTGAAAGATGAGTCTGTGGTAGAAATTAGTTAAAGGATGGAACTCTACATGTCAAGAATATATTTTTCTTCTTCTCTTATTCTATGAAGAAATTAACTCTTATACTTTATTTAAGGATTCCTAAAACCGAAAATGTGTTATCCTAATACGCTGTGTTTTGTTGAACCGATGGTATTTCAAATCATCATAGATTGATGAATTTAAGGACCTCAATTTTACACTTGTCTGTGATTGATGACCTCAATCACTACCTATAAATATTTACGTTTTTCCTCCAATTATATGTCTCTAATTGCCACCAATGTTCTCCTAATCAAGATCATAATTTGGTGGTGACCCTTTCATTTCTCTTTTCCTCATATTAAGACTAAATTTTAGTAACCCAATTTCGGATGTGGGTTTTCCCACAATGATATTTTCTATTTTCAACCTTTTATTTTCGAAGAAAAATATCAAATTGCGAGGAAACAATTTATTGAAGGAGGGGAGAATGTAACACTGCAAGATTGCATAGTGTGTTATTTCTTCAAAATAATTCAATAACTTCCACTACATGCAACACCGAGTTCAAGTGCACTATGACTTACCAAACAAGCCGTTCAAAAGAGGTTATGAATAGTATTAACTAAATTTTGAACCTTATATAATACTTATAATTTTAGAATCCAAATTATTAGTTTCTTAGACATAATGTAAGAATAAATTTTTTTTAAGATAAAAGAAGTATTTTTCAAAAATGCATTTTTACCAACTTTAATAGTGAACCCTTTTTAAATCCAATATTTTAAACTTTTATATATTCAATTTGACTAAATAAATTTATTATTTAGAATGGGGACATAAAAAAATTTACAATGTATCACCCATGCTTCTATGGTACGCTTCCCTTTGAATAATGCAATAACGTGTGTTGTACGCAACATCGAATTCTAACGCACACACCACAACCGATCAAACTAGCCGTTATGAATAGTAATACATACTTTTTGAAATTTTATCTCTCAAAATGGTCTTCATTTTTGGATTAGGAGTATTGAATTTATCCTAATGTGAAATTTTGGTACTTTTCAGGTAACTTTAATATTTTTATGAATAGTGAAAATTACTAAATTTTATTTAAAACAACTTTTTAATCAAAATAATTAATAGTGATAAATTATGAATTTGAGTGGTTTTAAAGTATATTTAGAATATATTTTTACCATTTAATACAATTTTGGTCATAGGACATAATTTCACAATTAAACCGAACATAAACAAGTATCAATCTTTTGATAGTTACTATATCTTAAAAACACGCTTTTTATTTTGATAGCATGTATTAATTTTAAATTAATTTATTCCACTACTGTGTTTTGAACTTGGAAAAATGGATTCCATATTTGGAATCAGGATGTTTAAATTTTGTAAATATGTTACTTTTATTTTTAGACATTTTGAATAATTACTTCGGTAAATATTTTATTTACCATGGTTAAGGGTATATCCGGTAAATAAGGGTTAACAAATAATATTATAATAATACTAAATTACCCTAAAACGTCTTCTAACCTTATTTGTGGATACATGTCTGACCATGGGCATATTTGGGTCGATTTTGGGATCCCATGGAGCCACTTGTAGGTGATAGGGACACATTATTTTAATTAAGTTAAAATAAGTACAAAAATGAAAAAAGCATATATATTTTAGAATAACAATTTTTAAAAAAGGTTATATATGTTAGATTTTCGACTATAAATATTAATTAGAAATCTAAAAATATTTAATACATAATGATATTTTATTTATAATTTTTAGACATTAAATAAGTTATTTTATTTATGACACAATGATGATGTAGTAATTACCATAATAGTGAAAAATAAAAATAATTGATATGATAAATACCTAAATGAATATAATTTGAGACTTTTTATGAATTAAAATAATTTTATAGGTTAATATGACATGTTAGGATAGATTTAATTAACCTTTTTTGAAGTAATCATTCTGTTATGATTTTTACAAAAATCAATTATTGAATAGTGTCAAAATTGACAGAAAAGAGTTTTTAAAACAAATATTATATTATTAATTGATATTAAATTCCTAAAAATATACAATTCGGCCAAGAGACTTATATAATGATAGGTGAATAATTAATGGACCACTTGGGGTCGCTTGGATGTATATGGTAAGTTTATTAACCATATAATATAAATATACAAAGAGACATTGTAATAATGAAACTAATTAACTAAGAGTTAATACTTAAAGATAAGGTTAATATAATGACCCAAACCTATCTAAATTCAATTTGTTGAGTGGTTTTAGACCCATCCCCACATTAAACTTTAAATAATCAACTTTCGAGCCATTAAACACCTAATATGAATTTATTATAAATTAATATTTCTAGCTTTTCCAAAGGTGCCCCTCACCCCTCTAATAAAAAGGAACTCCCCCTTCTCATTACTTCACACCTTCAAACCCTTTTTGTTCGGCCAAACCCTGTCCAAATACTCTCTAAACTTCCCTCACTCAAAACTAGAGGCCTTAGTTCGATCAGAAAACCAACCTAAGGAGCCCTTTTGATCAAATCAAAAGGAAGAACATGAAGAAGAGGTAATGTTTTCACCACCCGTTTTTAAATTCATTTCTTCATCAACATCTTATTTGGTTGATTTTACCATTCTAAAATAATGAATCCAGTATATCCTTTATACTGTAATTTTATTCTAAATATGGTACAACCATATTCATTATTCTATCCACCCTTTGATTAACATGTCACCATACGTGCGTACGTACGGCTTACCGTCTCCACGTCGTGGTGTAATTGTTATTCAATAAATTATTATTTGGATGGGTTTAATAATGATGTGTAACTCATGTAAATAATAAATATAACATGATAATGATTCTGTATATATGATATACCATCCAATTATATATTATTTTAATATCAAAAGAATGATATTGTCTCTCGTGCTTACGTACGGACTACCGTCTCCACGAACGCGATGAGATTCATTCTCCATCGTATCCATTCAAGTATAATTCTCATTTGATGATTAATAACAGTATATAAAGACTTGATATCATTCTGGATATGATTAAGATACAACCTATCCATTACAAAAAAGGCTTACATAACAAAACATATAAAATAAAACGAGTAAGTTAACACCCGAAACAACGATAATACTAAGATATTATTAACAAATCAATGATAAAAGATCATATATGATATCATATTAATGTATATGATTCTTGTATAATTTAATAACAATTATTTGACCATTATACCAGAGTTTAACCTCCCCCATATAAGGAAAAGTACATGTTAAGGGTTTATTTCACAATCTCTTCATTATCCGAGGTTCTTTATACGTAATAATCTACTGGGATTTTTTTATCATCCACATCCATGTTTCTTAAAAATGTATTTCAAAATATTTTTACTATTTACTAGAATATGGGTTAAAGTTATTTTTAACCTTGTTGACTTTTATAAGAGGTTTATAAAGGAATATATCCCTCGTTTTCCAAACAAGGTGCATTTTAACCTTTTCGACAGGATTAAGGTAAGAATGTTTTTTTAACTTATACGGGGGGTGTGGCTATTTTCCATCGTTATAAAATAGTCGAAGCTTACCTTACAAGCTTATCAGAATATTTTCAAATAAAATGTTTTATTTTATAAATATATGACTCTTAAATTATTTCAAAATATAAAGAGACATTTCTCTAAAAATAGTTTTTATTTAATCTATGTCAACATCCTTTGATGGATTTTACGCTTATTTGAAGTTGATTTATTATGATAAAAAACTTCTATATTGTATTTAAGGTTTTGTAATATGTTTGACTGTGGATGTTTTATTTTTATACCATTCATGGTTTATGGAAGAATTATTTACATTTTGTATGCTAGTTTTAATACGAATGTTTATGTTATGTTTAAAACTTTTCATATGGGAATGCATTGGACTTAATATGTGACGGGTGGAGCCCGCTATAGCTCCTCGACGCATCGGTAGGTCTCATGAGACAAACTAGTGTCTTGGAACAAGGCCTTGGAAAAATATTATTTGTAGTCTTGGAACGAGGCCTTGGCTATGTGGTTATGATAGTCTAGTATTATGCATTCCATCATTATGAAAGTGGTTATTGATATTACATGTGATTATTTGATTAATAGAATATCCATGTCAATAAGTAAATGGAATTATTTCATTTTACTTTTTCCATACTATGTTGAAGTTCAAGTTTAAAAGGATTTTGTTTTAGTTATACATTGCCTTAAATGTTTATTATTATTTATGAATGTTTTGGCAATATTGTTATCCTTACTGGGCATTTGAGCTCACCCCTTTTCTATGTTTTATTTTTCCCAGGATGTGAAGAAGTAAATTATGAATGACCTGCAGGGATTTTATGAGGGGATAATAGTGTGGACTGTGGATACATTATGTTGTTGTAGTAGTTTTTCATGTTATGATGTAATGTAAATCTTTATGAATATATCTAGTGTTTCCAAGGCTACTAAACCAATCGGTCTTTCGAGATTTTATCTTTCTTGTGATCATGCCAATGTTATGTAATAATACACTCACTCTGGGTAACTGGGGTCGGGGCGTTACATAAATAAAACAAAAAAATAAGGTAAATTAAAAATCCACTTAACACACTCTTAAAATGTCATATTAACCAAGAAAGTTTTTGGAGAACATTAAATAATACATATGAAATTTATTTATTATTTTTTATTGCATTTATTTGATATTTCTATCAATAAAATAAATTCTACATCAATATTGTTTCATCATTTATTGTAATTATTAAATCACTTAAAATTATATATAAATTAACATTATTTATATAATTTCATTATCTTTCTGGAGACTATTTATTTCTCGGCTTTATCATGTTTTTCACTATATTAAAAATATTATACTTATAAGATATGTGTGAGTGACATGTTGTCACATTCTTCTATTTTAATTATAATTACATAACTTTAATGGAAAAAGGTCAATTAAATGTATCAATTAAGACCCATAGGTGATATTTGTGGACTTTAATTCATCTAATATTATATTAGGGTGTGTTTGGGAAATTTTATTAACTTTATCATATTTTTAGTTACTATAATTTAACTTATTTACCTTTAAATGTGTTAATAGAAATTACCGTAGAAAAAAATAATGATTTCAAAAAAAAAACATTTTAAAATAATTTTTAACCACTAATTAAAAATATGGGATCCATTTTTCATAATTCAAAATACATAATTAGCATTAATTAATTTAAAATTAGTTCTCGTTCTCAAAAACCAATAAGTAGGGTTTTTAGAAATAAATTTTATCAAAATATTGTCATGTGTTTATGTCAAATTTAAATGTTAAATTCATAAAATGACTACAATAGGATTAAATAATAAAATAAATAATCAAATTACACATTAATACCGATTAATAATATAATAAAACTATATAAATATATTATTTGAAAAGTATGTTTTGAATTAAACAGCAGTATTTTCACTATTCATTAAAATATGAATTCTAGCAGAAAAATTATGAAAATTAAAAAAAATTAAATTTTAACATCCTTATTCCAAAGAAGAAGTTTATTTTTTAAAATATTGTATATAAATGTGTTAAAAACTATATTTAAAATTGGAGCACCATCAAAAGGAGAAAAAATTGCATTGTTTTTGAAAAATACTTCTTTACCCACAAAATTAATTACTTATTTTATAATGTCTAAAAAATAAAATAAATTAATTTTAATGTAACATAAAATTAAAAATTTTGTTAATAATATTCATAAAAGTTTTTTATATCCCCTTAAATAATAACATTTTAATAAGATATCATTTTTTAGGGGAACTCGGTAAGGCGTACAACACATGATATCAAGGAAGGTCACTTTTGCATGTGAAAAAAGCCAAGAATATTGTTTCATATGCTACAAAAATATGGGTTTTCATATAGTGAAAGCTCATATTGGTGTAGCATTCAACACATGACTTCTATGAAATCAAAAATAATCTATCTTATAAATTCTATGTGTGCTAGAGATTACTTAATACATCATCAATCATGTTAGGGGTCTTATGGGGTAGTATGGTTTCAGGTTAAAATTTTTTAGGCTATCTAATGCTCGAATGAATATATATGATAAGACTATGGATCAAATATATGATTTTTCTTCTTCTCATGAAATATTAGTGTAATATTAATCAATATATGCAGTAATCTTCATCTTGTTGAGTGGTACATTGAAGAATTTGTTCAGTGTTATATGATTAATATTGAGCTGTTATGATTTGAGTTTCGGTCATATCAATAGTACTGTGACCCAGGAAATGATGATGGTACTAGATCATCTAAATATTTGGGATGATGTTTTAAAGAGAATCAGGTATATGACACGATTGTTTTTTTGTATTTTTTCCCTATTGATATGACACATGAGGAAGTAACTCAGAATGAGAGTTACTAATAAGTCTGAAATTTAATCGATCCTAGAACCTTTATTGGATGGTTATCTATTCCTTTTATGTTAAAATATTTTTAAATTGTGGTGGAAAACTCTAGGACTTTCTGTATGTTTTTGTTGAAGCCTGTTATCAGGAATTAGATTCCATTTTATGAAAAATTCTATGTTAAGGAGACTACTAAGGTGGGGAGAATTACATCGAGTCTAGTTAAATGTGTCATACTTGGTATAAGGATCAGAACCTAGAGGACCTTTTCAAAATGTTCATACTCTATCAAAATGCTCAATGTCTAGTAATCATACATTTAAGTGAGTTCTTTCTTAGTAGCACGATGAGATTATGCTGGGATATATGCTATGTTAGTTTGGAATGGGCAATGTGGGCTGTGTTTGGATGACCCCGAGATTCCTCATGTGGTGAAGGTATCTTGGTCATGTGGGTAATGTATTGACAGTTTTAGCCTGTCTCTTCTATGGAAGTAGTCCTGTTATGGTTTTATAACCCTTACCTTTTCTTTTGGAAGGGTTGGTATGAAAATTTATAGAGCAGTTCTTTCTCCATTGAGTGAAAGTTTCTAGGATCCTTTTTATGAGATCATTTAAATCCTCTTAGATTACTCTAGGTTTAAGTAAGACCATGTATCCTATCTTGGAATTGTCAGCGTACACTGGGAAAATGTTGGTATCACTCCATCATAAAGTTTTAAAATATATTTGGCTTATTTGGGTGATTTTTTCATTGTTTCACTCTCGAAGAGTTCTTGTTCTTAAATAATGGTTAGTCTCAGAAAATACCTAATTTCCCAATTAGAAATTCATTTGGAGGAATCATGAACATTGGTTTCTTTCATCATGATTGGAACTATAGGCGGTTTTAGTTTCGATTTAAATCAATGTTCTTGAGGTAGTATGTTCAGATTGTACAATCATCTAGTTCAGGATCACTAAATGTGGGTTTTCCTTAGATGAGCTACTAGGAATCCTATTATTAACTCTAAGGTTACACCTAGACTTCAGTCTATCTTAGAGGAAAAGGATTAATGGGGAAATGGTTCTTATGTGATGTTTCTGGCTTACTCCCATGTTTGGGTTGGGGAATGACTCTTTAAATTTGAATTTTGGATAGAGGAATTACCAAAAATAGGATTCATTATTAAATGATCATTATTGAATAATTCCTTTGGTTCCTTTATCTAGTGTAATTAGGTTCGGATTTTGAGATGATCTGACCATATAACATGATGCATTGAGGGTAGTCGATCAAGGATGGGTCTACATGAGATTCATCTCTCTATTACCAAGTGCAGTCAATGATGAAGTACTTCATGACCTAATATAATATGATGAGTGACAACTAGATTTTGACTATATATTTTTAAGAAAATGTTGGTATGATTAGTTTAAAAGGGGTCAGTTTGTAGTTAACCCTATTTATGGTTCGTGTCTCATGGCAGGAGTGTCATTGGAACACTACGAATGTGCCTTGAAAGATATTTCCAGTGGTAGAGATAGAATTGTTCAAAACTGGTCCTTAAATTAATGAACCATGTGTTGAATGGGATGAATAAGTTATCATGCCTTGGTTAAGATGGTCTTAGGTAAGTGTCATATCAGTGTTTTGGTTTTACAGTACTAGTGATAGATTGATCTTCTATGGCCTGTGTAACAAGTGTTGAAGTGACACTTAGAAGTGTTTTGGGTGTTTGGATGTGAAAAACAACTGTTAAAATAAGACATAATGATCCAAGTAGGTTGAGTGATATCCTATTCTTTCCCCAAGGATTACCGGGGATGCGAAGTTTTACGGTGGGGTGATTATAGCCTCCCGTTCCTTAGGACCAGATGAAATTCCAACTAGATTTTGTATATTTTCGTTTAGTGGATGGTCAGTTTTGTAAACTGTTCGTTAATATGTAATTTGGAGATTTGAAATTCTTAAACACATTTTTTTGGTCATGGGTAAAGGACTGAAAGGTTCATTGGGTTATCTGAGGATTTTATAGAGCATTGGATCCTAGGAAACTAAAAATAGAAGAGGACTGATTTGGAATAAGGATTTTTCTAAAATTTAGTATCCCCCAACAAAAAACTATGTGACTGCATTAGGTTCCATACTGTGAGACTCCTTGGTTTTGCACATTATTCCCAAACTATGCACCAAACCTGCGTGGTCTGTGCCATTTTTTCATTAACCTCACACTATTCATCACAATGATGGTAAATTGTTTTGCTAAACTATGCTGCCAAACTATAAAACCAATTTTTGACGTAAAATTACCCTTTTCCCATAATGAAATCCTTTATCCTCTACATTATTAATCCTCCTACCCCTATAGTATTTTTCTACTCCTTTTTTAAGTGGTTATCATCTTCCTTATCAACTAGGGATCTATTCTCTTATTTTATTCCAAATTGATTTCTATTTCCATCCGAAGCATCAGATCGGTAATACTAAGCCCGTCAATTCTATGTAATCTATTTCAAGGATTGTCTAGCATCTATTGTGCTATTTTGGTGTGCCAACTATTGACCTATTTTTTTAATTTTACAAATACATTTATATCATAAATTCATGGTCAAATAGAGCCTTGATAATGGATAAGTGGAGTGCCACTACATCTAGGTATGTTGTCTAAGAACATTCTCATCATTTTATCACATTTAAACGATGTTTTGTTATACCATATATCATACCTATCCAAAGACCCATTATTAATTCTTAATAAATTAATTTAAATTGGTTTCTCTGTCCTATTTAACCTTTAATTATGGAGAAACCCATCCATGGGTTGTTCTCTTGGTCATTGTCCACCCCTTTGGATGTGACCTCCATTAAAGACCATTTTTCCTTGCCCTAAATAGTTAAATTACCATGTGTGAGTTCCTCCTATTTTAATGACATGAACATCCAAATTGAATTAATTTAAATATATGGTCGTGATATTGGGCCTTGATCTTTGTGCTTCACACTTCACAATTTATTTTCTTTTTCTTGGTGATTCACCTTAGAAGCCAAAATGATATTTGTTTGGGTATATTAAATGCACCTCTAGGGGTAGTGCTTCCTAATATTATACATTGTGTGATTATTTGATTTGAAATCTGCGTTGAGACATGTTATAACCCTCTACCCAAGACATAGATAATTTTGTTGAATTAAACCACTAGTACAGATTCCTAAAACATACACCTCATTCCTTAAATAGGCCATTAAAATGTAAATGTATTCACTATTGATAGTCATGTTTTTTAAGTTTGAGTTTATGAATAGGACTCTAATACATGAATTATGAAAAATGAATTGCTTGTGTATTGGATTTATCTTTGTTCCAGTTTGATACAAGCGGTTCCAACTTAACTAACAGAGGGATGAATTATTGTGCCTTTCATGTTAGAAATCTTAATGGCTAGTAAACACATCAGGTGAGACTCGAAATATTCCTAGGAATGGTTCTTTAAGAATTATCTATTTTAACATCAGAAGAGTGATGCCATTTATCTAGTGGAGGAACCATGGATGGGCTCGATGGAATGATTGGTGGAACCATGATTCGAGAGAGACTTGGGACCCTACATTTTATACCAGGTATGGAATCAGTGGATAGTACTTGAATATTCACACCAAGATTAGTGTGACACATGGGACTTCATTCCTGGATCACCATGGAAGGAATCCTCAACTTTTTTCATATATGGATCCCATCTAGTGATACATTGCAATTCATGCCATATTTTAATGGATGGACTGAGGGTGACTCTCTATATTTGGAATGCAATTTTTTAATTTTATTTAAGATATGGTAAATGAGTATTTTCAAAATTAGAATTTATTACTTTTTATTAAAAATGTATGGAAGTGTTTTCTATGACCAATCACAAGATTTAGAACAGTCCACATTCTTACATATTATCAAACCATATTTACCATGGTTGGATCTTCTAGTTTAGAATCCCCATCTTAGGTCAAAGTAGGTAATTTTATGGGTGTCCATGTGGAAACCAAAGCCTTAAATTTGTCTTTTTGATTATTTATGTTATTCATTTTCTTTATATGGATCAATACATATTTATATTTCATGATATAGAATGGTCTGGACACCGTGGGTGTCAGACTAGTGAGATTGTTTCACATTCACTACCCATGCACCATTGGTACCCGAGTAGACTTTATATCTGCATGCATTGATAAAGTAGAATTAGCTAGATTCCAAATCATGATTAACATTACTAGGATGGATTTGGGTTAGTGGACTGAGATAGTACTCAGGAAGCTCAGGGAGCTAGTTGTTTGGTTTTCATTCAATTATTGGACTTTATTTATTATTATATTTCATAATGCTTTTACTTATAGCATCATCTAAAATACATTCATTGTTTTAAGTTGGTGTTGTACACTTTATTCAGTTTTTATATTTATTATTAATATTTTTTTCTTTCTTTATTATCACTTCTTACAATATAGCCTATTGATTTCATTATGATTATTTTGTCGTGCCACTCTAATATCAATGTTATAATCCCCAAATTTCCACTATTAGACCCTCACTGCATGTTTGCAGACTCTAGCATATGGATAGGTTCCCTTTAGGCCATGTGGTGACCGGTCTGGATACTATTTCTATAGTCAACTATGTCAGGACATTAGCCCCTCATAGATGATCCTAATAAATTTGGAAAAGTATGGGAATGACTCACTATTAGAATGAAAATTTATCAAAGTATGGAAAATACCTATATTTTGGAATGAGTCACTACCAAGATGAAAAACTGGATAAGTGTTGAGATGACCTATGACTTGAGGTTGACTCACCATCAGAATGAAAAATTTCACAATGTGTTGGAAGGACCTTCCACCGAGATGAGTCACCATTGTCATAATTCAAAATGAATCTATGCCATTACGAATGTTATTTCCCCATTAAAAAGTGTCACCCACACTATTTATATTTACTTTGATTTAAATGTTTATTAATTCTATATTATTGAATTTTTTTCGGATAGTTATTTTACTAATCGTTTTGAAACTATTTTAGTGTTTTATTAATGTGTGTGTCAACCACCATGTATATAGAGATGAAGATCTAGATGGTTCTTCACGCATAAGGTTAATAAAATAAATAGTTTACTCTCTCATTTAGTAACATGTGTTATTGATTGATATATAAACATATATGTGAAGTGAGCCAAAAGAATATTTCAATAAACCGGAAGAGATCAACCTATCGAGTAGGTTACTCACTGCATCTTGAACTTTAATAGACTAAGAAAGAGTAGTTCCTACACATATCAACAAGTTACTTTAAAATGGTTAGAAAAAAGAGCTCACCAAACTCTATTCTATAATTATTTTCAGAAACCAAACTTGACTTTCTATTAAAGATGCACTCAATGAGTCACCAAAAATATAACTTATCATACTAAGCAACATTATCTTCTTAACACCCTTATTTGGTATTTATTTTTTTGTCCTTTATATAATGAAGAGTGTGTTTTTACCCTATATATTAAACATTTAAACTATCTCCTATAACTCAATTGGATTCTAATTGATATATTCTCAACTATCTTTTCATATTTTTTCCCATGTGTTGTGGAAGAGGTGAGTGGCTTGTGATATTTTTATTCCCACAGGTATTGTGGAAGAGGTAGCTCCATGGCCATGATAGCTCTTCTGTGGTGTCACTAATCTAGGTTATTGATTATATATTATTTTATATAATATTCATGGTAGCTAGTGATTTCTATGTGGATAAGATTATGTATCATCATGAGGCTTACCATCTTGTATATATTCGGCTGTGTGGTTTTGTTTTGTTTCATATATTTACACTAAATCTACTTTAAACCATAAAACCCACTAATTAGATAATTGGTATTAATTTGATTTTATATAAGGTTTTAATTATGTAAATTTATTTTACAAATCTTAATATTTTTTATAATTATTTTAACTAAGACGTCGTCAATTTTTGAGAAATATTTGAAAAGAAAAAAAACATATATTGATATTCTATTCTGACTAACTGGGCTATTTTTAATAAAACAAACGGATTTTTTTAAAACCATTTTAGGTAAAAATTTCATTGGGTACTCAATGCACCCCCCCTTGAGATACTCACTCTATCAAATAATTTATACTAAAATTTAACTCGTTATCTAAGAAAACACCTTTACTTCAATAAGAATCACTGAAACATGATCATCATTGATGAAGCATACATTTTACTGTATTTTATACTGTAAATCATTGTTTATAATCCCACCATAGTGTTATATAATTGGTAATGACTAGTTTTTATGTTTTAGTGTTATTTTGAGCATAAATGTGAAAAATGACTAATTCTGGATTATTTTACTGATTTTTACGTCAAGGGTATTTTTCTCATTTACCAAAACATATAATTCCAAATTTTCTGATTCAATTTTTTTAGAATCCTTATAATATTTTCTTCATTTTTTTCTTCTAGACCAGGAGATTATTCTGCCATCTAAATGGTCTGGAAATTAATTGAAGTTGGCCATTTTTTAGGGCGGACAACATGGACACCACCAACGTAACGGAACCCAAACCCGGGCTAAACACATCCAAATGAGGTGTTTCCACCTAGGATGGGACTAGGACATCTACGACCAACCATAAATGAAATTTGGTAAAGTTTTGAAGTCACTAAGGTGGAAATTAATCGACATACTTTTGGAGGAACCATCATGGATGTTTTGTCCAGAAACAGAAACTGAGAATTAAAAATTTATAACTCCTTCATCCAGTTACCAAATTATCTGAAATTTGGAGGATAGACAGCCAAGATATGTATTAACAACATTATTGAAGGGTTGAATGCATGAAGAGGTCATTTATGGGGTATACAATGCGCAATCTTTAAGGGGTATAATTCTGCCTATAAAAGGAGGCCCTCAACTCCTTCCCAAAGCATCCCATTCTCCATCCATTTCTTCAGGGAACCATGGAGGAGATATCCACTGAGGGAGGCCGACTAAAAATCTTCACATTTCAATTCATTTCTTTTTATTTTTTAGTTTTTAGTTGTAATTTAGATTTATAATAAAATTCACGCATTATTTTTGTGTCCACCCATCCACCCTATATTATTCTTCATCTTTTCTCCTTCTTTTCTTATTTTATTATTATCATATTATCCACTGTGACCTATTACCCTCAAATAAGAGGGGTTAACCCGAGACATGTCCTGGGAAAGGTATGTCGAAATTTAACTTATTCTATGCTTCAATTCTGATGTTTTATTAAGTTTGTGATGAGCAAGAGTGATGTGCACGGGTGTGGCGATCTTCCACCACGACACTGATCTAAAACTCCTTTCTATTCTTTTATTAAAAATTGTCCCTCCCTTCTACTAGATACAATCTCTTCATATGATGGAGTTGAGCACTTTAGTGGTTTAAATGACATATGATGGAGCCAGGTCTTGGAAGATGTCACACTGTCGATCAAGGTGTGCCATCAACATTGATTTTAGGAGGAAGTGAAGTTAATAATTCAAAATGAATTCAAGATTTCACACCAATAAATAAAAGAATAGTTATTCATGAATGAGATATCATAATTGAATTATCAAACTTAATTTAAATACAAACAAGGAGAATGATGAAACCCACAAACCAACCCATAAAGGCCATGTTCTTTCTCAATTAATTGCTTTTTGTCATTGCATGTTAGTTTTATCTTTTATTAAATTGCATTACATTCATAAATAAAAACAACCAAAAATAATTAGTTTAGTTAAATTAGATTAAGTAAGTAAAAAATTGAGAAATATACTCAAGTGAGATGAACCTGCTCAGCTTCTATGCTGTACTAGGAAAAATTAAATTTCTTTTTCCACACCCTACGACAGGCGTGCCTCAAAACTGGATCCTTTTTCGGAGAGCTAATCGGTTGTTTACTTTAATTTTTATAATTTCAAATTTTAGACTGTTTCCAGTATTTTTAAAAAAATATTTAAAAAAAAACTTTTTCAATGATGAATTCAAATTTACATTATTCTACATGGAACGACTACTCACAGGTGGAGGAGGAAGAACAAGACTACACTGAGGAGGCCCTCCAACGAAGAGCTGGTGCATTGATGATAATGGTCAAGCAGAAAGAAAGAGGCATATCAACATGGATCTCACTGGAAGATTTGATGGCCATAGTTGATGAACTCCTAACTGACTTAAAAAGATTCCAGGCCAAGAAGAAAGTTCCACTAGCCTTCCCAGATTTGACTGAAGACATCCAAGAAGTTGAGACCAAACTCAAAGTGGAGAAGCCTGAGTACCTACCTCCATCATGTGACGATCAACTCCAGAAGAAAATTTCAATATAATAAGAGATTCAAGTTGAACCAATTCAGGGAGATGATACATTCTTGAACTCAAATTCTTTTTATTTTGATGAAATCAATTTAGGTATAACTTCCAATTATTTTGAATTTTCAGAATCAGATGACACCTATTATTCCCAGGAGGATGAAGAGGCAAAAGAAGATTCACCTGTTGAGGAATCCCTTGAGAACCCTAAAGACAACGAATATTATATAGAGGGAGTACAAGAGAGAAGAAGAATGTAGCACAAGTAGCAACAAATGAAGAGGATGTTCCCTACTTCATCCTGCTCCCGCTATGAAAGATGTACCAAGTTATAAAGGGGGAGGATCTAGTATACTTTGTCTATGGAGTTCTCCTCAAGAAGAACAATGAACTTCAAGTTGGGAATAGCCACGTGTGGTGGTTTAAATCAAAGAAGCTTCATTCACCGACAGATTATGGATAAAAGCTGGTACTACCCTCTAGAGGCTGTAAAAGATGACAGGGCCCACTTGGGGGATCATACCAAGATTTATCTTTACATGATTTCTAGTAATTTAAATTTGAAATTCAGTATTAGAAAATATTCTGGCATGTGGCCCCTCCCTCTTTTAATTTCGAGCTTAAATGAAATGATCCTTGTGATTAATTGAGTAATTTTTATTTTGTCGGATCATGAAGTAAGAAAAAATCCCAGAGAATTAGAGGAATAGGAACAAATCATTATTTCAAAAGGGAGATCACTTTTTATGATTATCATTTAAACTCATTTCATTTTTTTGGACCAAAACATATTTTGAGGATTAATGAAAATTCTGATCACTTTTCACACATCAATTGATTTTGAAAGTGTTGAAATGGTTTTTGAAATAATGGATTTTAAATGACTGTTGATATGGATTCTTTTCCACTGAAATGGATTTTCAAGCATTTTAATGAGTTTGACTAATTTTTGAAATCCATTCCCATGAAACACTGACTCAAAATATTTTTCCAATCCTGTGAGGTATTCTGAACCACTTTTACATATTCTTCCTAGTACCCACACTTTCTTGAGGGGAACTTGAATTTTGTGTGAGAACCAAAATTTGTGGATATTCTCTTTTGATGCTTTGGATTTCATGGAATGTATTTGAAATGATTTAGGAATCTCTTTGGCTAGCCAAATTTTATCTTCAGACCCACCTTAACATTTATCCTTTGTAAGCCTTTAGATTCAATGAATTGTTTTATAGGTTTAATCCATTTTACAAGACAATTTTTCCTTACCTACCCGCACTTTTAGTATTTTTGAATTGATATATCAAGTTTGGGTGTTGGGGAAGGGCCTTTCATGTGAATTCATTGGGATGTGTGTCATTTATTGGTGATGTGAGGTGTGTGTCAATACTTTGGGTGGTGAACAATAAGATAATGGGTCATGTGTCGTCATTTCATTGTGCTTTATTTGTTTCATCCATTTATCCTTCCAAAAAATGGAGATAGCTTGAATTCATCATTATAAATTCCTTTATGAATCATGTACCTCCCAAAAATCAAGGGCATGAATTGTTAGTCATTCATTGTTTTCAATTTTCAGCTCATCCTCCATGAAAAAAAGAAAAATAAAATAAAGTTGTGCCTTTCTAGAGCTTTGGAAAAAATGAGAACCTATATGATATAATTCATTATAATAACTTCCTGGATCATGTCCCATATCATTAAAATGGGGTGGTGTTGTGTTTCACATTTTCAAGTGGGATTGAGTGAGGAATTTCTTGTGTTTTCACTTGATTTAATAATGCATTGTACTTAAAAGTCCAACCTCCTCTTACTAGCAGAGATATGGTCTAATATATTTCTTACTAGATTGATGCTAGAACACTTACTAAAGAGTTATGATGATTAGAGACCAGTAAAAATTTGGATTGAATACACTCTAGTGGATCATGAATGAGGAATATGTGGGTTCTAATTCCTATACCATGTTAGTGATGTTTGATGTTCCTCAGTCCCCACTAACCCTAGCTACATAGGGATTACCCATAGCGCATCTGATGTGATTTCAATTTCAATAGTTCAATATTTTTTCCTCATTTATAAAAACCATGTTTTAATATAATTTACTTTAATTTCATTTTGATATGTGTATGCATGATTTTGAACTATTTTGGGAATTTTTATGAAAAGAAATGGTATTCTAGGAAATGGAACTTGTTACTAGAATTTGAAAAGAATTGAAAACATTTTTAAGGATGACTTATTTTCATATTGGAATGCATTTATTTTCATTTTAAAGGAAAGAATACAGAATAGTTTATTCAGGAATGGTTTTTTAGTTTTAATACTCACACCTAATGCTTTATGTTTTAACATCAATTCATTATTCCCACTCTAGTTCTCTCGTGGAGTGAGTGTGATTCTTCAGTTTGCGGTGACCCATGTGGTCACATAGAGGTCTGTGTAGAAGTTTACATATTTATGTTATTTGAGTTTATTGTTGTTTTTCTATTTATATTTTGTTATTTAACTATTTTTCATTGGATAAATCAATCCCAAATACTTATTCATGATGGTTGGTATTATTTTCCTATCCCATAGGATTAAAAATTCCTCTCAGGCCTTCTCATGGGCTGGCATGGGTAAATAGTTTAAGGTTAACTAGAGTTAGTTCATGGAAAAATGGAATCAGAATAAGACATTTTTTTGGGGTGTTATGAAGCATAGACATTAGGAATTTCAACACCAGTGGGGAAGGTGTGGGAAGGACATCATGAACCCTTACTCGTCTTGAGCCTCATGTTTCTAGAGAATGTCCGAGATTTGAAAATTTTTATTTGGTTTGTGTGGATAGGGGATGAAAATTTATGTGAACCTTTTTTATGTGGTAAGATTTCATGGTGTAGAGACCCATGTGTAACCCGAGTTCAACATTCCAGATGCTTCCTAGCGTTCCAACTCGCTCGGGGCATGGTCTTATAATCCATGTTTCTAGGTAATGTGTAGCTAGATGTTCTATATTCATGGATTTTTTTATTTATGTTTTGGAATATTTTTGAATGTCTGGAGTGGATTTAAGAAAAGTCAATATTGTGTTTAAGAAAGGTGTCTTCAAATGGAAAAATAGTATTTGGAGTGAAAATGGTTTTTAAAATAAAAATAATTTTCAGGAATGATTTTCCATTATTGGAATATTGGGTTTGAAATGAAAAAATGAATTGTGTTTTTGAATTAATTTTGGTATTTTGGAAATATTTTTTTGGAATGCGAAATCAATGTTTATTGGGAATTTGAAATTTATTACTTTAATGATAAGTGGAGACTTGAAAATGGGCGTGTGTTTGGGAATTAGGTTGAATGATCTATTTTGGAAATAAGAAATGTTATGAATTGAACTTTGGTATTTATATGTTTGATCATATATATGGATGTAAACATGTGGAATGTGGATAATTGGTGGGATTTGTGGACCAATACTTGATCTAGAAGAAGGATTTATATATGTTAGACTCTACCAAATACCAATGGTGGGTATTTAATTTGTTTTGAATTCTGAAAAATGGTTTTCAAAATGGGATATTTCAATTTTTTAAAATGTTAGTGAGAAAATTTTTAGTGTTTTATTTTGGGGTTTGGAATCCTCTTTGAGGGTCTCTAGGTTTTGACATGTCAAAAATGAGTACAGAATAGTGATTATAGTATGGGTTTTGGATTGTGATTGAGGTTTGGAATTTGGGTTTATGATGCATTTTGATTTGGATTCATACTCTATGTTTTGGAGTATGCCAAAGAAAAATCATGTAAAGGAGTGTATTTTTAGACTCCAGGATGAATTACTGCATGATATGGTGATGTTCAGTTTCAGTAATCAGTGTTGGTCAACGTTTAGTACTTTGAACTTATCAAAACCAAGATGATGCGTGATTTTGGTGTAATTCTGAATAAGTGTCTTTTAGTATTCCCATGGATGACTCCACCCAGTCTCCGAATAGAGTGGTGGAGAAAAATATTTTCTTGAGTATGGACCACACCCAAGTCTTCTTCATTTTTCACCAAACATCGTTAGCAGAAAAACAGAGGGATGTATCATTCGTAGTGGATTTGGAAAAGATATTTCATTCATCATGGTCTCTTGGGTCATCAAAAAGGGGTTCTATAAGATTCAATACAGAAAAATAAGATTTATTTGGAGATAATAAACTTTATGTAATGGGGTAGGAGATGCTTCATGACATCATGGCCCCTGCCATAAGTCTCAGAGTGAAGCTTTTTTGCATAACTAGGAATCATTTGGTGTGGGTGACCTTCTACAATGTTTACCTCGGTGTGTATGAATGAGGAAAAACAAATTGAAAGAATATGTTGTGGCATGTGGGGATTGTAATTAATATGATAAGTGAACCTAGTTGGTAATAGATTATAGTGTGTTGGTAAGGGACCCAAGGTATTACTCAAGACCCATGCGGTTATATGATTAGGTTTATGGCCCACGGTTTCTCTCCGCTAATGCAATCTGGAAAATTTGAGTTTCTATTATCTGGATTCATATTATTTTATGGTTCTTTTTTGCTGTAGAACGTGTTGAGGACTTACTTACCTATTGTAGAATTCATTAATTTTGAAAGTTACTCTTTGGTTATATGAAGTACCGATGACATTTTTCTCTTGTAAGTTTTATGGTTGTGCCATATGGAAGTAAACCCTTGAAAGGTTTTCACTTTATGGACTATTTTTAGTGTTGGATGTTATTATTTTGGATATTATTTCATCTTATAAATATGTTGAATACTTGGTGGGTTCGATACACAATTTTGGGTTTCTTTTATTATCCCCACTTAGGGTGGGTGTTGGTTTGTGTTGGGATCCTATATGGGTTCATGTTGGTAGTTTTATAGATGGACCATGTTGGGAGTTCCATTGCTGGTCATGATAGTGGTGTTCTTATGGTGGGGAGAACCCTCTAATTATCCTGATGGTTACTCTTATTGTTCTTCGTTATAGGGCTAGTTGGATTTGAAATTTGCAGTTAAAATTTCACAAAAATATTTTTGGTTTCATTAGGCCTCATGTAGTTTCATGTTATGGTTTTATTCCTCATTCACCTGGGTGAAATTATTTTTGAAGAAAGTTAGTGTGGTGGGGATAATTTTCACACCTGATAACCATTTTTAATTATTTTTATCCTTTTATCAATGCTATGTATTTTAATTAATGTTTGAGTCATGTTCCTGGTGAATTATTTGAGTTTTAGAGTCTTTTGGTGGTTTTTGACCTTCTTCATGGTTTGAGAACAGGTTGGCTCAAAACATGCGGGGCTCAGTAGTGAACATTCACCCTTATCATGGAGAAATATAGTTGTCTCATTATTAGATGAAACCATGAGACAAACATGTGAAATGTCTCTATCAAATGACTGATCGGAGTCACACAGTTAGCACAGTGTTTCTCAACCCATTTGGTAAGCCCGTGGGAAGGTCCTTTCTCTCTACTACTGAGTGCATGGTTGGGACATGGTCTGGTGGACCATGCATCCAAATGGATCTATCTTCCCAAAGATAAAAAAATAAAATAAAATAAAATGAAAGGAAAATAAAATTGGATAAATATATAGTAAAATGAAAAGAAATTTTTTAATAATAATAACAGTATTATTATTACATTTATTAATATTATAATTATTATATTTATTATTATAAATATTATGTTTATTTTTATTTTATATTATGATATTTTTTAATCCCTTAAAGGGCGTTTCTTCCTCACCCATGAAAGCAGGCCCCTTCCCCTTCTCTAGACCATGCGAGTTTCCCCCTCTCTGTGTGCCCCCACCCTCCCCTCTGGCCAGTGTTCTTGGTCGATTATCCACCCATTTGTTTTGTGTGGTCCTCCAAAGTATGTCTATTATCCAGTCACCATCCATATTTTCTTGGTTTTTTCTCTGTTTAGAGCTTATGTTTTGGCTAAACCCAAACTCATGAGGGGTTTTTTATTTTGTTCAATTCTTAATGATTAGGGTACGTTGGGCCTATTAATACTAATTCTTACAACAGATAGTACTAGAAATGTTTTTTTAATTTATTTTCAATATGGTTTATTCATTTAATTTTCATTGGATCAATTTTAATTTAGGGGTTTTGTGGTTTAGGGGTCCCTATTATTTTTCTATACTATGTTGGACCTCGCTATGGTAGTTTCTAGTTTCCATTTCCAAAAGATATATAATTAAATATTTATCAGTAGGCATATATATACTAAATTTCCCCCATTATATATATATTTACACCTGGAGGTATAAATATATATTAGGTCTAGGTGTACTTATGTATATATATGAAAATGCTACATGTGTAAGGTAAAGGAACATATGTTTTTGTAAGAATATGTTTGAGGATCCCCTTATACATATTTGGCCATAAAAATTTGTAAACATGAACTATGTTTCCTTATATATATGTTAACACAGATATACGTCTAAAATGGATAAGAAAATTTGAGTGTTTATCCTAAAAAAGAGTCATGTTTATGGTAGGATCCCAATGAACATGCCTTCAACTTTAAATCCTCCATTTCAAAAGTGTTTTAAAAAAATTTAATATTAAATTTTATGTTTATTCTATAAAAAGAGATGTAGATTATTGGTGTTGTAATTTAATTTTATGTTTTACATTCACTTTCACGTTTTGACATATGTGTTCTTTATTAAAATATTCTTCCAAGCTTGTTTTAGAATTATGAAATTTTTTAATTCTTATAAGTGGTTTCCAAAATGGTTCTTAGTGTGTGATCGGTATTTTAGAAGATATTTTGTATGTGTGAAATAGTTTTTAAAGTTGAAATGAAATAAAAGGGGTTCAGGTGTGATTTTAATGAGAGGAAATTTCATGTTTTGATATGTTTATAAAAATGAATTGGTTTTGGTTTGAATTAAAGGTTATAGGGTGATTTCCTTTTTTAATGTGGTTTCTTTTAAAGTGTTGATCCATGTGATAATGTAGTGTTTGTTTGGAGTGTCATTTTTTATGATATTAATAGTGGGTTAAGAAAATTGGAAGCCTAGGTAACATGGTCAGAAGACTAATACTAATACGCTAGGAGTATTGGCAAGACCGATGCCAAGTTTCCCTAAGCTAGATTAATGAAACAACACTAACTAAACATAGATGATGATTAGAGAACAATAAAAATTTTGATTGACTCCTCACAAGTGGATCATCAACACTGATTATGTGGGTTATGGTTTCTATAACTTGTCACTAAGGTATGTAGATCCTAGCTCCCCACCAACCTAGCTACATATTGATGTCCCTTGGTGATTGTGATATGATTTCTATTTCAGTTGCTTCATACTAGTTTCCTCCTTTCTAGAAAGCATGTTTTAATATAACTCAATTTACTTCCATTTTTAATTTTCTATGCATTTTGTGGGTTAAAAGAGGACTTTTATTTGATTTAATAATAAATGAGGCTTAGACCCTAATTTTTTTTTAAAATTAGTCTTGATGAAAATTTAGACTTTTTACTTGAATTTGTAAATAATATAAAACAATATTTTCATAATGTATTATTTTAAAAAAACCATGTCTAGGTTTTCTTTTCAAATGTTGGAATATGGAATAGTTTATTTGGGAGCACCGAAAGATTTTCAATACATACACATATAGAATTATTTTTTTATCTTCTAGTGAAACTTCCTACTCTGGTTCGCTCATGGAGTGAGTGTGGTCCTACATTTGGAGATTATCCATGAGGTCACATGGAGGTATGTGTATAAGTTTGTTGTTTTCCTTAATTTTTTATTATTATTTAGTTTATATTTGATTACTTAACTATTTATCATAGGGTAAATCATTCCCAACTGTGTATTCTTGCTTCCCGATAGTAGATGCCAGCCCTGGAGGATTGGGAACACCACTTTGGATTTTTTGTGGGTTGACCTGTGTTACTGGTTCAAGGTTGACCCAAGTTGGTTAATGAAAATAATGAAGGTAATTCTTGAAAAAGTATTATGATCTATGTGGCTGATCAAAAAACTAATCAGTACGAGGAACCAATTATTTATTCTTGATATTTATCTTGTTAAGTTCCCAATAATCAATGTAAACATTTATTCAAATGTCTTTCATCTTAGTAGAATGAGAAATTTTACCCATGGTGGATCATTAAGGAATATGATTCCCTTATCAAGATTCTCCTTTAGTGGATTCTTCATTTTCTATTTCTCAATCAGTGTAATTATTTATTTAGTATTTGATGTATGTGTAGAACATTGTATGAGCTCTATTTATACGTCAAATCCATTATTTAATGCACATATATGAAATTATTCAAGAAATATATCATCATATCCCTATAAAAATATGAAAAAATTTAATGTTTGGTTCACCCCAACCATTTGAGATAATTATCCCTCATGAATTGGTAGTAAGTCCCAAATAAAAAAGTAATGTCCATTATATTTTCATATTTATTCTCATACTGATTTATGATCGTATAATGATTCAAAAGATCAAACATGCCTTCTCATATATGAAAATTAATTTGGGGTTTTATAAAGAGATCGTACCATTTCCCAATATTTGAAAAAATTCAATAAATGAGTGAAATGTTTGATTTATCGGAATAAAATTCCCAAAATATTCTATCATCAAGGAGTTAAATAATTTAGATACGATTACTTTTTAATTTAGAGTTTTTATTTATAAATCAACATTTAATCATTGAGATGTTGATTGGATAAACTAAATAAAATTTTTAGTTATAAAATTGATGGTCGATCTAGAATTAAATATAATATTTTTAGTTATAGAGTGGGAGGAATATTTATAATTATCCGTTTTGTTATAATGACCCACATCAATAATTACTCCAATCATTATAGTTTATAAATTTTAATGGATATTTGAGCTGTTGGTCTCATGGTTAAATTGTTCAAAGAATTAGATGATGATATAGGATTATCCCTGTCATGTAATCCTAAATATGTGTTTTCATACTTGATAAGAATCGCAAAGGGTAACTTGGATTGGCTATCTGTCATCACAAGATGCACTGGTCAGCCCGTGTGCTACTAACTAGATGGTGTACACAGACCGGTGAGCCAGTGGGGTGCGCTATACACCATTAAGGTGTTGTCTCTTTAGTTTTTTCATTGATCGACCCCGTAGTATTTTCTGTCATGTATTAATTTTTGAAGAGTCATTACTCCATAAAATAATCTCTTTCTCCCTCCATAAGATCTTCATGAACCCAGGTGGAGATAAGTGAGTTATGTAGGTGAATCCAGGAGAGATCCTTCATTCTGCATAACATTTTTTTCCTTATATCCGTGTCCCATACCCAATTATGTCCTTGAACAGTGTTAACAGGTTAGGTGCCACTAGCCTCAAGCATACATCCCCGAACACCAAAGGCTTCCGACTAGTAGTGAGGGTGTAAGAGGAATAGTGGGGAGGCAATAACCTCTAGAAATGATAATATAATACTGGTATGAGTATATAATTTAACATGAAGGGGAAATAAAGACCCATCATACATAGTATAGTCCCACCAAAAGGTGTAAAAACAATCAATATCATTAAATATTGTAATAAGTATTTTAATCCGAAGATGAAAAAAATAAATAACCTGCCAACATGTCACTTATATCCACAAAACAATAAAACAGAGCTTGTTAATCCAAGATGGGAATTACATGTCTATATAAACAACATGGTCACCCATGGTAGATCTCAATAAATATAGATATACAAGGAATGCTCATACAAAAAATAAACAAAAATAGAAATCTTCGACTAAGGTAATAAAAGATGGTCCCATCAAAATATTCATGCCAAAATACTACTATGATCCAGATCATGAAGCTAAACTTTTACATGAACACTAAAATATAATGTCTACATGGATCCCATAGGGCCTGTGTTGGGTGTGATAATGAGTCTCAATAGGATACCACCCAAACATTATTTCCTAACATAAGTTCTTAAGAATTTTTGTAATATGGAATCAAATAAAAGTAACAACTCATGCATTTTAAATAAATTCAAACTCCACTAGTGGCCAATAGACACCAGAGATATGTCACCTGCTTCAGCCAATGTCAGAAGTCTGAATAGGAAATCATCATTTGCCCATATCCTATGGTATACCAAGATATATAATTTCTTAGGAAATCCCCTAGGTTACACATACAATATTCAATCTGGAACCTCATTCCTCAAGACACCTTGTTCCTTAAAAAAATCCACTAACGTCCTGAAGGAATGCCTAAACATAGTAACAGATCACTCTGACCCCTTATCAAAATCACTTATCCAACCATGACCCAACATCCAGAGGAACAACAACACATGTCCTCAAATAAAAATCACTTTTGTAACACACCATAGTATCCTGTGAAATGATTATATCATTTCTCCCAAACCAATCCAGGCCCATGAACTCAATATATAGAACCTCATCGCCTCACTGATAGCCTCACTACTAACATATGAATGCTCCCCACCTTCCATGAGTACTTCTATATAAAGTACCCCCGATACATTTTCATAAGTCGCACTACTGGGGCAACTACCCACATGATTGGTAAAAAACACGTCATCATAGATTCTACCTTTGTGCACACGACTCAAGTTGGTGGTATGGTTATCAAATGTGAGTGGTAATCACCAAATAAATACTTATGCCCCATAAAATCTTGCACATCTCCCACCTATTCCCATGTTGCGCCAAACCGATGGACATACCATCCAAATATCATGGTCCATGCCCAAATTGATGACCTCACTACCACAACCAACTTTTAAGACAGCCCATTCTATTATCAATATTAGTTATGAAATCTGATCCATGCACAAATAAATGATCAAAATCCCCTCAATCCTGATGGCTGTGTGATTCGAATCTTATAAAGAGCCCATCAATAACCCATGTGACTCTATAATATATCACAAGAATATTATATAAATGATCCACTTTATAAAAAATCAATTAAAATTATTAAATTCTACAACTCACTTTTAAAAAGAAATTAAATTTAAAATAATTGAATTGACCAATCAAAAAAATCACAATTGTTCCATAAATAGAATGTAATTTATCAGGGTTTATTAACCAAACCAAAAAAAAATTAAGAAATAAATTTAAATGAATTTAATATCCCCGACCAAACCACCCAAGGAGATAAAGCCTCTATCTCGAACACGCTTGAGTGAAAAAGGGTCGTGCGATAAAATTTCATCCCTTAGGGCCACATGGTCATTTTGAAATGAAGAAACTAGTATATATTGGTCATCCTCAAAATTCCCAAAATCATGCTAAATGTGGTACCCCCAAAAGGACCAAAAACACAAGTTAAGGTCTGCACAATATACGGCATACATGTAGACGTAGACATATCCAATATCAAGTTCTAAAATAAATTGTATTTGAGGAGATATGAGTTTCCATTGACCACCCTAAAAAATAGTGATAAATGACTAAAATGTATTTATTTATCAATGTGATAAATGAATAACCAAAAATAGGATTGAGTGAGGTAGGAAAAACCAATATTATTCTATTAAAACAAATGATGACCAAAATGGATGACCAAAAAAGAAATAGATCACAACCCATGTCAGGAACAAAATGGAGCCTCCCATGTAGTTTTGTGCGACCAAGAAGGGAGAAGGAAGAGAAAATAATAGAAATATGGAAGAGATAAAAATTTAATATTTCCTATTTAATGGGGCCACATGTTTTAATAAGATTGTTTTCCAAATCGTGCGCAAACCATGCGAGGTACAACGATGTGCTACTGTCCAAAAGGTCTCCCTCGAATGAATTGCACGCAGTTTTCCACAACCATGAGTAAACTATGTGAGCCCCATTTTAAACTAATACAGATAACATCACACAGATACTTTTCCCACCCACATTGTTTAACAAAACTATTATCCATTTCAAAACTAGGTTGCACAATTACTTGGATGGGGCCACACAGTTTACCATAAAACTTGCATTCTAACTGGAAACTCCAAAACAAGCCTTTAGGTTTCTACTTCTAAAAATACCATTATGACACTCCCAAGTAACTGTCAAAGACTCTAGAATCATCCAATAATAGTATATAAATAATGAAATCCTATAATTGAGTTTCTTTGAATGGTAAAGAAATAGGAAAAGCCACTAATTGAAAAGATTCAAACAATAGAGGTTTTCTACCCAATTCAGAAACGTGGGATATTACAATCTCCTCACCTTAACATGGATCATCCATGAGTTATTAAACAATACTTGGAGATGGTACCAAATATACCAATCCCATTTGAAACTAACATGGACTACCCTGTCCCCAAGGGTATTGGAAAATTACATCAAAGGGATCCCCACCTTAGAAACTGCCTAACCTAGTCCATCTCGACCCAAAACAGAACTCATGAAACTGGTCCAAGGACAATTCCCATACCCAAGGTCCTATGTGATGAATCATCACTCTCTCACCTCATTATGTGCTTTCGTGCCATACAAGAAACCCATTGGAAACCCACACAACATCAGTTCTTACCTCGATCCCATGTCACATATGGAACTATGAGGGCCTACATCACCCCTGATGCTAAAATCAATCCCTATGCCTCACAAATAAGTCATGAACAAATCCACAATGGTGCCTAGATGTCTTTTAAATCAAGTAACTGCATCCATCGATTCCTCGATGCTAATAACCTCAGAATCATGCATCCATTGATGCTCAATCCTAAAACCAGGTGTCTCTAACTGCATATATATATATAACACATATAATATGAATACACATAATTAAACCACTTCTGTTCAATCCATTTAAAAAGAATGTGCACCTCTTGTACCAAACTGACAAGCCTAAAGAGGCCATTCCAAAACAAATATCTCTTTACAGTCAATTCTAAAAGAAAGTAAAAGCAATCATGGGAATGCCCGCAGTGTAACTATAACCATTTTTGGCTCACTGGTCTACTCATCCAACCACATCTCCATGGGGTGAACATGGCCTGAAGCTCAAATGATTGAGTCCTGACCACCTTTTGGAGTTGTACTAGTGATCGACCACAGACCCCATTGTGGGGTTCCACTTTCTCTTGCACGACCTTTGTGTGTAGATGATGTTTTATGAACCTCACCAGGCACAAATCGTGAACTGATCATAGAAACTAGAGTCTACTCATGAACCCGATTTCCTATTAATCAAGAAGGCTTCCTGCAAAACATCTCAAGAGTCCTAACCTAACAACATGCCCAAAAAACCATAGGAGGCCACACACATAGTGTTCCGAAATGTCCTGGCTGCCTCCATAGAAGGAAAACTGTAAAAGAACCACTATGAAGTAGTTTTCTCAATTTATTATCTTGACTACCTTGCTTGAACTGAACTCTACCACACCTCCTACCAATTGATTCATCACTACTAAAATCACTTGAAGTTGCCGATAGACTTGAGTAAGAGATATCCTTCAGGTGTTTCTAAACAATGAGCACCTGGTTCACCATTTAAATGAATTAGGACAACCAAAAAATGATTACCTACAACCCAATGGCATTATATAAACTAGACTCAAAGCACCACACCATCATGGTTTCATCACTCACTATGCCGAGCTCAAAGCAAGATAGCTCATTGAATGTCACTACATAGTTCATGATGGAAATTTCGCCACACAAATGGATTAAGAACTCCCATGAACATTTATCACTAAACATCTATAGGAATAAATTATCAAATAACCTGGCCTAAATGTCCATCGAGGATAGCCCCTCATTTTTGATAGACTAAACCTAGACATCCCACCAAATCTAAGTCGGTCCTCTAAGAATATAAATTTCCATATTCAACATCCTCCCCAGTGGCATTTCTAACTATTAAAAGATTATCTGCATTCTCTTGATCTAGTTTTCAGTAGCCTATAGACCAACCTTATCCTAAAACAACAGAATATGCTATTCCTAGAACGCTTTAGTGAGATAATCCATAGATGCCTCTACTCCATAGGGACTCTAGTTAATAACTAGGATCACCCAACCTCGTCTCACACGAGGATTCTTGTAAACCCCCACCCAAATGTTTTGAAATTTGGCATTTTACCTATCAATACCTAAACCTATACTGGAACCTTTCTCTGATACTCTACTTAATATTGAAGCTGGTCTGCATCACCATAAGAGGGCTAAAGCTAATCATTCTCTAAAGGCACTGAACCATCACCCTCTAGATGCTCCATCTGAGCCATCTATTAGAGACCCACTAATTACAATCAAATGGCCAGACAAACCATATATATATATATAATAGATATAGAATGTTGTAAAAGGTAGTGTATCCTCACTATACTTATTTTCCCTTATCAAAGCCATGCCACATGGAATCCTGAAATCACATCCTCTTTCTCGTCCCCGAAAGATCCATGTATCTATAGAACCTCGAGTTTTTCCCATCTTGACAACCATCATTTTCTAATACCAATGACCATGTCACCCAACCTGGTGATAAAAATCATCCCTTTCCATTTGATCTACCTTCTCAAATAAGATCCATCCCCATTTTCACCTCACAAACACACACAAATACATATATATATATATATAAGCATTTCATATCACATGCAATAATAAATTTCATACCATGACTTTTAAGACATCACATATAATCAATATATTTAACATTGGGACATGATTATTAAAAATTTGTAACATATTCATATGTTCCTAAACAATGAATAATCATGTATACATATCAAACACACCTTGTCATACTAGGAAAAGGGTCCATATTCTCATCCCTTACCTTACTAGGCAATGGTTTTCAAGTTATATGATTTAAAAAATCACATTCCAAGTATAATAATCGATGTGTAAATCCAACCAATGGTAAAATGAGAAACAAATAATAGAAATTCCCACCCATGGTAACATAGTTCGTCCCTCGTACATGGGTCTACAGTTATCGAAGCATGAATTGAAAAACATGTTCCAACCACCACTTAATCTCCACTATACCAATACCCAAATAGTATGACCAATTGAATAGAAAAGTAAGTATCGATCTCTTTATCATAAACCCAAAACATAAACTAAAGCCTAGTCAAGAATTCCATAATTCCACATATCAAATCACCGAATAAATTATCCATAGAAACAGTGATAACAGGCTTAGGGCCACTGGCCTTAGGATCCCCTCCCCAAATGAAAAAGGCTTCCAACAAGAAGCGGTGGTATAATCAGAATAGTGGGGAAGCAATACCCCAATGAAATTTTAATATTATACTAGTCTAAGTATATAATATAAAATTTTGTTGAAATAAATACCCTACAAACTCAAACCAGACCAACCAAAAGGGGAAGCATAATTAATATCAATAAACATCATAAGTAGTATATTAATCAAAATTAGTGTAAAATAAATAACATTCCATCATGACACTTCTAGCTACTAAATAATAAAACATAGCATGTTTATCCAGAATATGTCATTCTTGTCTATATACAAAAGTGGGTATCCCATGGAATACCTCAATAAATTCATATATATAAGGCACGATGGTATAAAAAAGAAACTAAAACCGAAAGCTCTGACTAAGGAGAGTCCTCAAGGTCCCACACCAATCTCTATTCCGAACGTCAACAATGATCCAGCTCATGGGGCTGAAACTTTACCAGAATGAAGAAAAATAAATTTTACATGAATCACGAAGGGTCCATGTGGGGTTTTATTGAACCCCCCATGATTTCATAGTATGTTTTCTCTTTAATATAATTCAGAAGCTTTCACAACAGACAACACCGAGTTCTAGCACACCATGACTTACCAAACTAGCCGTTCAAAAAGTGGTTATGAATAGTATTAATTTTTTTTTGAATTTTATATACTCCACATTATTTTAGAATCCATATTATGTGTGTTCTTAGACATAATATAAGAACAAATTCATTTTTCAGATAAAAGAAGCATTTTTTCAAAAAATGAAATTTTACCACCTTTTAAGGTGAACCTATTTTAAAACCAATATCTGAAACATTTATATTATTTTTAATGAAAATAAATTCTTCTTTATATGTGGGAAATATAATTTAGTTAGGAATGTTTTTTGGTAATTTTATGAATCCTTCATATTTTGATGAATAGGGAAAAATACTAAATTTTAATGGAAAACAACTTTGTTAATCGATGTAATTTATAGTGTTAAATTATGAATTTGAGTGGTTTTAAAGTATAGTTGGATTATATTTTTATCCTTCATTATAATGTATGTTTTTGGATATAATTTTACATTTAAATTGTAAGTAAAAACATGTCAATATTTTGATAGATTTTACTTCTTAAAAATCTGCTTTCTGGTTTTGACAATGGGAATTAATTAATGAAACCGATATGTTTGGAATTTGGTAAAATAAACATAATTTTTGTATTCAGAATACCAAAATTAGTTAAGGTTTAATTGTTGGTTTTTTTTTCTGAAAACATTCAATTATTTATGAATAGTTACAAACACTGCGTTATTATTTAAAACAGACTTATTTAAATAACTAATATTTTTATTTAAATATTTATTAATGTCAATATAGATACATAATACCTATATTAGTTCAATTTAATTAATTGGAATCATTTTATAATAATATTATATGTATAATATTTTATTGAATTTTTTTAATGTCTTTACCCACCTTCTATGCACATTAGCATATTTGCATAAATCATAAATTTACCACTTCTATGAATTTAATATAAAAAACCTGAGAGACAATATTGACATCAGTAAGTAATATATGGTTCAATAGGATGGAAATAATTGTTGGGGAATAGTAACCTTTGAATTTTATTAACCACTGTTAATGGTAAATTGGGTAATTAAATTTAAAAATGATATTATATTTACCCTAAACAAGTCCTAATTCTATTGGATAAGTGAATTTACACCAATATCATCCTTAAGAATAAAATATGATACTTTTGGACCACTTTGATTAGATTAGGACACTTATTTTTTTATAGAAGTGTTAAAAGTGTTAAATTTAATGATTAATAACTAATTTTTTTTTAATATATGGTTATACATAAGATAAGTTAAATTGTAAATATTAATTAGAAATAAAAAAATATTTCATACATCATGGTATTTTATTTTTAGTTTATAATTATTAAATAATTAAATATATTTATGACACAATGATGATGAATTAATTACCTTATTAATGAAAGATTAAAATAATTGTTGGTTAATGTGACACGTTACGGTTTATTTAATGTATTTTTTTGAATTAATCACGTTTTTTTGACTTTCACAAAAACCAAATACTAAATAGTGTCAAAAATGACATAAATGAGTTTTTAAAACAAATTCTATATTATTAAATGATATAATATTCCTAAAAACCTATGTTTCGGCCAAAGGACTTATATAATTATAGATATATCATTAATGAACCACTTTAGTATCTCTTGGCATTTCATATTATGTTTCTTAACCATGTAATATAAAAATAAAAGAAGACATTGTAAAAGATAATCTATTTAACTAAGAGTTAAATCTAAAATATAAGGTTAATATGGTGACCTAAACTGGTCTAAAACCAATTGGTTGATACGATTTCATTCTATACCTGCCTTATCCTTTAAAAAATTCATTTTGATCCATTATAATCCAAAAATTATTTTATAATAAAATAATATTTCACTCTTTTTTCAAAAGTGACCGGCACCTCTCTTATAAAAGGGTCCTTTCCCTTATCTCAAAATCACACCTCCAAGGACATTTTTCTACTCCAAAAACTACTCAAAGATCCTCCCAAATACCATAAATTCAACCAATAGGCCTTAATTTGATCAGAATCCAACTTAAGGAGCCCTTTTGATCAATCCAAAAGGAAGAACCCAAAAAAGCCGTAATTACTTCATCACCTCTTTCAATGTTCTTTTCTTCTTATATTTCATAATTATTTGATTTTTTCCATTATAAAATAATAACTACAGTACCATATAAATATTTAGATGTTATTATAAATATATTACCGCCATATTCATTATTCAATCCATCCTATGAATGATAAAGTCACCATATGTGCGTATATATGGCTTACCGTCTCCGTATCAGGCTGTAATTTGTTATTCAACACTTCATTATTTGTATGGGTATAATAATGATAATAATTGATTTAAACAATAAATATAACAATTTAATTATTATTCATATATAATATACCATCCAATTACATACAATTTCACAATCTATAGAATGATATCGTCACTTGTTTGTTCATATGGCTTACCATCTCCATGAAGCGATGTGATTCATTTACATCTTCACCATTTAATGATGATTATAAAAATAAATATTATTAATAAGTATGTAACATATTCCAAAATAATAATAATTGGTATATATTTATACATATATGTATTTACATATAACTCGTTCACTTACTTCTGTTTAATACGACAAGAAAATGGAAACCGTATTTATGCGTACATACAACCTAACATCTCCATAAATAGTGTTTTACATTTCATACATCTTTCTATTGTACATATTTATATTATGAAAATATATGATAAATAAAACATTTTTAATATTCTTGAAGAAATTAAATCATTATATAAGTTATATGATCAATAATAACAAGTTAAAACCTGTACGATTGAGAGAGCGATTATTACCCAAAATATTATTCTAACATAGAAATTATTATTAAATTGGTAGTATAAAGACATAAATGAAAAAATATTGATATCATAAACATCAATATGGTTCTAGTATAATTTAACAATATACTATGGTCATTATACAAGAGGTTAAACATACCCTCAACTAAAGGAAAGTACAAGGTACAAGTTATATTCTCAATCTAATTATTTTCTGTGATTGTTTATCTGTAAGTATCTATTGAGAAATATTTATCATCCATATCCATGTAAATTAAATTGTTTTAAAAAGGAATATTTTAAGTTTTTATGGAAGAGACCCATTAACTAGATCATCATTTTAAATGTTTTTTAATGACTTATTTTTGTAAATCATTGAATTAATGTCCATGTTTTTAAAATTATTTTAAGGATTTATTTACATAGACATGATTTTTTTATAGTGTTAATTTACTTCAAACGTTTCAAATTGGAATGGGACACTTGGATTCAAAAACCACTTTTGAAGTAATTCTTTTAAAAATTGTGTGACTTTTAAATGATTCCTTGAAAAAGTGTATTTCTCTCATAGAGTTTTGTTGATTATTTTAACTATGACAACATTCTTTATTGGATGTTATTCTTGATTGGGGTTGATTTACTATAACACAATCATCCATATTATATTGAATGAGTTATGATATGTTGGACTATATAAGTACTATTTATATACCATTTATGGTTTATGTTTAAATTATTAACATTTAATATGCTAGTTTTAATACGAATGTTTATGTTATCAATTAATATTTTCATATGAGGAAGGTATTGGATGTAGTATGTGACGTGTGGATCCCTCTATAGCTCCTCAATGCATCGGTTGGTCTCCTGAGATAAACTAGTGTCTTTGAAAAAGGCCTTGAAAAATATTATTTGTATTCTTGGCATGAGGCCTTGACTATGTCGTTATGATGTTCAACATTATTAATTCCATCATTATGAAATTAGCTATTGATATTACATGTTATTGTTCAACTAGTAGAATATCCATGTTAATAAGTAATTAGAATTATTTGACTTATCTTTTATATATTATGATGAATTATATATTTAAAAGGATTTTTTTTGTCGTATATATTTCGTTAAATGTTTATGATTATTTAAGATAGTTTCTGCTATATTGATATCCTTACTGAGCAAATGAGCTCACCCCATTCTTATGTTTTATTTTTCCTAGGATTCAAAGAAGTGTATTATGATTGATATAAAGGGTTAAGCTCGGGAAAAAAGCTGTTCTCAAAGGAATATTTTTGTTTGGGTTTATTTTAGAAATTTTAATGCAACATTATTTTATGTAATATATTTTCCAAGGCTGCTAAACTGATCTGTCATCTGATACTTGATTCTTAGTAATCATGCCAATGTATTAAAATAATGAACTGACTCATTGAAACTGGTGTCGGATGTTACGGATGGTATCAATGGATGTTTAGAAAAGACCTTGGAAATAGATTCAGATAAACTATGATTTTGAATCAATACCCTAAGATAGAATTTGTTGATTAGTGTAGATGAACATCCTAGAATTTTTTTAATGTTGTGATTTTTTTAAATTTCCAAAAATACATCCCTGTCTGGATTAGAGGAGGTACATTAGGCTGTTGAATAGATGTAACTAGGAGTGAAAACTCTGACAAGGAGTTTCGGGCTTGAAATGGGGTATCCTGGTACACGACAACGGGACATGCTGCACTCTTAGTTACAGCACATCTGCGGGATATGATTAGGATAATTCTTATTTTCTTTACAAACCATTATGTCGGATTTATTTGTAAATATCTCCTCAAAGAAAACATTTTTTATGAGTATGGATTATATGAATAAACTGTTCAATTTATTATAGGTATTTTACAATTTTGGAATTATGCATTGTGATTCATAAACTAACGTAGTGTATGCCCTTGTTTTGAAATGGTTCCCATTTAAAAGAATGAGGACTCCTACAATATTAATGATCCAAAGAGTAAAATGGATCATATCATTCATGGTCTTAAGACAAAATTTAGAATGGAAATAGTCTCCCACATATTCTATTCATATGAATAAAAATATCATGTGTTAATAATACAAGTAAAGAATTATCTGTGTCTTATGGATTTGAAGGGAAGCGAGAGAAGAAAAGGATGGTAGAGGGAAAGTTAGATAACGGGAAGTAGGGAATGAAGGATTTTACCATATGTGATAACTTTGTAATGAATCAACTTGGTTAATTCTTGAAGGAAATGGGAGTTTGTTATAAGTGTGGAGAAAAAGGACACCATGTATGTGATTTCAAGGGGAATAAAAAGGATTCAAAAGCACAATGATTCATCTAAATTGAGTTGGGACACTACGCGAATCGATATCCAAATCATCATATTATACCACAAATGATGTTGTTGGATAATAATAAAGTTATGATTGCAAGTTAATTTTTTTTGAAAAATACATGGTTGAAGGAAAGAGAAACATTAATATGTTCATAATACTAATGTATTGATTATGGAATAATATATGATTGATTTTGATAAATTATATTGGTTATTATTGATTACCTTGGAACTAATCAATGGTTTTTTATTACATCATTGTTGGAGGTTATAATTTTTTTAGATATAAAGTGTATATCCAGTATTCTATGTTTTTCCTAAGGAATAAGGTAGTACATACCTTTTCAAATATAGATTTCTGGTAATTTATTTTATTACCACATTTTAAGAGAATACACGATGATGGTATTCACATGTATATTATGTGACCTTACATATAAATTTTGGACTGTGAGTTCAGAAAAAATAATTGTGGATAATTCTAAATGTTGGAATAGATTAATATTGACATTGGATACTATTGTTAAAGATAAATTATTTCATAAGATTATTTATGGATTGTTTTAAAAAGGACAAACCAACGGTTAGGAAACAACCCATCGCGTCCGGAAAGGCCACGAGACTTGAACTCACAACCGAATGGTGACGAGGGTGCATCACATACAACTGGCCTATGTGATCTCCTTGATTATATAATGTAATTTTTAAATGTTCTGATATATGAATTATAAATTCATTTTTTTGGAACCCTATACGATTATGAAAAATAGAACATTTTTGAGTTCTATTATCTTTTAGTGTGAATGAGGAGATTGTGGTTGAAAATTGTTAATGATGGAACTCTACTTGCCTTGTATTTTTTTCCTATTCTATGATGAAATTAATTCTTAAACCTTAGGAAAGGATCTCAGAACCAAAAATTTGTTATCCTGAATCCTATTGTTTTGTTGAACCGATTATATTTTAACTCATCATAAATTTATGGATTTGAGGCCCTCAATTGCCCATTTATTGTTCACGTGTTTGTGATTAATGACCTCAATCACACCCTGTGAATATATATGTTTTTCCTCTAATTTTGTGTCTATAATATCCAAAAATGTTCTCATTTTCTAAACCCTAATTTTGGTGGTGAGTTTCTCATTTACATTTCCCTCTTGTTAAGGATAAATTTTATTAATCCTATTTTTATATGAGTTTTACACAAATGAATTTTATATTTTAAACCTTTTATTTTTGAAGAACAATTTCAAACTGTAAGGAGGAAATTTATTGAAGGAGGGGAGAATGTATCACCCCAATATTTCATAGTAAGTTTTCTCTTTAATGTAATTCATTAGCTTGTGTCACAAGCAACAACGAGTTCAAGCGCAACACGACTTACCAAACTAGTCGTTTAAAATGTGATTATGGATAGTATTAACTGCATTTTGAATCTTATATTATTCACATAATTTTATAATCAATATTATGTGTTTCTTAACCATAATATAAGAACATGTTCATTTTTTTAGATAAAAGAAGTATTTAAAAAAAATTCAATTTTACTACTTTTTAAATGCGATCCTTTTAGAAATCCAATATATGAAACTTTTATTTTAAATTTAATGAAATTAAATTCTACTTTAGAATCAGGACATCCAAATTTAATTTGGATAAAATTTTGGTTCTTTTTGATTAACTTTCATATTTTGATGAATACTGAAAAATAATAAATTTTTATTGAAAAGAACTTTTTTAATAAAAAAAAATTATTGTGTTAAGTTATGAATTTCAGGGGCTTTAAAGTATAATTAGAATATATTTTTATCATTTAATATAATGTTGTTTGTTGGATATAATTTAACATTTATATTGTATATAAACACATTCCAATATTTTCATAGTTTTTACTTCTTAAAAACACGTTTTATGGTTTTGAAAATGGGAATTAATTAATGAATCTCATATGTTTTGATTTTGGTACGATACAAATAATTTTTGGATTTATAATATCAAAACTAACATAGGGTGAATTTTTGGTATTTTTCTGAAAACTTTCAATTTTTGATAAATAATGAAAAACACAGTGTTATTGTTTAAAACTGAATTTTAATTAAATAATTATTATTTTTACTTAAATTTATTTTAAATTGAAATTAGATACATAGTAACCATATTATTTCAATTTAATTTATTAGAATAATTTTATAATAAGATTATATGTATAAAATTTTATTGAATTTTTTAACGTCTTTTACCCACCTTCTAGGCCCAGTAGAAAATTTGGATAAAACATAATTTTACCACTTCTGTGAACTGAATTTATAAAAATCTAAGAGACATGATTGACATCAGTATGTAAAATTTGGTTCAATAGGATGAAAATATTTTTTTGTGAATAGTAACTTTGGAATTTTATTCATTGCGGTTAAAAGTAAATATAGTAATTAAAGGTGAAATTGATATTATAATTCTCATAACACATGTTCTAATTCTGTTGGATAAGTGTATTTCAACCAGAATCAAACTTAGTAATGAAATATGATCATTTTGGTGCACATGGATTAAGTTAGGGCATTTATTGTTATTTTTATTTAAATAACAGTTAAACGTGTAAAATTAAATGTTTAATAAATATACCATTTTTAATATAAGGTTATACATAAGATAATTTCAACTATAAATATTAATTAGAAAAAAAATTCCTACATCAGGGTATTTTATTTATAAATTTTTTATCATTATATAATTAAATTTATTTATGATAAAATGATGAGGCAGTAATTACCTTATTGATGAAAGACTAAAATAATTAATTTATAAAAATAAAAAAAAAAGAAATTGCGTCTTTTGATGCATTACACAAATTTTCTATGTTAATATGACATGTTATGGTTGATTTAATGTATTTTATTTGAAGTAAAAATGTTTGTTTTCATTTTCACAAAAAATGAAATACTAAACAGTGTAAAACATGTACATAAATAAGTGTTTAAGACAAATACTATATTATTAGATGATATAATTTTCTTAAAAATTTAGGGTTTGGATAAAGGACTTAAATAATGATAGATATGTTATTAGTGAACCACTTGAGGTTCTGTTGGAATTTTATAGTTGGTTTATTAACCATGTAATATAAGAATAAAAGAAGACAATTTAAGAGTTAATCTATTTAACTAAGAGTGAAATCTAAAATACATGGTTAATATGGAGACCTAAAGTTGTCTAAAACATATTTTTTAAGATGATTTAAACCCTTCCTCTCCTCATCCTCGAAATAAATCCACCTGCAGCCACTAAAAACCAAAAAGAAATTTATAATAAAATAATATTCCAAGCTTTTCTAAAGTGACCCTCACGTCTCTTATAAAAGGGTACTTCTCCTTATCTCAAATTCACACATCTAGAACAATTTGGATGGGGCTAAACAAGGCCAAATATCATCCCAACTACCCTCTCTTCCACCTAGAGGCCTTAATTTGATCATAATACAACATAATGATCCCTATTGATCAAATAAAAAGGAAGAATGCGATGAAGAGTTAATTACTTCATCACCTCTTTCAATGTTCATTTCTTCTTCTACTTCCTCTTTTTTTTGATTTTTTCCATACTAAAATAATAAATCATGTAAATTCTAAATAATGATATGTTATAACAAATATGGTACAAACATATTCATTATTCAATCCATCCTATGAATGACAAAGTCACCATACGTGCGTATGTATGACTTACCGTCTCTGCGTCGTGGTGTAGTTTGTTATTCAACAAATCATTATTTGGATGGGTATAATAATGAGTATAGTTTATGTAAATAAATAGTATAACATTTTAATTATTATTTATATATAATATACCTTCCAATAACATACAATTTCACCCTCAATATAATGATATCATCACTCGTGCGTACATATGGATTACTGTCTCGACGACGCGTTGAGATTCATTTTCACGTTCACCATTCAATGATGATTATAAAAATACATATTATTAAAAAGTATGTAATATATGACATAATAATACTACAAGATATATATATATATATATATATACATGTATCTCATTCACTTACTTCTGTTCAATACGATATGAAAACAGAAACAACATTTATGCGTACGTACGGCCTACCGCCTCCATAACCGGTGTTTTCCATTTAATATATCGATGTATTGTAAACATTTATATTCTGAAAATATAAGATACATAAATAATTTTTTTATATTCTGGATTCAATTCAATAATTACATATGTGATACGATCCGGAATAACATGTTATAACATTTATGATAGAGAAAGAAATTATTACACAAAATATTATTTTTGCATGGAAATTTATATTAATTGGGTATTATAATCCATAAATGAATAATTTATGATATCATAAATATGAATTTGGTCCTAGTAGAATTTAATAACATACTATGGTCATTATACATGAGGTTAAACATACCCTCGACCAAACGAATGTGTACGGTAAGGGTTATTTCCTCAATATCATTATTATATGAGATTGTTTGTCTATATGTATCTATCGGGACATATTTATCATCCCTGTATTTGATTCATTAAAATGTTTTAAAAATGAATATTTTATTTTTTTTATGAAATGGATTGTTTAACTAGATCATCATTTTAAATGTTTTTTAACGATTTTTTTTCTAAATCTTGTAATTAATGTCTATGTATGCAAAATGATTTTAATGACTTATTTACATAGAAATGATTTTTTTAAAGTGTTAATTTATTTCAATATTTTCAAAGTGTTATGGGATACTTTTATTAAAAAATCCCTTTTAAATGAATTACTTTATAAATTTTGCGACTTTTAAATTATTTCTTGAAAATGATTATTTCTCTCAATGAGTGTTATTGATTATTTTTAACTATGTCAACATCCAGTATTCGATATTATTATTTATTGAGGTTGATTTACTATAATAAAATCTTCCATATTGTGTGGAATGACATATGATATAATTGATTGTGGATTGCTATTTTTATACAATTCATAGTTTATGGGTAAATTATTAACATTTCATATGCAATTTTTAATATGAATGTTTATGTTATCTTTCAACTTTTCATATGAGGAATGCATTGTTCTTAATAAGTGATGGGTGGATCCCTCTATAGCTACTCAATGAATCAGTTGGTATTAGGAGACCATCAAGTGTGTTGGCACATTTCCTTGAGAAATTCTTATTCGTAATCTTCGAACGTGGCATTGACTATGTGGTTATGAAGTCCGACATTATGCATTCCATCCTTATGAAATTAGATATTGATATAACAGGTGAATATACGACTAGTAGAATATCCATCTGAATAATTAAATGACATTATTTTATTTATCTATTCCATATAATGTTGAAATTTAAGTTTAAAAGGTGTTTGATTTATTCTTATACATTCCCTTAAATTTTTATCTTTATTTATGATAGTTTCTGCTGTATTGTTATCCTTACAATGCATCTGAGCTCACCCCTTTTTTATGTTTTATTTTTCCCAATATGAAATGAAGATTATTTTGATTGATATGCAGGTTTAGGCGTGGGAAAAAATGGCATTTCAGAGGATTATTTATGTTATGTTTTATTTTATAAATTTTAATGTAACGTTCATTTATATAATATATTTTCCTAGACTACTAAATTAATTGATCCTTGAAGACTTGATTCATTGTAATCAGTCTAATGTATTAAAATAATGCACCAACTCTGGGAAACGGGTGTCGGGGCGTTACATTGACAATGAGTATCAATAAGATACAACCAACTGGTTCATACCTTACATAAGTGTTTAATATGTTTTTTAATATGTTATCAATTAAAAGCAACAGATCAGGAATTTTAAATAAATATAAATAAAAATGGTGCACAATAATGACCATAGAGATGTCAACATCTTCGTCCAATGCCGAAAGTCTGAATAAGAAAGGTTACTTAGACCATGACCTAAGGTATCCCCTATTATTGAGAAACCAATGGGAACCTTTAGCTTCCACCTAACATAATCAACCCATAACCTCTTTCCTACTAATACCACATGTCTCTAATAGGTCTACTGAAATCCAAAAACCAAACAAAAAACATAATAATCAGTCCCATAGAAACCTTTTCGAATGAAATCGTCATTCAATGCAATGACATCCATAGGAACATAGACAACTTTACTCAAATAAAATTCATTATTAGATTACCACACAAAATAATAAGAAATTTATGTATCCATTCTCCCAAATCATTCTAGACCCACAAACTCAATAAGTGGAGCCTCATCCCTCATATGATAGCCTCATGTCTCTAAACCAAAGGTTCCTCTCTTTCTATATGGAATTATGTGGAAATAACCCCAACACATTTCCATAAGCCTCACAAACAGGGGTCTCTACCCACACGATTGGTCAAAATAATCTCATATAGGAGTCATCATATATGCACATGAATCAATTTAGAGATTTGGAAATCACAGGTGAGTGAAAATAAACAAATAAATACATGAGAAAAATTAACTCTAGGACAATGTTTCTCTATCACCATGTCACCGACAACTGATGGTCATGCCAACAAAATCACACGGTCCATTCCCAACATGACGACCTCATCACCTCAATTGGCATTCGTGATTCCCAACCATGTTATCAATATCACTCATGAAATCTGGGCCAATCCTACCAGATGATCAAAATCACTTCAATCCTATTGGTCAGGCCATCCTAATCACAACCTGATCCCTTAAAGTCTCCATGGACCTTTTTAGTATATCACATGCATCAAATATAATTGATTCACTTAAAAAACAATTTAATCAAGATGATTGAATTTTAAAACTCATTGTAAACAAGAAATTCAATTTAAAAAAAATTAATTTCTCAATATAAAAAACGTTAGTTCAATATAGAGGACATGAATGCCTCATATTCAAATAACTAAACCAAACTAATTTCAAAAAATCAATTTAACTAAATTTAACACCCCCGACCAATCCACCTAAGGAGTGAAGTCCTCTAAATTGTCCTGGTCGAGGCACCATTTATGGTTAGAATATAATTTAGATATGAGGCAACATGTATAATTTGGCCTCACTTAATTTTTTAAAAATAGAACTAAAATATGTTCCCCCAAAATGACTACGAAGACACTAAGTAAGTCATGAACCACCTACCCTAAACTCAAAGACATTGTCACAATCAATATCAAGCTCTAACTAAAAACTTACTAGAAGAGATATGAGTTTCCATCGAGCACCCCAAAAATATGGAGAACTAGATCAAATGGATTTTTTGATCTGTGAGGTGAAAGAAAAATGAATAAGATGCTTGCATTAGGTAAGAATTTTCGATATAGTTCAATTACACGTGACAGAGACCAAAACAGATTAATGACAAAGAATATGGAAAAAAACCCATGTGAGGAATAAAATGGAGACTCCCATGATGTTGTGTGTGACCAAAAATATAGAAATAAGAGAAAATAAGAAAAATAGGTAATAGTGAAAAAACCCAATTTTCATATTTAATGGTTCCACATGGTTTTCTAGATAGTGCACAAATTGTGCGAGATACAAGGTTAATCCACTTCCCAAAAGGACTCTCTCACAAATCATGTGAATTGTATTCCTTAACCATGCACAAACCATGCTGATTCCCTCAACTAGTACTACAGAGAACCTCACATTTTCATGTGGCCTTCCTACATTATTTACCTAAATAATGATATATTTCAAAAAAGTTTCATACAATTACCTATAAGGTTCTACACCTTTTACCCCAAACTCTTCACCCTGACCTTCTACATCAAAATAGACCTTAGGACCTCTAATACTCCAAAAAGATTTCTAAAACTCCCAAGGAACTCTCCAATCCACTTGACTAATATAATTACATGATATGAAGATTACATAAATCTAGTAATTGAGTTTTAATGAATTAATAATAAAAAGTCCTAACCACTAGTAGAAAATTTCATAATAAGAATGTTTTTCGACCAGATTCAATAACCTGGGAAATTAAATTATTAATCCTTCTTTGTAAGGGGATTATTGCATCATTCATCATGGATGATCCAATTATTAAGTAATGTCCCTTACAATCAATTAATGTATAAATTACACATGAACCCTATTCTACATAATCGTCTTGATCATGACTTGATTCTTAGTATGATCTCAGTTAGAGAATTAAATGAAAATTACATCAGGTTATGATGGAATTTTCTGAGAATGATAGAGCTATAGATCAATATATATTGATCATATCCTATCATAATAAGCTCATTTTATTGATGGATATTTTTTTGAATATATTTCCCTTAGTGATCTCTTCAACGGTATTTGAAAAATTGAGTTCAATGGACCATTGGACGATGGAATAGATTTTGGGATTTTTCTCTTCTCAGAATGAAGAGTGTGTTGGGAGTGGAAGTAATCTGTTTGAAAACTTTGAGACTAAGGTATCTCTATTGTTTGAATTATTTTAAGTAGTTTTTATTTTAATTATATTTAAATTTTATCTAGCTTATTGTTTCCTGAATAATAGTTTTCCCAGAATAAATTCTTAATCATGTTATGGACCAAAAATGGATAGTTTTTTAGTCTTAAAAAGGCGGTAAGAACTGATAAATCCATCAATAAGAATTCATTTTGTGATAAAATGTGATTATCCTTCCAGTCATTAGATGAATTATAATTATTTATAAATATTTAATTTGTAAATCGTAAACATGAGGTAGATCATTATGGTGATTGATTGAGGTTTAATGGACTTGGGTTGACTCAAAAAAAGTTTTTAGGCTTTATTTTGTGGTGATTTGACTCTGTTGGAGTTTGGTATTCCCATATACTCAACCATATTGTGTTATATATCGTATAATATAATGTAATATAAATTTAGAATCATTTGGAGAATAACAATCAAATTCATAATGGTATATAAATAAAAAATAATGGTTAATTAATTATTGATTATTAATTAATAATTAATTAAATAACCCTAGATAAAATAATTGGAAACTACTATAAGGGACCTGAAATATCCTTGTGTAGTTGATTAAGGATGAACAGTGATGTTAGTGGAATGATCACTAAAGCGAAGCTCATGTGAGAATGTATGATGGTTTATACCATGATTGTGATCCAGTAAAAAAACAATGTTTTCCCTTCAAAAAATGTGTATCTAATAAGACTTATGATGATATTACTTCCTCTCTTCATATTTATACCCTTATTTCCTTGATGTGAAAAATTTTTCGTCACTGCTTGTTTGGTGATGCCTATTTGTGATTGCTTGTGGGTATGTGTGTATCTATGAGACCCATAAAGGATGCCGCATTCATTGATTTTTTATATAGTATTATGTTATTAAATGTTTTAATATGACCACAAACTATATTTATTAGAATGATATTATTATGATTATGTTCTATGCTTTAACATGTTTTTATCAACCTTATTTAATGGTTTTTTCATTCATTTAGAGGTATTATCTTAGTACTCATATCCAATGGAAACTCATGTATGACTACTCCTTAGAGGACGAGTGTGCAAGATATGCAGTTCAAAAAATATGGACCCATACATAGGGAACAAGAATGAGTTACATATGTTCTATCCTAAAACTCGATTCCTTGTAGATGTTGATAATCATACATGAATTTTATGACTTATAAATACCGTGTAGTTGTTCACTAGTCATCCATGTGGCCTTTACTAGGAGTCAATTCATTAAGGATACCATGTAAGTTGTTCACCATCCTTATTTCTCGTTAATGAGCATTTGGAGTGACTTTTTATTATTCTTCTGGTATGTAGTTGATGTAGGTATGACCGAGGTTATTTGGTAGCTTGGTAAGCACACCCCTTCTCAACATATGGGTGTTGTTTTCTTGTTTTTACATTATATATTATTTTTTATGTGTGTGTAATCAATTTTTACCTTTTTTTACTATACACTGGTCTTATCACATGAACATTGACTGCATATTTTATCAGTTGGGTACTGGGACACATTATAGGGTCCTACATATTTGTACTCACACTATGATCTAGAAGACATGAAACTTGGGTATCAAGGTAACCCTCACTTGTTTCATGCACATGTTGGGATGATGCATAACCTTGATCATATAGAGAGATATCTCACCATGAGTCTATAGAGTGTGATGAGGCATGTCTTGGACTTGTGTGTAGATCCCCTTAATTGTTTTCTTTTATTTATTTGTATATATGACCATCCTATTGGGTGATTAGTGTCTTATATTTATGTTTGATCATTTGGGTATATTGTTTACGTATTAATTCATTACTGATGACATGGTATTTTTTCCATACGCCTATTATATTCTATTTACAATCTTCGTTACATATTTATCACATTTTACTCTAATTGAGGGAATATTCTTACCATCATACTACCTTAGACCCACACATCATATCAGTAGCCATTAGTGTTTGGGGAGGAATTATTGAGGTCATATGGAACTCCATTTCAATTTCATTGATTCAAGATGGGTTGTTAAAAAATGCTATTTGAGCATCTTGTTTTCCAATTTTTGTGGGTTGGTAAATAGGAAAATAGAATTTATCTAAGATTATGATGAAACTTGACACAATGCACCATGAAAATGTTTCTAGAGGAATGTCCATGTTACTTTATATAATTGTGTGTGATGTTGTGGTGATTTTATTTCACATGACTCGAAATAATAGGATTTTAAGATATGTTATTTAATATGGTATTTACTCATTGTCATATAGAAAATTGGAATCTCATCCATTTTATTCCACACATTGGAATCAAACTTCACATATGCTACCACTGTGTTATTATATTTGCATTAAAGGAAAAATAGGTTCAAAGTGAACAATAATAACTACATTTGATCATATTATTTCTTGAATAAATATTTTTTACAAGACCTTTATGATTGTCTACATCTAATAGTATGTTATACAAAAATTAAACATGTTGTACCAAGATGATGATGGTAGTGGTAGGGATGAATATGAACTCACATTAAATAGTGATATATCTTTTCTTACATTAATATTACATCAATTTAAAGAGAAAGAATATAATAATTTTACAAATTCATGATCCGAAGGTGTAGTGTATTTTGATAATTTGGTCGAAACATAAAATTTAAATATTAAAAAATAAAAATTAATTAATTCCATCTTTTCTATATTCAATTTTCCCTTATTTACTTCATAGTATAAGTATTCACCTAAGTATATACATCAATGAAATTGGTGAGCTAAAATCCTAGTAAGAGGGTAAAAAAGACCAGAAATATATATAAAATTGGGTGATCATAATCATCACCATCAAAGATAATTATGGTATCATCACAATAGTAAAGACATGAATCATTAGATACAATCATGTATTGTTTAAATGAATAAAAATTAATCATCATGTCAGAGTGGACTAGTACCACATATAGTTTTGAACAAATATATCATTACGTTCAGACATAAAATTTGGGCATAACCATAACTTAATCATTCTTAAAAATGATAAAATAATGTTTACTCATATTTCACATTATATCATGAGATAAATCACATTACCCAATGAGTTGGGGTGCTATATAATTCCAATAGAACCCATCACATAATAATGTTTAAATAATCATGAATTCCACATAGAACGTATATCATTCTTACACATAAAATAACCCATTAAAAGGAATGGATTTACCTTTATAAAGAAAAAAATCATGTATAAGCCTTGTGGATACAAAACATAATGGTAATAGAATACTTGTTACAAGAATCTTCAATATTTAGTGAAGAAGAAACAATATCATGAGAAGTAAAAAAATGTGTTTTTAGGAAGAGTTCTTTTTGAAAATTAAAAGAATTTATCAAAAAATAAAACTGGAAGACTGTTTATCCCAAAAATTAAAATGTAAAGACAATGAAATTATATTTTAGTAATATTAAATGAATATCCATACTGAAATTTCTCACGTAATGGAAATAACCCAATGAATGGAAATTGGGTTCGGGAATCCCCTTACCTAATGTCTGAATGCTTTGGTCATTTTAATATCCTGAATAATGAAATTAGATTAATTAATTATTCAGTATAGAACCTATTATATATTTATTTTATTTAATATAAATTTATTATGTTTCTTTATAGCAAATATTATGAGTTATAGAGTTTAATTTTGTCGCTCTAAGAGTGTCTGTTTCTTTGTTTTAATGATCAATTTTATTTTACAGATGTTTATAAGTTCTTGTAGGATGAAAAACATTCCCTAGAATGTAAATTATATGTTTTTAGTGAACTTAAATAAGTTCAATTAATATTATAATTTTTTGGATATATGAGGATGAATCATTATAAAAAACCATAATGATAATCGTTTATATTAATTTCGGCAGCTTTCAATCACAACAAAATCATTTTTTTATTATTATTTAATATTATGTATATATTCTAGTTATACAACATTAAGTTGTTATAAAATATTTTGTAAAATATTTTCCCCCCTTAATTTTTTTTGGACCAGCCTTGAAGGCGGTAAATGAAAATTAAAACTTTTCATCCCTGAAGATGTTAATTCAACACATCACAAATGACATTTCAAATTTTTTAATAAAACTGAGAGGAGAAGAGGCTTGATAATAGATTATTCTGTTAACATTATAAAATTTTTGTATATATAAGATACCAGTGTTATCATTTCACATGTATAATGGGGGATGATAATTGAATAACGAATGAAAATAATTTGAAATAAAATTAAAATAAAAGAAAGAGAATTTTAACTATTAATTTCCAATCATTGAGAAACTAATTAGGGGTATTGGTTTTGGTATTTGGTTCATACAAATGGATCTTATATGAGGGGAATAGTATTGGGAATAGTATGGGTCAATGTATTGAAAATCATCAAATCATTGAATCTGTGAGGAGAAAAGGTGGCGAGGGGTGGTATTTAATGTGGAGGTGGGGGTGGGGTGTTTTTTGAATATTATATTCATTAGTTTATTATTTTGGATCTAGAATTTGAAAAGTTTGAACCTTATCTTTAAATATATTAAAAAAATGAATTATGTTTTAAAATTATTGGCTTACATCATCCATACATCTTCTATGACTCAATAAGTCATGTATTTGATAAATATCACAATTTATCAAATTCTACAATTCATAAAATATTCATATATTTTAGAAAGATCCAAAAACATCACCGTATTTTTTGGATGGATAGAAATCAAAAATAAAATCTATTTTAGGAAAATAAGTTTCAAAAAATGAGAAATTTAATTTTTAATTGAAATTATCATTTATTTAGTAAAATATCGGTTTAAAATTATTACTGATTTTATGACACTCGTAAAAATTTCTTAATTTCTCATAAAACAATCTTATATTCAAAAGACACTAAATTATTAATTTATGAATAAATTTAAGAAATGTGAATTTTATTTTAAATCATTTTATTAGATATAAATGGTAAATAAACATTTTTGTTTTAAAAAAATTTTAAAACTGAATTTATCATTTTTAAAACATTTATTTTTTTTATGCTATGATATAATTTTTTTATATTTTCCTTTACAAGTTGCCTAAATTTTATTTATAATTTCATAGGTGATATTAATATTCTATTAGACAAATTAGTAATCCCAATGGAAAAATAAATATTCAAATGTTCAAGTTATTATTCAATTAGGAAAGGTTCCTTAATTTATCTTATTTCATTCATTCATAATTTATATTTTTATTATATTGTTAATTTTATTTTATGTTATTTATACTACATGAAATAATTATAAGAATGGAAAAAATACCATTGATAAATTTTTGGATCAATACACTTTATTTGTTTATTTTGAATTGTACCTCATTAGGTTTTTGTCTGGAATTAATTTCCATTGTAATGAATCTTGTTTCTGTACAATTGGGGAAGGTATAGATTATTATGGTTCCATATATTGTCTTAATGGATTTATCCCTATAGAAAAAAGAAAAAAATATTAAATTAATTACGTGTCTATGGAACTACAACGTGGTTATTCTAAGGATGAATCCATCATAGAACATCCGTAGATATGTTTTTAGATGACATTCCATGGGCTGTGACCATAGTGAAAACATGTCATGGTTTTATTTGTGTGTCCTTGTTCTCGCAAACGAGACTTTGTTTAATAATTATCTAGTTTCCCCCAATGCACAAAGGCAATCCTTGTAGTGTAAACTGTATGAATGAATAGTCATGGTTAATTATTTGGGGGCATTTTTTGTTGATAAAAATTTTGTATGCATGTTACATAGAGGGATGGACTAAGGGTTTCATATCCTGTTACTTTAGAATGCAACTCTCAATATATTTCTAGTAGAGAAACTAGGTGATTGGAAAAATGAAAGTTACATCTTGGGTTCATTCCTTGTGGATTAAACTAACACCCATGTGATGGGTGGTTCATGGCGATGTTTATTAGCATGGGGATTCCCTTTTCTAATAGGAATCACTAAGAGTGATTGGGTTTGCGACATATAAAACCTATCTATCTATATCGATGAATATAAAAGTGTGAGTATGGTTCCATATGTTCATGAATCTAGGGGGAATCACTTTGTTTAGAGTAAATAGTGGTTTTGTCATGCATTTTTTCTATACCTTGATGTTGGAGCATTCATGCTGGTGGTATCACATAGAGTTGGTTGAATCAATAGAAATGAGTTGGTCAGATGACCATTAATTATTTTTTTTGGTTTTTTTTATCATCCCAGGGAAGTAATGACTATAGGTTACTATTTTCTTAGTTCATAATCAATAATTCCATTAGTAATTAGCTTGTTGGAATGACACTAATAGAGTCTGATGTCCAAGTGGGTTTTTATGAAGATGTATCCTTGTATAGAGATACAATTGAAAATGGGATGGTGTAGAGACCCGAAGCCTAACGTACATGAACATTACATTACTTTTGCGGAATACTTAATACATAACAAAAATACACACACAAGGATCGTAATAGTTTAGTGTCTTTGGAAACTCGGAACGTAATCTTCTAATCATGGTGAAAGATCTTCAAAATCTCCCATAAAGATCTTCCTTTTTTTTTACCTAAAACCTTTCTTTATATCCTGGGGAAAAGAAAACATAAAAGGGTGAGCTCAAATGCTCAGTAAGGGTAAACAAAAGAAATATCAATCACATAATTTTCATAAGAACATAACATTTTTGGAAATCTTAACCTACAAAAGAGAGCATAATTTCATAACATGGGATAAATCATAGTAGTGAAAATGAAACCATAACTTAAAACATTACTCATTGTGGCATACACACATAATCATAGAGAATCATTTCTTGTTAGTCAAGACTCATTGCCAAGACTATCTTAGTGGAAAAGTCCCTTTCTGAATCGAGTAATCCTCGTTTCAGTCCTGTTTCACTGAACCGATATAACCTACCATTCCAGCCATGTCTATCTCATGAGATATGAAATCTTTACCCAATGCATTGGAGGGAGATATAGGTCCCACCCATCTCTTAATGAATCCTTTCTTATGTGTACCACAAAATCATAAATCATACATCATTGCATAACCCATGTAATAAAAATGGGATTCTTAAAAAACATGACATCATAAAACCATTCATATAAGATAAAGGAATTCATAAACATAATTCCATCACAACATAGTCATATCAATGTAAAAATATGGATAGAAACAGAACCCTTTATTATCTTATATGGAAAATAATTTTGATAAAACACTTGAATTGAATTCTTGAGGAAAATATCCTTTCTTCTTCAAAATCAATTTCTTTTCACAAAACATCATGCAATTTTAAAAGAAAGAGATTTTATTGAAAATAGTCATGAAATCTTTTAGAGGAAGCTTCATGAAAATAAGGCTTTATAAAACAGTATAAATCCGTTCGTGCCGTATAAGTTAAAAAAAACATTCTTCGTACTTTTGTCGGAAAAGTCAAAAAGTACCTCGAAAAACGAAAAAAGATTCCTTTCATATCCTTTACTAAAAACTCATAGAAGGGTAAAATTGGATTTAAACAATTGTAGGTGTATGGAAATAATATTACATATTGAGGGAACATGGATGTGGATGTTAAAATACACCCCAGTAAATACATACGAATAAACAATCTCAGATAAAAATGAGATTGTGATATTTCCCTTACCTTAGGTCCGATTTTCTTCGTATGTGTCGGAACCTCCTGTATAATGATTTAAATAATGTCATTGACTTATTACAGAATCATATTCATTGTTATGATATCATATATTGTTCACTTATGACATTATATTACCCGTTCTTTTGTAAATTCCATGTTAAAGAAACGTTTTGGGTAAAATCGTTTCATTTATCGTAGGTGTTTTGACTTGTTGTTATTGACATTATTATTACTTATATCATGATTTACTTACTTACAGAATATAAAATATGATTTATATATCATATATATTCAGTATATATATATATAATAGATAGATAAATGAAATGAAGAACACCGTTCATGGAGACGGTAGTCCGTACGTACGCATGAACGCTGTTTTCCTTTCCTTATTGTCTTGAATGGAAGTAAGTAGATGACATACATATATATATATATACATAAATCCAATAGCTTTATAATTTCATATATTTCATTATTATTTCTTATATATACTTTATAATCATTCTTAAATGGTTAACATGGAAAATGAATCTCATCGCGTCGTGGAGACGGTAGTCCGTACGTACGCACGAGCGATGATATCATTTCCATAAATATTGAATTGAATTGGAGTGTATTATACAATATATAAGAATCAATATGATGTTGTAATAACTATGTATAGTTATTCTTTGCACCATTATACCCATCCATGTAAGGTGGTGGTGGAAAATAGATTACACCACGGCGTGGAGACGGTATTCCGTACGTACGCACGCGCGGTGATTTCTTTTTTCGTAGGATGGATAGATGGTGAAATAGGGTTGTTTCATACTTATAATAACATATCAGTATATGATTGATACTGATGTTATTACTTCATAATGAAACAACCTAAGAAGAAGAAGTGGAAGAAGAAATAAAGTTGAAAGAATTGGTAACGGAAATTACCTCTTCTTTGAAGCGCCTCTTTGAGACCTCCTCTTAGGGCACTAAAATTGGTCTTTGAGGAAGGCCAGAACCTCTAGGATGTTTCTAGGGAAGTGGAGAAGAGATTTTGGCAGAGGTTGGCCGAGCTTGAGTGCTCAAATTGGTGTGAGGAGGAGGGGGAGGAGGTGTCCTTTTATAGGGGAGGAGAGGGGCACCTTAGGAATATCTCAAAATATTATTTTATATTAAAGTGAAAATCGGTTTATAATGGTTCCAAAGGGTCTTATTTCGAAGCTAAAGTGGGGATGGGTCGAAATCCTATCAACCAATAGGATTTAGACAAGTTTAGGGTATTATTTTAACCTTATCAATTAGATTTAATTCTAAGTTAAATAATTTAACTTTTACCGTGTCTTTTTGTTTTCTTTCACTATATGGTTAATAAACTTACCATAACATGCCAAACGAACCCCAAATTGTATATTATTAATACATATATCCTTATTTAAGTCATTTGGCCGAACCTTAGATTTTTAGGAATAAAATAACAATTAATAATATAATATTTGATTTAAAAACAATTTTGTGTCAATTTTGACACTATTTGATATATGATTTTTGTGAAAGTCATAACAGAATTATATGTTCGAACCAAGTTGATTAAATCAACAATAATATATCATAGTAACCTAGAAAATTAGTGGAATTCATAAAAAGTCTTAAATTAAATTTATTTTGGTATTTATATTATCAATTATGTCAATATTTCATTAATAAGATAATTACTGCATCATCTTTGTGTCATAAATAAATTAAATTATTTGATGTCTAAAAATTACAAATAAAATACCATCATGTAGGAAATCTTTTTATCTTTCTAATTAATATTTACAATCGAATTTATCTTATGTATAACCCCATATTAAAAATTATTTACTTATTAAACTTTAAATTTAACTATTTTAACCCTTCTTTAAATAAATTAATAATAAATGTCCTAATCTAATCCAAGTGGGCCTAAATGGTCATATTTTATTCCTAAGTTTGTTTTTGGTCGAATTACACTTGTCCAATAGAATTAGGACTTGTGTTAGGGTAATATTAATATCATATTTACCCTTAGTTACCCTATTTACTATTAACCGCGGTAAAAAAAGTAAAAAGTTACTATTCACCAAAAAATTATTTTCATCTCATTGAACCACATTTTAGTCCTTGATATTAACCGTGTCTCTCGGCTTTTCGAAATTCCATTGACAGAAGCGGTAAAATTAAGTTTTATGCAAAATTCAGTTTTTAACTTACCACTTAGTAGTTTCACTATTCATCAAAATTTGATGTTTTTCAGAACAATGCCAAAATTTCATCCCAAGCTATATTTCATATTCCGAATTCAAAAATGAAGTCTATTTTACCAAATTCATAACATAAAAGTTGCATTAATTAATTTTATAATTAAATCCCACTGTTAAAACAAATAGCGTGTTTTTAAGAAACAATATCTATCAAAAGATTGACACTTGTTTATGTCTAGTTTAAATGTGAAATTACATCCAATGACCAACATTGTATTAAATTGTAAAAATATATTATAAATATACTTTAAAACCACTCAAATTAATGATTTATCACTATTAATTATTTCGATTAAAAAAGTTGTTTTTAATTATAATTTAGTAATTTTCACTATTCATCAGAATATGAAAGTTATCCGAAAATTACCAAAATTTCACCTTAGGCTAAATTCGATACTCCGAATCCAAAAATGACGTTCATTTTGAAAAATAAGATTTACAGAGTTTTAAAAAGTGGTTATTACTATTCATAACCGCTAGTTTTAATAATATTTTAATAGCATATCATTGTTTAGTGAATCTCGGTATTGCGTATTACACACGCTATCAAGGAAGGTCGTGATTGCGTGTAATGCAAGGCAAGTCAAGGATGCGTGTTGTGCAAGCTCCTTTTGGTGTAGCGTGCAACACAAGACTTTAATTAAAAAGAATATTTTTTTTTATAAAATCTTGGGCTGTTACATTCTACCCCCCTTAAAATGAATTTCGCCCTCGAAATTCGTCGGGGTTATAAATGGTTTACTATTTGAAAGTTTCTTTAATAGAAACCCACATCGTAAAAGGGAATACCAAAACTTGGCTTTAAAAACTAAAGTATGAAATGTAACGATTACCCAAATAAACTAATCACTGGGTTTCCACATAGGTGAAAATATGGATATGGAAGAGAAATCTAACCATCATGTTCTGATGGAGAGTGGTAGAGAACATGGCTATGGAAAAGCCAGTAATCACAAATCCATAGATTTGTGATGATATAAGGTACCATCTGATTCATCAGGAATAAGATCACCAGGACAACATTTTTGGTTTTCAAGATCATTTCCCTAAAGTTGAAAATTTGCTTAGAATAAATACTTACTTTATTTTGGTACAATCTCACTTTTTTTCGTGCCTTGAACAATTTCCACTTCATCTCTGAAATAAATGAAGTTGAATTTGTTATTCGTGAAGTGTTAGTAGATCATGTGATAGAATGACGGGTCATTCCATCTATCTCAAACAAAAGGTTAGCAAAAGTTATTAAATATATGTAAGTCATTCTATAGTGAGATTAATCATATATGGTTCCTAAAATGGACTTATAATTCATATATCATACTGCTTAATATAATAAAACTAGTTTCTACTAAACAGGGACTTCCTATAGGCCAGTGGTAGGCGATAAAGGCCAGTCGCACTTCGGTTGTGGGTTCGATTCCTACGGCCTTGTCCGACGCGATGGGCTGTCGCCCGTCCTGCAGGTTGTCCTTTTTCTAAAACTACGTTACTATAACATCCCATCAACAATATCGAAAATCTTCTATCCTTAAACAATACTAACTTATGTCCAACATAATCCAGTCTAATCTTTAGGCTTATACATAATACTGCAGTCCACTCTCATAATATAGTGACAATGATCACCAGAGATTTAATACTGTCGTTGATCCCCACATATCATAAGATATGGTTTGTTGGTCACATTCCAAACATTCAAAGTCCTTAATCGTGTATTCTCTTGAATACCTTAGTGAAAACATGAATGCAGTTAAAAATTAACACTTTCCACATACCAAAATCCTCAAAATTCTATATACTCAAACCATGATATCACTTAATCCTTATATCAATCATGAGCTCATGAATACTATCAAACATTTAATTTTCTCCTTATCCCTTCATTATGCGCATATCATCTACATTCCAAAAATATCTGAATAACCTTTCATGGATACTGGTAACATTAATCATACACTTTCAAAACACAAGGAAAGACAACAGTGTAACAATCCATAGATGTCTCTTTATTCCAAAATTACACATGATAAACATGTAATCATTCCACTACATTCTCAAACCATTGACCGAGCTTCAAAAATTATTTCATCTCACATATCATTTGTAGTCTCTTCATCATCATCCACATAAATACTACCCATATGACCATACTGATTCTCTTCATGAGTCTTTCCCTTAGGGAATTTGTTTGCATAATGCCCATACATTCCACATTTAAAACACTTAACCATTTTTGATGTCGAAGCAATACCATTATCCTCATCCATGGTGTTAACCGACCCTTTTCCTTTGCACTTACTTGCTTTGTGTCCTTCTTTTCCACACCCAAAGCATCTTCCAGTTCCCTTGAAACATTCTCCTTGATGCCTCTTCCCACATGATTTACGTAGGGGAAATTGAACTTTCTTTCCTCTATGATCATCATGGAACTCCATCTTTCTCTTATTAGTCGAGTCAGGAAACTTACCAAATTTTACTTTATTGATCATGTTGTGAGATTGCTGATTCGGCATAATAATGATGTTTGGACATCCAAATCCCATTTCATTTGGTTGCACATGATGAATATCATTCCATTGTCCATCATATCCTCCATTATTGTGAATCATCTTGTTTCCAGCCATTTTCTAAAACCCAAATAGAATAGTGTTAGATGCAAAAATCGTAATAAAGGGGGAGTAACTTAAATATCTATCATCTTTGGTTTAATATAATATCGTTACCATAGTTCTAGAACTATATCCTATACGTATACTTATCCTTAGGGGAATCCCTAGACATACCTTAGAAATATCTCTAGGGATCTCACTAACGTTTTCGCATCCTAGTTTCCAAAGGTTGACTAAACCTTTCCTCTGATACCAACTATAGAGACCCGAAGCCTAACGTACATGGACATTACATTACTTTTGCGGAATACTTAATACATAACAAAAATACACACACAAGGATCGTAATAGTTTAGTGTCTTTGGAAACTCGGAACGTAATCTTCTAATCCTAGTGAAAGATCTTCAAAATCTCCCATAAAGATCTTCCTTTTTTTTACCTAAAACCTTTCTTTATATCCTGGGGAAAAGAAAACATAAAAGGGTGAGCTCAAATGCTCAGTAAGGGTAAACAAAAGAAATATCAATCAAATAATTTTCATAAGAACATAACATTTTTGGAAATCTTAACCTGCAAAAGAGAGCATAATTTCATAACATGGGATAAATCATAGTAGTGAAATGAAATCCCAATAATCATAACATAAAACATGAAACATTGTGGCATACACACATAATCATAGAGAATCATTTCTTGTTAGTCAAGACTCATTTCCAAGACTATCTTAGTGGACAATGTCCCTTTCTGAACCGAGTCACCCTCGTTTCAGTCCTGTTTCACTGAACCGGTATAACCTACCATTCCAGCCATGTCTATCTCATGAGATATGAAATATTTACCCAATGCATTGGAGGGAGATATAGGTCCCACCCATCTCTTAATGAATCCTTTCTTATGTGTGCCACAAAATCATAAATCATACATCATTGCATAACCCATGTAATAAAAATGGGATTCTTAAACAACATGACATCATAAAACCATTCATATAAGATAAAGGAATTCATAAACATAATTCCATCACAACATAGTCAAATCAATGTAAAAATATGGATAGAAACAGAACCCTTTATTATCTTATATGGAAAATAATTTTGATAAAACACTTGAATTGAATTCTTGAGGAAAATATCCTTTCTTCTTCAAAATCAATTTCTTTTCACAAAACATCATGCAATTTTAAAAGAAAGAGATTTTATTGAAAATAGTCATGAAATCTTTTAGAGGAAGCTTCATGAAAATAAGGCTTTATAAAACAGTATAAATCCGTTCGTGCCGTATAAGTTAAAAAAAACATTCTTCGTACTTTTGTCGGAAAAGTCAAAAAGTACCTCGAAAAACGAAAAAAGATTCCTTTCATATCCTTTACTAAAAACTCATAGAAGGGTAAAATTGGATTTAAAAAATTGTAGGTGGATGGAAATAATATTACATATTGAGGGAACATGGATGTGGATGATAAAATACACCCCAGTAAATACATACGAATAAACAATCTCAGATAAAAATGAGATTGTGATATTTCCCCTACCTTAGGTCCGATTTTCTTCGTATGTGTCCGAACCTCCTGTATAATGTTTTAAATAATGTCATTGACTTATTAAAGAATCATATTCATTGTTATGATATCATATATTGTTCACTTATGACATTATATTACCCGTTCTTTTGTAAATTCCATGTTAAAGAAACGTTTTGGGTAAAATTGTTTCATTTATCGTAGGTGTTTTGACTTGTTGTTCTTGACATTATTATTACTTATATCATGATTTACTTACTTACAGAATATAAAATATGATTTATATATCATATATATTCAGTATATATATATATATATAATAGATAGATAAATGAAATGAAAAACACCGTTCATGGAGACGGTAGTCCGTACGTACGCATGAACGCTGTTTTCCTTTCCTTATTGTCTTGAATGGAAGTAAGTAGATGAAATACATATATATATATATACATAAATCCAATAGCTTTATAATGTCATATATTTCATTATTATTTCTTATATATACTTTATAATCATTCTTAAATGGTTAACATGGAGAATGAATCTCATCGCATCGTGGAGACGGTAGTCCGTACGTACGCACGAGCGATGAAATCATTTCCATAAATATTGAATTGAATTGGAGTGTATTATACAATATATAAGAATCAATATGATGTTGTAATAACTATGTATAGTTATTCTTTGCACCATTATACCCATCCATGTAAGGTGGTGGTGGAAAATAGATTACACCACGGCGTGGAGACGGTATTCCGTACGTACGCACGCGCGGTGATTTCTTTTTTCGTTGGATGGATAGATGGTGAAATAGGGTTGTTTCATACTTATAATAACATATCAGTATATGAGTGATACTTATGTTATTACTTCATAATGAAACAACCTAAGAAGAAGAAGTGGAAGAAGAAATAAAGTTGAAAGAATTGGTAACGGAAATTACCTCTTCTTTGAAGCGCCTCTTTGAGACCTCCTCTTAGGGCACTAAAATTGGTCTTTGAGGATAACCAGAACCTCTAGGATGTTTCTAGGGAAGTGGAGAAGAGATTTTGGCAGACGTTGGCCGATCTTGAGTGCTCAAATTGGTGTGAGGAGGAGGGGGAGGAGGTGTCCTTTTATAGGGGAGGAGAGGGGCACCTTAGGAATATCTCAAAATATTATTTTATATTAAAGTCAAAATCGGTTTATAATGGTTCCAAAGGGTCTTATTTCGAAGCTAAAGTGGGGATGGGTCGAAATCCTATCAACCAATAGGATTTAGACAAGTTTAGGGTATTATTTTAACCTTATCAATTAGATTTAACTCTAAGTTAAATAATTTTAACTTTTACCGTGTCTTTTTGTTTTCTTTCACTATATGGTTAATAAACTTACTATAACATGCCAAACGAACCCCAAATTGTATATTATTAATACATATATCCTTATTTTAGTCATTTGGCCGAACCTTAGATTTTTAGGAATAAAATAACAATTAATAATATAATATTTTATTTAAACACTATTTTGTGTCAATTTTGACACTATTTGATATATGATTTTTGTGAAAGTCATAACAGAATTATATGTTCGAACCAAGTTGATTAAATCAACAATAATATATCATAGTAACCTATAAAATTAGTGGAATTCATAAAAAGTCTTAAATTACATTTATTTTGGTATTTATATTATCAATTATGTCAATATTTCATTAATAAGATAATTACTGCATCATCTTTGTGTCATAAATAAATTAGATTATTTGATGTCTAAAAATTACAAATAAAATACCATAATGTAGTAAATCTTTTTATCTTTCTAATGAATATTTACAATCGAATTTATCTTATGTATAACCCCATATTAAAAATGATTTACTTATTAAACTTTAAATTTAACTATTTTAACCCTTATTTAAATAAATTAATAATAAATGTCCTAATCTAATCCAAGTGGGCATAAATGGTCATATTTTATTCCTAAGTTTGTTTTTGGTCGAATTACACTTGTCCAATAGAATTAGGACATGTGTTAGGGTAATATTAATATCATATTTACCCTTAGTTACCCTATTTACTATTAACCGCGGTAAAAAAAGTAAAAAGTTACTATTCACCAAAAATTATTTTCATCTCATTGAACCACATTTTAGTCCTTGATATTAACCGTGTCTCTCGGATTTTCGAAATTCCATTCACAGAAGCAGTAAAATTAAGTTTTATGCAAAATTCAGTTTTTAACCTACCACTTAGTAGTTTCACTATTCATCAAAATTTGATGTTTTTCAGAACAATGCCAAAATTTCATCCCAAGCTATATTTCATATTCCGAATTCAAAAATGAAGTCTATTTTACCAAATTCATAACATAAAAGTTGCATTAATTAATTTTATAATTAAATCCCACTGTTAAAACAAATAGCGTGTTTTTAAGAAACAATATCTATCAAAAGATTGACACTTGTTTATGTCTAGTTTAAATGTGAAATTACATCCAATGACCAACATTGTATTAAATTGTAAAAATATATTCTAAATATAATTTAAAACCACTCAAATTAATGATTTATCACTATTAATTATTTCGATTAAAAAATTTGTTTTTAATTATAATTTAGTAATTTTCACTATTCATCAGAATATGAAAGTTATCCGAAAAGTACAAAAATTTCACCTTAGGCTAAATTCGATACTCCGAATCCAAAAATGAAGTTCATTTTGAAAAATAAGATTTACAGAGTTTTAAAAAGTGGTTATTACTATTCATAACGGCTAGTTTTAATAATATTTTAATAGCATATCGTTGTTTAGTGAAACTCGGTATTGCGTATTACACACGCTATCGAGGAAGGTCGTGATTGCGTGTAATGCAAGGAAAGTCAAGGATGCGTGTTGTGCAAGCTCCTTTTGGTGTAGCGTACAACACAAGACTTTAATTAAAAAGAATATTTTTTTTTATAAAATCTTGGGCTGTTACAGATGGGCTCCATAGAATAGTTAACATGATTTTTGTGTCTATTAGAAATGTTGTGGTTTGGTGTAGCGGCTTGCATTAGGGGAATAGATCTATTTGGGTGAGATATTGTAACCCCCACATATTATATTAGAGAATGTTATAAATCTTTATAATGTCTCAATGAATGTAGTGGGTTTTATTCTGGAAAATCTAATTGTGTGATGTTCATGTTGTCTTTAATGGAAATAAATTATAATCAAATGGTCACATTTTGTCATTTCATTCTTTGATGGAATAATCAGGGACAAGGTAATGCATTTTTATCATTGCAAGGTTATAGTACGGATACTCTTATAATGATGAGCATAAATTTGGTCATGAGAAACATACCTATCTTATTTGACTGTTCATAGTCTTGTATATGTATGACCATTGGAAGATTTTGGTCCCCCCCAGAACACTGATGTGTAATGGAGTCAAGAGTGCATGGTTACATTATGAATGGTTGATGTTTGATTTAGATGTGTTTTGGATAGGGACTAAAGGTGGTATTTAGACTCAGAGTAAAATCAGGGAAAACATAGAAGTATTCTGAATTTTAGTAAATTAAAACACACTTGAATTCCATTAGGTTGGTGGAATTGGTTGTTGAATCAACCAGGGATTTTCAATTTCTTGTCAATTCAAACATCAGTATGGTTGGTGGACCTATTTATTGATTACTATAATGAAAAATATATTTTAATTGACGGTTCTATGGAATTAATAGTTTAGGGACGAAACCTTTGTTGGGAGATTAATGTAAAAGTAATGAATGGAATCACACATGAAGTTGAATTTATTGGGTTGGAACTGCATTGAGATTATAATATCATGATAACCTGAGGTGTTTAAGAAAATTTCCGGATCTTTTAAAAAATTTTGTCTTGTTATGGTTATGTTTGTTAGTAAATACTATTTGGTTCAGCTCAAAAACCCGGAATGATGTTTAGAATCATCTTTTTTACATGTGTATTTCATTTAATTTATTATTATATAATTGAACAACATCACTGGTATCATTGGACTATAGGTGTCTGGTTTTTTATGGTGATTGTTATTGTGGGGAGTAGCATGATTCTCTAGAGGAATTAGTTTAGGACACAATTGTGTTTCATGTTGATGGTTGTATTATTCTTGTATCTACATGTTGATATTAGTTAGATTGATTCAAAAATTATTATTTCTATACATGGAGACCTGAAATAGAAGCGTTATAGTTGTCCAAGATTGAGTTTGTCCATTAGATGGTGAGATTGAATATGGGGATGGAACACAAAGAACAACTTATGAATGATGAATAACTAATATCAAGAGACGTGATTGACTTGGTAACATCACACTTCACGGATGATAAATACTATGGTGGAGATATTTTAATATCCAACGTCATCATGTGTTGTAAATTTTAGAGGAGTTCAGGAATTTTAGTTTGGTGGAGGGCACATTCGTATAAATGAGTTATGAACTGAGATGATTCCTATTAGAATATATTAAGGAGATTTTTGTACATTCCTGATGATGTACAGAGTAGATGAGGATTTTGATTCATCCCTTAGACATATTATAGCCCCATAAGAAAATAAGAGTTCTGGGAAGTGGCATTAGATTGCAATAGGGATCACTAGCCAATTGGGGTGCCAATAGCAGGTGACTGTTGGGACACTATTTGGGGGATAGACCTCGACCAACTAGAATGTGGGGATCTTCGGGAATATTTCATGTTAGGTCAATTTTCATATTTTTTTTTCAAAGACCCTTCAAGATTATTTGTGATGGATTGAATTTTTTAGATCCATTCAACCATCCACTCCTCTCTTCCACCAACCATGAGTTCCCTAGGAACTCAAGTGGACCTACGTAATGTTTTCTAGTGAATGAAGGTCAAATCCTTTGTTGTTTATTTATTTTGGGATCCTTATTCCTCACGTGGGAGTGGAAAATTATTTCATTCATAATGGATGGTACTTTGTATTTTTAATTACCCTTACAATACATTGATTTCTTAGTTATCCTTGAACCCTCTTCCCCTCAATAATCTTGATCAATGTTTATTTTTGGCTTGATCACAGTGAGATAATTGGATGAAAATACCATCATATCAGGATAGAATTGTCCATGAAGGAAGGATATTTGGATATATAAGACAATACGACTTTCCATGAAGATGAAAGCATGTTAATGATGGTTATTTCATTGATGGTATTCAACTTGGTGATCTCTTATGTGGATTTTGGTTAAATTTAGTTGAATAGACCAGTGGATCTATGACTTGAATTGTGGATTTTTATCATCTTCAAAGAGAGAGTGTACTGGTAGTGGTCAAAATCCATTAGGAACAATTGTTTCTTTATTACATCTCTTGGTGTAAATCTTATAAGGGTTCTAATATAATTATATTTAATAATCCTTTGTCTTATTTCCGCATGATAAATATTTTATGTGGTATAAAGTCAAAAGCATGTTACATACCTTCAATGACTGATAGGTAACAGTTTCTTATAGGTGGTGACATTTTGAAAGTACATCATAAATTTTTCCCTTTCATCTTAAAATATCAGTTTCCTTGTAATCATTCTATTAATTTTTTTACTTTGATCTAATTAATTAATTTCAATTCTTGGGCAGTAGTTAGAACCTCACAGTGATCTATATTGGCTAAATGGACTTGGGTGGACTCCGAAAAAGATTGTTGATTTTTTTGGTTGGGAGATGACTTTTTTTTATGTATCTAGGCTTATGGACTCTAATATATGGAATTATGAACAGTTAATGGGAAATTGGTATATCATTCCTCACTATAAGAGAATGAACATAAAATTTTAACTTATTATTAAAAAAAATAATAAATAATTAATGATTCAAAAGTAATAATTAATTAAAAAACTATACATTAATTAACTATACAAAGTTCAAAGGACCATGTTAGACCATTGCGAACTGATTGATTATGGCCCCTGATTATTGAGGCATGATCACAAATTTGTATCCTATGTGATGACATATGATGGTTTATTCCCTAATTTTTCTTTTTTATCATAATAGATTATGTTCAACCATGATCCAATGTAAAGCTACTATGAATTAAGATGATATGGAATTCCTCATTTTTATACATATACTTATTCCCTTAATTTGATATGTTTTATGGCATAGCATGTTTGACCAGTCTTATTAGCGGTTGAATGTGGGTGCATGTGTAGTCACAAGATCCATATATGATTCTTGATTTTATGTGTTGTTCTAGGTTTAAATTATAATCCATATTTTTTTATGATGACATTTAATGGTTATTTCTACCATATTTTCATGATGATGTGCTATTCTTTTACTTATTATAAACTACCCTTCAGTTTGAATTTTACATGTATTTAGAGGTATATTTATGGTACTCATGACATATATACAATATTTCATGATTATAACTTATAAGGGGAGTGGAAAAAACATTAATCGATGGTGATGAAGGACCAATACACAGGGTATAAGCATGAAAGCCGTATACCTCATACAAAAACATGATTCCTTATATATTCCAAATAACATGACAGAATTGGATGCCCTATTGATATTGAGTAACAAGATAGTGCTCAATTTTTTTTGATACCGAGTTAGTGTTCACTATTCATCCATAGGGCTTGACATAGGAATCGATCCCTTGATGATATGAAGAAACATGTTCACAATCCATGTGGATAAGTCTTGATAATTTTTGACATCTTTTGAATATTATCATGGTATGAAGTTGAAGCAGGTATGGTTGGGGGTATGTGGTGGCTTAGTAAGAAAAACAATTCTCAGCTTTTATATGTTTGTTTATTTTTTTCATTTGTGAATATTTTCAATTCTTGTGTAGGTTTATTTTTCCTATTTACATTATGTTCAAATTAAAACTTTTTTGTACACTAAATTTTTTAAAGGTTTAAAACTGTACAACATTAGTGGTGTCCTTATAATTTGAAAATACACCTTACCCATATATTCAAGACCCTTATATACATATGTATCACTAACATTATGTTGGTACATTTTGTAAAGAGGGTGGAGTTTGGTTGTATGGTAGGATAACTCTCTATGAGTATGTATACTGAGATGAGGTGTGCCTTTTGGAAGGGTTAATATCCTCTTTAAACTTTTATCATTTATTTATTTTTATATGGGATCTTATAATTGGGTGACCAATGTCTTGAGTTTATGTATGACCATTCATGTTTGTTATTTACACATGTTTAATTATGATGGCATGTTATACATTTCACACACTCTGATTGTATACTTTTAACATTTTTATATATATATATATATTAATATTAATGTTAGTATATTCTATATATGATAACATCATATACCCTCACTACTTTCTTGAATCCTTTTGAATATGGGGAGGTGTGACAAAGGTTATGTTGCACAATAGATCGAACTAGGTGATTTATTTTACGATGTCACAACGTTAGAAGTTGTGATCATATAAGAATCCACATCATCTATTATCATAATATATTTCTAGTTCAAATTATCCTCCTTAAACAATTTTTTTTTCAGTTATTATCATATTGTAGATACTAAATGAAATTATAGTATGGTAGTGTGTGTGGAATATTTTGCTGAGAAACTTTACATTTCCTATTGTTGAATTACCAATTCAAAATTCTTCATAATTTACTTATTCTGTGGAATTATTTCCAACACTTAAAATATTTATGATAACCCATAAGGAAATTTATTATGCACTTCCTTAAACACATATTATATAAAAAAATATTAATTATGTTCACTTGATGTGTTTTATTATAATAATTTTCAAAAAGTTTCAACTTTAAATCTTTTTCACCAAAATGAAGAATACCTTAAGAGTCTCCAATTTCCATTTCCACCACAAGATCACATATAATTATTTATTTAAATATATAATAATATCATATATTCAATTCCATTCAATGAATAGTTCTTATACATTAAATAATAATTTAATATTGTATTAAATATTTTTCATAATACTTGAATCATACCTTTCATGTCCTTTGAAATTAATTTTCCATTTACGAGAGAAGAGTTTAGAAAAAATGCATATAAAAAATTCCTCCTAAATATTATACAATGTCATGTAGTAAATTTACTCATCTTATATCATATTATTGATAAGTGTTTAACATTTATTTGATACACCTTTAAAATTATACTTTTCTAAAAAAAACTTGTCAAGGATCAAGAATTAGATAATATATAATATATTTTCAATACAATGGATAAATTTCTCATAAAAAAGTTGAATAAAGGAACCACTAAAAGAAAGTAGAGGCTTCCACATAAAATACTCACTAGTGATCTGTTCCATAAGTCTCTTGTTTTAATGTTCATCGTGAATCATATTACTATTCATATCTTGAGGGATTTGGGTAATAATTTCCACGTGATTTCTCAACCCTACTCCCATTTCATTTAGTTTCTTATTAATATGTTGGTTTATATTTTTCACAATCTTGCATTAATACTATTTTTTCTTGTTCCAGCTATTGAAGAAACCCCAAATTATTGTGTAATAAACAATTATATTTGTGATTAATTATTTAAACATGAAATATTATTCATATGATATATTAATAATTAATTATTTCTTTTAATATATGAAACCATAGGTTTATCCATTATCATTCATGGAAATAATCTATTAAATTTCTTTATAATGATTTGTAAATAAAATGTTAATTAAACCTATTATATCCTTCATGATTTTCTAACCATATTTATAATATGAGGATCAATCATCATTCATAGTAGATGATAGAGTTGATACCCAATAATAACCTTTCATAATATAAATTCCAAGGGGAATATGTTCCAAAATCTCATCAACTTTCTATATTGTAGAGAGCGATTTATTTTCTTGGAAAACCTCACAATATGTACATTACCAAAATCATCCAAATGTTATCATATACTTATTTATATCAATAGATTATTCAAGAAAATTATTTAAATTAAATCACAAAAAACAAATAATCTCTAGTACGTTATAAAATAAGGTGACCGAAGCCTATAATAAAAAAATATTACTTCATTTTTGTTTAATATTCAAGACACCACATACTAATACATGCCACGGAACAATAAATTATTAGTTTCATCCAATAATGGTTATACAATAATAATATTTTATGAAATATCTTTAATAATTTCTTCAATATTCTTGTCACATAGTATACATATTGACATACCCCACTTAAAACCATTCATTATAACATGGGAAAATGAATCATAAGAAAGTGCTATCTTAGATGTTAGGGAATGGTAAACAAAGATATATCAATCAATGATCATATGTGACCCTAATATATGATTAATTGTATAAGGAAATAATAATTATTGAAAATAATCATAACAAATTAGTTAAAGTTCTTTAATAATAAAACATGGAGTAGAACAATTTCCAAACAAAATAAATAAGTTATAAGTGTATAAAATCTTCGATAACTGACCCTATTCTATGAGAACATATCATAATAGAATTTTTTTCCTTTAAAATAATAATATATCTCCAATTTTTTAATCAACAGAGAAATCCAATCTATTATATTAGACTGAGTTCATGCATTATTCCTTGATTCCTTTAGTCAAGGTTCACTCCCAATATTATCATAGTGGGAATGGTCTTTCACTGAACAGGGTTTACTCCCAATTTTAATACTTATTATTTCATGAGATATAATTATTTTCCCCCATTAATTTGAGATCTATATTATTTTTGGACCGCCTGTCACATAATGAAAACCATACACATGTGTGACAAAAGATCATAAAATATTCATTATATCAACATATCATCACATGAAAATCCATGGAAATGGAAAATGTTTCATAAAAATTCCATCATATCATTGTAACATAACATCTGGTAATGAAATTGGGTTTATAATGGTTTCATCATAACATAACTAACCTATTGGAAAGAAATAATTTTTTACAGAATCAACCTTAAAACATTATCATTATAATCCAACTACCAAAAAGGGGGATGTTATTATAAGATCATATCCCCACTGAAGAATGAAAATATATAAATTATTTTTCCTTATATGATAAGTATAATTAAATTAAAATTCAAATATTGATTAAAAAATATGGGTAAAAAATAATTTTATTTTTGGTAACATTTTAATAGAAATTTCAATGAATATTCTAAAAAATATTTTTATTAATAATAACTATAGGGGAATTTTAAATGAGTCTGTAAAGAAAATAGAAGTTATGATAGAGTCAAATATATTCATACCATATATGTAAAATTTTAATATTCATTTCAAATGGCTACAAATGTAAAAAATGACCCATTCCTAAAAATTTCTAATGAATGTATTCCTTTTAAACCTCATAAAAAATAAGTAAGATCATGAAAATGAACTTTTTAAAACATTATTTGTATATGTAAAAAGTCCCAAAAAATAATTTTTAAGATCATTGATATATAATTGATGTTTTGGCAGCCAAAGGTGAAACTAATCCCAAATTTTGATAAAAAAAATTATCAATAATTTTATTTTACAATGAGTGGAAAATTGTACTAATACATTAAAATTATTTTAATAACAAAATGATAATACTTTTTCTAAAATGATGATATCTATATAATTTCCTTCAATGAAAATTTAGGAATGATAATCCCGAAAATAAATGTGATTATAAGAAAAAGATACCTCAAGAACCTTCTAATTTTGTATTCATTCAAATATCCAAAGTGATAAATATTGATTTAATATATATAAATATATATTTCATAACAATATAATAACATACTATTTATCGTTCCATTATGATATCCAATTATCCTTTAATGATCATTTTTGTCGATAAAATGATCATTCATGTGTATGTTATTCCATTTTTGAAACATTTTTCAGTTTATGGTTTTATTAATGACATTTTTTTCATGGTTTCATTATCCTTATAATATCAATAATTAAATAATTATCATATTTATTCATCATATACTCTTTTATAATCATTTATAGAAAGAAATGATGATAAATGAATGATATCACTCCGTGGAGACTATTGTCCACACATACGCATGAGTGATGTTTCCACTTTTTCATGGATCGAATGAAAACAAATATAAGAATAATTAAAAATTATATAATCCTTATAATATCTTAAATATCATATATATTTGTTAGATGTAACCTTATTACTTTTTATATAAATCTGAAATGAGAAACATATCACATCGCTTCGTAGAGGTGATAGTCCACACATAACTAAAGGGGATGTTATCATTTTCAAACTAATAGAAAAATGTGTAGGTAGATAAGGTTTTATTATTAAGTAAGAACAAATGATTCATACAAATTATGTAAAAAAATTATATCCAACAAAATAACTATCCATTAGTTTTTGTATTGAAAAACAAAATACATCACTTTGCGGGGCAGTATTTGGCACGAACGCATAAAGGATGTGTTTATTTGTAATATGATAAAGAAGGGGATGGATAATGGTTTCACAATAAAAATAATAAAATTTATTATATATAATATTCTTATGTTTTTATATAAAATTGTTGTCATATAATTGAAGATATATAAATGAAATTAAATAAAAACACTTTGTTATGGAATATACCTCTTCTCTAGACATAGACCTTTATCTTAAACATTAATACTTGTAAGGATGGTATTTTAACCAAAAAATAAGTTTATATCATGGATATTTATGTATGTAAGGGGTATGGTGAGGTCTTGGATTGGCTATAAGGGTCATAAAGTGTGAGGATGAGAGGATATTCAGTGTCCTTTTATAACAGAGGGAGAGGACACACTTATAATTTTTGAATTGATTAATATATATTATTGTATTATTAAAAACATTGGGAAAAAAATTTGAATATATTAAAATTAAAGAAGATATATTATTGATATATAGATATATAATATTATTTATATATGTTTTTAATTAATTTCAAACCTTATCTTTTTAGTTTAATCACTTGTTAGTCCATTATAAACATTACCATAGTAAGGAATTTTTCCCTCAGTTACTATTATGATTAACTTATTACATAATATAGATTCATATTATTCACAATATGGAATCAATTTTATAATATACAATTAAAATTATTGTTAGAAAATAATTTAAGAATAAGTGTGCATAATGCATCAAAACTGTATTTAGAGAAATGCAGAAATAAGTATAAAACTAAGATAACCTCCACTCCCTACAAGTTAAAAACTATTCTATGAATGATAAAATTTTTTATTGAATATAATATCTAGAAATTTAATTAAAATTAACCATAAAGACTGAATAATTTTAGTTTTTATGATGAAAACACTTTGTGTTCATAATTTTTTTCAGGAAAAATATCTAATATTTATCTTCGAATGCATTTACTTTAGTTTCAATCCAATTGATAAAAAATTTATTCATTTTATAAATTTGAAAAGAATAATTAATCATAATTTAGTTAGTCATATTCAAAACCTCCATTCTAATCTCTCAACGATAATTTTCAAATTAAGTACTAATATTTCAATAGTATATCGAGATCTATTAATACTTAGTCTTTTGTGTACAGAAAACAAGGAAATATGTAATAATTATTTAAGAAGATATATATCATAAATACTTTTGTTGTTACATATTGGTCACCCAAAAACATTATGAAATAATTATTTAATTTAAAAACATTAATTATATATTTTTCAAACACTTTAGGTGAATGAATCTTTTTATATGTATAAATCCCATAAAACCTAAAAATCATGTTTTAAACCCTATAAAATAATGGATGAGATAATAAATTTATTATTTTGTAAAATTTGATGAAAAAATATTTAGACTTTTAGTGATAATGTTTTTATAAGTATCATGTATCATGTTATATGACTACTAAAATAGAGTTCGCAAAAACAATTAAGATAAAATCCAATTCAAGTATCATATGATGTTATTAAACATGAGGATGATAGATGGAGACCTAATATGGAACGATGTTGTCTCAATAGAAAATAAATCATATTTTTAATAAAAAATTAAGCCTGACACCCATATGAACATCATGATTATGTAAGTAGGAAACAGAATTTTGGAGAATGAAAGGGGAAGAATAGAGTAAGTGAGAGGATACACAAAAAAAATTTATCCATTGGATGGATTATTCATTAGGAATCCAACAGGGGAGGAGGTGGAAGGAAGGTTAAATTCCGTTTGTTAATTCTATGTGAGACCCCTAAACCCTTAGAAGTCAATAATAAAAAAAAATACAATAGTGGGTTTTAAAAATAGTAAAATTATTTTTTTAGAATTTTTATGGGAGGAGTATAGGGGATATGTCCCCGTTTATATTTTAAATGAATAAAATTTCCTGTTGTGGTAGGGAACCATTATCAGTATTTTCCTATTTGGTATCAGGAAAGATAGTTCACCCTACACATATAACCTAGAAATATACATATGAAACCCATTATTTTATCCACAAACAAACATAAAATCCATTACTAATAGGAATAAAATTATATAATTTAATGTGTAATTATCGATGTTAAAAAAATCCCTTATATTTTTCCTTATAACCAATATAATTCAATTACATAACTTTAGGAACAAAAGAAATAAAAAACTATAATACTCTTTATAATAATAAATAAAACAAATAAATTAGAGATGATATATATAAGAAGTAATATCATTCCATGAAATTATGAAACATGGTACATGATGTTATAATGACCCCCTAATTATTTAGGACACACACGTGGTAGTGAAGAAATCGATCCTTAATTGATATCATTTCTATCATGGAATAAGATAATAAAATGGGAATCTAACAAAAGAACCAAAGCTTTTCATAAACACATTCCAATCGGTAGATTAAGTCATGATTAAGTCTAGTCACCATAAAAAATCACAATATATAGTGGATAAAAAGAATAGAAAGACCAAATAATTTTTATTATCCAAAATAAAAACAATTCTTGATGTTAGGTAATTGAATGAATAATATATAAATAGTTACTAATGTATTAAATATTATAGATTTGATTATATGAATGATGGAACATAAAAAATATAGAAAGGTAATTACATTAGAGACAAAAATGAATTAATAATTATATAACATGATAGTAAATGGTATTTTAATTATAAAAATGATTTCAAAATGGAATATTTTAATGTGGGTACCATATATGCATTCAGGATTCATCTTTGATTGATTAATAATATGCTATAGAATATGTTTTTAATGAATCTAATATCTATTCCATAATAGTAAATTGCACATAATATACCTTTTATGACGACCAAATGTAATGCACTCGCCAAGATGCCACTAATGTAGTGCCCAGTGTCGATTCATCACAAGATCTCAAGTGTATCTCATCAGATGAAATAGTATGGAGACTAGTTGTGGGGATATAAATTGGAATTGTGAGGAGACTATTCCACCAATCAGAGTTCACAAACATATGTATATAACCAATCATCAGACACATTAGAGTATGTGGAAAGGATAAATAATTGAATCATGATATGATTAAACGATACACAATAAAGTTCTTAAAAAGAATTTCATACATACAACCAACTGACCACTAGGATAGTTACATAAGATATAAAAAATAAATGAATCTATAAAATGGATTCACATAATCACTTATTGAAACTATTCCAACCATCTGATACATATCGAGAAATCCTACTCGGCCACAATAATCAACACAAGTCTCATCCAAAACATATGCTTGAAATAAAGAAGTAAAATCTAATCAGGTACACAAGTTCAATGTATCATTGAGAAGGGTTTGATTAAATCTTGTTATTCCACTAATAAGTGTGTTTGAAGAAAATTATATTAGGAGGAATGGGGTATGTAGACAAATAGTTCAATAAATAAAATATATATGAATGTCATAAAAGATATGGAACACGAAAACACTTCTACAACCTACTATATAATGGATTTTAAGGTGACAACGATGGAAACCAAACATGAAAAGACCATGAACCATCCTATAAAAATCAATCTAGTTGTATAAACAATCAATTTCATGAAAGTTCATTCAATTTTTTATTCAAATATGGAAAACAGAAAATATAATTTTTCTGTACCTATCTGATATACCAAAGACATCTGGTACTCTAATTTCAACTAGAATCTAAATCAAATATCAATATAAAAAATAAAATGCGTTTGAAACCTACATTTAACACCTAAACTAATACTGAATTATTGATTCCAATATAGAACATCGAGGCATCCAACCAACAGAAAACATAATAGAAGAGCTTGAAAAATCATTCCAAAATCAATTTATACATAACATAGGTGGTTCTTAGAGAATTAGTATGGACTATCCTAAAGATGAAGAGAATTACTCCAACATCACATTCCATATGGTTTATTATCATCACCCAGAACATAAGTCTTGAAATCTAACCACTATGTACACTCTTAGTTTATATACCCTCATTCTAACACTATATCCATAGAATACTTCATGTTCTTGGAGCATCATTTCGGCACCCAAACCATTCCACTATTCCATAATTAATAAAATAAAAATAATTTCTACATATATTTTTCAATAAAAAACCTAAATAACATTTAAAATCATCATCACTTCCAATGTCCACTATGATCTTTCAAAACCATGAAATTCATCAACAAGACAAAAACCATTTTCACATGATAATGTATCTAAACCAAAAAACCACATTTAATATTTCAAAATCAAAATTTTTAAACACTATTCCTTCTCATTTAAAACCAAATATGGTCCAAGGCCATCATATTCCATAAAAACCCTTTAAATATTCTCTAGATTCCCATTTGAAATCAAAATTTGAAGTATATTCAAAACCAATATTAAATAAACATTAGTTCTAAGACTCATTTCTCAACAAGAATAATTTCCTAACATTACCCTCCCCATTTTTATCCAATAAATTCTAAAAAACCAATATATAAAATTAACCAATTCAAAATCCTCATAGTTATTTTTATAAAATATTATTATCTGAAACATTCCATTTCAAAAGGTTAGCACACCACCTGGGTTCCCATTGGTAAAATATCACATCACCACAAATCCAATGAAATCCATAGAATAAAAGAGGTATAAATATAAGTCCAGAATTAATTATCTAAATCAAGGAATCATGTATAACACACATGGGATCAAGGGAATATACTATATTGATATTGTTAAGGAATTTAGAAGACTACAGGTAAAGCTCTTAGACCACATACCTCATAAATGAAGCTTTCCAAAACCATTCCAAAACAATGTGGCCTTTTCGAGGTCCATACAGGCATCATCCAAACTTCTAATCACCCAAGGAAGATCATTACTATCCCCCGATATCTAGTACTATAACAAAAAAAATTAATTAATTATACCAATTATAACAAACTAATTAACCTAAAACCACTTGAAATAATGCTTGAAACCCATCGCATCAGTATGTTATACCAAAACTAATGCCAACCACTCAATGAAGCCCAACCAAATTTGGGGACAAAATCCCTAAGAGGTGATAACTAATAATCAACTAATTAAATTAAATAATTACGAAGAACCTAATAAAATTTACCATAGTCACATACTATAACATAATAACTAGCAATTATGAGTAGAATCCCTCGCGTGATATCCTTTACACAAGCTGAAAAATAACCCCATGTGAAACAAATGATTCCACCATGATATGCTAAAATTTGCAACAAAACATAAAAATAAGAACTACACATTTATAAGGAAATATGTGTATGATTATGGGGACCCACTAGACGGTAAATATTACATCAAAATGCTGATAAATCTCCACTAAAACAACTCCTTGGAGAGGCTTAAATAAAAGAGGAGGGGAGGAGAATCCTCCTTTAATTTGTGCACATGAGAGGAATATAAGGGGGGGGGGGTGAATAAAAATTTAAAAGGGTAAAAAACGTTAAAATAAATTTTTAATGAAATTATGGGAATCAGAATGGTTTGACACATTATATTTAATCCTGTTCACTAACTGTGTTGTTGGATCTGTCCAAGACCACCGACTCACATGGTTTGGCCACATGGATGGAAAACCCCTGAACCAACCATGTGAAATTAAAATTTATAACAACCGTGACCCGTACAGTTAGGCTACATGGTTTAATAAACCATGTTCCAATTATGCTGTTAGCACTACCTCTTAACCATATTAAAGAACATGGGTTTTCAGAAATTATGCACCACCTGGGATCCATGCCTCGATCATTTCTCAACCTCAAAAGGTTTCCCCTTGGACCATACCAATTTATTACTTAACCATTAGGTAACAATGAAACCCAACCATTCTATGTTCAAAATTAACTAAAACCCTAATGAACATCATGGTTTCACATTATTTATCCTAAAAAAAGCACACCAAACCATACACCCTTTCTAAAAAACCAACAACCTATTGAAACATAGCACAAAGCCTCCAAAGGTCCTACAAATATATGGGCCAAATATAGTTCCTCATTTATCATCTAAATGAAACAATATTATGAATTCCAAATCTCAAAATATAATTATGACTCTTAATCAAAGATTTAACCCTTGCGGTAATAAAAATTTTAATGTCCTACTGAAATTTCCAACTCATTCAAGAAGTGTGATCTTACAATATCTTGAATATTACTCTTCTATTACATGAATATCGTAAGTGGTTATCGTTCAACACTACATATCAAATGTTGGTAACTATATTTTTAAATAATTTTCTCATTTAGATTCTAATATATTAAAACAATTCTAAGGCACAATCACCAAATCGAGGCCCATAAATTGCCAAAAAAAAGGGATAATATCCATTTCCAAACCAAAGCACTGTGATGGACTTTTATTGATCCCTTCCAAAAAAACATTAATTACAAAATTAACTAATTATTCAAAGATATACGGTGCTCCATGCCATAATCATAGTCTTATAGGCACCCAATCTAGGTAATTAACACATATTTCATAAGGGAATCCCATCTGAACCCGAAATCATGATATTACCAAGAGTTGAGTACCATTATTAACATACCATTACCCAACATCCATGAGAACACCAATCTTCATATTCACAAATTCATTTCATATAAAATATTGTGTGGTGGATGAATTCCCATTTTCCAGACATGATGTTAAATTTACCTAATTTTCCTTGAAATCCCAACTCAAACTCAAAACACAAAAGTCATTCCTAAAAGAACCCACTAGATGTATCTTGAATCATTTTTTACCCAAATTGTGTGATAAACCTAGTCGCACTATCCCCATCCAAATCATACAAAAATTATAACCTCCAGCTATTAGTCACACACCATTTCACCTGATCAAGATTCCCTCAAGCCTAGAGTTATCCCAAAACCACCCAAACATACCCACTAGATCCAATACCTCAATATCTTTCCATAAACACAATTATCTAAAATCCATGATTTGATCACTTATCAATCCCAAATATTTATCAATTATTATTCTATGTGCAATATTTGTATGCACTACTATTATTTTTCACTAGAATCACCATGCTACTGGAATAATCCAAAACCAGATCCACAATCTTGTGACCCATCGAGCATTAGGGTATCACCACTGCAACTAAAAGAGCACTCCACACTATATGAGTTTCATCATCACTGACTCTCCCAAAAAACCTCAATCGCTTCAACCCTTGATCCAACCACTACTAACCCAAGAATTGTACCTGGCCATATCACCATATATGAGAGAACAAATGAAAAATCAACTATCACCCATTCATAATGTCTAAGAATGGTGACCATGGTATTCATCGATGTCTTTTCCATCTCAAGGATGTCATCGATAATAGTTAAGGGATCACATCACACCATATGACTTCACATTCATTTCTATATGAGGGAAACTTCAAAGAGGCCCCATATACAACCAAAATTAATTTGTGTATCTAAGAGTACGGAAAAATCTATCTTAACATGTTGAGGTTGATTTCAAGATATTTGGAAAGTTTACTAATGACGAAGAGCATACCAATATGTCACCGAAAAATACCCCCATCACCAATCCATCTTCAATGTTACCTCTAACTATAGGAAAATAACAAAGCCATGAAAGGGTCCTAGGTGTAACGAGCCAATCTTTTATTAATGAAAACTCATCTTGATCTAATTAAATGTGTTATTATGTATCACAGTTATATAACATATGAACATATTTGGTGTTATGTTTTTTTGATATTAAAATACCATTACTAATTGTACCATTGCTAATATAGATGTTGAATAGTGATGACATGATTAATATAGATATAGGGCTTTAACAAATCCAATTTACTCAGACAATGGAAGTAATGACCTCAACAAGTAGAATTTCACCTTTCGAATCCCATTTGTCAGAGCTCAAAAAGGTGGCGGTTTCATTGGGATTCTCTTTTGACCATGCCTAAGATGAGCTTTTACACATAAATCTCGAGCGGAACCACCTATAAGAGAAGTGGATGTTGATAGAGATTACCACCCGAGCGATGTTATCTGACCCACCCAAATAGTATATCACCATAGAACACCTTACCTTTTGGACTTATTAAGGGTTTAAAGGGGGTTATGTAACAAGACCTTAAAACAATAATTATGTGCATTAATTTTTTATATAATAATGAATGTACATTCATTTTATTATTGTTACATTGTAAAAAGTTTTTTATGAAAAAATATCATTTTTAGTTAATTAAGAAATCTATTTTGAGGAAATAATGTATTTTTGAATAAAATAATATTTTAATTAAATATTATTAATAAAATACATTTTATATAATATAAATTACCGTATAATATTATGAATATGTTTGTGATTTTTATTATGGTTTCAAAGCTATTTTTTTTCAAAACCCTTGAATTTTCGTTAAATGTCAATTATTATTTTAAAATTAAAAAATTAAAATATTTAAAAAATTATTTTGATAAAAGTAATATTATTTTTGTAATCAAGATGTCGAAATTATAAAATAGTCAATGTTTCATAATTTCTTGACGTGGTCGAATTTTGGGGCAAATATTAAATATCGTTTAAATATATAATGTGTTTTATGACATCGTAATGACCAATAGTGATTGAATAAAATACTATAAATAGTATTATCGGCCAATATTTATTTTTCCATTAAAATATTTTGATTTTAGTTTTGTTTTATTTATTTTACAAAGCTGTAGTGGACCCTCCAAGACATATAAAACATTTTGTATTTTTAAGATGATTTCCTTGAGAGTGTGACTCACAACCACAAAAGAAAGCCTAATATTTTAATATGTTCTTCCATGGGAATATTAAATATTTCTTTCCACTCACATTTGGAATTTTTTTTGGAAAAAACCAGGTTTTGGTGAGTGGTTTTGATTAGTTTAATGTGTGGTGTCCCAAACCAAAATAATAAATAATTCCCTCTCATTTACTATATAAACCCACACAATATCCCACATCCTCATCACTCAAATCTTTTGGAGTTCTTCAAACCTATTCCCTCCTTTATATATAATTTTATTATGTAGTACCAACCTCCCATGAAGCCTCTCTCAAGCCCATCCCAAGCCTTTGGGATCACACTTCCATGTAAGGGATTTCATTCCCTCCTAATTTATGTCCAAGTTTATTTATATTTTTATCACAATTTATTATCATTTATAAATGTTGGGGAATGAATTCATACCTCCCCCATACTTCCCTAATTATGTTTGAATGATTATGGACCCCTTTATCTCTCATTAACTCCACCCATGTAATCTCATTACTGGGCCAAAATTTCGTATGGAATTTCTCTCTTCTCATTTTCATTCAAGCAATTCATTTAAATTATGCATATAAATTCTATTACATTATGTTGGAATATTATGTTCCATGACCCCCTTACTTTCCATTTTCATTATAAATGAAGAGAGAACCTTTTTCTCTCATCAAACCCTTTTACAATTCTTATTTGACGTCGTTATGCAACCGAAGTTATAACATAATTTCCATGCCAAAATCATCGTGTAAGTGAATTCCATGCCTGTTTCGTTATCAAGAGTATTCACCTTTATGAAATTATAATTGTTTATTGAGGACATAAATTTATTTATTATACATTTCTTATTAATTTAATAAATTATGACGATTAATGAATCAATGATGTATGATATATGTAGTACACTTATGCATGAAATGAAATGATTAAGATGGGTGCGCCCTAATAGCTCTCAAATGCATTGGGTAATGATTAGTATCATGATACATAAAGTGCAATGAGGGTTTAATAATTCTATTTCTAGTGAAATGAAATTGTACCCATGCTCCACGTGCAATGAGCCTTCGATCATGCTAATACCATGTTAAGTGTTGTTTCCACATTTCCATGTTATGATAATCATGCCATATCATGCGTTTATTTTCATGTTTATTTCATGATTTGTTCATATTCCTATTGCCTAACAAGTATTTTATTCTTCATTTTATTCACTCTTTACTCCCTTACTGGGATTTATAGATCACCCCTTTCTTATGCATCTCCTCAGGTTATCCCATAAAATTGTATGTACAAGGGAATGCAGTGGTCATGTAAAGGATGTTTTCAATAATGATGTTGTGTTTCATGTTTAAGTAATTGGGTAATGTTGCTAAGCCTGAAATACTCTAGAATTATCGATGTTACTTGGAGTATAAAGTGATTATTTATGTAATAAATCATGATTATGTGTGTAATTAAGAGCATGGTTGTCATACCAAGCCTCCCTTACTGCAAACATATCATCACATCAACAACGGTTATCAACCTACTTGGATATTCCAATATAACCATACCACCTCATTCATATGATCTATAACGTACAATTCACAAACCATGTGACATAGTGTGTTACCAATTTCTTATTCCCTTGATATACCATTAACACATAACCATCACACAAACTCTTATTTGATTCCACCACAGAACTTAATTCCAACTCTAATGAGTCAAACATTACAAAACCATAGCTCAAAATCCCTTTCCAATTTCCATTCTTACCTTGTATGCTTATCTTAACCATGGGGGATAACCCTTTATGATTTTCAAATCCAAAATCAACCCATGACCCAAACCACATACTCAACTAGTCAATCCCAAGCATTATTAAATGTTTCACTAAGATCATTTGTGATCTCCTTGTTTTTCAAGAGATGAATCCATATATAACTAGGCCATCCACCCAATAAATCCTACTCCTAGAAACCCCATGTGCTACCAAGTAATCAACACTCCAACCACATTCTATAATAATAAAACTAGACATCTCTACATATCTCACACGATAAACATGTCATCTCTATCTCACCTATTCGACCATCACCAAAAGAAAAACCACACATCTATTATACAAAAAATCCACCAAAAATATACTTCCTTCACAACCATATCCTGGGAATGGCCCCCCAAAATCCTTAAATTCAATAACTATCCATAATGAGAAAATAGGTGCAATCAAGTTTTCTTTCTCAAAACCTAAGGTATCACTTGTGCCAAAATCTCATTTCATGAGGCATCCTTCACGCACAATTATTAAGATCCCAAATCATCCATGTATTCTCTACACACCCAAAAACACTTAAAACTTAGTCACCCATTTCATTGGGCATCAAAAATGCCACACGACACTAACTCCTTGAATTAGAGTCATGTAATGGTCACTATGTTCAACAACATGAAGTCTATTCCATATCACAAAGGGGAAAAACTCATGAGGCATCAAAAATGCTCCCATCTCATCATCACATGACCACAGGAGGTAAAAAAACCCTCCTATGGGTTATCACACCACAAAGGTTTCATATACCAACCAACTAGATACAAATAGGATGCCCATATTTTCAATGAATCTGCACATCAATGAACCCCATGGATGACTCATACATACAACCATCCTCTAAAAAAGACATCAATAATGGACACAATGATTTTATAATCATAGAAGTCTAACCCAATGGTGTCCCCAAACCCACCATGAACAATGAAAACTCTAGTTCCCTCATCATCGAGGGTCTCACTTTAGAACAACAGAACCTTAAACTAGATGGAAATATAGAAAATCACATACTAGAAGATTGAAAACAAGTGGTTCCTATGTTCTAAACATGATGCATGAGACGCCTCCTAACAGTAAATACCATGAGTCAAAAACCAAGTCACAAGATTCATTCTAAAATGAAAAGAGATGAAATCTAGCATAAATATAACACCCCAATATATTATAGTATGTATCTTCTCAAATAAAGTTAATTTATTAGATAGCTTATGTTGCATGGAACACCGAGCATTAAAAACGTGATATACTATTAAATTTTAACATGACCATTAGATTAGTAATGCGAATGTTAGGAATTATAATATGACCATTAAAAAAATATCCTAAACTATGAATGTATATATAAAATTTATGCATATGATAAATGAAAATATGATATATTTATGTCATGGAATATATAAATATAAGTTTTAGAAATGATAAATTAAGTGTTGGTATTTCTATGATTTGTAAATATTTATTTACCATTTTATAATTAATATAATCATTTTATATAAAATTTAATTTCATAAAATAGATTTATAAATTAATATGAAGTTTTATTATAGTTATAATATAATTTTATGATACCATTATTAATTGTTTAAGGTTTCATAGATTTTTTTATAATATTAAAATTGTTATTTCTCAAATAATTGATGATTTCGATATGAAATTAGATTCATCATATTTATAATATTATTTTCAATAAATGGATTACATTTATAAAATATACACATTGAATAATGGTTGGGTTTATTTTTTTGGTATTTTTCTAAAATAGTAGATTTTTTTGGTGAATAGTGAAGTACAATAATTTATGGTATTTTACATAATAAGTAAATTAATGAATTATTGGGTCATGGATGATGTATGGATGAGGTAAGAAACGATTAGTTCAAACAATCATTCTATATTTACATTATTTAGTCATGGTAATTAATACTATTGGTAGTCTTGATTGAAAATGATAAACAAACGAATAAAATAATAAAAAATACCCCTCTCCTCCCACTATAAATACTATCGCTCGACACCCCTTATCCTCAATCCTTCTGAGACATTAATGTTTCCAAAAGTTTGAATAATTACATTCCCATTCCTTTTCCCCACGTCCATGATGTACTGGTCTTATAAAAATACAATTTCAATGTATCTTAAATAGGTACCCAAGGAGATGATATTTGATAGGTAACGTCCCCCTTCATTCCATTTTAATTTCATTTATTTTTTATCCTCTCTTAACCTCCCAAATACAAAGTGTAATGGTAACATAAGTATTATATATATACTGGAATACTATTTTCATAATGTAATATTAATCATAAAATATCATATCTTCTCCTTTTATTTCAAAAAATTAAAACACCATCTGTGAAGTATCGATTCCCACCTTCATGGATAATGGGTTTTCATTTTTTACCGCCTTAAATGTTGATCATAAAAAAAATTTTATTTTTAAAAAATATTACAATTCATTAATTATTTATTATCAAATTTTTTTAACCATTATATAAATATAATATTTAATTATATGATATTAGTTCACGATGGCCGTGAAAACATCCAAAATAAACTAATCATTTTTCATTAACATTTTATCTAATGAATCATTCAAAAAACATATGAAAAAATGATATATTAGGGCCATTTATAATCCTTGAATTATATTAATATCATTCCATTTGACTTATAGATTTTTTTTCCATTTGATAAGAAATCACCCAATTATATACAGGGGAATTGACCTCAAGAACATGAAACAATAACTCTCAGTTCAACGAAATTAAAGAGTATAACTCAATAGAGTGGCCACAAATGAACATAATAAAATTATAATAAACCAATTATGATTTGAATAGTTCTTATTATGTAATTAATGAATCTACTTTTATTATCTAGGACATTAATTACAAGTACAGAATTTATCTAGACATAATGTTAGGATGTTTCTGAGGAAACATTTATTTAAGTGAGATATTCCTTATTCAACACTTATTTCTTATCTCTGGTGTCTTTATATTGAAATTTAATATATCAAATCATGAATATAGTTATCTTCATGTAATTAAATGCATAATTTTATAATTATTTCTTTATTGGGGCATATGATTCGACTGATTACCAAATGTTAAGGGGGTTTCTCATATCACTTTTATTTTTGTGAGGTATTCCATATTCACTAATTATTTCTTATGAGTGGTGTACATAATTAAATTTTATATATAATATCATTAATCAATTTAATTTCATGTTATTCAATGTTTCATTTGACTATAATTAATTTTATTAGGCATTGGATTTGATTGATTACAAGTGGTAAGGGTTTTTCATCTCACATTAATTTCTCTGTGACATATTTCATATTAATGCCTTATTAAATTTTTTTGCTGCACCTTTTTTTATGATTCATAATCAATAAATATCTACATTTATGGTATCATTTATATGACTTTTTTGTTAGTCGTATAACATTTTTACATATTATGTTTACATTGAATAATGTTTTTTTGAGGAAATATTGATAAATTTGTATCCTCTACTCAATACAGATATTTTAATTAGTAATATTTCCCATGAATTAAATTTATGTATGATGAACTCGTTGAAATTGTAGTGAGGGGTTAGGAATCACTACTGGAAAAATGGTCTATACCCATGGTTCAAAACCGTGGGTATAGCCCCCAAAACCGTGGGTATAGCCTATACCCACGATTTTGGGAACCGTGGGCTGGAATGGAGTCGGTATAGGTCCCCAGCCGATAACCATGGTTTTTCAAAACCGTGGGTATAGGTGTCCTACCACCGTGTCACCAAAACATAGCCAATTGCCATAGTGTCAACAGCTTTTACCCACGGTTTCAAAACCGTGGGTATAAGTCCTAAAATAATGCAGGCGCTGAGTTTCGATCCCGCAACCTTTACGATGCAAACACCACGTATAACCACTACCCTAACTTCACCTATATATATATATATATATATTTAGTTAAATATAGTTATAAAAACCGTGGGTGTAGAGGGAAGAACCATGGGTATAGGGTTCCCGCCAAAAAATTTTTCCTTCCCGCAGTTTATCATATCCATGTGTATAGGTATTTTAGCAAAGACCTATCCCCACGGTTTTGGGGAAAACCATGGGGATAGGTACCCCTATACCCATGGTTTTGGGAAACCATGGGTATAGGTGACTTTTCAAGACCTATCCCCACGGTTTCCCAAAACCGTGGGGATAGACCCCCCCTATACCCATGGTTTGCCAAAACCGTGGGTATAGGTCTTGAAAATTCACCTATACCCATGGTTTTCTAAAACCGTGGGTATAGGGGGGTCTATCCCCACGGTTTTGGGGAAAACCATGGGTATAGGTTCATTTTCTAGTAGTGAATATAATTATATAACCCCTCTATACATCAACTTGTCCCAGGAGAGAAAATAGTTGGCAAAAATGCTTTACATTTGTTTTAAAGAAGAATATGATGTGTTCCTATCCAAATACATAAACCATCTTTTCAAAGGTCTTGATATTAGTTGTTCATGTTACGAATATATGATTTACAGTAGTTAAGTATTTCTATTATAATTATTTTAGTGTTCACTATCTACGATATTTTCACTATAATAAAATTTGTGGATTCATTTTCATTGTTAGTTTATTGATTAAATGTCATGTCTCTTTCAATTATTTACTTTTCCATTTGGATTATTCTATTTTAATTATGCTACAATTATTATTTACTCATGTTTATACTATATGTAACCCTTACTAAAATTTTTATATCACTCTTTTGTATATTTTCCTTCCCCTGGTTATGAAGATTAAATCATTGAATATATGTTGATAAAGTAGTTCATTTTACTTTGTTATGTTTTATGTTTAATTAATAATGTAATACATGAACCATGTATGTATCTAGTTATTCATGACTACAAAATTGATCAATCCTTGGTGATATGAACTTTGGTATATATTCTATTCTAATAAAATAACCACCAATGCTAACATACTGGGGTTAGGGTCATTATAGATGATATCATATTGGGTTGAGTAAAAACCATTGGAACTCTATTCTAAATTAATATGAGAATTTCCATAATTACTTATAGTAATTTTTTTGGACTCAATTTTCATGTCGATTATGAGATAACACAGTGTGTGCCATTATTTAGTGATGGCACCGAATGGTAGAATGGGAATAAATACTAGTGGGCAATAATTATAAACCCACTGAGAAATTCAACACAATTATTGTTGGAATTGAGATAATAATGGATTTATTGGGAAATATTAATCAGGTTATTATTAATAACCATACTACACCTATTTTGGACCATTTCATGTGGCATATGCCCCCATATTTTAGTGGTACTTCTAATCCAATTATATCTAAGAAATCAATCAAGTACCAAGAAAATATATTTCTAGAATTGGATATGATGAATGGGAAAATGTAGTGCTAAAGGTATATTTCCTCTGGAAAGGTACTTATAAATGGTAGTTATTGATCAAGAATACTAAAGAGGAGATTGAAATAAGAGAAATATAATGGATTAAATTGGAAGAAACATTCTTTGAAAAATATTTACCTCTTGAAAAATGTATTGGAATAAAGAGAAAATTAAATACATTAATGAAAAATGAAGAACATATTATTCATAAATAATAGGATACCTTCACAATTCTATAAAGTAATTATATGTATTTCATACATGAATTAGAAAAAATATTTCCCATTTCTTTCATGGTCTTACAAAATGCCTCTGAAGGGTACTAGATTCTAATTCATTTACATCATATCATGAAATAGTATTATGTTTTAGCCAAATGGAGAGGGTAATTTATAGATCTTGAATGGTAAATGTAAATCAGGCTAAGCAGTGGTATTATAATGACCATGAAAAATTTAAATCATCATGGAAGAAAAGGGGAACAATGTAATTACGATTTTATAAAAATTGTCAAAATAATCATCTTGAGAAATGATTGAAAGGAATTAGAGTTTGTTATAAGTGTGGATACTTGGGTCATTGAGTAAATGGATAATATGGAAAGACATAAATAAATGATTATAAATTATTTAACTATTAATAAATGAGGTATTTCTCAAACCAATTCCCCAAGCACCAAGGTAATCTACTACAGAAGATGCCAAGGGGAGACAAAAAAGCTTAGGTGACCAATAAAATTGATGTAGAAGTACCCAAATATGTGTTAATGGGTACATTATTCTTATATTTTAATTTATATAATGGTTTATTTGATTACACATTATCATAATATTTTATAACTACAATGTTTTCCATGAAAATTATTTACTTTAAATTTGATTTAATACTTGATTTTTCAGTCAAAAATTATAAGGGAAATATCATTAAAACAAATATGTGTCATACAATACCCACTATTACATATAAACATACATTAATTACTCAAAATTTAGTCATACCTATGGATTATATTTGTATAATCGTCATTATAATTTGACTTTAAAAATATGATTTGAAAATTTATTTTAGGAAGAAGTAAATTACAATTTCTAAAGAAGATGTAGAATTAATTATCCTTAGTGAAAAAACATCACCATATTAATCTTATCTATATCTACCACCAGTATCTCTATTGAAGGAAATTATTAGGTAGGAAGAGAAAAAACATCAATCGATGAGTTAAGTAATCTTGAAATCTAGTATGTAACAATTATACATGAATACATTGCTAAGTTTCTAATGAATTTCATCAATATCACCAGGGAATGAAGTTTTATTTACAATTGATTTAATACCTAGTGTAAGACCAATTTAAGAGTATCCTAAGAGAATTAAAATTGTGGAATTATGTATCTATAGAAAAAACAAGAGGAGTTTATTAATAAAAGTTTTATTCATGTTAGGGTTTATTTATGGGGATCCCATGTCCAATGTTTTATGAATAAAGATGAATCCATGAGGTTAGGCAGTGATTATAGATATATAAAATCTATTATAGAAAATAAAAAGTATCATCTACCCTATATTGATGATTTTTTTATCAAATAAAAGGATTTCAATATCTTTTGAATATTGAACATCATCTTATGTATCATCTATTGCGAGAAATGAGTGAAGATATAGTGAAGACAACATTTTAGATGAGGTATCGATATTATGAGTTTATATTAATTTTATTTTCATTGATTAATGCACCACTAGTGTTCATGGATATGATGAATAGAATTTTCATGGAATATCTTGATGATTTTTTGAGTTATTCATGGGTTATATTCCACTATATTCTAAAACTTAAGAAGACCATAATAATTACTGGCAAATCATTTTTGAGACTCTCAAGAGGAAAGATTAATATTTTAAATTTAGAAAGTGTGAATTATAGTGTCCTGGAATTTATTTTATTTCCTATATTATCTCTAAATATGAAATATTAGTTAATCGTTTAATGAAAATGATAATCTAATAATTTCTAACAGCAGTGAAAAAAATGAGGCATGTAGTTTTATATGTTTAGAAGGTTTATTTGTGAGTTTTATTTAGAATTTTTTCTTATTGGATAAAATTTATCCAAGATCACATTTAAGGAGGTTAATTAATTATGGAAAAATGTATGTGAAGAACATTTTTATGAATTTTTGATAAGATTTGTCAATGCACAGAAATTAAGCCTACTACCAGGAATGTATGGGTTTGTAATATATAGTGACACATTAAAGAAAGGACAAGGTTGTGTGCTTTTGGAAAATTATAATTTTATTGCATCTGAATATAGGATTTCAATGAATCATGGGAAAAACTATCCAACTCTGGATCTTGAGTTTGCATCCGTAACCATTTCTCTAAATATATAGAGACACTATCTCTATTATGAATTATATGGTATATATATGGATCGCAATAGTTTTAAATATTTCATTATATATAAATAAGTAAAAATGAGGCAATGATGATGGATCAAGTCACTTAAGGACTATGATTTATCTATATACTATCACCCAATAAAATAAAATATGGTAGTTCATACATTGAGAAGGAATGTTCCAGGATTTTTATCCAATATGAGGATTAATAGAGATCCAATATTCCTAGAATATGTAAATATGGATATGGAAATTTCAATGGGTTTAAAAACATAACAAATTCTTCTAATGATTTATAAAGAATATTTAAAAGGGAAGATAATATGTTCATGGTCTGATGATGAGAAATTTTACATGAAAATTAAAGCCATTAACGATGGTAAATTTCCAAAATTTATGTATGAGGATGGAATTATGAAATCTGTAAAGATTTTATGTCTTTTATAAATACCTCAACTAAAAAATGAACTATTTGATGATGATGATAATAGTTAAAATTTATCTATAATCACATACAGTACCATGATATATAGATATCTGAAGGAATAGTTTTTTTTGGAGAAAATGAAGCCGGAAATTTCTGACAATGTTTCATGATGCCTAGTTTTTAAATAGGTGAATGTTGAAAGATATTATCATAGGGAATTAATGAATTGTATACCTATTTATATGTGTAATTTGGATTAAATTATGATCGAATTTATCATAGGAATACCAAGGTCACCAATAAATAATTATATGATATATGTTATTATTGTTCATAATACAAATTCATCATATTTTCATTCTATAAGAGAGTATTTACCTCTTGGGAACCAAAAAGACTCTATATTAATGAATTTTAAGACTTACTGTGTCACAAACCATATCGGGTCGCCATTCGACCCGACGCCCGACCCGATCCGCGACAAGGTCTCAAGGGCGTTCCCAATCCCCACGGGCTTGCACGAGTGCCCGGGTATCAAAACTAACACATGGGAAGGATTTACCTATATTAGTAAACACAAAACAACTAATAAGATAAATAAACTAAAACTAAAAATAGGAAACCAAAAATGACCATAAATGAAAAAAAATTTAGAGGATTACAACTTGAACCAACCTCCTAAAATAAATGACAAAAAACGAAACTAAAACTCTAACTCAATCCACCATGAAGCAAGAGCGGCGCAAAATCCACAAGCCACAAACACCAACCTACACGAGAAGAACATATCTGACAAAAACCACCGTCACTAAGCCCAATGTCACAACCAAGAACACATAAGAAACAAAGTCTATATACACCCAAACGTGTATGTAGGGTGTGAACCAAGAGCCCAGTAAGACGTCACCCAACCAAAAAGTTCCATGTGTAATCATTAAATTACAAATACATTTTCAGGATAAAGAAAATAACAGACACCAAAGTTCAAACAAATTTAAAAGAAAAAGTTTCTATAAAGAAATAACATTCAACAAAAACAACTTAAATAAAGAAATTAAAACACCCATAAAGTCAAGAAAAATAAAACCTTCAAGAGAACCCAAATGCTACACCGTATGCCGACGGTGAGTGTATAGTAGTCCAGGAGCACCAAAAATGGGAGATTCACTATAAGTACATGTAAATGGAATGGGACCATAGAACATCAAGTCTCAGTGAACAATAGTATAGGAAACACATCAATATACATTCTCAGGTATGATCCACTAGTAGGGAAACACATTCATAACCTAGTGGTCTCCAATCATTATCCGATGTTTAGTTAGTGTTGTAATCGTCAAACCAGCTAAGTGAAACTGGGCCAGAGCCGCTTCTTTATCAATAGAACTCTAGATCTAATCCACCCACCTAGTACCCATGCTTCCCCGTTTGTGCTCAAGATCTTCCAATTTTACATATCATATCAAACTCAGACGAATAAAACAAACAGGGTGTTACATAAACCAATCACCACACTTTCACACACATAGAAAACCATTTGACAAAGTACGCATTCTAAAAGACATTACGCTACTCAATTAAAACAATTTTTGCATTGATAATTATTGTTATTAATAACATATAAAATTTATATCATTAATAATTTTATTAAATCATATTAAATTCATTTTAAACAAATTCTTTAATAAGAAACAAAAAATCTCTTTAACACCGACAACCAACTAAACCATCCTACCTGACCAAACATAACTGACGCCACATCAAGAACATAACCTACACCACTTGCATCAATTAATAACCCAACCGCACTATTAAAAGGAAATTTTACCTATTAAACAAAACACTAGAGTTTTTATCATGAAAATACAGAAGATAAAATATGACTTTAAACACCAAAGACCCACTTGAATTCCCTTTTCGCAAAAAATGCATATGAATGCAACACCAGAACGTAAACTGAGTACTTTGCGCATTTTCCCAAAAACAAATGCAAAATTTAATAAACACTTAGAGACAGCTCAACAATTGTTTTCGTAAAAACAACCTAATCAACCAACAAAACACCTTCACTTATGACCAAGCACATGCAATGCTATGTCGAAACACAATTAACACCACTTTCACGAATGAAAAGATAACAACACATATTATTATGCACTAAAAATTTACTAAAGATAAGTTTTCAGCCAATGAATTCACCCAACCATATACACATATGACCAAAAAAATTAAGCAAGTGAAAAAAATCAAGAAAAACATATCCACACCTGAAATTATTAATAAAAGAACATCAGAAATTAACTAACCTAGAAAATTAAGTCATTAAATAATGTTTAAACATGGAACCACAAACCATGGGTGTCGAAGACCCAAACACTCTATGTGAACCATCAACCGCTTTTCATTCTCACCATAAAGATCCTAGTGAGAACCCGTAAATATGAATTCAAACCGAAAAATTTAAATTAAAACCCCAAGATCAGAATATATTCCCATTGGAAAAAAACAACAAAACTCAAAAGGAATGAAAAAAACAACAAAGAGAAGAATACATAACCGGGGGGTTGACGCCGGTGACCACTTGACAGTAGTATACCAGGAGGAGGAAGCAACACCGAATGGAGGCAAGATGCGATGGTCTGGTGGCCGAACGTGATGGGCAGATGGCGGTCGCCAGACAGAGCAAGATTAGGGGTGGTGTCGGCCTAGAAGAGTCCCTCGAAAAAAGGACTCACTGGATGGATGTGGGGGTGGCATGCACGGACCGTTAGACAGAATGGGAGCTGCTGGCTAGGGAGTGCAGGGGGCGGTGAAGTAGGGTTCCTAGGGGTGCGGCGCAAAGAATAGGTGAGGATGGGGGTGAGCGGGCTGGTTAGGATGTAGCGTGATGTTTAGGAGGTGTAGCGGGGGGTGTGTCCCTGGAACCAAATAGCATCCAAGCTAGGAATGGGGGGGGGAGGGTAGTAGGCGGTGTGAGGGGTTCCTAGGGGAGAAATGTGACAGGAAATGGTAGCAAGGGGGAGGGGACAAAACCCCAAGAGAAAGATAAATAAAAATAAAATAAAATTAAAACAATAAAGATAATAATAAAATAAAAATATAATAAAATTAATAATATTATTACTAATAAAATAAAGCAAAAGTATTCATAATAAATAAAATAACTTATTCATTATCAATAATATTTATAATAATAATAGGACTCAATAATAATTATTAATTTCCTCAAATAAAAATAATAATATTATTATTGTCATTAAATCAATTTATTAATGTTTATTCAACATCTAATTTTCATTTTATATCTATTTCATTGTCCATTATTATTAAATAATCCTATTATGTTTTAACTTATTTTGAAATTTCGGCAGACCGCACGGTCTCAGAACCATGCCCTGCAGGTGTGCCCGGTGATGCAAAACCCAAAATATTCATAATAATAATTATTATTATTATAAACTAAAATATTAATACTGATGAGAATAATACTAAAAATAATATAACTCAATTTATGGTAATAAAATAAAAATAAAAAATTGTATCTATTTTGATTAGAATAATAATAATAATGTCCCTGAATAACATTGTTATTATCTTTTTCTAAAAAAACAATTATATTATTTTTTTTATTTCATTACACAATTAATTTTATTGATTTATTATTAATCCATTTTATTTGATTAATTTACCATTGAGTAGGGTGTACGGTGACCCGGGCGAGGGCGCGCGACGACCCAGGCGAGGTCGCGTGCCTTCGACTGCGGTGCGCTGGACACAGTACAGGGCAAAACATTCAGTTTTTAAATAAGAACTCTGAAATTTCAAGTCGGGTCTCAACCTGACCTACCCAATGACAAATAAAAATAATAAGATAAATAATTTAAATAAGACTGGAGTGAAAATTTTCCCCACCATAGTGCTTTCCGTACCAAAAAATCCACAACTAAGGCTGAACTCCAAAGTAGCAAATCGATAACCCCATGGGGTTAAAAAAGGATCCCTCTGAAAACCAAGTGAAAAGAAGAAAACACACTGTGCTGAGAGAATGTAACAAAAAAGGCAACCTTAATAAACTCATAAAAGAACATTATGGTATGGGTCACCCATCTGAAAGAACTATAACACCTCTAGTTGACCAACCATGGAAAGGAACTCTCGCAACCTTGGAAATCATCCTCAAAAACTGAAACACCTCAAGTACCATAGAACGAAAACCTCACCTTGTGTTTGGAAGGAACAAACAAGATCATATAATATCCCAAGAACACTATCATCACCTACTACCAAGTCACATCTAGGAACAGGACCAAAAGGCCAACATGGGGAAAGCCCAAAAGGCTCCCCACCATTAAAAACCTACCAACACTCAAGACGAGACTGGAAAACCAACATGGGGAGGTCTGAGCTGACTCCCCACCATTAAAGAAAATTCCAACATAGATTCATTCCAGAGAAATTCATGTGAGATCTAATGTGGGTCTACCCTCCATTGGAACATATAGTAGATACAAAACATTAGAAATTTTACGATGGGGACCAAGAATCCTACCATAGGGGGAGGGGAGGGTCGGTCCCAACTACTGGGCATCAAAACCACGGCTGGAGACAGAAAACATCTCCAAATCCCTAGATGATCATCATTAAAATTTGAGACTGATTTATCCAACAAAACCCATAAGGAAAACTAAATGAATTACACCTGGTGGGATTCAACCCCCAGGACATTAAGGTACGAGACGACCTTTCTTCCCCATAGCCACGAGAAACCCCATGCACCCAAATGGGTCATTCGAAACAGAACCATAAGAAACCATTTAAACCTCCTTCATCTTCATTACTGATGAAAGAAATAAGGATGGGGGTTCCATACTCTCCCGGGGTTCTAGACCATGCACCAGCTTCACATTGAGGTCTATGGCTGGAGCCCTGATGGTTGAAGCATCTCCTGCCTTTTAGTCAGGCATGGAAGACTCTCAGATAGAGCTTCTCCTATTGGTGTCACACATAACCACACCGTAACCAAGACAACACCAGAAAACACATTGTATCACAACATCCGACTACTCCCTCATGACACATCCACCAAAACATAGGTTTAGATAATGAAGATGCATCAATTTCTCACCTTAACTAATAAACTTCAGAAGGGATGATTCACGAAAAGCACTCCCCTTCGAACAAAAAAAATAGAAATCCCTAAGAGGTGGATGCAATCCTTAAAATCATGGATTCATGAAGGGTTTCATGATTTCCACCATTAAAATTCAATGAAAACTCACATTGAAAGATGTCACTAAACATGAACCTTGAGGCTGATTCGAGTAGTACAAACCATTCAAGTCATCAATTATCGTAGATACTTCTTAACCGCTTTCACCCTTCCCAGCTGGAATTCCATTCACCGCTTCCAAGGGGAACCTTCTGACACAACAATGTCAAACTTCATACTTGAAAACTGAGACAACGTAAAGATCCGATAGCTCCTTTCAACTCCACTCACATCTATCATCCCACTACGTGAGGATATGATTAACCGAAAAGGATAAGGGACAAACTTATCACTACCACTAATAATGGAGAGTCCTCAATTTAATCCAATGGAGGTTTGGCTAACGGTGAATTACCTGTGGCCGCACATCAATAACATGAAAATGATTTATGGGGGCGTACACTAATTAATAAAGAAATCCATGGACCCAATCAAATTGGTACGATGGCCAAGACATAACACAGGCGAACACTACACATGTAGTGGGTACCACTGGACGGAATTCCCGAATCACTTTTCAAAAGAATTAACTAACCAAACATTTTCACACCAACTTACAAATAAAAATTCAAACTCAAGACAAAAATTAGTCAGAAAGGATCCTCGACTCAAAGTGCCTCACATCCAACATTTACAAAACAGAAGTACACACCACACAATCACCGGTTATTAACACACTAAATTTTCATTTATCAATTTTTTTTTGAAAATAATCAAAGCTGGTAGGTTTCACAAACACCAATGGCATCCCATGGGCCTCGCACATTAATGTTCCCATACCACACTAGAAACCAACTCATATACATCCTAGAATTCATCCGCTCGTGCCACTGACCATTTCATTTTCTATATACACTCATGCATGTGGTTTCCCATGAGAACACCAATGATAGAAACCAAACCGTTCCATTTTTGAAAACCAAAACATTGAACCCACACTTTTCAAAAAAATACATTATTACTTTTTTAAAGCTCTTCATTTCAAAACATTTTCCAAGGCCCAATAATTTTTACTTAAAAACATAATTACCACAATTCCAAAACAAAGAAACAAGAAATTGTGTGGGAGAAATCTAGTGTCAGCTGGTTACTAGAACATATGGTTGGTATCTACATGCTAGTCATACCACCGCTACAGAGGGTATTCTAGGAAAACATCCCCAACTCAATATTTCTTGGTAGACCCTGCAAAATCACTAGTACCACAGAATCTACTCCTTTTTTATTTCCATAAACAAGACTAATCATGAGGACCAAAGACTCAATATAAATCAACTTACCCTGGTAACTCGAGTCAGGACACGAGGTGTGCTAGCCAGGAACCTTGCTCTTAAGTAGAACTTTGAGTTCTGAAAACCCTTAACTTTGTCTACACTTACTCTATTCCAAAAGAACACGATGCAAAAGAGCTAACCTTCTCTGATACCATTTAGTCACGATCTAGGCCGGGTCGCCATTTGACCGAGCGCCTGACCCGATTTGTAACAAGGCCTGAAGGGCGTTCCCAATCCCTACGGGCTGGCACAAGTTCTCAGGTATCTAAACTATGACATGGGAATGATTTACCCGAAATAGTAAACAGAAAACAAATGATAATATAAATAAACCGAAACTGAAAATAGACAACCAAAAAGGCCTTAAACTAAAAAAAATTAGAGGTTTACAACTTGGTCCCACATCCAGAAATAAACAACAACTAAAGAAAATAAAACTCTAACTGAAACCTCTAGGCAACAAGAGTGGTGTAACATCCACATGTTAGAAACACCAACCTGTAAAAGAAGACCATCACCGAACAAAAACACTGCCATTGAGCATGATGTCACAACCTTGAACACACAAGAAATAAATTCTACATACACCAAAATGGGTATGTAGGGTGTGAGCCAATATCCTAGTAGGACGTCCCCGAACAAAAAGTTTCCATGTGTAAAAATGAAATGGAAAACAAATTGATGGCTTAATAAAAGAAAGGACACCAAAGCTTGAACAAATTTAAATGTACAGTTTCTATAAAGAATTCACTTTCAAAGAAAACAACATAAATAAGAAAATTAAAAAACCCATGCAATTAAGAAAACTAAACCTTCAAGAGAACCCAAATGCTACACTGTATGGCAATGGTGAGTGAATAGTAGTAACAAGATGTGGGAGAGGCCCTATAGGTACTAGAAAAAGTAATGGGACCCTAGAACATCGCTTCTTGGTGAACAGTAATATAAGAACAAAAAAAAACAATTTCTCATGCATGAGTCACTAGTAGGGAAACACATCCATAACCTAGTGGGATCCAATTATCATCCAATTTTTAGTTAGTGTTGTAATCGTCAAACCATCTAAGTTAAACCCCGCCAGAGACACATCCATTCACTAGCACGGTAGATCTAGTCTGCCCACCTAGTACCTAGGCTTCCCCTTTTGTGATCAAGATGTTCCAATTTCACAATTCAAGTCAACGCCATACAAATAAAACAAACAGCGTGTTACATAAACCCAACGCCACACTTTTACACACACAAGAAACCATTTGACAAAGTATGCACGCCAAAATACTTTACCATGCTCAATTAAAAAAAATTCTACAATTCCAATAAATTTTTATTAAAAACACATTACAATTTTATCATTAATAATTTTATTAAATCATATTAAATTCTTGGTAAACAACATCTTTAAATAGACACATAACACGACTTTAACAGGAAAAACCAAATCAACCCTCCTCCCTGACCAAACATACCCGACGCCATATCAAGAAGATAACCTACACCACTTGCATCAATTAAAATCCCAACCACACTGTTAAAAGAACATTCAACTGATTAAAAAACACTATATATTTTATTAAGAAAATCAAGAAGGTAAAATATGACTTTAAACACCAAATACCCACTCAAATTCCCTTTCTTGACAAAACATGTATGAATGCTACACCAGAACATAAACTGCGGACTTTGTACATTTTCACAAAAACAAATGAAAATTTTACTAAATACTAGGAGACAGTTCAAAATGGTTTTCATAGAAAAAACCTACTCAACCAACACAACAACTTCACTTATGGCAAAGCACATGCAACACTATATCGAAATGCAGTTAACACAACTTTCACAAATGAAAAACTAATAGCACATATTATTAAACACTAACAATTAAGTATAGATATGTTTTCAACCGATGAACGCACCCAACCATATAAAAATACTACCAAACAAATTTAACACATGAAAAAGATCAAGAAACCCAAATTTGCACCCAAAATAATTAATCAAATAACATCATAAATTAAATAAGCTAGCAGATTAATTCATTAAATAATGTTTCAATTCAGAAACACCTACCTCAAGTGTCGAAGACCCCAACACTCGGTGAGAAACTTAAATCTATTGTCGTTCACAACCCAAATAACCTAATGAGAACCCACAAACATGAATTCAAACTGAAAAATTCTTGTTAAAACCCCAATATTAGAACATATACACGCTGAAAAAAACAAAAAAAACTCAAAATAAAAGAAAAAAACAGAAAGGAGAAGAATACATAACCAGGGGGAGACGCCAGTGACCACTGGATAACAGCACACTAGAAGGAGGAAGCAATACCGAAAGGAGGTGCGACACGAAGGGTTTGTGGATGAATGTGAGGGGTAGATGGCGGTCGTCAGACAGAGCAAGAGTATGGGTTGTGCTGACGTGGAAGAGTCACCGGAAAGGAGGTCTCACTGGTCGAACATGGGGGTGGAATGCACGGACCATCGGATAAAATGGGAGCACATGGCTAGGGAGAGCAGGGGGTGGTGCATCAGGGTTCCAAGGGACGCGGCGCAATGTGGAGGTGAGGATTGGGGTGAGCGGGCTGGTGAGGGTGTAGGGTGATACTTAGCAGGTGTGGAGGGGGGGGGTGTCCGGGGAACAAAACAACAGCAGGACTGGAAATGGGGGGGAAAGTGTAGTTGGTAGTGTGACGGGGTTCCTAGGGAAAAAATGTGATGGGAAATGGGGGAAAGGGGGAGGAGACACAGCCCTAAGGGAAAGAAAAATAAAAATAAAAACAAATAAAAAAACAAGATAACAATAAAAGAAAAAGATAATAAAAATAAAAATAATATAACCCAATAAACTAATGAAAAATTATTCATAATATTCATAATAAATAAAATAACATAATCATCATCAATAATATTTATAATAATAATAAGACTCAATAATAAATATTAATATCCTCAAATGAAAATAAAAATATTATTTTTGCCATTAAAGAAATTTATTAAAGTTTATACAACTTCTAATTTTCATTTTATTTCTATTTCATTGTTCTTTATTATTTTTTCATCCTATTATGTTTTAATTCATTTTGAAATTTGGGCAGACTGTGCGGTCTCAGAACCGTGCCATGCACATGTGTCCGGTGATGCAAAGCCCAAAATAATCTTAATAATAATAATAATAATTATAAACTAAAATATGAATAATGATGAGAATAATATTAAAATTAATAAAACTCAGTTGATGGTACTAAAATAAAAATAAAAAGTTTGAACTATTTAGATAATAATAATAATAATAATAATAATGTCCCTGAATAAAATTTTTATAATTATTATCTAAAGAACTCTTATTTTATTTGATTTTTATTTCATCAAAAAATTAAATTTATTTCTTTATTATTGATACATTTTATATGATTAATTGACCATCGAGCGGGGCGTGCGGTGAGCTGGGTGAGGTCACATGAAGACACAAGCGAGGCCACGCACCATCGACCGTGGTGCACTGGACACAGTCAAGGCCAAAAGATTCGGTTTTTAAATAAGAACTTTGAAATTTTAAGTCGGGTCTCGACCCGAACTACCCGATTCCAAATAAAAATAATAAAATAAATAATTTAAACATGATGGGTGTGACATAATGTTTCACCTATGTATATTATTTCTGAAGAATATCCTTATTTTATATCCAAATTTTGAAAGAGTCTTCATAAGGCGTTGGATACTAAGCTGCATATAATTAGAACTTATCACCCTCAAAATTACTGACAGTATAAAAGGATTAGTAAAGAATTAAAAGAAAATTTGAGATCATGCTCAATTGACTTTCATGTTATGCGGTATATGTATTTATCTTCGGTTGAGTATTCCTATAATAATATTTTCACATAAATTATTCAAATTGAACCTTATAAAGCATTATTTGGAAAGAGATTTTGTTCTGCAACTTGTTGGGATGAAGTTGGTTGGAAGAAATTTATGGTCCCAGAACTTATTAAAGAAACAAATAAAAAGGTAAATACTTTTCAAGATCATATTAAATCATCTCAAAGTTGGTTAATTTAATATAATGATATTCAAGGAAACGATTTAGAATTTCAGTTGAAAGACCATTACTTTCTGAAAGTATCTATATGGAAGTGTGTCCTATGGTTCAGTAAGAAAGGGAAACTGAACCCCCGGTAAATTGTACCATTTGAAATTATAGAAATAAATGGGTAAATATCATACAAAATATAAATTACAAAATTTCTCTCCAAACATCATGATGTTACCCACATATCAGTGTGAAGAATGTATTTTCTAGGCCCAACACGTATACTCACCTATGAAGAAATAAAACTGGATTCGTGTTTTCCATACAATAAAGATCTAATCAATATTCATGACACTATACAGAAATAATTGAGAAATTTAATGTCTTGATAGGTAATGTTCTTCATAGAAAGAATAAAATGGAAGAAGCTATGTGGGAACGTGAGGATGTTCAAAAGAATAACCACCCTCATATGATTAAAATGAAATACCCAAGAAAACATTTTAGGGTGAAATTTTTGAATGTAGGAATAAACAACCACCAAAATATTTTATGGTATTTATCTTTCTCAAATAAATTCATTTTATTTGATATCATACACTACATTCAACACTGAATTTAAAAAAACCTATGACATATTGTTAAATTTTAACATGGTCATTGGAATTGTAATGTGACTATTAAAAATAGTTATGAGTATACTATAATAATAACCAGAGTTAGAAAATTATAATTAAAATTTATTGACATCATAAATAAAAATATGACATATTTATTTCTTGTAATAAATAAATAGATGTTTTTGAAATTATAAATTAAGTCTTTTTATTTTTTTGAAATGTAAATTTTAATTTCTAATGTTTTAATTAATATATCGATTTAAAAAATTTCTTTCTTTAAATGTATTCATAAAATAATATTTTTTATAATAATAATTATAATATAATTTTATGAGACCATAATTAATTTTTCAATGTGTTGCAAAATCTGTTAGAATATAAATTTCATTATGTTTTGAATAAATGATAATTTTAAATGAAAAAATAAATTTGTAATATTTCTTTTTTACATAATTTGGAGTCCAAATATTAAATATACATATCAAAATATAGTACGTGTGGATTTTTTTAATTTCTCTAAAATAGTTAAATTTCCTTGTGAATATTGAAATACTTTCATTTATGGTATTGAACATTATAAGTAATAAAATGAATAATTGGGTATTTCATGTTGTATGAAATATTCATGAACCCATCAGTTCTAACTAACATTCTCTAGTTACCATTTTTAGTCAAAGTAATCAACACTAATGATATTGTTTATCGAATATAATAAACAAATGTATAAAATAATTAAGAATACCTATCTCATCCCAATATAGATGCCACCACTCACAAACCATTCTCCTCATAAATTCAAACCCTTTAATAATTTATAAATTCTAATCAATTATCTTTCCAATTCTCTCCCAATGTCTAAGACCTAAGGGTGTTACTGAAAGACCATTCCCAAGTGTCTAAAGGAGGTTCCCAAGGAGACGATATTCGTGAGGTAAAATACTTCATCCTTCTCTTTTAATTTAATTTCTTTCCTTATCCTCTCCTAACTTACCCTATCTCATGAGAAATGGAAACTAAAATATGATATATATACTATAATTTTATTGATTTAATAGAATATTCATCATCAAATCCCATATTCTCTCCTTTTAATTAGAAAATTGAAAACATCGTCTAGGAGTTGTCTATTCCACACCTTTGTGGATGATAAGTGTTTGATTTTCATTACCGCATTCATGGATGGTAATAACACCATTTTTTGGATAAAATATATTATAATACATTTATTTAAAATTTTTTGATGTTCCAAAACCCATATATATAAACATAATATTAAATAAAATAAAACTACTTCATGAAAGTCGTAAAAACTACAAAAAATAAACTATTCTGTTGTTATTACTATTTCATCTAATGAATTATCCTCATACCATAGAATAAAATGATATAAGAGGAATATTTAAAATCATTGAATTATATTAATACAATTCTATTCCACTTCTAATTTTTTTCTTCCATTTCACAAGTAGTCCTATAATTATTCACAAGGGAACCGACCATAAACCCATGAAATGAACGCTCCCGGAACAACAAAATTAACCTTTATAACTCACTGAAATGACCATAAATGAATATAATAAAATTATAAAAAATAAGATATATTTTGGATACGTTTTTATTAAATAATTTATATATCTAATTTTATTATTTAGGACAATAAGTACAAGTGCAGAACGCATCCCGACATAAGGTAAGGGGGTTTCTAATCACACTTTTATTACTACGAGATATTGTCTATTCAACAATTATTTCTTGTTTATTGTGTATTTATACATCCATTAAATATAAAATATCATGGATACATTTAGCTCCATTGTATTTAATGAATCATTTGATAATTTATTCTTTTATGGGTAAAATGATTAAACTAATTAAAAAATGGTAAGGGGGTTTCTCATCTCACATTTATTTTTATTAGATATTCCTTATTTACCACTTATTTCTTATGTATTTTGTATATAATACTATTTTAAATATCTTATTATGAATCTATTTATCTTAATGTTTTTAAATGTTTAATTTTATGATCATTAATTTTATGTGGCATACGATTTGATCGATTAAAAGTGGTATGGGGTTGTCATATCACATTATTTTCTTTGAGACATAAGGGATATTGATCACTTAATACCTTTCCTTACAACCCCTTTTATTTATGGTAATCAATTAGTAAATATTTCATTTAAAATATATATATATATATATATATTATAATTTATCTAATTATTTTCTGAACTATATATGATTTTTACGTTCAGTAATTACTTTAAATGATGTTTTAACTTGGGAAATATTGATTAATCCATATTTTCTACTCAATACAGATATTTTGAAAATAAATTTTTTTCATGAATTAAATATTTTTATTAAGAATGCTTTGGAAATTTAATGATGGTTGGGGATAAAAATTATATGTCCCCTCGATTCATCGATGGGTCTCATGAGACAAAATAGTTGGCAATAAACCCTTCTAATTTGTATCCATGAAGAATAAAGAGGGTTTCTAACCACAAACATAAACTAACTTATGAAAAGGCCTTAACTGTAGTGGTTCAGGATCAAGTTACATGATGTAAAATAGTTAAGTGTTTCCTTCATTAAGAATTTGTTCTTTGTTATCCTTGAGATTTTCACTATGAAAAAATCTTTGCATGAATTATCATTATTTGTTTATCAATTAAATGTAATGTATTTCTAGTTATTTACCATTTGATATTTATTCCAACTTTTTCATTATCCAACACTAATTATTCATTCATTTTTATACTATATGTTACCCATACTAAGAACATGAACTCAAACTTTTATTTTTTCCCTTCCTTGGGTAATAGAGATGAAATAATTGAATATGTGTTAAAGTGGAAGTTTAGTTCCTTCATTAACTTCTATGTTCATTTACCAATGTAATAAGAGAACCAGGTCGGTATATATTCCTTCAATCATACTAAACTGATATATCCTTACTGATGTGATCAATTATATGTTTTATATTTTAATAACATATCAACCGACTATGGGATAAAGGGGCCATGGTTATTATGATAAATCATATAATACAAAAAGCATGCGTGTCACATGAAGAAAAAATCATGTAAAACCGTAACATCATAATTTCAGAATATCAATCTCATCCCTGGGTATACTATATTTCCAACCCAAAAAATTTTCAGAATTCCCCATCCTGGTATCCATCTCATGCTGTGACACATTCCTATATATCTATTATACAAAACCCCATGTAATAATGTAATAATAAATTCAACAATTCTGAGACCCCACTGTAACTCCCTGCATAGGATGCCACTAAATTGGTGCCATAGGACAGTTCCTGACATAATGGCATGCACACCTCCACTTATGCCAAAGGAAACTGACTAGGGGTGGGTGTCTAAAGTGGAACTATCAAGAGACTATACCCCAATAGTAGAGTGCACCACTAGAGGTAAATATAAAAACATCAATCACATCATAGTATGATGAAATAATAAATAACTGAAACATGCTATGATAAAATGATATGAAATAAGGGAACGAATAACCATTTCATAAATACCACAATCCCATCAATGGTCTGGGAACATAAAATACATTAAATAAAAGTTTCCAAAAAATGGTTCCACAACTTCATTGATCCAAACCTAATTTTCCATATAATACAAATCGAGAAATCATTCTCAACCACAATACTCAACACGAGCCTCATCATAAACTTGTTTATTCAATAAGCATGTGAGGGATTATAAATTAACCAATTGTAGTGGTTTCTAAAAAAGTTTGTGTAAAACTTATTATTCCCCCACAAATGATGTATAAAGGAAATAATAGTTAGAGAAATGGTGTATGTAGATAAAAACTGCAATAAATAAACAATTCAAATAATTGATACAAGCAAAGAAACATAATAGATCATATTGTATCCACTAGGAAAAGGGTTATAGGTTGAATCATAGGCTAGATAAATATGAAATAACCATAACTAGTATATCAATGTGTTATATAGGGTTATATATTTTAAATTTCAAGGGTGGGTGTTCAATTTTCATTTAATTGAGGAAAAATAACAAATCTTTATACCTGGTACCTATCTACTGTATGTGATCCACTAAGGCCTATAAATCCCATCTCGTGTAAAAATAAAATTTAAAAATTTAAAATAAAATATGTATAGAACCTCCATCTAGTACCATGATAAATACATAACTATCATTTCTAAAATTGATCCTTAGGACGATCAACCCAACACAAAACATAATAGAAGCTCTCAAAACCACAGTCCAACAACCATATATACATAACATTGGTAGTTCATTGAACATAATTATTGACTAGCCAAAGGAAGAGGGGAATTTATCTAATCCTATTCCACATAGTATTCAATCATAATCTAGAAAATCAGTCTCTCACTCTAACCATAAAGTATACTATTATTGTCATGGGCCTCAGTCTGACACCATATCTGTAGTGTATTTATTAATCCCTAATGCATGAGTCCACCTCCCAAACAATTCAATCATTCCATAATTAATAATTTAAACATAATATTTTGTAAATAATATGTAAGATAACCACATAAATCACTTTTAAAATCATTAACACTTACTAATGCCCTCATGGCCCTTCAAAACAAAAATATTCCTCAATAAGGCCCAACCCTTTTAAACACACCAATGTGTCCAAACTGAAAAACATCATATAAAAATTCAAAATAAACCTTTTGAATCATGATCCTTTCTCATTGAAACTAAAAAAGTTCCAAAAATTTAATATTACTTAAAAAAATTAAAGAGTTACCACTTGATAAATTTAAATAAACCTTTTAAGTCCATTAAAAACCCATTTTGATAAACCTTGAGGTCAAAGATTCATTTCATAATAAGAACCATTTCAAAAAATAACTATCCCCCTTATTAAATAAAATATTTGTAAATGATCAACACACTAATTTATGCATTTAAAAAAATCATAATAATGTTCATAAAACAATTACTCATAAAACATTCCACATATAATGTTTGTAACAACCCATTGGTGGCCTTAGGTTCTATTTCACATAACCATAGATCCAACAGGGTCCATAGAAGGTCCCAAGTATCAATATATGGTTATATAATTTATTATATCAAGGAAGTACGCATTATACACATGTGGTCTAGGGAATACTCCAAAATTCAATTATAAAAAAATATTAATAAAATTGGTAAAGATCATAGACCACCTACCTCATTAATGAAGATTCCCAAAAAAATTCAAGAAATAGTCGCTTTTCCAATGCCCATCCAAGCCTTGTTTGAACCCCTCAACACCAGACCAAGATCATCAAGATCACCCAATATCTATTCTTACACACAAAATAATCAACAAAACTTTTATAAGGATTATAATAAATTTATTAACCATAAAAGAAATTTTAATAATGAGGGAAAAATCCCTTTCTTATTGTGGTACATTGAAGCTGACGCCAATCACTCAAAGGAGAACATTGTCATCTATAGAACCATATTATAGGATGAATCCTATAGTGGTGATAAAAAATAAATATCTAATTAAATTAAATCATTATGATTGACCTACAAAAATTCCCCATGGTCGGATACATTAATGAAATTCTATGCAATGGCATATGAAATCAATATATGGATCTCCTTTATAAAAGACAACCCAAATCCCCAAGAGAAATGGATGATACCACCCTGATCTAATAAAATTGTTAAGAAAACCTATACTGGTGGACTCCAAAATTATAAGTAAGAAAGGTGATGTATAATGGGATCCAATAGGGGTCAAATATTTCCTCAAAATAATGATAAATCATCACAAAAACAACTCCTTGATCATTCATGATTAAAAGATGAAGGTGGGAGAGTCTTTCTCTAGTTCACGTGCATGAGAGGGAGAGAAAGGGGAGGGGGAGGGGTAAATAAAATTACCAAAGGGGAAAAATGATAAAATTACTATTTTAATGTAAATTTTATATATCCACATTGTTTTCCAAACCCTAGTCCAACCGTGTGGGGGCTCTATCTAAGACAAGCAACTCACCTAGTTCGGTTTTATGGTTGGCTAGACCATGCACCATCTATTTAAATCCCTATGTTCCAACACCCATTACCCACATGATTAGTCCATACTGTTTGAAAAACCATGCACTAATGATGCTATCAGTAATGGGTCCCTCTCGTAACAAGGAAAAATTATACTGGAAACCAAGAAAAACACATGCGCTTTTCCAAAAAAATTACTAGTAATTTCTCGGATTACTTGTGTAATTTTCTTAGATATTATAAGGACTGATTTTGAGACTAGTCACTAAGAAGAAGTGTAATTCCAAGACCAGGTGTTGCCGAAATTATTGTTTTAAAAATATTCAACATTTCGACTAGCACTTATGCACAGTTTTACTAAATAAGTGGAATAACTCTTTAATAGTTTCCCTTATAAAAAATTCAAGGGATCTATTGATCCCATATTTGTGTCTTTACCCTAGGTACGTCATAAATTCTTTTGGTGTGGGTCATTTATTTAAAATTTTTTGTGAGACGTAATATGAATAAAATAATTTAATAAAAATTATTGCGTTGATGAAATGACTTTTCTTTTGTTGAGTATCCGTAAAACATTCTGGGTTAGCATCTCAACCGTATAATTTATTTCGTGACTACGAGAGAGAAAATCAATAGAATTTGTTGCTAGATATTGACAGATCGATCATACGAAGTACATTTTATTTGAAGAACCCTTAAAATGACGACAGTGATGCATATTTATTCATTAGAAATCAGGCCGAATTGATTTAGGGCATGTCGTTTTGAGATTTCCCTGTTCTTTATTTCTATGATGAACATGGAACAATTAAAAAAATTATTGTCAGTGGATTGATCATTGTTGTGGGATGGAATATTCTATAGGGGATTATCAAGATACTGATATTTGTTCCTCTTCATTTATCATTCTAACAGAACAACATGTGGCTGACACAAACAATGTTTGAAGTTTTTTTCTATAGGGTTGTTCTCTATTCCTTTCTCCCTATGGTTTTTTGTATTATTCATCATTAAATCCCTGTGTTCATGGATTGACCTTTCCGGGTGTCTCTAAACACAATCCGACCCATAGATTGGAGGAAAATAGAAAAAAGAGGCTAGATCTTAGTATAATGAGACCCAAGGAGGACAGATCTGTGATAGTTTCATGTTTTGGGAATCAGAGGAGGTGTGGTGGTAAGTAGAAGGGACCATCAACCTGGAAACACTGACCAGTGGTAGGTTCGATGGGTGGTAGGGCCACAAGCATTAGTTTCCCTATGAGACGCAGTTGGAGTCCACATGGATTGGGGGCTATGCATTAAGTAGGATGTGTGTAGAGGACCAGGTGGCTCACATGTGACTGGGCCAAGTTAGGTGGGTTAGACTTGGAAGGACAGACTCTGGGAGACCGAGGTTGATCCAAGCTATAATCGTCCCAGGTGATCGACCTAGAGCCATGGTATCTTGAGCATCCACCGACGTAGTAGCTGGTGACTGTTGACCTCTATGGTTGACCATGATAGTCGGGTGACTGACTGTTCGATTAGTCCATCGGACTAGTGATCCCCATTAAAATATCAAATGACCATAAATTCTAAACAAGGTGTCCAATCGACGACCCATATAAAAAATTTAGAAACCAATCATGAGGTGGTACATTTGAGATAAATGATCGGTTTTACGTTTGAACCTATATTGTTTGACAGAGTTACCCTTGTCATTTACATAAGTGTCCAAGATGACATTACTTCAACATTACTCCATTGAATCCCCCTCTATGGCCAAAGTCAGAGATAGAGTATGGTATACCTCCTTAGGACTGGAGTGAGTTCCTATATCACCCCTACTAGAGATTCTAGGATCGTATAACCTTCACGAGCAGGGATTTGATCCTCCACCATGCGGGCCACATCAATAGAGTCTGTGGTATCCCCCAGTTTGTTTGGGAATGATCACATATGTTGCGAGTTGATACAGGTTGGATATTTGGTATCTCCTAATGTTTCTGGGTGCGATCCGTGGTTTTGTGTAGTGTTTCTGGGCACAATCCCCCCCTTTTTGTATCCAAGTCTTCAGGGACTAGTGATTTCACATTTGGGTAGATACCAAATGAGATAGACCTTTTCATGAGTGTCTCAGATGATATCATGGCTCGAGGGGTGAGTTATCCCGAAATGAGTGAGTTTGAGATGAATCCTATATCTGGTACTTGGTTATTGATTATCTCTAGACTATGTGTCATTGAATGAGTATATCTATGTATGACTCTTACATTAATTGTAGAGATATAACTATATGAAGATGATTGTGCTTTCTTTTATGGGATTCCATTGTGGTATTCCTTTGTTGTATTACTTTCTGGTTTGGGTATCCAACTGAGTATTTTTATACTAACCCATCCAAGGTTTTTTCATTCACATTTCATGTGTTGAGAAGATGATTGATCATTCGATAAAGTCTTATGCAGACCAGAAATATGCGGTGAATTATGAGACAAAAAAACTGAGATATGTTCATGTGGATTTCAAATAGTATTCCTAGTACCTATTTTTTTATTGGTAGCTCATGTTTTTCTATATTCATTTGGTGGGTTTATTTTGGCCTTGTTTACATTCTAGTACTATCACTATTATAATCTTTTTGTGGGATAAATCAGATTTCATACATTCTTTATTTAGTGTTTTTACATTTAATTATTTTTGGCATAGAGATGTGTGTGTATGTTTAGGTAATTTAGGATAATGCCTCCCATTTGTGGTATATTCCTACTCGATGCTAGACACAATCCCTTGGAATATTAGATGATGGTTTTATATAGTTACAGCATGGTCCCCTATGGGACGGGTTGGGACATAGAGGTATTATAGGGGGTCAGTTCGACTTTAGGACCTTGCTTATGAGATATTGATTTGGGGAATTAGTGTTATGTGTTTCAAGATCATATATTAGGTCAGGGAATCTAGTTTTCCTTCATTGTTTGGCCTATCCATACACCATGACTTGGGTTGGCAACATTTATCTCGGAACATGAAAGAACTGGTTTCTAGGAAAAACAATGGTACATTCATCATATAATAATGATGGTGTTTTCTATGACCTTCTAGAGTAATATCTCTAGATATAATATATTTACCTTGGTATATCTTGTTTTATTTCAAGATTCCTCCATATTGATAGTCATCCATGATTCTTCTACATGAGAATGAGGATGATCTGCCTAGTGACAAGGCATCTGCACATGCGCAAGTACCCGAGATTTCTCCCCAATGTGGTTTGACATCCATACTTACACTCATAAACCAACAAATACTATTGTCACTACCTTCTGAATATGAACATAGGATAAGTGCATTGCATGAGTTTTAGAGGCAGTGACCTACCAGGTTTCAGGGTATGCCAGACCCCCAGTTGGCTGAGGATTTTCTAGAGGCATTCAGTAGTGTTGTCTACCTTATGGGGACACCTATAGATTATATGGAAGTCATATCCAGGAGTCTACTTCAAAGATCTACGAGGGGATGGTGGAGCTTGGTGACTCAGTCACAAGACTAGAAATATCTATCTTCGACAGACTTCAAGCCTCTCTCTAGAGTGGATTTCAATCCAGCCAAATTGTGATCGATATGCTAACATGACCTTCTTCATCTATAGTAGGGAAGTATGAATGTGGTAGAGTATTGAGAAATTTTTATAGACATTTAATGCTAATCCATGGATGTGGTACCAGAATAGTTCTTCTGGGCTCAGACTGTAATGTAGGGATTACGCTGATACATTAGGTAATTAGTTCTATACCTTATCATTATTACCTTTACTGGGGTACTTGCGTGAGTCCCGGTAGTGGAGAGTATTCTATCACAGAAAACATCAGTAGTGGGATCTTTAAGTGGACAAACAGTTGCTGAGTCCTCCGTAGCAGGAAGACGATGATTGTCATAGGTGTCCAAGAGGTCAGGGGATTCTAGGGTTGCTCCCAGGACTCAGGGTAAGTGGGTTAGGGCACCCAGGGTGGCTCGAGTCTGCCTAGGGTTGGGAGGTGTTACTAACATGGTGGTCAGAGAAATCTTGAATGATATTATCCAGCCAGTCATACAACTGATCAAGAGATGGTCGAGGGCCACTAAGGATGAGGAAGAGATTGGAACAGGGAGGTCTGTAGGGAGGAAAACATAGAATATATGAAGTAAGGGTATCATTAAGTTGTTGGAGGATTTAACGATTACTACTATTACCCCTAGGTGGTCCTTTCCAGGGTAATGGAAGTTATGGCCAGGGACAAGACCAGCTGCAGACGATGGAAGTTTATGAACCTGAGGCATAAAGGATGATACGACATGTGATCTATCTATTTTCCAACTTTTCCATAGTTTTGGCAGACACATGTACAAGTAATTCATTTCAATACATGAATCTTGTTTGTGACTTGGATATTTCATTTGAACCATTGAGTCTGCCCTTACACTTAGAGACTCCTCCAAGAGGTGATTTGATAATCACACACTAGTGTCGATAGTGTGACCAAACTCTTGGAGGTGGGAGTTTTAATTGGGATCTCATGGTAGCTGTGTTTAGTCCTCACAACATAATTCTTGGTATAGACTGGTTGTCCATAGTTCATGCTTAGATTGACAATTTTATGCCATGGGGTGGTGTATCATTAGTGAATGAACCTGGTTTTCCCTTTTTTGTGAAATGGAAATAAGTACATCGGATAATGGAATCACACATAATAGTGTAAGGACGATTACTCATCATATGGATTGAATCACCCTCAGTGTAGTAGATGTTGTGGGAACTCCATTTCATATAGTGGCATTTTATTATGAGAAAATATTTTCTAAAGATGTTCTAGGTTTACCTCCAGACAAGGTGATGAAATTTTGCATTGATCAACACCCCGGGATGACAACAATATCTTCAAATCCATATCAGATTACTCCCATATATATTTTTCAATTAGGGGATTAGGTGTAGGACTTATAGATGAATTGATACATGAGACCTAGTGTTTCTCCTTATGAATTACAAATTTTGTTCTCCATAAAGTAATATGAGAGAAAAAGGTTTTTTTGCAAATTATCCACAATTAAATTAGGTTAATGTGATGTAAAAGTATCATCTACAAAGGAGAGATGACATCTTTGATCAGTTTAAAGGGGCACTAGGGTTCTCTAAGATCGACCTTATATCTGGCTATCACTAGTTTCATGTATGAGATGTGTATATACCAAATATAACCGTCATATGTCGCTACTGTCACTATGAGTACTTAGTGATATTTTTTGGCGTAAAAAATTCCCTATTAGTGTTCATGGGACGAATGAACTAGATATTTTAGCCTAAAAACTACCAAGTTATGGTGGTCTTCATTGAAGAAATACTAGTGTAATCAGAATCATAGGAGGTGCACACAATACACTTGAGAAGGGTCCTAGACTAACTATGAGAGCACCAAATCTATAAGAAGCTCTCAAAGTGTCAGTTTTGGATTTAAGAGTTTCATTTTCAAGGGCACGTCATTTGAGCGAATGGAGTTGTAGTTGATCCTATGAAGGTCTAGGTGGATCTTACATGGGAGAAATCCAAAATTGTTTCCAAGGTGTGAAATTTACATGGATTGGAAGGATACTATTGGAGGTTTGTACTCAACTTCTCTAGAGTAGAATCACTCTTGATATCATTGAAATGAAAGGGAATCCATTCATGTGGATAGAAAAGATCTAGTAGTGCTGTCACGATCGAAGGTAGAGGCTGATGTGCCCTCCCATCCAGAAGTTATTAGAGGAAGGAATTTAGTAAATGGGATTCTATGATGCATTTGGGATCAGTCTTGGTTACGTCATGATGCAGGGGTAATAGTTGATTACCTATAGTTCATGCTTGATTAAATTTCACTAGAAGAACTATTCAACCAATGATCTTGATATAGAAGTAGTAGTCTTTTCATTGAAGATGTGGAAACACAACCTAATGGGTGAGCAGCTTATCATCTACTCTGGCCATAAGAGTCTCAAGTATATATTCTCTCAAAAGGATCTGAAGAAGAGACCAAGGTGATTTTTGGTGCTCTTCCAAGAATATGATTTTCATATTTTCGATACTCATGGTAAAGGAAAATTGGGATAGGTTCTCATAGTACGATATCTAGATCATAGTTTTTGAACAATGAATCTAGGTAGTTGGCCTCGTTATAGATATTATTAATGGTTGGAGATGGAGAAGCTTACCTCTAGTTGATGGTTTTCAGCCCTACGCTCTTACAATGATTTCGAGGGGCATATGTTACTCACTGTGAGACCCTATGTGCATATATTTCTATAAGGAATATCCCAAATGTATATTCCAAAGGTGTGGAGCATTGTGTTCTTTTCATAGGGTGAACTATAGTGCCTGTCGTATTGTGGGTGGAGGTCTTGAGGGAGTTCCATACATCCCCATTGGTGTTTCATATTGGTGTAGAAAACATATACTGGGACCTTGGAAATAATATTTGGTGTCCAAGTATGATGAAAAGAGTAGAATAGTTCATTTCTCTACATATTACGTGTAAGCATGTGAAGGAAGAGCATCCAGTTTCATTAGGTTTAGCTCAACCCCTCTAGGTGCCGTAATGAACATGGGATAGGATATCGATGGAAATAGTGAAAGAATTACCAATTATTTCTAGGGGAAATGAATCTATCTATGTAATCATTTACCAACTCAACATGTTGTCCCAAATCTTGGCTATCCAAGAGCTGGGTACAATAGAGAGCTATGGACACCTCACATGCATGAGATAGTTTGACTCCATGAAGTTCCATCAATGATTTATTCAGATAATGATTATTGATTTACATGGCAGTCCTGGAAGTGATTAAGGGAGGAATTTGGGTTCCATTTACACGTGAGCACAATGTTCCACCAACAGACAGTCAACCAGACTAAGCAGACCATTCAGGTTATAGAGGACATGTTGTGGGCTTTCATGATATACTTTTGTCATAGTTGGTAGGATCACAAACCAATGGTGTATTTTTCATACAACTACAACAACCATTCCACAATTGGTATGGCACAATTTGATTCCTTATATGGGAAACCCTTCTCATGATAACCTTTTTTGATTGATCAAGGAGAGCCATCACTCATGCGCCCATAGTTGGTGCAAGCTACTATAGAGATGGTGAAGATCATCGAGGAGAATATGAAGACTACCGAGATCCCTCATAAGTCTTATGATGATAGGTGGTAGAGGTGTTTTGAGTTTGAGGAAGGAGCTCATGTATTCCTTGGAGTTTTACCTTGATAGGGATTAAAGATATTTGGCCAGGGTTACAAGATATCTATGAGGTTCATCGGCTCTTTCTAGATACCATGTAGAGTTGGTTGGGTGGAATATCACATTGCTCTACCTCAGCATTTAGAGCGGGCACCCAGGGTCTTCCACTTCTCACATATGAGGAGGTATGTGCCTGACCCATCACATGTCATCTACTATAGATAGTTATACATCGAAGATGGGAAACTTTTTGGAAAGTATGAAATAGATATAGAAGATGATATTGGGAGGATCCTTGGTGGGAAGTCAATTACTTTGGTGCATTTATAAGGGTATCTTGAGAATATCCAAGAGAGAACATGGGTGTGAGAAGCAAATATTCATGTTCATAACCCTCATATGTTTGTTTATCCCTTGTTTTTCCTTTATGGGGAAGTAAATCAACCAGGTTTGGAGAATTTAACATATTGGATTTTTTGTACACTGTTTTTTGATTTTATATGGATTGATTTCTAGAATGTTCACGATGAAGGACTGTGATTCCAAGTCCAGGTGTGTCCAAAACAATTGTTTGAAAAATATTAAACTTTTTAATATCACACTCATGTGATTTTACTAAAAAATTGGAATAAATTTTAAACGGTTGCCCATATCAAAAATCCAAAGTCACTGTTGAGCTGAGAATGGTAACATTACCCTATGAATGACTTAGCATTGGTCATCATAGGTAGTTTGGGAAAAAATTTCATGGGATGTAATGAGAATAAATTAAATTAGTAAAATTTATTTTGTTAACAAAGAAATGTATCAATTATTATTTATTTTTCCAAAATTCAGGGTTTGCATCATAAAAAAATAATTTCTATGGAAATGTGGACAAAGTACATCTAGAGAAACCATTCGAGGTTGAAGATTGATCGATCAATCGAGGAACCTTATATTTGACGAACCTTTCCAATGAAGAAAACGACGATTCATTCTACATCAGTGATCAAAAGGAATCATGGTAGGGAGTGTTGTTTTTGGTTGTTTTACCCATTCATGAATTCTACAAAGAACACGAACCAGTCAATAAAGAGATTGGAAAATAGATCAATCATTGTTGTAAGATGAAATATTATAGCTAGGATTATATATATATTGATCTTTATTATAGTTTGATTGTTGTTATAATGGAACTAATTGAGGCCAATATGATGAGTTTCATTTTTCATGGTTTCACTTTGTTATTTTAGCTCTCCATTATTTGAATTATTCACCTTTGGATACCTATGGTGATGGATCGACCATGGCATGTAGCTCCAAACATGATCATACCCCATATATTGGAGGATAATTGACAATAGAGGCCATTTTATTGTTGAATAGAACCCAAAGAGCTTGGATATAATATTGTTTAATATTTGGGAAATTGAAGATGCGTGATTCTCTGTTAAAGGGGCCACCGGTCTAGCATTGATGGCATATAACAGTGTGGCGCGACACAGCTGCATGGGACGTGACCAGCGACTGCAAATAGTGGGGGAATTCGATGAATAGGTCTGTGTCTGGTAGTCTACACACAAGATGGCCAGGACGAGTGGGCTAGGATAGGATGGATGTGCCAGCTAGGACGGGCCTAGTGGGTTAGACCAATATAGAAACAAGGGCGACCAGGGTGGAGACATGCCGTGATTGATCAAGAATGTCTATCGTGAGCCACAGTAGCTCTAGCTTCCATGTCCTCATGATAAATGGGTGCGATCAACTACCATGTTAGGTGGACCTACTATGTGGCCATTCCATGGGACTAGTGACCCCTTTAAAACTTCACATTTCCATACATTCTAAACATAGCACCCAATCAATGAGTCTCCTGTGGCATTGATACAATGAGGCTGAGATTATACTTTTGAGATAATTATTAGGTTGTTTAGTTTGTACTTTTATAGGTTGAGATAATTACCTAGGTTCTTTACTTGAGGGTTCATTTTGCCATTACATACACATTACTAGATTGTATCCCCCTATAGAGGGAATTTATGATATAGTATATTGTATCCCTCTATTAGACTTAACTGTGATCCTATATCACCCATTTTGGAGTGTATGGAATCACATAACCTCCATGAGTAGCTCGTATATCCTCCACCTAGAAGGCCGGATCATTAGGGTCCATGGAATTCCCCATTGTGTTTGTGCATGATACTCTACATTGTGGGTTGATCCACATTGGGATCATGGTATCCCTCAATATGTATGGGCGTGATCTATGTCATCCCCCAGTGTGTCTAGGCTCAATCCCCTCTTTATGTATCATAATATTCCTTGACCAATGTGTTCTCATTTGGGTAGGCCCCAAAAATGACCAGGACCTCTTCGTGAGTGTCCCTTATGGTATCATGGTTTAAGGATTGAGTTCTACTAGAATGAACACACTTTAAGGAGAAAACAATAGCTAGTAATTGGTTATGGATTTCTTCTAGGTTGTGTGTCTTGGATTGGGAATATTTTTATATTATTGTTAAATCTATTTTAGATATATACCTATGAATAAATGACTATGATTTAATTAGTAGTATTTGTTTTATGGTTTCGGAGTGTCATACAATGTATTTTTACAATCACTAATGATCGAGATTTTCCCACATGTTTTATATATTGAGCAGATGATCGACCGTTTGATGGAGTCCAAGTCCAACTCGGACCAGGTGGTGCTTTACGAGACTAGACAGACCGAGGTGTGTTCCTATGAATTTAAGAGTATCAGCCTAGAACCTATTTTATTATACTCTATAATTATGGTTAAAAAATTATTTTGGAGGGTTTTTTTGGGCCCTGTAAACTTTCTAGAACATTCACTGTTTTACTCTAGTTGTGGGATATATTAGTTTTCAAGCATTGTTTACTTAGGGTTTTTACAATTCATCATTTGTTTCTTGAAGATCTATTCATGCATATATGTTATTTAACATAATTACTCCCATTTGTGGGATATGCATACCTAGTGAAAGTCACCATCAAAGGCCTATTGGAGACAATTTTCAGGTAGTTACGGAACATTCCCCTATGGGATGAGTCATGAAATTCATAAACCTCACATGGATTCAACTAGGATAATAAACAATTTTTACTTAAACATGCGGTAAATTTGAAACCCAATTGTAATAAGTTAACAGTGAACTAAAATTCTAATGATCATGAAGGTTTCACATAGTTTCTCTCAAACCATGAGCACCAAACCATATACCCCTTCTAGATAACCTCAAAACTCTTGAGACATTACTACATGCCTCGAAAGGTCATCCAAACACCCTATCCACCACGTGAGCCTCATTTTTCTTCTCAATATCACACTTTGATGCATTACAAGTTTAAAATTATCATTTCTTGTCTTAATAAAAGAATATAGAAATCTGGAAATGAAAATTTCAAACTCCCCGTAAATGTTTTAGCTCGTCCTGAAGCGGGATCTTGTAACTAATCATACACATTGATTATTGGATATAAAATTTTTTAAATAATATTTATTAAAATGCATTAACCTTAAACACAATATTCACACATGAGATAATCTATTCAATAAAGATGATGTAATAAAATATGTGGGTTGTCCAACACTATCATAATTTCCATTGTTGATTTTCTATCAAATTAATTTCTTCATAATTTATTTTGTTAAATTTCTCATAGATAACAAAAAATTAAGTCCATAAATATAATATCCAACCAAATAAACATCAATCAGCAAGGATTTATTTAATAATTCAAAATATTATATAAATAAAGATGAAAATAATATGATCTGAGGCATGGATGGAGGTACCATTCCATGAAACGGTCATTTAAGGATTCATTGTAGACTATATCAAAAGTGAATGATAGCCTCTCATATATATTATCATTGTATTCATATACTATACAATATAATTTCTAGACACATATGATTCACACTATTCTCTGTACATTGGAATTCTCTAAATAATGGTATTATATATAGATGTGATTAATGTATACCCATGGTAATCCTTCAAGTGAATGATCTTGAGTAAATTTTTCTCACTATTAAATAGTTAGTCATTTATACATCGCTTTATAAATATCTATATTATAGTGTATAATATTCTTTAATAAATTGGAGATTTATTTATCAATTTATTATATCTCCATCTCTTATTATGCACCCTAATAGGAATACAAGAAAATTAATCCATTTTATAGGAACTCTTCATCATAATCTATAAATTGAAGTATTTTTAACACTTTCAATACAGTTAGAGTCTAGTTTGTGTCATTTCCTAGATAAACTATTTATGGTTAATTATAATGTATAGATTATGAGAAACCCTTTGAAATATTATTACGCTAGTTAATCAATACATTTCCAAGAGGAATATGTCATAATATCATGAAACATGTAGTGAAATAAGATTTTATCAAGGAAGAAAAAATACACATAAAAAATATATACCCAATATTATCACATCAATATAACTAAAAAATTTATATATTTTCATAATTACATTAAATAATACTTGAACGAATTTAAAAACTATAAAATAATCTTTAAATTTGATTATATATATCATAAGAAAGAATTATTTTTCAAAAATGATTGGTCTATATAGAAGGTAATAAATATCACTATAAAAGATATCCATTTTTCTTGTTAAGAAGAATTTATTGGTGGAAAAAAATAAAAAAATTAATATATTGTTTTGATTAAAATAATTATTATATTACTCCTAGATTGGACATGAAAAAGTGTTTTAATTTATTTATAATAAGTGTATAAATTTGAAATTTACATAAAAAATTATAGACTATCATGAAGTGTAAAATATTACCTAATCATCCTTTACAAATTAAAAAACCCATATGGTTATTTTCATAATAAGTAAAAGCATGTATCAACTTAATACTTATGAAATAAAATTTTAGTATTAAGGATTTCAAAGAGTTTATAAATTCTATTAATATAAATTAAAAATATAGAATGTAAACTACATGTATTAAAAAAACATAATCCTTAATTATTAACTAAAAATTCCAAAACAAAGATAGTAAATCAACTACTACTTATAAATGATAATGTGGTCCCTAGATCCTATAAGGGTACAATAATGTGGCTGAAAAAATAGAAAAAATTTATTTCTACATTTTTTCTATAGAAGATAACCATTAAATATTAATAAGGTATTTTTTTCTCAATGAAAATATCCTTCTTAACTAAATAAATAAATAATAATGAAACATTCAATAGTACAAATTTAACATGTTCTGACCATGATACGAGATATTACTCTATGTTGTGTTCATACTATGGATGAGTCCTAAATTTTATTATCACATTATTTTTTATTTATTAAAATTATCTAACAAGTTCCCCATAATTATCAAGTATTTATCATCCACTTCACTATTTGGGAATGTATCATATACTTCCCAAATATTATTTCTTAAAGTTATTGAGACACTGCATAAATAATCTTCATAGATTTTTCCTTCAATTTTCAAGGAAGTTTGTCGATAATAAATCAATGGATGAATAAAAATGAAAAAATGGGATCTATTTTGGACGGGAATTAGTCTACATAGATGATTTAATTGTTATAATGTACTAAATATATTATCCTTACTATTATTCATGAATAAATTATTATTAATTGATCGATTCTTACAATCACATGATCTCTTACCTTTATTACAACAAAGGTCTGATGATAAATTGAAGAACTGGCTTTCCTTATACTCCTCCGAATTAATAAACATAGTATAGTTTTTCCCATTCAGTTCTATCTCTCTTTTCAATATTGTAACATATCAATTTATTATAAAAATATCATACATTAATATTCCTATTAATTTAAATTTATTATAAATCTAAATTATTAGCTATAATAATTTCCCCAAATATTCTATAGATCTTCCATTAAGACCATTCACAATAATTCTACGTAAAAATAATTTCTTATGTGGGAATTTAATTACATTTATTGTAGAATTATTTCCTTTAATTAAAGTTAAATTTGATTTTAAATCGTAGAATAATTTTTACTAATTTTAATTTCACTCATAATTATATAAATCACATCTATAATAACAATTGTTGATATTGTTAGTGATTTTTTTAAATAATCATAGGATAAGGAATATTCATATAAAATATCAATGAACCCAAATTTTTTAGTTAGTGAGTATCCTACCACATGTAAAAGAATAATCCTTACAGTTTTCCAAAATTATCATTACAATGCTAGAATTCAGGCTTTTAATGGTGACATCATGAGTACATAGATTACATATATTCTGATTATTTCTAAAAACACGTGGTGAGGCTTGTGAAAATTAAGTACACATAGATTTCAGTTAATAATATGATGCTCAAAAAATGATTAATTGAATAAAAAACATCTCTACAAAACAACAAATTCATGATTACACAATATTTCATCTTTATTCACTTCATAGAATGATCCTTATAGTGTGACTCTATTTATCCTTATTATATTAGTCATTTTCCAAGACTATATCCATATGATTAATGTGATTCCCACTGAATAATGCGTATATAGAATTATACTAATTCTTATCAGAATCCATCCAGACAAAGATATCATTTCATAAAATTTTAAAAAAAAATTCTAAATATCCATTGGAAATTTATAGATTCTTTTGAAACTCAACAATAGCCACATACCAATAATAAATCAATCATATTCTACATAATACTTATCTTCTTCTAATAAAATTACTAAAAAAATAAGAATCCATCAACAATTCCACATGGAATGTGAGAATCATTCTACACAATAGTGTAAATTTTGGAATTAGTAATAATGATGAATTTACCATAAATAATTTCCTATAAGTATAACATGAAATATATATAGAATAATTTGTAGAGTAAAACATTAATGAATAAAACATTGGATAAGGTGAATGAGCTATAGACATACTTGTTATCCTATGAATACTTATTTTCCAAAAATTCATGATACTTTTCAACATTTAACTAAAGTCCAAACATTAAATATTGGGAATTCTAATTCGAATCCAAAAAAACAAAAATATCATGAAAACCCCTAGTAACTCATCTTTCGACACAAAGTGGATTGTTATTATTATTTTTTAACCGAGATCTTGATTTAGAAAAACAACATATCATGTATAATGGATATTTATGTATAATAATAATAAATTGATATAATGTTTTCATGAAAAAATTCAGGTCAATCCACCACGTCATCCAATATATCTCTTGAAAAGGGAATTGTAAGGAATCTAATAACTAGATGGTTGTTAGAAGTTTGGTTCTTATTAAACTCAGACCATTAGATATATTTATATAATTAAAATATCTTAAAATAACATTATACACATCCAAATAATATTTTATTATGTATCAATACATTTAACATTCATGGATATAAATATATAGTTTCTAGAATGATATCAGAATAATAATATTGTATCAAAATAAAAATAATTCATCCATTTTAAAATCAAATATTGTCAAAAAATTAAACATGATATACATAAATTTAATGATACAATGATAGAATATCAGGGTGGATATAGAAATTTTTTGTAATCCTTGATACACTTTCTACGCACTCTTATGTAACAAGAGGTCACGTACCCAAAAAAATCATCCAAAAACTATCGAATCGATGTATTTTATCTATACTTAAAGACAAAATATGGATTCATAAAATAGAACATAAAATCTAAATACTTTGGAATGTGTGTTGGATGGGTGTGAGAAAAAATAGACATATATGATTATTCCCAAGGAGTCCATGAATTTATTTTTACATTACGTTTTATTAATGTATATTTGAAATAAAATTTTGTGTAATGATATTTTTATTCATCAAAGTAATGATAATAACATTTTTAAACCATAAAACAATTCCACTTTTTATACTAAAAGTATATCAATAACATAAAAACTGAAATTTATTTTATACCACAATAGAATGGATTGTTTTCAAGCAGAAAATAAGTTTTTAAAATAAATGGATATAATAACTTAACCAAATTACAATTTCATATGTCAAATATTTTATATAATCATTCATTAATAACAAAAATATATCCATTTAATAAATTTATAGTAAAATTGTGTGCTAAAAAAATATAACAACAATAAGTAATAAATTTATACATGAAAAAGACCATCATAATAACATATTTATCGAATTAAGTATAAAAAAATAAAAATGAATAATTATAGAAATTTAAAAAATAATCTTCATAAATAAATAAAAATAAATTTATTACATATAGTAAGAATATGTTGGATATAAATAATAAAAAATAAAAAATGGTTCACTCAAGAATCATTTATATTGAAATCTATATAAAATTATACTAGTCTTGGGAAACATCTCAGGTCATAGATAAGATATTCTATAAACATTAAGTTGGATTCATGTTAGAGTGTTGAAACCAGATGCCTAACACACCCTAAGAGTGGGGGTCGATTTAGTTGATGATATTTTCATCTTTTACATAGAATATTGACCCAATTTTAGAAAGAAAAACTAATTCTATCATTTTATTATCGATACATGCAACACAAATTATAGAAATTAAATTTAATTTAAATTATATCCTAAATAGTTCACCACAAAGGTCTATTCTAAATATTACACTTCATAGAGGGTTGAAGTACCATGAGGTAATACTATCAAATAAAATTATTATAACTTTTTGAGGAATGATTCATTTATAATCCCAAGATAACCTTTAATTCTAGACCTTCAGAAATAAAATTATAGTGAATATTGACAATAAAATATGAGAAATTATTATTTCCAACAATATTATTTTATATTAGAATAATGAACGCCAAAGTTTTGATTGTTTTATCATTATCCTAATTTCTATATTATCAACTTCAAAATTTTATGTTCATTCCTTTCCCCTTCATCATAGTGTACACTTATTCTCATCTTATTTATATTGAAAATTGTAGAAATTGTGGATACCCTTCCCCCATGATCCTTCTTCTAAATTTTATTTATCAAGTTCCTTGTGACCAATATTTCCATATTTTTAATTTTGAAAACTCATTGATGGTCATATTTATTTTTTTAATTTTTGTTCCATGGTAAAAAAATTATGATATATATATATTGAATTTAGAAGTCATGTGAATTTATTACCATGTAATACTTTTACATAATTTTAAAAAATTCCTTCTATATCATCATCATAATTAATGGTCTTCAAAACACTAAATATTCCACATCATCCACTTCTCAAATTCAACATATTATTCAATCAAAAATTATGTTTGATAATTATCACTGGAATCTATGTGGAATAATGATATTATATGTATATGTGGACATAGTCAATAAACAACCTTAAAAATCATTGGGTAAACTTATATCTCTAAAATTTAACACCAGGATATTTTTAAATTAAAAGTGAGTTCGATAGGTTATGGAACACACAACCCTCAGCCTAAATAAACCATGAAATATTATTCATTAAATACGAATGTAACAACATAGATGTTAAATTGGTGGATATTAATATTATTAACAAAACTATTAAAAACATATATATATATACAAGTCAATATAAATTTATTTATAAATTATTTAAAATAAACACTCAATATTTACAAAATACATTTAATTCATAAAAAATACGTTTTATTCATAAATTTTTTATATATATTTTTATCGGTAAATTTTAAAAATTATTTTTTAATATTTTATAAAATATATTTGATATAATTAAATTTTTTTAAATTATAATATCATTATATAATTAGGGTTAAATTTTTGGTTTTTTTTGAAATTATCATTTTTCATTTAATAATGATAATTTATGATTTTTCAAATATTGTCATTTTCATGTTAAATAAAGTTGTTCACATGTGCCATTATACTTTCTATTTGGTATTAAAGTGATATAATAACCAATAAATATTTAATAAATTGATAAATTTTATTTAAATCATTTATTTTATTGAATTTTTATTATTTTATTTGCAATCTTAAGAAGAAGGCTTTCTCCATACTATTTTTAAATGTATAATGTTTATCTGTATTAATTGATATAAATAACCCCCAATAAAGAAAAATTAAATGAAACTTATATAATTAATATAATTATATTAATTAATATTCATATAATGATTTTTTCACTAATAGAGTTCATATAAGACCATCTATATCTTGAAAAATTCATTTTCATGATAACTCCGTTAAATAACTTTTTATGAATTTAATTTTTAATTAAATTATACAAATTTATTTACTTAAATTTTATAAAATAGATTCCATATTATGAATCATTTTTATTAATACGAGGTAATAATGTATACATAATTTTTCTCAGAAAAATGAATATTAAAAAAAGAAAAAAATTATAACAATGGTTAAGAATAAAATGAGGATTTTCACATTACATGCACTTATGTTAAAAAAATTCTCAAAAAAAATATTATTTTTATTTTATAAATTGGATATAATATTTATAATTTTTATTTTCAAACTATATATTATGTCTCATTTTATTTTTTGTCTTTGTAGAAAAATTACTTTGGAAAAAACTAATTACTATGGTGAAAACTAAAATGGTAAAAGTTAGTAACCATAAAAAGAAAATAAATAAAATTATTAAAACATGTTTATTATTTAATGGTAGCAGTTTTTATAGAAAATAAATTACCCCCTCTATATCATTTATTAATTTTAGTGGCACATGGTTTGAGGGTGACTTCCTGTTTCTGAATAGTTTGGTGTATTTATAAAAAGGCCACTCATTCTAACCTATAAAATGTCACCTCATATACACATTTGGTATTGAATATAAGCCTAATATTTCATATTTTAACAACAAAACTATCCTCATTAATACCCCGAATATGTCTTAGATGCATTTTTTTGTTATAAAACCCTCATTGAAATTTTTTTGTTCGAATCCTGAAGAGATTTTCCAATAAAGAGGGTTCGTTCCTAATCGAGCATTTAGTTTTATTTCATCTCTCACCACATTGATATATTTTTAAAAAATTATTATATAATATCATTATTATCCAAATATCGAGATATTTTATCATATTAATTAAATAGTCTATATTCGACCTTCTCTTCAATGAAGTGGGAAACCAAACCATCGTTCGTGTTTACGATAGACTACCACATCGCGAAGCGATATAATTTGTTTTCTATCATTACCTATCATAGTTGTATATGATAATTTATTTAATATATATATATATATATAATTTATGTAAAAAATAAATTTTTTTAAGATTAAAAGATGATATATTTTTTACATATCTATTCACTAATATATGATAATTTTATTAACCTGTATCTTGGATTACAACCTCTACAAAGTGATGTGATTATTTTTTATTCACAGTGTCACATGGATGATATATATAAATTTATTTAAATACAAAATATATTATTTATTATGTAATTTTCATTTTTAGAATATAAAATAATACTCTACTTGTTTCAATCCTGATCATTGAAAATGGAAATGCTGCTCCTGCGTACGTACAAACTATCATCTCTATTATTGTGACATAATTAATTTTTCAGAAATATATATAATTATTGGGTTTAAAATTATAATTTATTTATAAAAAAATAATTATACAATAATCCTTATCTGAGATATGATAGACTAATCAATTCTTTTACTGTAGTCAATTTTATCAAATTTGTTTGAGGCATATGAACTGAATATCATCAAATGTCCAACAAAAAGTTAATTTTTTAATTAAATAAATTTTAAATGGTGGAAAATAAAATAAAAGTAATAAAACAAACGCAAATTTTTCTTGACAAAGTAAATAATTTACATAATTTTACTATTTATGATGATAATGTATTTATGTGACCAGTAGTACTCGAGGTAAGGGATGACATCTCAATTTCCCATAATGAAGGCATGATAAAATATTATATGTATAATTTACATTATATTGTTTATATACTTCCCCATTTACATATAATATCATTAATTTTATTATATTCATGGTATTTTCATTTAAAATTCATCTTACATCATCAATGGGTGTTTGATTCGAATATTACCAAATGTGGTAAAGGATTTAGGTCACAATCTCGATTAATTTTTATATTGATTAAGTTCATGGATTATTTTGAGGATATAAAATAAAATTATTTACATGGCCCACATATCATTTATTATCATATAAGGATGAATGTTTTTACTTGTTATGTATTCATTTCCTCCCTTATTATACAAATAAACATCAAGAAAGTTGTTTGTAATTCATACCAATATACTATCTCCTTTTATATCTTGAGTCATTTTATTCCTTGAGTATATTTTTTAAAAAAATATATATATATTTTTTAATACTATTAATTTATTTTTAATGATTTATTTTTCCAATTTTTAATTTTTTACAAAATTTTTAGAAGGAATGATTATGTACTTTTATGAACAAGGTACTTTTTGACGTCATTTAAAAAAGTGTGAATGGAATGTTTTCTTTTAACTTATACAGAATGGAAATAATTTCTTTACATCATGATCACTCAATTATTTGAAGCTTACACTACATTTTTTTCCCGTTTATTTTAAAATAAAAATATTTTCTATTATACGTTGGGTATTTTTATATATAAAAGAAGCGACTTCAATGATAAAAGGGTATTTTCCTATAGAACTATTTTGTGTGATCTTTTCAAGATGTTTTTATCAGTGTATATAACCTTTTTATGTTACATATTGTTTTAATATTTTTTATATATGGAACTTATAAATATACCTATCTAATTCTACCTTCATTTTAGGTTTTAACGCACTCCTTATGTTTATTTATTATATGTATTTATTTTTTAATATTTTTTGATATACAACATGAGTCCATATTATACATCTGATTTATTTCCATGCACATTTCATATGTTTATAACATAGGATTTATTTACTTTTTTGGCACACATAATCATGTATAAATTATGATGGGTCGACCATATAATTCATTAATGGATTGGGAATGATCTCTATCTCAAGAAATGTAATTTATGGGATTTTGGAGAAATCATAACACATTATGTGATATTCTTTTCCAAGTGATATTCTTTACACAGTTAACCATTACTTATACTTATTTAATGTTATATATTTATACCAATTTCATATGTGTCTATGATCTTTAGAAATGACATTGCTTATGTCATTGATCCATTTTATTACTCATGATCCTTCTAATCTATGATACCATGTCATACCTTTGATTCACACATTATTCTTCATTATCTTGTTTATTCCTTAAATGGGAATTAAACCAACCCATTAATTTTATGTATTCTATAGTTAATATTTTGTGGATTTAGTAGCTCAAATAGATTTAATATCTCACTATGTAGAGTAAAAATATAGTCATTAGGTTTTAGTTTATTTTATTTTATTTCCCTAGTACTATGAAGACCCAGGTCCTCACTATCTTTGGGTTCTAATTAATGGAAATTTATGTTAAAAATAATTTCATAATATGCGAAAAATTCTTGTGTATCCATATAAAATAAGAAACAAGCATTCATTTAAACAACTTGAACTGAAGTAATTGAAATATTCTTTTTGAATGAAAATATATTCCCAATTATTCTACTAATATTTCAATAATTATTTAAAACTAGATATGGTTATCACTATCATCGAGAATGGTCATTATGAAAAATCAATTATGGAATGATTCTTAGAATTTTGAAAATAAACGTTACAATATACATAAAAGGAAACTTATGGAATATTCCTTTGTAAGAAATTATCTATATAAGATACTAAAAAATAATCTTATAGATAAAAATTTAAGTCTTATATAATGGGGCTAATTCATATAGATTTTCTGATGACCCTAATAGAACACTATGTGACTCACGTGAAACTGCAATTGATTGTTACATAACACCAATCAATTCCTATAGATCTCGAAAATTTTACCATTTTTATACTCTTTAAAGAAATGAATCTTATAGAAAGAGACTGATAAATATTATGAAACTCCAAATTATTCTTAATGAAATATATCATTTTATAATTTTCCAACTCATTATAGAAATTAAATTATATAAGGATTATGTTGATTCATATAATGTACTGATAACACTTACAAAACTACCTTTTTGGGAAATTTTTTCAATAGACTAAGTCCAATGAATCTAGAAAACCATTGTGGAGTCCCTTCATTTCATCTATATATCACATGATGTAGGAGAAATATTATAATCATATTTATTTTATAATCATAAAAAATCCATATACAATTCCAATTTATATCAAATCCAAATTAACAAAATATCCAAAAATATTAGATATCGATTCTACATTCCCTTCCATTGGATTATGTTCTCTATTCCGTCACTTGATTAGGATTCATTCAATTCTCCCCATTCATGTTCCAACCTAAATATTTTTATTCATTTACTTGGTCATTATTGAATTCTTCATATCCCTTCATATATTCACCCCACATAAAAAAAATCATTGATATTTTTTCAACCATCAAATTTTTACTTTTCTATGATCCCTTTAAAATTTATTTATCTATGATAGAGCCTCATAATTTCACAAATCTGTAAGCCGTATCTTTCGTATGTTAGAAAAAAATCATTATAGGAATCATAAAAAGAAGATAAATTCATATAATGTATTCTGTATAACCATACTAAAAAATTTAGTCTTTTTTTGTAATAAAATTTCTAGGATATTACCCCCATTTATTAAATATTCAAATAATATAATAAACATCATTAAAAATTTAAAAAAATCCAAATTCACAATTTTAATCAGTATGGAGAGGGGAATATTCTAATCTTATTTATCGGTAATGTGGTTGTTTAACACTATGGCTTCACTGGTGACTCTCAAATGATGGATTATACAAGTTATTGGTAATCATATCTACTAAATTACAATAATTTAAATTAAAATGAATTTTGGAAAACATGTCTTCAATTTTTTATTTTAAAAAATTATACTTTACTTCAATATGTTTGGTTTGGTACTTCTATATTATATTTATTGAAATATCGATAGCAATCTATTTGTCTCAAAAAATAAAACAATGGTTGTTAAAAATATTTATTTAATACACCCAATCATTTTTTCGTCCAATTTATTTACATTCAATAATAAGTTACTAAAAAGTGTTCTTCATTATCCATGCCATGGGAAATGAAACTGATCCTTAGGACATGGATATTTTCCATTAAAATAGATTTTAAAAAAATTATCACATGATGTAATAAGGGCATGGACATAAAAATCAATTTGATAATTTTATAGGAATGAATGAAGTAGGATTCAAGCAAAGAATAAATTTTCAAAATTATCAAAAAAATGAACAAATTCAGAACACTAAAAAAGAAGTATGATAGCAGGCCTTATATCAATCAAACAATGGAACATGGAATATAAAACCAGGGTGAAATCATGTCCAATAGAATATAAATCTCTAACACATGCTCGGTACCCTAAATTCATCCAATCATTTTATGGGGTGAATAATCACTTTAATTCGGGTACCAGTTCGATTAATAGGGGGTTAAAATGTGTAATAAAGTATTAAAATCACTAAATTAAGACCACAAATTTCACACCATTAAGTCAGGTAATGATACAAAATGTTAGTGAATTCAAATGTTTGATTCAATATTTTATTAATGTAAAAATATCTTACACCATGTCATATCCATGATTTTATTTTTCATAAATTTATTGAGGCTAAAAATAATGTTCCTTCAATGTGTTGGACATTTCGAATAAAATTTACACCATCCAAGGCATCCGATGTTCTAGTTTGAGTCATTCCATGAATTGTTTTCTCCATGTTCTATACCATAAAACCCTACTACTTGGCCTTTTCATGGCCTATATGTTTTCTTTGTATGTTTTACACTGATGGAATAGTAAAGAAAACACCGTAGTTGGGGTGTTGTCCATTTTGGGGTAAAACAATTAGAACTCTCTTTTAAGAATTCACAATCCACTAAATACTTCCAAGGTCCTATCAATTTTTCTATTGACAAAAAAATAGAGGATAAGAAGGGAAAAAATCCTTTAAATTGGGGGAAAATCTCAAAGAATTTACAATATCCCCCTCTAAGGACTTCTCATCCTAAAGAATTATCCCGAGGGGTATTGATCAAACATATCATGCCACTAAGCTTGAACATCAAAATATCATTCTCAATATCCTCATGGATCCTCCAATGTTTCCACAATATCTGATCAAGTGTTACAATCTTCCCTCAAAGTGATTTCTCACACTAGTATATAATATGAATGGGGTGCTACTCATATGATGTTTCATGCTCTATTTAAACATCCTCATAGCCAAAGAATTGTGCAAGACCAAGAATGTAACTATGGATCTAAGTCAAATGAAACAAATCATACATACTTCGAATATTTGATGGAAAATCTTGAAGGTATATTGATGTACCAACACACTCAGGGATCTCAAAGGGGACAACATAACATGGGGCTATCATGAATTTCTTCCTCATACATCGGTGTCCAAAATAAGGATCAATAGGCAAAAAAAATCTATCACCTACAAAAAAACTATATGTCTCATACTATGATCATTATAATATCTATCCCTAATCAATGTGGTAATGACTAAATTTTAAATCATCTACACTCTACTAGAGGCATCTTTAACTAATATAGACCCAAAAATACCACCTCACTAGCCTGATTCCAACAAAGTAGTGAACGACATAGCCTACCATGAGAAGCATAATTTTTTTTCAACTGAGTCGAAGACTTTCAAATTTTGTTCAAAGTGAAATAAAATTACTCAAAATGATCACAAATTCATCTAGCAAAGTTTACAATGCACACTCAAAGTATATCCTTTAGTAAACTTATCAACCTCTCTAGTTGTTCCTATTTCTTGGGATGGTATGCTCTTCTCAACCTCAACAAGAATCCCTAGTTTCTTTTTTAAGACCATCTAAAACAAATATATATCACATGAATGTCTATCAGATTCAATTCTCAAGTGAACTACATGTAATTATGTGATCTCTTTGATAAAAATCATTCCTTTCCTGTCTACTAATTGAGTCTAGCTAATCGGTAGGAAATGTGAAAATTTAAATAACCCAGCGATAGTCACCCAAACATCATTATGACTCCTCGGGGTATTGGGAATCCCTATCGAAACGTTTTTCTTGAAATATAGTGACATTAAAATGGGTAAACTATGATTCTTCTGTAAACCACCAGGTTATCGCTACTCAATCTTTTTCATTTTCCATGTAAAGAATCATGATATGGAACGTAAAATGTTCCAATTAATCATGGGACCCCAAAAGTATATCCTAATGTCACTATAAATCATTATCACTCCATGATATATTTCCTATGTATTGGAATTATCCCATAAGTTTTCATTGATAAAATTAGGGAATAATGTTATTCCATGTGTAAAGATCACATCCCTGTTATCCGATAACCACCCAAGTAATGGGTTACCCCATTCAACCAGCTACCTCATAAAGACACACTAAGGGTCAGATTTCCCACCTTTAATCACCATGTCAAAAATTAAATTAGTGATCATTACATGGGAACATGTCATTGATCCCTGATCCTCAGAATCAACAATCCTCCAATTACGCAACAAGATCCTCAGGTTTCGCTTCACCTTAGAAGGCCTCTCACTAAACCCATTTATCATCTATCAATTGCTACTATGGGAATAAAAAATGATATCATTACCATGTGAATATAAAATATAAATGTAAGATATCTATGGATACTATTAAAATTTCCTCTACCTCAAATTTAGGCCCCTTTAACTGAATATGTAATTGAGTAACTTATGGTCAGTGTAAGAAAACCCATTTTCTGAAGAGATTGTCTCACTGAAACATTAGAGGATGGGACATCCCTACTATATCCATGTTTTTAATTGGATTGTTTTGATCATGTAGTCACAAATAAAATGACCCATATGAAACTACCCACACAATCTTCATCAATAATTCTCCCAATACAATGCTTGATGCATCTCAATACAAAACATAACTAATACCAAAATCATATAGGATAAGTATTGTGGTAGTTTTCAATCTCCTCTTGAGATCAAGGAATATCTATTATCACTAGCATGATCATTGGAGATTCACCCCCTTCTTCATCAACATAGTTATGGGTGCTATTAAGTTATAGATGTCTTGGATAAAATGGAAGCAATTTCAAGTTAATCCTATAAATATATGTATCACAAAAATGTTGTGGGGATGTGCCTAGTGAATCACTTCCTCAACCTTTTCGAGGTCAAATGATATAGAAATCTCAGACACCGCATTCCCCATGAACATAAAAACATGAATTAAAGAGATTCACTTTAATATACTTCTTTCTTGTTAGTGTGTGCGAAGAATAATAGAGTATATCTTAATATATCAAGAATGATTCTGTAGTGTCAGTGAGTTGATGAGGGTGTTTTTAGGGGACGCAAAGAAAGTTGAGTTTAGATACCCATGAATGGTATTGTTCATGAGATCCATGATCTCTACAATAACATTTTTTAATAAAAACTGAACTACTAGATACTCGTAAAATCCATACCTACTCTGAAACAGCTACATCAGGATATCCTCTTATATAACTAATATCTGGTGATGTCTTGACCAAATATCAGTATCTAGGAATGAATAGACTACCCCTAATAAATTTAAGATATCATGAATATTTGTAAAATGATATATGTTCTTAATCATCACCTAGTTCGTGTTCTATTATTCAATACAATATCGAATAGTATCATTTTCCTTATTTGGGAACAACATATTCTCACCCCATAGGGAATTTCTATGCATGATATATCTCTTCTGATCCAAGTAAACTTGATACTTGATGATCTCTTATAGATTATATAGAAACATATTATAAGGTTTTTTCAAAATGGCTTGTGAACCAAAAAAAAACAAATATCTAAAATTTGACTCATATATCAAGGGAATTCCTATAAAGTCACCACAAAATATGTCTATATAGAGATCCTTGGCAGGAATAAAAAGAAAAGTGGTCATCAATAGATCCTGTTGAAAGATCCATGCTTTCCATTTACATCCTGATCATCAAAATGTTGTTGATGTATGGACTAAATCAATATTATACCAATTCCTATTCTTTGATCATCATGTACCACTATCTATTCAATGATGTAAATGGAAACCTTCTCTGAAAAAATTCAATGTAAACTCAGAAGTTGGATAGCCAATCTAGGACTAGAATCACATCAAATGATGTCATTTATAGAATCCTATCATCCCAATTATGTATATATCGTATAATTACTGTATGATACTCTGGGAATCACTGAATATGGTTCAATTTCATGAAAATTGGGGTATCAAGGGATAATAATTCAAATGAAAACTTGACTGATATGGAAATTCTAATAATAAATCATGCTAAAGTAAAAGAATATAAAGTATCAATAAAAAATGTTTTAGATAAGTTACAAGTGATCATGACCATACCTATCATAATATAAATTCCCGCATTATCATCCACTATAATATAATGCACTACATAGACTAGACCTACCTCATATCTGATATCATGTCACTGAGTCACTATAGCTAGTTAAGTATATCTCATATGTTCTGGTTTTTACACCCAACTTTTTCTAACCTCCCCACACTCCATTGGTATGTTCATCATTAAAAACAATGAATATTACCAGCCTCTCCACAATAGTGTCACTCCCAAAGTGACTTCCTTAAAGTGTTGTTATAATTACCCATTCTTCTCATAGATAATTCACCTACAAGATTAATCTCCCATATAGGATACTAAGGAATCCCAACAATGACACCTTTTACTACAACCCTAATTCTTTGGGACCACTTTTCTCTTCTTAATACCCAATGAGTCCCTTGTATTAGGGGGATTAATCTAAACTAATGGCCCATCATAGGCCAGAAGTAATCATATTGCCCAGTTGTCCACTAGCTCCTTCTCAAAGTTCTTGGACTTATGAAGAACCAAAGTAAATGTCGTCAACTGAATGAATAAAATATTATTTATGATCTATATCTGAAGTACTATCTAAAAATTCCATGCCTTATGTTCCTTGTTCATAGATAGTAGAGGATTAAAACAATATAATTTTCTAAAAGAAGTTAAATTCACATATATAGACATAGATCCCTATTTCAAATCCATAAACTCCTGTGAATGGTCCATATTCAACTATCACAACAATATTTACCATGAAATTAATCCTTGAATGTCACCCTAGTTATACCTTTTCTTCTCCCATATGGGTTCATAGTTTTCAATCACCTTCTTTGAGGTTCTTGGAACATAAATTTTTCTATAATCGAATGCCCATCCTCATGATTCTCGACTGGTATGAAATTGATATCGATAATATTAATCAAATCAACTATATCATGTATGAAAAAATTACCCTAAAATACATGAAGATACTAGAGATGAAATTATTGATCATGATTCATCATGTTCTTATTAACGATATCTCTTTGGATAGGGATAATCATGATGAGTTCAGTCTGATCAAGATCAATAGCATGCATAACTGGTACTGGTACATGAGCGTACAATGTAAAATCCTCTAGAATCATTAGTTTAGGAACATATGTATCCAATCACACCTCAAATGGTGGTCCCATATATCATAACATATATAGAACCTTCTCTATCATTAATTAATCATTTAGCAATGAATAAGATTCATTAGGATAAATCATGAAATGTCTAACATATCAGACAACATTATTCTACAAGTATAAATGTAAGCCAAAGTTTGTTCTTCCCACAAAAATCAACTCTATCTATACACAAAGTCATGATAAATTTAATATACATAAAATAATAATATTATAATATTAAGTTAATTAATTTTAATATAGATATATCAAAACCTTATAGAAAATGATATAGCGCACATTCATAACTACAATTATATCCAGAACAGATAAAACACATTAAGGTATAAATTTGAATAAATAATATACAACACCCAATAGGTAAATATATATATTGAATATGATCCTACATTCCTAGTCATAATGCTTGAACGCACATGAAATATACTAATACCATGAAAAAATACCAACTATAATAACATGAAGGTACATTACAAATGAGCTGATTATGAACATGGTAACAACCTTACCCGAGTCCTTCACAAACATCTCTTTTCAACCAAGTCATAGGTTAGTTTAAAATAGATGAAAAAATGGTGCACCGATAACATTTCATAGCACACCAACCTGAAACACCAGTTCCATATAATATTTACACAAGACCTAATGTACAAATCCCCTTATATAATAGGATGCTAACTATCAGTGAGGGTATAAGTTTGTTAGTGGGGAGACTATACCCTCAGTATCATATCATAACTCAATAATAATAAATTAAATTTAAAATCATATAAAAAAGTACAGTAAAAAATAAAAATGAGATATGTCATGGAATATAAGTTAAACAATCAATTAATTGGATACCAATGTGGAAATACAAATCAGTGGAATCACGATGGAATGCGAAGATAAAAATGTTAGCAGTAATTGTAAAATGTCTGGTAAAGCATCACCTTGTACTCCAAGAATCCATATCCTCAAAACCCAGTTATAGGGGTATTTCCCTTCCCCATATCTCTATTCATGAAATCATTACATGCACTAAGATACACATGAATTATGTGATTAATAAACCCAATATAATACTATTAGTACATCCTTCACCTAAGTACATAAAATATAAAATATTTTATATCATAAAATATGTAAATTATAAAATAAACACACTAAAAAACATGTGTGAATCATCATGTGAAATTCAAGCCACCGGGAAGCCTAAACCCAGCAAAATCGTCATTATGTTTGTAAGTGTGTTGATGTTAATCAATTAAAGTACCACCTTTAACGTAACACCCCATGCATGAACCAGATGATTTTCATTATCAAGAACACCGTATAGCCATCCTTGATTGTTGTTGTTATCCTCAAATGATGCTATGTTCTACTAAACTTGATTACATAATTTGACAACACATCACCCCTATATGAAATTCTCCTATTCATGACATTTCTAGTATATTTTGAGTACCCATGGTTGGTCTAATCTTATTTCAACATAAAATTTCATAATCCAACCCCTATGTTCAGTGAGTCATATTTTTTATATGTCATCTTGTATTCATGATTACCCCTATAAGGTGTAGATTATGAATAATTGAGAAGAATCGGCGACCAGGTAAATAGATCAAGGATCTATATGCAATGAAATAACACAAAAATACATATCATATCAAATAACAATAACGAATAAGTAGTTGATATCTCAATCCTCATAACATAATCAAATAATGATAATCAAGAACGTGTCAAGAAACCTACACACCCATATGAAACACATGAAAGTACTGGGTTATCAAGAACAATAACATGTCATAGAAAAACTTTAAAAATTCCCCAAATGTTATGTAAAATCCCTTATGATGTTTTTCTATTTTCACATCAGTGTTCTTCAAGGATGTCGTCTCTAAAACCACATTCACACACCAACTGGTACTAGCTCACACACTATGAAATCATAGAACTAGTTCAAACATGATAATGAATCTTAATGATGTAAAATAATAAGAACAAGATAAGTGTTTAACATAATGTAATAAAAAATTCAAACTCATAATGAAAGAACCTATATTTAGTTGAATGGACATGAAATCATTGATCATGGGTATTGAAAAAGAATAAAAAATAACCATGAAGTAAATCAACCCAACTGATTCTTAGGAAAGGTTTTCTTACCATTAAAATTTTTTAAACCAAAAATAACGCGAGAAATAACATGCCAATATCCAAAGAATATCTAATTTTATGGTCGTCCATGAAATAATGTGGGATTATTAATCCAAATAAGAACATACCAATTGTTTCCACTGAAACACCCATGTTCAAAACACTAGAAAATGAGGATGGGATGTGGTCCTTTATTGACTAATTAATGGTTAGGAATACATTAGTCATAGTAGAAATAAAGGTTGATCAAAATGAAATATCTAACATTTTTATGGTTCAACAACTTTTTACAAACCAAATATATATTTGATGATCCCGTATGATTTGGTGTTCATTTGATTAAAAAGGGGTTATAAAATATTAATATGTCATTAAAATCCCTGAATTAAAAGGAGAAATTTCTCCCCGTTATTAGGTCACGATTGGAGAGTTTAGGGAATTCAAACTACCATTTCTAGATTTTATTGAATTGAAAAGGGCATGCACAATAACCTAACAATAGATATGATCGTTCTAATGCTCACTGAGATGAAAATGGATTTTCATATGATATGTTCACCATTTATAATCCATTTAAATCTCACCATAGCTTAAACTATTCCATATATAGGTTCCAAAACTTTTTTTTCACCGATGAATGAACAATAAAACACAATGGATTGGCCATGGATTGGCCAAATGATCTTCCATGATCAATTTACACCTAGGGAACCCTTGGACTAGAACTATACCTACTATGATGGTTTGTTTAGTTTGAAAAAAAGAACCCCTGTTTCAAATTTTAAATTCCAATCAGAGATTCCAAGGTTCTTCCCAAGAATGTCTCTACTCTATAAAAAGTTGGATAATAAAGAAAACATTTTTTTTCTATTCAGGAAACAAACAAATCAAATTATTTACACTAGCACAGTTATTCATCATTACTCTTCACAATTATTTTTTTCCATGGAATGTGGCCTTGATAATTTGATAAAGGATGTATTCTTATGAGAATACGATGGTTATATCATTATTGTATCTCATTTGGTATTCTATTATATTTAAATCATTTTTATAATAATTTGATTATTTTAATAGTTTTGGTCTCCATGAATTAGTTTCATGTTTATGTGTTTATCTTTGAGGAATTATTTGATCATTATTCATTACATCAATAATATTTTACCTTTTTTATTTCATGATAGTTTCCATTATATTTATTTCTTTACTATGAATCTAAGATCGCCCATTTTTTATCTTTCCTATTTTTACTCAGGTTATGAGGAATTGTTTTTAATATGATATTTCTAAAAGAGAAACTTATGTGGAGAATTTTAGGATAAATTATTGTGAAATATAGTGAAAAATAAAATTTTCACATACTATTAAATATTTCAATTTGTATAAAAATATATGGGTTTTTTATATAATTATCATACTAATTATCTAAATATCTAATTTTAATAAGTTAAGATGAATTTATGGGACTCAATAATTTATTTTATGTTGTAATAATGGAAATTATAAATTTGGTAAGTTGATTTTTTATTAAATCTAGTGTATAAATATTATTTCATAGCACAAGATTTGGTTTTATTGGTTAATTATTCAATAATTGGTCAAAGAGAAGTGTTTTACAACCTTAGAGGTTACGAAGTTTTAAAATGAGGATAATTTAGGAGTTTTAGGTACCATAATATGATAAAATGTCTATTTTTTGTTCCAAATATTGAATACATATATAATTTTTTTGGTCTTGTTTGATGGAATTTTATGATGAATTTTAAAATTTTGGAATAAATTTATAATGGTTTAGGATTAACACATGATTGAGGTTTATGTAATCCTTATATTTAACATGTGATTCACTATAAAGTTATTTGGAAAGAATTTTGTTATATTGAGATAAAAATATATAGAGTAATGATTAATTTCAGGTTTAATTTGATCTTTCATGTGGATTTAAGTATGAAAAAATGGATTAATATATTTTTGGGATCATATTTTTTATCATATAAATATCATTGGGATTAAAAGGGTGTGGTATGATGATTGTTGGTTAATTTTATTTGGGAATATGTTCGTTATATTTTTTTGGATAATTTTAAGAATAAAGATAAATGGAAAATTATTGTCTAATAATGGATTTTATATCAATGTGGTTTATGTTATTTGATGAATAAATCATGAGTAATCATTTTAATGAATTATGGATATTGTGGTGGTTATATGTCATGGAGATTATGGTTATTTAATGAAAATATTAATTAAATTTGGAAAATATATATCCAACACATATATAATTTTTTATATGACTTTATGAGTGATTAATGTTAGTTGGTGATTAATATTAAGTATATTTATTAATGAATAAGTTATAAAAAATATATTTTTTTTATTTGATGTTTTTTCTGGAATATTTGTAAAATATATAGAGTTTAGATAATGGTGTAATTATTTTATTTGAAAATTGTGTGCTTTTACTGTGTTTGTGGAGATTAATATATTATTTTTATATATGAATGCTTATTAATATTATATATTGTCATATATTTATCAAGAATTTTTATTTTGGTAAAATTATTGAAACTAGATAAGGATCTTAAAAATCTATTGTGGATATCATTAGAAGTAGATTATTATACATAGGGAATAAAAAACTCAACAAAATTAATTGGAATATTAATAGATGTATAGGTGAAAATATATCTTGAATCAGGAAATAAAATGGGAAAAAACACCTTTGGAGAAGAATGAAATAATTTTTGTACATTTAATAAATTTATATATTAATGGTAAAATAATTATTCATTTTTAAAAAGATAAAGATTAAAAAATCAAGACTTAAATTGAAAATAGGACTCACAAATTAAAGCATGCTCTGGGAATCCTTTCCACAAATATTAGAATTATAATTGTAAATTTTTAAATTATAAATATTTAAGAGATACTATTTTTCTAGGTTGTAATTTATAAAATCATTATCATAAAAAAATATACATCAAATATTTTACATTTACTAAGATACATATATTTTTTGTAAAAAGAAATTAAAATTACGAGGATGCAATTTATTTAAGAGGGGGGGGGAGTTTCAATAGGATATTTCAATATGTAATTATAATTCCAATGAAATCTATATTCAATAGTTTGTACCATACAAAAATGAAGAAAAAATGGTATAAGATATAATATGAATATATTATTATTAAAATAGAACCTTTATAACCTAGCTGTTGAATTAGTGTGTATAACAATGATTAACCACATTATGAAATATATATTTAAATGTTATTAAAAAATTATTTATTACTACACAATAATTATTTAATAAATTTTTTGAGGTAAGAATGAAACTATATAAGAATAAGAATGATTAAAATTTAAAAGGGTTAATCTTTCTGTAAAAGTGGTATTTATTTGTATTTTTTATCCTCATTTAATAGCTTTATTTATAAATTTTAGAATTTGTATTTTGGAAAAGTATTATACTTTTTTATTTTACATATAAATTTTTTTAACATAGTTGTTGTGGACTTTCTTAAAATAGTTGTTTTTTTGTGAAAATTGAAATATAGGGATTTTACTATTGGTGATGATTTAATGATATTATTATGAGATAAGAATTACTTTTAGGTTATTGAAATTAATTTCTAGAAAAAATAAATATTTAACAAGTAATATATGGTATTTAATAATATTATTCAAAACATGATAGTCTATGTTTGACATTTTGGAAATCTATGTAATGCTTTAGTTCAAATAAAAATATTTTTATTATTATCTTGTAATAATGTATTACGAACGTACAATTTATTTAAAATTATATTTTGAAAGTAATATAATTTTTCATGTATTAAAAAAAACATTTTGATTAAATTATTATAAAAAAAGTAATTAATTTTGTTATAAAATCATTTTTTTTCACAAAAAGGTATTTTTTATTGAACTAATTCCCCATTGATTTTCACACAAATAAATTGAAATTAATTTTCCTCATACATAAATTAAATCATGAAAATTTGTTCCATATTTCAAACTATAAATATAAAATTATTTTTTTGGTTAATTTGATTTTATTTTTAATAAAATATAACCATAAAAAAATCTTATAACCAGAGTAAAATGTAAATTGGGTTAAATAAGGATATAATTATTGGAAGATATCAAAAAATAAATCTCAAAGGTTACATTATTTCATTGGATGAGTATATTTTTACCAAAATAATCCATGATTAAAAAATATGGAATTTTGGTGCTTAATTCCTTTGAAAATTACCTTTTTATTATGTAAGTAAAGAATAATTCTAAAAATCCACTCTCTTTATTTTAATATCCCTATTATATTTTCATATAGTTAAATAGAAGTTATTTTTTAAAATATTTTTTTAACATGAATAATTTTTTCATGGTATTAATTTATTTTAAATTATTATTGATGGTATAATTTTATTGAATTCTTACACAACACTAACACAATGGTTATGAAAATAATATAATAACCAGTGGAATTATTTTAAAAAAAGTAAAATTAATATATTTTTAATGAATTATGTAATTAAAATAAATTTATGAATAATTATAAAGAATTAGCAATGTTTGATGAATTTATATTTAAATTCCATTTTTATTTTAATTACTTTAATACACGTTATGTGAATAGTTATTAATATGACTTTAATTGATAGATAATGTTTATAAATTATTTATAAATCATCATAAAATCATAAACATATTAGATTAACTCAAGTGTATCAGATGTTTTTTAACCTATCATTCAGAGTTCATGTATCTTCCACTTTTCAAATTTTACATTTTTTTATGACAATTAAAGATTGAATAATTTGTTACCATAGTTAACTTTAAAGGGTTTAGTGACGGTTAATCTAAAATATAATGTTAAAAATGACAAATAACTTTTTCAAATTTTATATTTTTAATTAAGCCTTAAATTAACCTCATTTTCGTAAAATATATATAAATTTGGGGAAATTTTACATAATCGAGACAAATATTAAATAAAAATATTTCATGTACTTATAAGATTTCAACCCATATCACATTTATAAGGGAACCTTATATCCTCTCTTCGTCAAACCTACTGTGAAATGTTTCGCAACCAATTTCCTCCCAAGAATCTTACTTCAGTTTCTTTTGTATTTCACATTGGTTTTATTCTCACTCAAAAACAAGTCAATAAATCATATGGTGTAAACCAAAGGAGGTTTCTCAAAGAAGTGGCATAATTAATAAGGAAGTGTTTTCATGTTAATTTCTTATTTCACAAGATTCATATAATATTAAACCACGATCAAATAATAAAATTTTTATAGAAAATAAATTTAAATTCTGTTACATTTATAGAAGAAACCTAATTCATCAACATATCCAACCTATTGGAAATGATAAAAAACACTTGTGTATATATGGAATAACAACTAAATAAATTGATGCAAATCATTCTTTGTTAAAAACAAATGTGGCTTCTAAAAATGAATAAATTATGAATAAATATATTTTTTAAAATAATTTCTATTATAGAAATGAAAAATATAATATACCTTATTTATTTCCAATGTTGTCAATATATGGAAACTGTGGTCGTGTGTACATAAGACAACCACATCCCTGATATGACATATTTCATTTATCATCTGCAACTTTAATATATTGTTAAAAATGATTTTAGTGAATAAAAATGTTAATTTATCAATTATTATGATTTTTGAGATGATATAACTATGATTGCGTTGACCATATTCAACCCACCAATGTCATTTTGTACACATATGCCAAACATTATCAAACATCCAACCTGAACATAATTGATTATGTAATTAAAATATATATGATAATAAATGAAATAAAAGGAATAAAAATAAGGTAACAAACATGAAAAATATTTCAAATCATGTAAATAATTTATATAATTTTAAAATTATAGATGAAAACATATATATATGAAATTCGTGGATTGAGGTAAAGGATTTTTCATCTCAATCCCCCTTTATTGAGGCATATTTTATATTATGTACAATATTAGTATCATATAGTGTATATATTACCCCTCTTAAATATAATATCAAGGATTCCACTTTATTCATGGTGTTTAGAGTTTCAATTTATGTTTTCTCTTTTATGGGTTTCTTGATTTAATTTTTATGATAACCATAATGGTTTATTTTAAAATATCACTCTTATTCAGGATTTTTCAGGTTTAAATTAATTTTAGAATTATTATAAACCCTTTACCTTTTAAATCATATATATTTCCATTTTCTTTGAATATTTTCCATTTTCTTATTAAATTAAATCATATCCTTGGTACAGAAACATTTAATGAATACTTGTTTAAATAAGTACCATCCTTATTTTCTCTTTTCAGCCATCAAATTTTATCATCTATGTTGAGATTTTAAAAAAATTTGTGGTAAACATATTTCCATTTAATTAATTACTATTTAATTTATTTTTATAAAATATTTTAATTTCAATAACAGTCTTCCTAAAGAAATATTTTAATTTTTATTTGATTTTTCTGTTTCTAAACTTCCTTACAAAAATTAGAGTGGAATGTTCTTTTTATGTTTTATAGCTTGAAAAAAATTTATCTCATTCATATATATTATTTATTGTTAATATTACTCTAAAAATTTTTATATTGTTTCAATGAAAATAATTTTTCCATATTTTATATATTTTCAACATTAATATTAGAATGATAATCCATTATCTTCTAAATCATTGAATTTATCAATAAATGATTTATAATTTTTTTACAATTATGTTTATAAATAATTAATAAATGTCTTTTTAAAGTTTTACATCCATTTTTTTCTATTATTTGAAAAATAAATTATCTTATTTATAAAAAATTTTATATTTCATTAATGGTCACCTATTTTTCTTTTTAAATATATGGATAATAACTTATGTTGATATCATTCACTTTATTATGTCCATATTATCTATCACTATAAATCATTAATTTGAAAAAAAAAATCTCCATCATATACATATTCAATTTTATAATGGATATATTTACCATTTAAATATTTTATTAATTGTATACTATATCTCCAATTGGTGTTAGATGAATTATGTTTATTAATAATGTTATTTCATTTACATGGTATACATTGATGTTATTTATTCTTGATTAATTAAAGACATTTATTAATTAATAAGGTGTTTTTATTGTGAATTATATTATTAATTCAATATAAAAGTAATAAATTATAAATTTGTAAATGACATGTGCACCATAGTTATATATATTACCACTCGATGAGTTGATATAATTTACAACATAATATTGAAAGGGTATTTAGTGTATTCGAACCCAATTAATTTCAATTTGTTAAAATGATTCCTTAGTTTTTAGATTCATGATCTCTTATCACAAGGAATTTATTATTCTATCCTGAATGCATATAATTATGTATTCCATTTTTATAAAAATAAATTTGTGATATCAATTATATTTTTTTAAGTCATGATATCTGTAGAAAAATTTCAAGATAATAATATTATTTTTATAAAATTATATGATCTTAATTCTTTCATTTCATATTAATATAATCTTTTTTATATAATAATAGTTTCTTTGTTATATTTTCTTAATTATCATGTGAGATGACCACTTTTATGTGTTTAATTTTCCCCATGATATGAATAGTGGTATTATGTAAAAATTTTATTAAAGGAAACTTATTTGGGAAATTTATGGGAAATTGTAATGATTTATAATTGAAAAATAAATTATTATTACCATGGTAAAAAATTTATCTATATGAGAATGATATAGGCTTTTTAAGTAATGAATTTTTTAATTATCTAATGCCATAAATCATCAATGTTCATGGTATCTAAGTGATTTAGTCATTCCATTGATGTTGTATGCCAATATATTCAACTGTCAGTCACTTGATATTGTATTGAAACTATGTGTTTATGATAATGTTTTAAGTACTGGATCTTTGTGTACAAGTTTGGGATACTACAGAACTTTTATCATTACTAAATAAAAATCTTTAAATAATTTCCCTCTCTGGATTATCTTCCTAAAACTTTTTCAAAACAACTATTCCTATTGAAATAAAATCCCAAAAAATGGTATTTATCTTTTAGTGGAACTAAATCATTTCACTTAAACTTTTACATAGTATAACCCCACATAACATTTCATCATTGGCCGTGCCACCGAAGAAACTCAAATTGTGTGTTCAGAGATCAATTCTAAGGAAAAAATACATTATTGTCAATAATAAATACCTTAGAATCTGTTCATGTATAATCAATATCCATTTTATAATGCATGATCTAAATCCCATTGAACTAACCTATGATACTTACAGTAAAACTAATAGTAAAAATCATATTGTGTCCATCCCAGACCACACTATCAACCCAAATTCTTCTCATATTTTATTTTTATAAGACTCTACTGAATCAATGATAACCCAACCCTTTTATAAAACTAAATTTTTTTTATGATCCACAATGTGAATATTCTAATATAATGTATATCTTTTTCTCGGAGCATGATAAATAGGGGGAAGTAATATAATCCATATTTTTTGTCGTATTTATATTTAACGCCCTGACCCCAAGAGACCATATTAAATGAACTATTTCATTACATTATAATGATCACAATGCTTCAAATCCTGAATGACCGATCAATTTAGATGTTGGGGAAAGTTAGATTACATACATGATAACCATAAAACATTGGGAAAACAAAATATATCATTATATAAAATAAATTGAACTAAACTGCATCAATGAACACTTTCTCAGTGATATATTGTTTATAACATGGGGGAAGAAACAAAATAAGGGTGAGATCAAATGCTATATAAGGGTAAGTAAAGTGGAATAAATAATGATACAATACGAATAAATTAACATGGTAAGGTATATAATTGATTATAAATACCATTTAAATAACTAGATAACGTAATATCAATATAAGAATATAAGAATCTAAAAATCATGCCATCTGAAACAATAAATTGATAATGAATTGTATCTATATATATATCGATGAAAAATAACTTTAATAAATAATAACAGAATGAAAACAAAATGTATTCCTACACATGCTGATTGAGAATCTTAGGGATGTGTATAACTAAATATAAATAAGGGAAATGATAAAATATTGAACACCATGTTACCTATGTACATGGTATATTTACCATCCAGACCTTTCAAAAGATGGTTAACTAAATGTATGTTAAAAACCCATCTGATTTGTTGAATTGATTTGTCTCATGAGACTACAGATGCATCGAAGGGATATCTACAATGGGGACCCTCTCATATAAAATCATTTCAAATAATTCATAATATCCATGAAAAATTTTGTTATCGAAATATCCTCCTTTAATAAATGATAATAATTTATCGATAATACCCCAGTGGGGAGTAATTTACATCAAGGGTTTTTGAAATTAATGAATTGAAATACCATTGAAAGACAAATAACACATTCTTGACTAAAAAGATATTTTAAACAATCCAATGTTTCCCATACCACATTGAAAAATTTTAATCATAAAACCCATGAAATAATAATGTTAAATGAAATATAGAACATCCTGAGGGTAATAATATTAATTATATAACATGTTAAAGTTATTTACATAAACGAAATAAAAGTAATTAGTGCCTAAAAAACAAATAAGTCCCAATGGAATATAAATTGAGAAAAAAAATAAATTAAATTAACCTTAATTTGGTTCTTTGGTATTAATCCTCCTACATAGAGGTTTAAAATATGTTACTATATTAACATCATAAAATATTTCATTTCCTGATTATAAACAAACCTTCATTATTTTAACTATTTTGGGTGTTACTTTTTGAGTTTTCACTAGTATGTTTTGACTTTTTATTTGATGTTGTTATTAATTAAATCATGACTTCGACTTTTGAAAATGTGATACACAACTAAATTATAACATATATTTTGTATATATGTATTTATAGTAGTCCATAATATTTAGTTATTAGAAATTATGTGCACCGTTCCAAGAGATGTTATGTCGCACATACGCATGAACACTAAATTCATTTCATTATTGCGTTAAAAGAATGAAAACTAAATGATACATATGTATATTATAATTACATTGTAATATATATGTTATATTTTTACGTAGTTTTATTAATTATACTTACATTTTATTAATCAATGGAGAGTAAAGAGCCCTACCACAAGGCTTCAAGGAAGTCGAAAGTGATGTAGGCCTAGCGCATCACCTTGTATGATATGAATAAATCCAGTTCGAAGGGAACCCATAGAATCATAGACAACTAGAGAGTCTACATGGCTTCCCAAACAGGAAAGATCATATGTAAAAAATTTGACTCCATCCAGCTTTGATGAAGAATCTGCCCCATATTGGTCTCCAAAGAGCATCGACGGATCATGTATACTAACTCCCAAGTCACTGTGTGACATCCCTGAACATCTTTTACCAGGACCACTGAGTTGGATTCAACTTCAGCCACCAGGAGACCGCATCTCCAACAAATCATAAAGCCTTAAAGAAGCACCCTAGCCTCCATGCCCAAGGAGTTTTTTGGGCAGTAAAAGGCATTGAACCCCAACGGAACCAATCCCTGGAAGTTCTAAGCACCCCTCCACCGCTCATAGTCCCATTCATGGATGATCCACCTAAATTCAACTTCAGGCCACTAGGAGTTTGAACCTATATGATCCCATGGCCTTTCGCACTGTTAGTGGTGCACAGTCTATAAAGAAGACTGCAAATCATAATGGATTCTAGGGCCCCCTTAAAAAGAGAGACCAGTTTATGAACTAGGGACCTCAAATTCATATGAAGATAAATCCGAAAACATTGACAGCTGTGGCGAGCATGGTTGTGGGACTCCCATATTGTCTAATAGATGGAAATGATAATGACATTCCAAACATTCCCTTCTATAACCATAGATTCCAAAACACCCCACCGTGCAGCAACGAATCCTTCCTAGAGATGTTCTTAGTGTCCCGACATGGGTTATGAGTGAAGAGCACCCAAATTTACTTTTCCCAGGTTCTATGAAAGAAAAGATAAAGCGTTGAACTTGTATGCAGATTCGGGAAGCAAAGGCAGTGAGTGTGAAGATAAAAACCCTTTATTTAAATGTTTTCATCTGCTGGAAGTGCATTTTTGTAGATGTGATAGTGAAGAAAACTCAGCTTCATTGGAATCTCCTTGCACCGCACTTTGGCGGACCATTCCTCCAATAAAATTTTAAAATTGAGAAGACTCTTGTAATTGGGAGAAGAGAAATTGCACTAACTGAATCAAATAATCCAACATCTATCTGAATCATTTCTCATGATGACATATTGGAACACCTTCATGTAATCTGAATTAAGATTTTCATGAATGAGGTCGTACATCCCAAATTCTTCTCTAAACGAGATATCTAGAAAAGGGAAATCTTGAAACGCAAGCCTTGCACCTACCCAGTTTTTTGTACAGAAATTAATACTACCGTCCCCAAATATCCACCATCTGGCATCCCGCAGAGTCTCTAGATGGTGGAATATTCATCGCTCAAGACTATTAGGGTGAATTCCACTATGGTTAGGCAGTTCCCATGGATTACATTATGGTGCCCTAAAAACCTCTTCCTATAGTGAGTTTTCAACCAAAATATCCCATGATAGCTCAGCCTACACACCTAACATGGTTTAACATAGAACCCAAAGGCCCCCACCCCTTCATCCACTAGTTTGGATAGGCGGGAAAAGGCGGCCCAATGGGAGTGGCCGACATGATTGACGTCCCAAAGAAAGGAATTAAAAATATGTTCCATTCTAACAAAAACAACTTTTGGGGGTTAATAACGGAGAATAAATGCTTTTAATTGGATGATATAATGCTATTCATCTAGGTGAATTGGCCTCTGAAGAAGAATAGTTTAATTTTCTAGTTAAATAATTTACACAGGAGGAGATCCATAATATCAATGATGAAAATCCTTTTGATGGGACCAAATGTGTTTGGAACACTATGATACAACATCAGAAGCAGCTTCTGTTGGAATCTGAGAAGGCTCTGGACATCTTGACTACTTATACTGGAGCTCTTATTACATATAATAACATGAATTTTGATGGTGTTTATGTTATTTCCACTTATCCAACCATATATGATCTTAATCTCAATGAAATTGGATAGAGAAATGTACATCCCATTAGTAAAAATCCAGATGTCATCTGCAAACACAAGATGGTATGGACCTTGAAGACTACACTTACAGATACAGGGGGAAAACATACATTATCTAAAACATTATCAAGATTCATAGACAACAAATATTTCAAAAAAATGAAGATACAAGGAGATAAGGTATCACCTTGTTGAACACCGTGAACTAATTTAATGAAACCAAAATTCATCCCACAAAAGGACAGGGAAAGACAAGGAGAGGAAAAACACATGAAGCCTAGATCGAAAAACCATTATTGGAACTCAAATCTCCACATAATCTGAAGAATAAAACTCCACTCCATTTTATCATATAACTTGTCCATATCGATGTGGAAAATGACATTTGATCCCATGGTTTTCCAATGAAGATTGTTCACCATTTCACTATAAATTCCAACCAACCCCTCAATACTCCACCCCTGAAGAAACCTGTATTTCTCCCTTGACAACAGTCTTGGAATAATACCATTAAGTATTTTTGAAAGAATTATGGACATGATATGGCATGAAACATTGAAAATACAAATGGGTAAATAATGCTGAATGATAGTGGGGTCCCTCTACTTTGGAATCATAACCACTCTTGAAGAGAAAGCACCCACACTAAATGATCCTCAAATGGAGAAGTCTTGCATGACATACACCACCTACAGTCCGACCACCTCCCTTGCTGCCACATAAAATGAAGTTGGGAAACCATCCATTAAAGCAGCACTGTCTTTCAGCCTCATCATTACTCAATACTTGATCTCTTACTCTGAAGGCATCACCAAAAAAATATCATTATCAGACATCCGCACCAGGAAAGGTAAACATACCAAGAAATCCTTAGCTATCTGATTGTTACGAGAGTACACGATGGTGGACCCCGAATCCCCAAACAAAAAACCTTCAAAGTGCTCCAACTCCATTTTTTCTACCACTTCATTGTCTGAGGTGAACATCCCATTTCTGAGGCTCATGTTAATCTTCAAACTCCTCCTTTCCTTGATGAAGTCATCGAATAAGTAATAATTTTGATCCCCATATTTCTACCATCTCACTTGAGTCCTCTTCTTGTAAATAGACTCATTCTCCAGAAAATTTTTTGTAGGGACCACCTTCTTATCTCAGAGAAGATTGAAGGTATTCTCAACCCATATTTGGAGAAGAGATTCATCCATTCTATCAATATCCTATTAGAGAATGTCCACCCCCATGGTATCCTTAGATATGTTATCCATCCAGACTCTAATATCCTCCTTAAATAATTTAAGAAGCAACATCAACCCGCACCAAGTCCTTTTGACCACCCCCTACTCCAAAGACATCTTCTGCATTTGAATGAAGGAACCATCTTGACGGTAGATGTTTAAATATAGGAAAGCCTTGTTATAGGAGGAATCTTGTTTCTTTTCAATAAGAATAGATGCATGATCTGAAAGATAGCGAGTCAAGTGTGTAACCGTAGTTTGTGGGAAAGCATCCAGACCCTGAATATTAGTTAAGCACCTATCCAGCAAACTCAAGATACAATTGGAGCCATGATAGTTATTACACCAGTTAAATTTTGAGCCAATGAATACAAGATATATCATGCTAGTAGAGGAAGAAAATCATCGAAAGACATGTGATTCTCCATGGTTAACATCCGATCCACCTCTCTTCTTTGAAGGATTCATAACTGCATTAAAGTCACCCCCAATGAACTATATGAAGGAGCCTGAATTGAAGGATTCCAAATGGTGCCAAAGATCCATCCTATGAGTGGGATTGGTACTTGTTTAGAAAAATGTTAAGAGAACCTCAGAGCTATTTCTATATATTTACTTATTAATGTAATATGGTGTGATAATAGGTGATGGAAAAACAACAATCATCATTTCATGAGGTAGTAGTTTTCTTACACATAAATAATATGTTCATATCTAATTAGAAAGATATGTGTGTACGTGTACATTTAAAAATTTACATAAAAATATCCTTGTAAATTTTGGATAACGTTATTTTCATATATTAATAGAATAAGAATATTTTAGGGGGTGTAGAATGGAAATGAAACTAGAGATCTTGAGAAAAGAGGTTACCTATTAATAGGGTAACTTCTTTTGGTTTATACCAAAAGGATTTCCATGATTACTTCATTCACAAAGAGAGGTTTCTAGGTAAAGGGGAGGGATTTTTTTGACTATTTTATCATAGTTGGGACGATATATTGTTCCATTATATGTGTAAGTAAGGGGTAGAGTACTCCAATTTTTTTAGTAGAGGGGGAGTTACACTCTTTTAAATAATAAAATTTATTCATTAATATGATGTAAAAATTACCTAAAGTGTATAAAAAAGGACAAGAATGTAATATATGGGAATCATGGTCGATTAGAACCTCCACAAAAAAAATTCATTTTAATATTTTGGTTCCGTAACATCTATGGTAGACCAATTTTATCATTTTGGTTTCTATTAAAGCATCTAGTTTTCTAATATTTTTAATTTAACCAATAAGATAAAAATAAAATTAAATTTATTATAAAATATATATACACTAAATTATTAACAATATGTATAATTTTTATAATAAAATTTTAATGTGTTATGGAAATTAAATATAAAATAAGTGCATGTGACACGCTAAAACAATCCGTAAAACACGATCATTTTAACAAAATTTTTACAATATATGGGTAAATTTGTTAATTCTAAATGATAATTTGGTCCATTTATATACCGTATTTAAAATTTAATAACTCTTAATTGTCACTTGGAATAATATTGTATTTTTATTATTTCTAAATAATTTAACAAAACTTCATTTGTTGTAAAATTCTTGTACTGTCAATTTTTACATTAATTATTTAATGTTATTTTTAATATATCAATATAAAATTATAATTAAAATATATTTGGTTTGAATATGTTCTAAATGATATAATTTACTACAAAAATAAAAAAATAAAATAATTTATTCAATTAACTTCACTCGTAATATTTATAATATCATTTATTTTAGCTAATTATTAACTAAATAATTATTACATTGACGTTTCGTAAGAATTTTATTCAACTAAACCATATCTATAAATTATTGATAAATTATTATGATAAAAATACACACAAATATTCAAAAATGATATTTTAAATAAAAATCAGATATTTTTTACGTTTTTCAAATTTTTATAAATGTTAAAGGTAGGAAAATTCCCCTTTTTATCTTTTTCGATACATTACCTTTTTTATAGGGAAATTAAAATCAAAAATATCCCAATAAACCATAATGATCTATCCAATTTATTATGGACAAGTTTCTAGGTAATTTATTTTCTTAATATTATTTTTTAGTTCTGTATTATGCATAATTTTACCTTAATCATCTAATTAATTTTACTCAATTTAACAAATCATGTTGTTCAAAAATTAAGTTGATCTTATTTAACCAGAAATATATCACTGATTAAAATTGTGTATGTCCTTTTTTAAAAAGTCAAATCATATATTTGGGATAATTAAGATTAATACTAATCTCACAGACATGCAAAGAATGCAGGTTTTTAATGTAAATACATTCATATTTTAATAAGTTTATATATCAAATTCAAATAGAAATATAAATTAAATCGAATAAATTTTATTAGTATATGAATAATATATCTACTGATACTAGAAAAACAACAGAAACTATAATTTAAAACTAATTATTATTTAAAAGAAAAGGGTATTTTAACTAAATTGTTGTAATTTTTTATTTTCATCAACAAATAATGATTCTCAAGAAAATCCACAAATTTCAACAAAAGAAAATTTCACTATTCTAAATTAAAAATTAATATTTATTTTTTAAAAAAAAAATCCATAAATGTTTAAATATTTATTTTTAGAATAGTTTTTTCCATTAAAAGGTGATGAAATTCAGTCATGCGAGTAACACAAGATAATTTAGTGTTGTGTGAAGCGTATGTTTAACTTTATGTTCCATATGAAGAGAGACAAATAATATTTATTATATCCTAAAAATATTTTAATTAATAATAGTGTTACATTATCCTCACCTAATTTAAATTTCATCCTCATAATTTAAAAATGGTCTTATTAATCAAGTGATAGATGTTTGAAAATAAATTATTTTTAAAATACCAACATCTGAAATTGGGTTAGTAAATCATCTTCATAATAATATAGAAAGTTAAGTAAAATGGTCATGTAACTAAGTTCCATATTAGGAGAACATAGGTGGGAAATGAAAACATGGAGACAAAAGAATTATATAACTATCATGTTCTAATGAAGAGTTAGAGATAAACTATTTACGAGAAACTTAACAATCACAAGGCGATACATATGTGATGATATAAGGGGACATTGGATTCATCAAAAATTAAGCTACAAAGAAATTTTTTTGTCTTCTAGACCATTTTTCATAGATTTTAGGAAATATTTTACTTTTATGAGTATAAGTTAATACAATTACTTGGCATGTTTCTACCATCTTATCATCAATTCATTCCTTAGACAATTTCTACTTCATCTCTTAGAACAAGATGCATCATTTGGTTAATTAGAGCGTTGACCTATAAAATCTCATTCAAATTTCATCTTAACCGATTTTATAAATTGTCAAAATTTCTAAATTATTTTGATGTAAAACATTAGAAAAAATTTCATTGACTTTCAGAAATAAAATTATTTTTAGCCTTAAATCAATATGAAGTATCAATTAGAAAATATGAGTACACCTTCACCATGTATCACTTTGAAATATGAAAATAACCTGAATTATCCTAAAACTTTACTGGAAACATTCATTGTTACTTATTCCTTAGTTAAGGAACATGTTATTGAATATATTCCATTAATTAAAAAGTGTTGTAAACTACATCAAGAATAGCATAGACCACATGCCGACTAGTTATTAAGGTTGTTATAACACATTCATATAAATCATTTAATCATCATTATCTCAACATCAGAAACATATTAAGGTTTTTATTTTCCTCAATCATATGCTTCTTGAAAATTTTATCTTTTTACTGAATAATTTTTTATAGTATCACATAGCATATGATCTCAAATCCTTAACAAAAAAGTACTATAATAAAACCTTAAATACATCATAATTCACATTATCAGAACAACTGAAATGAAATAAATTTATAATATATTTCTTAGTACAAAATATATAAGTATATTAATCATTTCACTTAGGTCAGGTCAACAACATAAGACTGACTGTGATCTATTAGATTATTTGTAGGTATATTCCCTTAATTCTAATAAAATTTGTTTATATACTTCCCACTTATCCTTGTTATTGTAACATTGAATTGCAGTGATTTCCATCTTCCATTTCCATTATTATTCCTACTGGCCCTTTTCTACACACCAACAACAAACTCCCAATAATTTCAAGCTTTTATGATGGTGATTCATTCCAATTTTATCACATGTATTATTATACAAATTTCTCTCCATATTCTATAAGTTAATCAATTTTTCATGGTGTTAAGAAGACCTATTCTGTTATTAGTTCCCCATGATTCCATAGGACTTGAGAAATTGTTTCTCTATCTTGAAAGCACATAGAACTATTTCATTGTATGAATAAAATGTTTTCAGACACCAGTGCCCTTTAGAGACATGGCTTATGTAATTAAAAAAAATGATCAACCCTGAATTCAATGTTTTGTATGAAATTAATAGCATACCATCCTCTTCATGGGTAAAAAAATACATACACTACAACACTTTGTTTGTCATTTTGATGTAAACTACTGAACTAACTCTTCATTTCAGTTTTTTGATCACAAGGGATGTACATATCAAATAATGTCTCCATAAAATTCATTCATTCCATGAGTTCAATGTCTTATTACTCTCTTGTATTATGGATTAGATACCACCACTGACCAACATCACCTTAGAGACAATACACCTCAAGTGTTACTACTTCCATTTTATTTCATCCCAAGAACGTAAATATATTTTCCAATGTATTAATCCATTGATCAGATTCCATTCTAATAATGGACCCACTAAATGATAGGGGCCATTTTAACATAATGTGATCCCAAATAAGAGATTATCAGGGCAGAGTAGGTTTCTTTTTTTGGAAAGGTTACTTGTCATAACATGACTAAGATTCTCTAATGTATTCATAACCTGTTCAGTTACAATAACTGATTTATTAGTTTTCTCAGCAGAGAAATATCAACATTTTCTACTAGTACTGATAAAATTATTCCTTATAGAAAAATTTATAAATAGTGTAATATAATATATTACCACATAAAGTTCCGAGCATTGTATAACTCTAAATTTGGTATAACACATGACATTAATTTAGGCATTAATAATCCAAGAATCCTAAAATTTGGCATTATTGTAGAAATATTTACTTGTAAATCATTCATAATAGAGGTTAAATAAAGTGTGTGCCACCTTAAGCATATACTCTGGGAGTTTCAAACCATGTGTGTATTAAGCCCCATTTTCATGTTCTACGTTACCCTATGTTAGGCCAGGAATACCTTGTTGGATTTGTCAATCCTCGACACATAAATTTTAGAACCACATACACTTGTTGTATCTAGACAAGGAATTTTTTATAGAAATTCCAACCTAATCACGACCTATCCAAAATTCATGGAAATTATTGTATATTTATCCAAAAATTATTTTTAGGGTTTTTCTCTATAATATATTTCGTTTAAATATAGTTTCCAAGGTTGTTTCTAAATATCCTTTGATACAAAATGTAATGACCCTACCCCAGAGGCACGAAGCCAATGATTTATTTTATTACATTGGCATGATTATAAGGAATTGAATCCTGAAGTAAATATCAGTTCAATATTTTGAAAATTCAAAATTACAAACTTGATACCCTTAATAAATTTGGAAAACAAAATTAAACAATCTTGAAAATAAATTGAAAAAAACCCGAATCATGGAAAATTTAATAAAATATCTATTATTAATAACATTACGAAGAAAAATAATTAGGTTGAGATCAGATTCCCTGTAACAGACAGTAAAGTTGAAGCAATAATGAATCAATATGACTAAATTAACATAGAATGGTAAAAAAATGACAACACATTCTATTCAAATAACTAGATAAGGAAATATCAATATGGAAAGGTAATAAATTAAAACTCTTAACATATTAGACAATAAACTGAAAATGAAATATATCTATAGATATTTCCATGAAAAATATCATGGATAATTAATGACTCAATAAAAATGAAATGTATCCACATATATGTTAATGAAAAATCTCATGATTAATAATAACTGACTCTAAATGAGTGAAACACTTTATTATTGGACACCATGTTTCCTAGGTATTGGTGCATTTACAATCAAGAACATTAACATGAAACATTATAACATGTAGGTAAAAAATCCATCTAATTTGTTAAGGTGATTCATCTCATGAGACTACAGATTCATTGGGGGCTATCTATAACTAGGCCCTACCCATGTTGTCATAATCCATAACTTTCCTCACATTCCGGAAGAATATGTGTATGAAAATATATTCATTGAATAAAAGATGTAGATTTATCAATAATACCCTAGTGGATGGTAATTAACAATATTGGTTTTCGAAATTAATTAATGTAAATACCATTTAATGATCCTAAAAACAAACTTTAGGTAATTGACATTTTAAAATTTCCCATGTGTCCAATACAACATTGAAATATTTAAATCAGAAACCCCATGAAAGAATAATATTAAATTAAAATTAGAAAATTACAAGGGTAAGGAGATTCATGATATGACATGATAAAGCTGTGTAAATACCCCAAATAGACGTGAATTGGTGGATAACAACAAATAATTCTCAATGGAGGTAAATTGAGATAAAATCCATTTCCTTAACCTTCCTTTTTAGTGTTATAATAATATCCCCATATACTTTTATAAAAAAATTTAATAACTAATAAAAAAATTATAACTATATCAATAATATCATATATTAACATCTTAGAATGTTTTACTACACTTTTGTTAATACTCATTCATTATTTTTACTATTTTTGGTTTTAATTGCCTATTTTCTCATGTATGTTTTGTCTTGTGAGTTATTATTCCAATTAATTAGATCATTATTTAATCATCACCAAAATTTAAACCATGATGTAATTATCATATATACTCATTTTACATTTATTTATAGTTGTCCAAAATATTTTAAGTTTATAAATGAAGTGCACCGCTCATGGAGACGGTAGTTCGTACGTACTCATGAACACTACAATATTTTCTTTTTTTTATATTAAAAGAATAAATAATAAATGATAAATTTGTATATTTTACTTCCATTATCATATTAAGGTTATATATGATACATAGTATTAAAAAAATCATCGTTTATATGATCCATATATGGCATTAATGAGTCATATCTCTTTGAGGGGGGGGGGATAATCTGTATTTCCTCAAACAAAATTATCATATTTAAACAAGATGAAAAGATATATGGTATGTTATAAATTTCAATTTTAAAAAATAATGAAATTAAAAATATAATATATATTATATATAAACATAGTTTCTATCATAATTTCCATCATGATTGGTGGTAAAAAAATGAACATACATCCTTTTGTGTGGAAATAGTTCATTTTACACAGAAACAATATATTTGTTACCCATTTTATGGATGTGTATGTATGTTTAGGTAGAAAAATTTACATAAAAATATAGTAGTATATTTAGGATAATTTTTTATATAATTATTGAATAAGGATATTTGAGGGGGTGGAGAGTGGAAATGAATCTATAGATCTTGAGAGAATTCGTTACCTCTTAAATATGTAACTCTTTATGGTTTTGACCAAAAGTATTCCATGGATTGCTTAATTCACAAAGGGGAGTTTCTAGGTCTAGTGAAGAGATTTTTGGAGACTATTTGGGAAGTGGTTGGACAAGACAATCTTTCTTGAGAGGTGAGAGGAAGTTTTAGAATTCATTCCTTTTTAGAGTAGAGGGGTAGCGACACTCTTGTAAATACCAGAAGGTATTCATCAATGGGTGGTCTAACCTACCTAAAGATACTAAAAAATGTAAAAATAACGGATTAAATTGTAATAATGGTCTATAAAAACATCCATCACACAAAAATATGTTCATTTTAAAAATTATTATCCTTCACATCATTGATTTCCCAATTTTGTCATTTTGGATTTTAATAAAGAATCTTGTTTTCTAGTCTAATTAATTTAACCATTGAGAATAAAATATAGTGATATATTATTTGAAAATATAGATCTAAATAATTACTAATATGATATCTAATTTATAAAATAAAATCCCCATTTGTTTTAAAAATTAATTTTAAAACAAGCGTATGTGGCGCGCTAAAACATTATTTAATGATGAATCATGTTAACAAAATTTTTAAAATATATGGGGAAATATGTTGAATATAAATGATAATTTTTTGACATTAATATACAATATTTTTTATTTATTAACACTTCCTAATCACTTTTCAGAATAATGTATTTGAATTAATTTTAAGTCATTTAATAAATTTTCATTTATTGTAAAATAATAATAATTTTATTTTGGACATTATTTATTTAATGTTAATTTGAATATATCTATATAATTTTTTAATTCCAATATATTAGGATGAAATATTTTTATAATCATATATATAATATAAAAAATAAAAAAATAAAAAGATTCAATCAATTAACATTATTTTTAATATTTATTGTATTATTTGGATTAGATATTTATTAACTAAGTAATCACTACATATGTAGTTCTTAATCGTTTTATGTAACTAAACAATATCTAAAATTTATTGAAAATTTATTATGATTAAATTAACCCACCTATCTTTGAAAAGGATATTTATAACCAAAAATATGATATTTTGTAGATATTTCAATGTTACATAAATGTTAAATGTAAGGAAGGATCCATTTTTTCTTTTTCCATAGTTATCATTTTATATTGGAAACATACATTTAATAATATTCCAATAAACAATATATTTATTACCAAATGGGGATATGGTATAATTATTTTCAACACATGGATTTTGGAAAAGTTTCCTGGTCATTTAAGTACTTAATATTAAGGCTTAGTACCATATTAAGTTTTATTTTACCTTAATCACAACAATTAATTTTAATCACCATGACTTATATTTTATTTTCAAAAATTATTTTGATGTAATTACACAAAAAATATTTAACTTACTATAATCATGTATGTAAATTTTTCATAAATTAAATCATATATGTGGAATAAATAATATTAATGCTAATCCCATAAACGGGGCGAAAATGCAGGTTTTTAAAGTAAAAACCTTTAACATTTACATATGATTTTCTTTATAATGTAAATATAAATATTTTATAAATGACCTATATTGTATTAAAATATTAATTATTGATCTATTTTTACTTGAAAATCCAATATAAAATATAATTTATCACTAATCAATATTTAAATGGAAAGACGATTTTTCACTAAATTGCATTTATTTTCACTATTCATCAACAATTGATGTATCTCGGAAAATCCTAAATATTTACCCTAATCTAATTATGACATAATGAATTAAAAAATTATGTTTATTATTAAATATAAAATCAATAAAAGTGTAAAAATGTAGTTCCAAAATAGGTTGTCCATTAAATGGTGGAAAAAATCAGTCGTGCATATAATGCAAGCTAATTCAGTGTTGTGTGTAGCATATGTTTTAATTTTTATTTCATATTAAGGGAGATAAAATAATATTAATTCTCACCAGAAAATATTTAAATGTCTTGGGGTGTAACATTATTGGATAATAATGACTTTTTATTAGTAAAATCCATAGTTGGATGAAATCATTCCTGATAAGAAAGAGAGTTAAAGGGAGTTAGTGTTGAAAATTTTCAACACTATCTCATCAAATCATAAATGTATGATCTTAAAGATTGTTGGTTCTTGATTTCTTTTTTAAATTTTGAAAAAAAAATTCATGGACATTAATTATTCAGAATTATTTTTTTCTTCCCCAATGTTTTTTCGATTTCTTATTGCACCCCATTGAATAAATAATTTACTATATTAGAGTGTGATAATATGTGATCCCAATGACATGAACAGTATGACCAAATCTAAGGCCTACTCAACCAATATCCTTGAAATGAATGGGACCCAAAAGAACCTCCCCACATATTATATTCAAGTAAGTAATATTCATGGTTTTGTAAATATTTTGGATATCAGAATATCCCATCTCTTTCATCTAAGAACCACGACTCGACATAGAACATTTTATTTCAATAAATATAGAAATTTTAAAAGATAATAGAGGAGAAACTTAAATGAAAAAATGTTGGTTGTTAGACTTAAAACATAGCTATGTACTTTTAATTAATCTTTTATTCTCAACTATGTGAGTAAGATTTAGTTCATAGCCTTTAGAATCAACATATGATGTGCGTGATTATGATTATTGGGAATCAGAAGGTCGTTAGGGCCACTGAATCATTCTAAACTAAACTAAAATATAATTATTAGCATCCAATCATAATAATTATGGGTAATGATTTCCCATATTCTTAGATATGTATCCACTACCCACATTACCTAATATAGTTGGGAGCATGTATACTAAAAAACATGCTAAGATTTATTATATTATAGATCTTTGGGAGAAAGATGCTCGAGACATTTTGATTTCTAAAAAAATTTCATAAATGAGATAACACATTAATATATTCCTCTATGGCCCTATACATGTGAAACCTTACCAATGGGAACAACCCACACCATATATTCTCTTTATGATATCTTTTTTAGAGATCCAATGTGTCCGACCTAACGGATTGGAATATAGCATCCACTCTATATGAAGATGTCACTTCATCTACTACCCCTGTTATATCCATTTAAACATGTAAATATACTAATTTACTTTAAAATATCTTAGCTATGAATGTTTAAATCTTTTAGGTGTATTTTATTATGGTTGATAATAAAAATGATGATCAAGAATAAAAATTAATCAGTTACATAGAAAGTATGTTGCAAATATATGAAGATGGTTCCTCTTATACCTCTTACTATTGAATAGTCACTATTTTAAAAATATCCTCATATCCACCTGGTGTGAAATATAGGATATTATCAATATTTTTTAAGAGATAAAAAATGAGTCGATAGTTATAGATATTATACCCATACCACTACGATCAATAATTTAATAATCACTCACATAGAGTGACTCATATAATAAGATAAGCATAAGTAATGGGATGTGTGAAATAGATAAAATACTATTTAATAAATTTAACAAATCCACAATACGATATAAATATTATGAAACCATAGCGAAGAAACAGAATTAATAATATTTTATTTTAGGGGAATTCCAAAAATTGTGAGATTTTTTTATATAAAAACATTCATAAAATGTTAATGATATGAATCATTATGAGAAAATAATTAATTATATGGACACCAATTTTTATGTTCAATGATTCAATGTGGGATTATACCTCTTAAAAATTATCAGTATTGTGTATTATAATCCATATAGACTAGATAACTACCACATGTCAGATTATAAATGATGTGATACTGCCCTATCTATCTAGGATTTGTCACTCTACCTCATTTAACCTTCCCATTTATTCCCTCTACTATTCATCCCACTCCAATTCATGAGGATAATGTACTATATACTATTTACATTAACATAGATTTGTATTATCTGTCATTATATGCAAAAATTATTGGATATCATATTGCAGTTTTTTATATCAGAAAATTTAAAATGGATAAAAAATGATATATTTTCTAACATGATGCAAATGTTGATTTTATATATTTTTTTCATTTCATTATCATCTAATTATATTTTATTTAATGATTTATTTTCTTAAACCATATATATAATTTCATATACTATATAAAATAAGTATGATTATTTTTTTGAAAACATGTTGATATTTTCAAGAAGTATCTAATGGATTTATCTTTATATCCACCATCATGATAAAATATATTTTTGATATGAATTCTAAAATTTATGGTATAAACCCAAATTAAATATCAATTCAGGAAATATAATTCCATATTTTTTTAGTTTTTATATAGTCAAAATAATTTTCTATATATTCAGTTAAAATTTTAAATTTAATATTTTTGTTTAATTTCAAATTATTGTGGAATAATTTTCTATTATATTTTGGGAAATATCATTGATAATTTTTTTTAAAATATAATCAATGATCTATGATCTATTTTTTTATCTACGAGTCTTATCATGAATTTAAAAAATTTATTCCAAGAAATAAAAATAATCTTAGTGTTTTAATTATATTTTTATAAAAATTGTACTTGGATTTATTAGGATGACGGTCAAGATAATTTCTGATTTCTTATTTCCAATAGTTTTAATTTTCTTATGTAATTTATGATTTAAAAACTACTTAGTTTTCAAATCACTAGTGATTTTACATTATGGTTATCCCACTTCTCAGATGTATTGTAAATAAATTTATCATATTCCTCCAAATACAATAGTTAATTCAATATTCATAGGACATGAACATGTGATATAATTCACAGATTGGGTTTTTTAAATTATCGATGTTTTTTTAACCACATTAAGATTATGTGTAAAAATAGTTACTTTTAATCCATTTAAATTTTAATGTATCATATGTTTTAGAATAATTTATTCATATACAAAAAATAAACTCTTTAGAAGAACGAAACAAGTCATGATATTTTTATATTTCTGCCCACATTCTTAGTGTAATTGTTTTATTTTCGTTAACATTGACATGATATATTTATAATTTTAGGTTTCTTATTATGATAATTACATGATTTTTTTCTTCTTTTCATTGTTCATTGGGAATTTTTCTCTAATGTAAATGAGATTGTGCCTATTTTGTTCTTTGATTATTTCTAATAAAAATTTAATAGAAGGACAATATTTAATTCTTTTTTGATCACGAATGGTAATCTTATATTATTGTTCTTACTGTTAGAATTAGTTCTATAGGATGATGGAAAAAAATTAGTTTTATTTTTGTCGAAAGTATTCCTTGTATATAAAAAATTTAGAATTATAAGAAGGGAAATTAAATAGGAATCACAATTCAATTATTTCATACAATATTAAATTTTCAGAATCATTAAATAAACATGTGATTGTTTTGTAGATGATATAATTTCATGGTCTAGATAAAGTAGTATGTTTCACAATGCATAATAGAAATCCCGTAATTATAATTGATGTGAAATGAACTGGTCTAGTTTCCACATACTGATGGCCCATGTTAGACCACCACATGACATCGTGCACACCTCCCCAAACATCAGAGGCTATTGACTAGCAGCTAGGGTTTAATATCATTCATTGAGAGACTATACAATATTTTTTGAAGTAAAAGAATATTGGAAAAGAAATAAAAAATAACAAAATATATATATTCGTGGCCATAAATATTCCCATGCCACATGAGGACACAAAACATGAGATAAAATACCAAAAATAAAAAGAAATATGGCATGCTAATGTACATGCCATGTGAGAAAATGAAAACTCAAAAGTGAAGGCACTGATGACTCCCATGAAGGTTATCAACCACATCCAGTTCCCTCATCTATGATCTAACCCAACACATCCATAGAATAGAGGTGATTTTCCCTAATCCTATCTTGTAACCATGAAAACTATTTGGGTACGGAACAGGTAGTTCAATTTGGGTGAAAGTAAAACACAGTAGGTTATAATGAATGACATCTAATATAGTTTCTAATCACATAATAGTGCATGATTTTGTATAAGGAATAACAAAAAAATATAATTAAACAATTACCACATTATACTAAATTGTACATTTATCCACATAAACTCTCATTTTTCCAAATTCAAGGATATATCAATAACTGATTTGGCCTATGATAGAGTCTGAACTCTCCGTAAGTGATATCATAACAATGATTTCCATTGTTAAAATTTTCTAATTCATAATTTAATTCCCCTGTTACCATTCAAAATTAAGGAAATAAAATGACCACGTTCTAATTCTTTTTTTTCATACATGAATGTCCATGTCATCATTCTTACCTCCCAAATTATAATTACCATGTTCCCATTGATTATTTAAAAACTAAATGATCATGTTACCATTCATAACATCATAATAAAATGATCATGTTACCATTAATCGACACATAATTAATTCAATAATTAATTATCCACATATAATCCTTTAATAATTAAACAATTATTTAAACATGATAATTCTATTAGTTATTCAACAGTTAAATAATCCCATCAATAATGTTAATTTATTTAAAAAATAATTATTCAAATGAATTCCTTTATTTTATTCAACAATTAAATAACCGCATCAATAATATTAATTAATTTGACAATTAATTAATAACATAAATCCATATATATAATTAAACAAATTAACTAATATTACCATAAAAATAATCAATCAAAAAATAATAAATTTCTCAATTAATAATTTCAATATATCACAATTAATTCATATATTAATTATCTTGAACAACTATCTCAATATCTCATAATTAATTTATTAATAGATTATCTTAAATTAACAATATAAAAATCTCATAATTAATCAATAAATTAATTATTTATGATCTACGATCTCATAATCCAATTTTTATATTTACAACAATTAATTAAATCATGTAATTAATTAATTCAATCAATAACTAAATTTATAAAAATCAAATAGATATTAAATAATTTCATACACATAATTACAATAAATACTATGTAATTTTAATTATAGACCACAAAACTTGAGAACGTGATATGAATTTAAAACCCTAAATAATGATAGACCAAGTCTAGATCCTTCAAATCTAGATCTAGATCAATAATCCAAGATCTTGTTATAATCAAATTTGGAAGAGAAACATCTTTATAGAATGAGAGTATAATGAAAGATTAATGATAAACCAAGTGGCATGTGATCCTCTTATCTAGAAGGGTGTGGATCTATGATCAAAGATTAATATCACACATTATAGAGGAAGGGAGGGATTTTAATTTTTATGGGAGTCTCTCCAATCAATAAATAATGTTTGGGATCAAATTGGGTTTTATTTTTGTGAGTTTCATGGGTTTGATTTGTTTTAAAACTAATTTTCAAATGACATATAATGTTTCACAACGTTTTCTATGTAGGGGATCAATGTTTTCCCAAACTGTACCCCCCAAAAGGCGCCTCTATTATATAGGTGAATAGTTAATCCTAAGAGGGTAAATGGTTTGACAAAACATGCATAGACAGTTAGGACCAATAGGTCAAACCCCTATAAGGGGGGGGAGGGGGTTCAATCAGGGTACAATAGATTGAAACCAATACCTATTTGAATCATGTTTCATCACTAAAGAAACAATCTTCTCTTTCAATCCCATATAAATATATGAAAAAAATTTCAATCATTCACATGAAAGAACTATTTTTTTGTCTCACCCTCACTGGGCTATGTTCTAAGAGCATACATCAACAATGTGTTGATATACCAAATACACTATAAGTGAACTACTATTTACAATGTTTGGGGAAGGCTCATTGTCCTCTTATTTTACAAAAAATCTCAAAAAAGAAAGATCACTGCTATCTCTACTGATGTGTGATCACTACTTCTTGAAAAGACCCACTCATTGTTTAAATACAATTATGACCATTAATTATAAAAAATGAATGCATCATCTACTATATGTATATTCTCTATTAATTATCCTCTTTTATACAATGAGGAATATGAATTTACCACATTTATACTAGGAGAATTCCATGTTTTATGCCACCATAGGATGACCTACATGATACATTAGGCTCCAAGTGCAAGTGTCACCTAACAACTTGCATGAAAATCCCTTATCAAAATCAAAACCTCGACAACTCAATCCCTTTTACTCCCAAACCTTTATTAGTGAAAAGCTACCAAGTAGTGTGCAACTTCTAAGTGATTTTAAACATGGGTGCCCAAAACACTTGCATGACTGAAGCTTGAATTTTCTCTAATTTTTGAGCTTCAACAAAAATGAGGAGTGGTATATGTCTATTTATAGGCATTTTTTCACAATAAGTGCCACACACAACTTTTCTCTAAGCTCGCTAGTGTATTCGCCCAAGCCTCTGTCTCCCTAGCCACCTTGTGTCATCAACTCCAAAATATACATGAACATATTTCCATTACAATATTTTGATGTTATAATCATTAAAAACCTATAGAAAAGAACATTCTGAGCCTCCATGGAATTGGGGGTGCCGGTCCCTTTTCCAAAATGATAGGAAAACGGTGCCACTTTATATATGTTCTTCTTATACCACCTCCAGATCGTCTATTCTTTTTTCTTTGTTCTGTGTCACCCTAGGTTTGTTAAAAGTATCCTAGGAATTTGAAAAATCACCATGGAGACCCTATTTGTCAAAAAACAAACCCAATATTCCAGTAAACAATCCCACTTTGTAAAAACAATAAGCAACACAAAAATGATTCAATGATTCCATGAATGATTTTTTCATGAAACAAACCATGAGTTTCCTCTTTGTATAGGGTTTTATGCTTTGTTGGGTTGGGGTGGACAATTATGCCAAACTGTGCGCCAACCGTGCGATGGCCTTCTCCATTCCAATTTTCTAAAATTTCATAAAAAAAATCTTCAAGTTATAATGAAAAATGTACTCAATACAGTGGAAATGAGTTCATACCAATGATCCAAAGATATCTGCAGAAAAGGTTGGGATCTTATAGTCTACCACACCTTATATTATATCATCCTTGAGTTATACTCCCATTATTCTCTATGATTCTGAGTCAATAATATTTATCCACTCATTCCTCTTATATGATTCCCCCTCCAATGTTCCCTCCATTACCTATCCATGTCTCCACAATACACAAATCTATGCATGGTATTTCCCCAATAAACATTATAATTTCAATCCATAACACACATAAGATGATCTTTAATGGACCCAACTATCTCAACTTCAACTTCCACAACATACCTGATATGTTTCTAAACTCATCATTACAAAAATATTCTAGAACATAATCCTTCATTGGTTCTTATTCTTTCCATCAAAATCACATAGAGAGGGAATAATTCCACCACACCCAGTACCTCATAGCATTTACCTAAGGAATTTTAATGTTTACCTTATATGTTCTTCATTGTCATTCTAATACCACCAATTTCATCACATGATATTTCTCCATGAACATACAACTAAAATATCTCTTCACACCTTGGAATATTTATTAAAAGGGAATTTTCCTTAAACATAACCACCATGGTCTACGCATCAATCAAAATTAAAACCCAAAAACATAGATGTGGCCTTCTAAAAATTCACATGAAAGAAAATCAAATACTACATATTCCCAAATTCTTGAGTTTGGAACCCACGGTACTCATTGACATCCCTTCCATCATGAGAACCTATTCTATAAAATATTAATGTTGTTCCTTCCACCATCAAAATCATAGTGTAATTAATCATATGAAAAATATCATTGGGGAACCATATACAAACAAAAAACATTTATATAGCTAAGAATAAATACAAATCATTCTTTGTGTACCAGAGATGTTGTTAAGGGATGGGAAATGATCATCACTAATTAAAAATATTCTAAGAAGTCTTTAGTTATGTCCACCACAATTCCCCAATCACCAATGTTACCAACCACTACAGAAAAACCTTAACATAACAAATGCGTAAGAATTAACTACCCACCAATATATGACCTCTCCTATCCAATATCAAATAGTCCCTCAGATAAAATACAACATAGTTCTCACACTAGGGCATTTTCATTTCCCAAACCACCCACATCAAGGGACAAATAAAAAATTTTATGGGTTCTCATTTCAGAAAATCAACTCAGTTGACAAGATGGATTTACCTATAACCATAACAAGACTTTTCACCAAATCCTTTCACACAATTAAAACTATGGACTTATCACTACCTATAATAATCATAGAACTTTTTCATGGTTAAAAAATGGAAAATAATTTTAATTTTCCCAATTTTCCATGTAGGAATCCATTTATTTTCATCCAGAATCATTTTACAATATTATATAATTACCCATTAGGCTCATTTTTCAAGTCAATTTCACAAGAAAATAAAAAATGTCATGTTCAACAACCTAACCGAACCCTATCTTCCCATGAATACCTAAAATGAGGCATGTCACAAAATAATCTTTTGTTCCCAGATTGATGCATGATTACTCAACTCAAGTTCCATACTTGGCCATGAGTCAATTATTGTGAAATCATAGAAACAAATACCACATCAGACCACAAGTATGTCACCCATGTATAAATAATATTCAACTATAATAACAAAAAAACCATTCCACCATGGGAACATGGGTTATCCTTCGTACATGGGTTACATACTCCCATGCACAAGCTCAAAACCAAGGCATGAATCTTACATGTATCCTATACACCATTCCAAAATAGTTAAGAAAAAATAAAAAAATAAAATAAATCTGGGATCCGATACAACTTTTTAATATCACGACTTAGGTTGTACATGTCGGTGACCTAATCTGGACCATCACATGACATCATGCACACCTAATCCTACACCAGTAGATTCCAACTAGAAGGGAGTGTCTAATATTAGTCATTGAGAGACTATACCGTCTTTTTCAGAGTAAAACACTAGAGTAAAATAAATAATCAATAAACAAATATATATCCATAACTAGAATTATACCAATTTCAAATAATGTCAAAAAAACTGGGGATACAATATCAAACTGAATTAGAAATATGGCACGTGAACGTACATTCCATGTTTCAAAATGAAAAATCAAATGTAAATACACAAATAAATCTAACATGTTACTCAAACAACATATAGAACCATCATCCCTACTCAATCTAGACTCATCGAACTCACATAGTGTCTTTTACATTATCTTGTCCAACAATCTTGATATATACTTCATTACAGATAAAGAATCCCAAGTAGGGTGTGTATACAATTTAGTAGAACACCACCAACATCATCTAAATAAATATATATTCAAATAACAATGTCTTCAGTTTTACAAGGGATAAATCGTAATACATAATTAAATATTTATCACAATAACAAATATTTTTATTTAACCACATAAACCCATCAAGTTCCCAAAGACACCCATATCTCAAAACTTTCTTCAACTCGTGTGGGAGTCTAAATTATTACCAGGTGGTCTCATATCTCAAAATTCTATAGTTATCATTCTTTAAATAACAAATGAATTTCCATTTAACCATTCTTACATCATGCTCTATAATGTCCATATTTTAATTATTTAATTGTTACTTGAATTCCCATAATACCTGTATCCTATAAAAATTTATAATAGAGTTAGAAGAAATAAAAAATAAAAGAAATCTGGGATCTGATGCCACTTTGTAAGATCCCAACCTTGGTTTTTCATGCCGGTGACCTAATCCAGTCTGCCACATGACCTCAAGTACATCTCCTCGAACACTAGAGACATACAACTAGAATGGAGGGTGTAATATTATTCATTGAGAGACTATACCCACTTTTTCAAATTAAAACACTTGAGGAAAATAAATAATCAATAACTAAATATATATCCATAACTATAAATATACCAATTTCACATAATGACAAAAACCATGAGGTACAATATTAAATTGAATTGGAAATATGTCATGTGAATGTACATGCCATGTTTTAGGCCTAGGCCATGAGTCAATTATTATAAAATCATAAAAACAAAAATCACATCACACCACAAGTTTTTCAACCATGTATAAATAATATTCAACTATACTAAAAAACTAAAATAACAACAATTCCACCATGGGAACTTGGGTTACCCCCCATACATGGGTTTTGTAATTCCATGAACAAGCACATAACCATGGTTTGTATCTTACATGTATCTTATACACCTTTATAAAAGTGTAAGAAAAATAAAAAATAAAACAAATATGGGCTCTAATATCACTTTGTAACATCCCGACCTAGGATGTACATGTTAGTGACCTAATCTGGACCGCCACATGTCCTCAAGCACACCTCCTCATACACTAGAGGATTCCAACTAGAAGAGAGGGTCTAATATTATTCATTGAGAGACAATACCCTGTTTTTCATAGTAAAACTCTAGAATAAAATAAATAATATCCATAACTAGAAATATACCAATTTCAGATAATGAAAAAAACTAGAGATACCATATCAAAATGAACTAGAAATATGTCATGTGAATGTACATGGCATATTTTGAAAAAAAATCAAAAGTAAAGACACTGATAAATATAATGTGTGACCCAAACCATGTCTGGTACCCTCATCCCTACTCCATCCTGACTCATCAACCTCACATAGGGACATTAACATTATCTTGTCCTAATATCATGATATCTACTTGGGAACTGATAAGGAAGCACAAGTAGTGTGTGTATAAAATTCAGTAGGACTCCACCAACATCATCCACAAAAATACCAAGTCAAAAAACAATATATGCAGTTGTATAAGGGATAAATATGAATACATAATTAAATAGTTATCACATTATTAAAAATTATTAATTTAACCACATAAACCCATCAGGTTTCCATAGACACCCATATATAAATACCTTATTCAGCTCATGTGGGAGTCTAAACTATTATCAGGTTTTCTCATATCTCATAATTCCAAAGTTATCATTCTTTAATTAACACATAAATATCCTTGTAACCATTCATAATTCACGCAACATAATAACCAAGTTCCAATTATTTAATTCTTACTTTAATTATCATAATAACTATATCCAATACACCTTTGTAAAAGAGTAAGAAAAAATAAAAAATAAAATGAATCGGGGCTCTGATACAACTTGGTAACATCCCGACCTAGTTTGTACATGCTGGTGACCTAATCTAGACTACCACATGGCCTCAACCACACAAACTCTTACACTATTGGCTTCCAACTAGAATGGAGGGTCTAATATTATTCATTGAGAGAATATTCCCTCTATTTTAGAGTAAAACAGTAGAGGAAAACAAATAATAAATAACCAAATATATATCCATAACTATAAATATACAAATTTCACATAATGAAAAAAAACTGGAGATACAATATGAAACATAATTAAAAATACGTCTTGTGAATGTACATGCCATGTTTTAAGCCTTGGACATGAGTCAATTATTATAAAATCATAGAAACAAAAATCACATCACACCACAAGTATGTCACCCATGTAAAAATAATATTCAATTATAATTACAAACTAAAATAACAACAATTACACCATGGGAACTTGGTTTATCCTTCCTAAATGGGTTATGTACTCCCATAAACGAGTTCAAATCCAAGGCATGAATCTTACATGTATCCTATACACCATTTTAAAAGAGTAATAAAAAAATAAATAAAATCTGGGCTCCAATTCAACTTTGTAACATCTCGTCCTAGGTTGTACATGCAGTTGACCTAATCTGTTTGGCCACATGACCTCAAGCACCCCTCTTCCTACACTGGAGGCTTCCAAGTAGAAGGGAAGGTCTAATATTAGTCATTTAGAGACTATACCCTTTATTTCATAGTAAAACAATAGAGGAAAATAAATAATCTATAACCAAATATATATCCATAATTAGAAATATACCAATTTCACATAATGACAAAAAATAGGAGATACAATATAAAACTGAACAAGAAATTTGTCATGTGAATGTACATGCCAAGTTTAAAAAAGAAAAATCAAAATTAAAGACACTGATAATTCTAAAGCGTGACCCAAACCATGTCTGGTACCTTCTTCCCTTCTCCATCCAAACTCATCGACCTCACATAGGGTATTTTATCTTATCTTGTCCTAAAATCATGATATATACATGGGTACTGAAAAGGAATCCCAAGTAGTGTGTGTATACAATTCAATAGGACACCTCCAATGTCATATAAAACAATTTATAGTCAAATAAAAGTGAATGCAGTTGTATAAGGTTAAAATCTGTATACATAATTAAATAGTTATCAAATTATTAAAAATTCTTTATTTAACCACATAAACCCATCTGGTTTTCATACAAACCAATATTTCAATACCTTATTCAGCACGTGTGGGAGTCTTAACTATTAACAAGTGATTTTATATCTCAGAATACTATAGTTATCATTATTTAATTATCACATGAATTTCCATGTAACCATTCATTCTTCACACAACATAATGATTGTGTTCCAATTATTTAATTCTTACTTGAATTCCCATCTTAATATTCACACTTCAAACAACAAAATGACCATTTTTGCATTCATTATTTATAAAAAAGACCATGTTATCATTCATAAGATTACAATCAAATGACAATGTTTCCATTGATCAACACATAAATAATTAAAAAACTAATTATAAATATAAATTCCCTTACTAAATCAAAAATTAGTTAAGAACTATAATTTCCTTAGTTAAATAAACAATTAACAAATAAAATCAATAACTTTAATTAATTCTAAAATTAATTTATCATATCAATTACTTTAGTTAATTCCACAATTAACCAGTAACATCAACAATATTAATTAATTGGAAAATTAATTAATCACAAAATTCCTCAAGTTAATTCAACAATTTACTAACCACATCGATAATATAGATTAATTTAATAATTAATTTTCTCAACTGACAATATCAATATCTCATAATTAATTCATCAATTAATTATCTCTACCATCTATCTCAATTTATGAATATTAATAAAGCAATTAATTATATCAAATTAGCTATCTCAAAATCTCACAATTAATTCATCGATTAATTATTTATAATCTAAAATCATATTATCCCAATTTCACATTTACAATAACTAATTAATTCAAAATATTAATAAATTTAATCAAGAACTCAATAGATTAACATCAAATAACAATTATATAATTACATACACTTAATTAAAGTCAAGGCTATGGGATTTGAATTATAGAAAACCTACATCGATTCATTAATAACCATCACCCAATAAAAATATATAAAATTTCACTATCACAATGACATAGAATGATATTAAAATATAAAACCCAAAATCATGATTGAAAAAAATAAAGATTCATAATCAAATATCTTGATCTTGAAGTTACTCAATGAAAATCAAAATCCCCAAAAATGGTTATTTAAAAGTTTCCACCGATGAATGACCTGAGATCGTTGTCATCTGTGAAAAGCTACTTGGAATTAGATAGAAGATCTTCATGTGACAAATTTTAGGCAAAAAATTAAATCCATTAAATACACGGTTAGATCCAAACCTATGATCGACATATGTTGTTCATTGAAAATCCCTTCTTGAATAATATGAAGCCTCATTCATTTATATCATCCACACATGCTTGAAGAAACTACTGGACCACAGATCATTGAATTTTGGGTGCTATTTAAGAGATTTAATGATGCTTTCAAGGCTCTGATGATAACCACATCACCTTGATTGCGATGCGTGAGAGAGATATTGATCTGACATCATGGATCCTAAGCCTCTATCTTTATGATGTATGAGAGAGAATTGGAGAGTGAGAAGAATCAAATAGATGTTGTAAATCACAGATCTTCCTATACTTATAGTATGATTAAACATTACCCAGAAAATCCTACCCAACCTCTGAAAAATTAATACATTATATAAAAATATTTTGACTACTAAACTGAGTAATAAATATAATTTAATATTATTATTTCCTTCTTGTATTGTATTAAATATATAACATGATTATAATTTATCCACTAACTCATATATTTTTTCCTGAACATATGAAATTAACCGTCAATATTTTAAAATTATACTCGTTCAATTATAATTTTCCATGCATTTATATTAAACTTTTATGAACATTTATTAAATAAATTCAATTCCAATTATTATTAACATAAATAATATAAATTTATTTATTACTTGGGCGATAACTTATCTTTATAAAAAACCTAGAACCCATAGTTAGGTCCCCCCATGTCCCATAAACATCTTAAACTGAATACAGATGATTTTTAACATAGTATTCTATGTGACTCTCTTGGTTCTTATATCTATATAAATTAATACCATTCACATGACATGTGCTTTGTCTAGTAACCCATCATAACCCTTAAAGAGATAAGGATAATCAATGAAACAACTACCAAAATATACACACACACTAGAAAATATAATTTCTTTGACTTTAATATTTGATAATGTTGGGCACAAACTCATTTCCTCAATCTTTTTTGGATTTATTATTTTTTGATCTAATTGGATGGATTTACCCTCAACTTCTATGGTCTTGGTATTATGAAGGAACTGTCATCCAGATCAACATGTCCTGAGATATATTTCATTCTTAACATGGAAGAGGAAATTCCTTTCTTGAGTATTCAACCAATGCCATACCACCAATTAAACAATAAACAAAGCTACTTTTCCCTAATATCATTATCATGATTTTTCTATGATTCAATAAATGTGATAAAATGATACATATTTTAAGGATTTCATTTTCGGAGACCATAACACATTTCCATAGATCAAAAAATTCAATAAGCCCAAATCATTTAGTGTTCCTATTTGTGGTTGGGTCCTCAAGATCTCACTACTAGAGATCACCAAGTGATAACTTAATGAGAATTAGTCTCAATGCTTATGATCTCTAACAAATTATAATCAAACATCGACTGTGAGCAGTCAGTAATATGTATCTATACTAAATGTACTTTATTTATGATTAATGTCAGTGTATCTTGAGGTTCTCCTTATAGCTTGATATGTGCTATATCCTTTTGATACAACTACTATTCTTTGGAAATAACCATTAAATAATGGACAAAAAAATTTCTGCACTATAATGGTATGAATGTATCATATATATCTAGCTGCATACATGATACGATACCCAAAAGCACTAAATAGATCTGTTTAGGGAGCCAGTAGCTGTAACAATCCAACTTTTACTAGATCCAGCATTAAAACCATCCTTCTTAGCTCTCACATGATTTTTATCATGTTCCTTATGAGTCACGACTATAGATATTGGGACTTCCACTTTTTTCAATGTGAAAATTCTACTACATGCAGCATCACATCCTTTAGTAAAACATTTCAAGAGATGGTATCCCTATGTATATCTATTTTTTTCCACTATAATAAGTTGACATATTTTCTAGTAATAATATCATAATTTACATTATGGTTATGCTTTAAATATAAAGTGTGATTCCATAAATAGGAAAAATCATTGCATTTAACTTCTTTTTAGCCACCTCAAAAGAATCTATGAATTCGGTATTTGTAGGAATGTATACCGCTGAGTTTGATGATCTTGACTTGGTCGACACCTTTTCCGACAAAAAATATATCATGATAATATTAATTCACATAAATATATTTCCATATTTTATTGATCCATTATAGAAGAATATGTAATTCAACTCTAGGCATTCATCTTCTCATATGTCATAGACAAGTCAACCTACATAGATTACTCAATGTGACATTGGTTACAATTATACTTTTTAATTGTTCTATCATTTATTTTACTATAACATGTCACTATATGTATGATTTAATTGTTCAAAGAAATAGTTATATATACCTCCACAGATCCCAATCCGTTGAAATTAGGTTTCTATTTTATTTAAATCATTATTTAATAATTTTCATTATAGTCTTAACTAACTTGATGTACAATATATGTTTTCAATATGTTTCTAAACAATTATTTATTGGAAAATAATTTTACTCCCACTAACCTGTGGTAGACAAAATGAAGGCATTTATCCAAATTGAATACTCATTGACCCTTTTCCTTACATCAAGGATAAACTATATTTCAATAACACGAATCCTTTATTAGCATTTTATTATGTGGCCATCCTTTTCTATTTGATTTATATAGAAAAAATCCACTATTAGTAGTCATGATATTCAATTCTCAATATAATGGTCCTTGAAATTAGATTTGGTAAGAAAAATTATAATGTATTTAGGCCTATCAACATGTTATAAAAAATAAGGCCTTATTGGTACCATTTTTGTACCAACTATGTATAATATCACTTGAATACCCACCATAGTATTCAATATTATAACCCCATTTCATTTTGATACATGGAATCAATTATTGAATTTTAATTGATCTTCCAAATCTCAGCTAATATTCATACAATGTTTACAGGTTGGAATTATTATTCACAATGAGTAATTTTTCACTAACTATAGTGAATATAAAAAATCACTATGGTTTCAACCTTCCTACAAAATAATTGTTTCTAGAACATTCCTACTCCACTTGTACATGTGGAACAAGTTCATATTCCAACTACATGTGCATCTTCGACATTGACTAAACCCCAGTTAATCTGGATCCCACTATCACTAGTAAAAATGTGAAACCTTATATCAAAATTTAATCATCAACATTGAAAATATTTTTTATATCTGAAGGAATTATGTAATATCCAAAGAAACCGTTTGGATGGATACTTTAGATACAATCTGTGATAGTACTTGATGCTCATTTGTTTATAATCTAAAAAACCCTTTGTATCCAAACACATGTCCATATTACATAATGTATTCCCACCATAATAAAATGGTTATGATTTCCATTAGTCATTATAGTTGGTATATGGTCAGGGGATATAACCATTATGTAAAAAAAATGTCTTGAAATATAACGTATGTTTCTAAAAGTTACATCACTGATACTCCTTACATCATGACCCTGATATATAAAATGGCTGTTTAGAAATTTCTCCATGCTACATTTTTTTTATCAATATTATCATGTAATAAATTAACATTTATCCACATATCTATCCTAAATCGAGTGATGTAGATAAAATAATGGGCATTTAGAAATTGTCTCATGCTGAATGATGTTGATCAATAATTTCTTGGTAAAGATGGTCTTTGACATGTTGGCCTGAAGAATGTAATATGTTATGAACATTGATATATCATATATCACTTTTACATTCCTTAAGAACATAAAAAATATAATGAAGTATATTTACCAAAATATTACCCTTTGAATAGTTCATTCTCACATGTTGAACTAATTCAAAAATCATTGTATCTTACAATTATTTCTAAAAGGATCCTTCTTCCAAAACAAAGTATGTACATTGATAATTTCTAAGGTGTTTAGTTTAGTAGTGTCTAAACACCATACAATGTTTATCCTAATGACTACATTAGTTTTTAATGAGAAATATTTATATATCCAAAACAATATAATTAAGTCATAAATATTATATTCATATTGTATATCCTTGGATTCATATATCACCAAACTATTATTTGGGTATGGAAAAACAAAAAAAACATTAATTCATGAAACTTGAATAATGTATCCTTGTTTACAAATGACAAATGACATAAAATATTTGGTTATACTCAACAATACATTTAAAAGAATAATTCACTTGGAAATTATATGTTTTGTGTTTCTCCATACTGACATAGGAATCACCCTTTCTCAGCCACATGGATAATACACCTTCCTTCTAGTAAAATCAATATACATACATGGTTAAAATATGTCAATACACATATCTAAATGGTCTATTTTATTGAATAACCATGTAAGAAAGAAACATTGAATTTATGAATATTCATTAATAAGAAGTGGTAACATGATTCATTAATTCAATATATTTCAATTAAACACCTACAAATTTATTTCATAATATGGAAAGAACATAACCTCTAATTTGTATCCTAAATCATATCATTGAGTAATTTTCTGAATGTGAATTTTGAATTATATAAAAATACCCTTCTCACCTTGTATTTTAATTTTTTTCATAATCGGAATTAACGATTAACCAATATTTTAAATTATTATTACATGAAAAACATCACCCAAAAGGAAATGAAGCGTTTAATATATTCTATTTTTTGTGACCATAAAATAATAATAATTAATTATGTGAAAATTATATGAGAAAGGGATCCCTTGAAATATTAGGATACATCTTTCCATTTAAACACGTTGGTGTAATCACCCCCATATCTATATATTTCTTCACTTTCATCTTGAAAACATCTCACAGATGAGACATCAAGTTATATAACCTTTTTCCCAATGGACTGACCACAATTTGAATTATACATTAGTGATTTCATTAGGATATAACTATAATATTCATAACACATGAGTCTCATGTATGTAAATTTTCCATCTGTTCTTTTTGAGGTATCTTAATATGTGTTGGGACACCAACATCATGAATTTTCGATATTGTAGTATTATGTGATAGAAACTCATATACACATCTAAATTAGTACTGGTAAGGATATATAATTTTTCCAATATTGATCAATATATTTCTTGTGGTATAACATTCAATTTTATACAAAAATAATACATATTAGTTTATAAACTTTTTATCTCGTTCAAATATTTGTAAATTTTGATTATTTAATTAAATCAAAAAACATGACCCACTATTTTGTCAGATTATAAGAACCCTTGGTGAGAGATTTTGAATATTCTATCACTATAGTATTCTAGTGGAAAATATCCCTAAATCTCTCCTCAGAATCTATGAGGTTTCACTTAGACACTACATGGAGGGTTCAGGGTAGGTGTTTGGTTGGACGATGTCATTAATTCACGATTCGTTATTCTATTAAGTGAAGTACTAGATTCTAGATTCATAACTTAATTAACCAAAAACATGCTTTTAAAATGATACCAAATTAGTTTGAATAATCCTTACAACCAATATTTTTTTTTCAACCCACCACTCTTATAAATACTCCCAAGTAGTTTGAGGCCTCTTAGCTATGGCCTGATGAGCACCATGAAGATATGGTTTTGTTCAAATTATAATCAAGTAAGGTGGTTAATATTTATCATTTCATTGTGGGTTTTATTATTTTTAATTGAATAAAGAAATCATTTTCTATTTCATAAGCATGTACTATAGGATCACAGTCACAAGTTATATTGAAATATATAGAAAAATATATATCACTTTAGACATTCATTTTATCTGTGAATGGTTTCTTATTATTCTATGTGATCACACATAAACTCAACCTTCCAGAAAAAAATAAAGCATTAAAAAATAAAATAATGATGTGATCATGAGCTTATAGACTTGGTTGATCACTTCAGTTAAAAAAGGGTCCACCTTGAGCATAGGGGTAATACCCAGAGTGACATCGCTTGTGACTCGAATTACAGTGTCTTCCCATCCAATGCATCATGATTATGTCTGGTGCATCACCATAACATGGAATGAAGAACATCACTCCAATTCTTATTCATTATACAATAGTACTCAGACACTAAAGAGGTGAAATCATGAGTATAGAATACCACTCAGAATTGGGAACATAACCCCTTATACATATTATGCTGATTAGACAATTAATAGGTCGATTATAATTAGATTACTTATTAAAAAACAATTTAAATAAAATAATTATAAAAATAAATAAATATTAACCATACATCCCTTAGTTGGTCAATGATTCGTGTCCAGTATAATAAATTTTAAACTTTCATATTAAAATTATAATTAGAATATTTATTAAACATGAATTAAAAAAAATCGAGGTCATTATAATAAAATTAAATTTTGATATATTTTTATTCAAAAAATTTCATCATTTGATTCGATTAATTAATTAAATTTTTAAACAAAAAATGTATATTAATTAATTTATTTAGGTTTAACACAGAAAATTAAATTATTTACACCCGTAATTAATAAAGATAAGTTTTATCCAAAAAATTAATATAATAATAATTTAATTTATAACCAATGTCGAATTAAATAATTTAATTAGTTTTTAATAATTTTAAAAGTTACTCTACCATGAAATCCCTGGGTAGGGTCTGTGTGGTTCAGGTTGAACCCTTGTAGTACTATAACGGGCTATATAGAACCAATGGAGGGGTGTTATGTTCTTGACATACCCGCCTAGACACATTATAGGCTGGAAAGAATCGTCCCAACCTCTGTTGGTGTGGTTTGAGTCTGGTAGATGGTACCTCGGAGGTTCCAACACTAGTTGAGGTGGTCCGTTCGGGTTTCATGTACTGGGGTGGAGATAGTCAACTAAGAATATAATCTTAATTTGCTTGAGTCCTTAACTAGATAGATCTCCACTATAAGGGCTGAATCGAGGAAGAGAACGGATTGAATGACCTAAGAAGGGGAACCATCAAGAAGGAGCTCTTTCCACAGAAGGGATGTGTGGTGTGATGAAACTTCTAGTCTCATAGAATGGTAGCGGGAGACCCAAAAAATTAGGGACACTAGAATAAGCTGATTTACATGGTGGCCGATGCAGTGCCTAGCCGCATGTCTCATCTAGGTCTGGCTGGAAGGATGTCGTCTTACGATGGGGTGATCAGAAGGAGTTGATGCATTGTCCTGACCAGGAGGAAGGTGGGGTATGCCTCCAGGTACTTTTGGAGGATAGATGAGGAAAACACGAGGGGTGGCTATGATCAAATACTAGTCAGGGTCAATGGATGGGGGTTGTTCCAAGGGTTAAATGTTTTAGGAGCTCACTTAGTGGTGGAGGAGTCCACTGTGGCGCCTGAGTAGGGGGGACTAAGAGGTCGCCGAAAAGGGTGGACCCTCCTTCATTTAAAAGTTTTTCTTGTTTTATTTTTATCATTGAGATTATATTTCAAAACCCCATTATACATAAAAGGCCTGCCGCTTTATTTGACATTAATTAACTTTCATATATATTAATGATTCATTGACCCACATGCTCTCCCTTCATTTTGGTTTTGATACTTAATGTTTATAAAATGTGATAACATGTCATTAATTGGTGGAAAATTTTTAAAAACAATTTAAGTAAATTATACAGGTCAGTTGGTACAGTAAATTGGTATAAGAGTGAGGGTAATTGTGGGATGAATTTTTAGTACAAAAATAAAACCACTAAATACCCAGTTAGATCTGAATCCATAATCAATGTCGTCCTACTATTGGTGATTGGAACTTGAAGAATATAATTCTAAATTCTAGTACATTTTACAAACATGAATCAAGAAACTATTGAACTAATTATCATTGAATTTGGGGTTCAATAACAGAGATCAAATGACATTTTTGATGCTTCGATTATCACTGCATCACCTATCTTATGATGTGTGACAAATAGATCAATCTGAGATATTTGATCTAGATCCTCTTTCCCTATGATTCAAGAGAGAGAAAATATAGAGATAGGACATGAATAGTTTTTGAGATCCATCTCTCTTCCTCTACATAAAACATGTATATAAATTACATAGAATTGACTGCCGATCCCCTAAATATTTTAAACACTATGTATACAATAATTTAAATAATAAAAGGATTCATGAATACCATTTATTATTAATATCACCAACTTTTAATATAATATATAAGAATTGTGATAAGACCTGAGCCATTAACTCGACTCTATGTTCCCTCAAATATTAAATGATCTTTTAATTGTTTAAAGTAATATTCATTCAATTAATAAATTTTATGTATTTACGTTAGACTTGTATATACATTTAAAAAAAATTCAAAAAAAATATTCTACACATGAATAATATAGATTTATTTATTAATTTAGATATAGTTTATCTGTGAAAAAACTAGGACCCTAGTGGTGGTGCGCACCATGCCCCATATTCCTATTAAACTTAATATGTAAGATTCTTGGATACACTATTTTGTGTGACCCTCTAGTCTTTTATATCAATAGTATTTAGTACCATTCATAAGCCAGGAGTTGGATCTTTCCACCCATCATGGCCTCTAACTATATAAGTATAGTTAATGTAATGATAACCAACATATTGACATGTACTGTGTAATATTATCTATTTGTATTTAATATCACATAATGTTATATGAACACCCATGTCATAACCCTTTTCATTCTTTATTATTTATTGATCTCTCTAGATAGATTTACCCTCGAATTACATGGACATTTTCTTTTGAAGGTACAACCATCCTGATCAATAAGGCTAGGTATATGTTACATACTTAACCTTGAAGCAACAATCCTTTCTTGGATATTCAACCAATTCCATACCACCAATGAGGCACCTAACATATTATACCACCCCAGGATTTCAGTACAATTGTTTTTTTCCTTTCATCAAAGTATGTGTTCAAATGTCACACACCTGAAATTATCTCATGATATGAGACCATTACACATCTCCATATATAGGAACATTGAATGAAACTCAAAACATGTGGTTTTCCTATTGGCTGGTCTGTCCTCATGATCTCATTACTGGAGATCACACGGTGGGAACTTCATGCAAAAAATTATCAATGCTTATGATGCCCCAACACTTGATAGTCAAACATATACAATGTCCTATCACTAAGATGTATATGGACTATATGTCATTTTTTCATGATTAATTTCATTGTATCTCGAGGTTATCATTTTTTCTCAGGATCTATTATGACCATTTGATATGATAATTAATGTGAGGACAGTACCATTAAATGGTTGACATATAAATATCTATAGTATAATGGAAAGAATAAATCATCTATAACTATATATATACATGATATGGTAATATAAATCAGTATATAGTCAGGTATAGGTCACCAACTATTTCAAATAAAAAAATAAAAAAATAAGGGTAAGCTATTTCTAGAATGGGAGGAGAAAGGAAGAGTAATGGGCACCAAGCAGAATGAGATCCTCTTACTGAGAGGGGTGATGTTCATCGATTGGAGATTTGAATCACATATAATAGAGTTTCAGAGGGTCTGTAATTCGTTTGAGAGGCTCTAAAATCTTGAATGAACATTAGATATCAAATTGTGTTTGAATTGTGGTGGGTATTGTGTAATTCTAAAACTTATTTTTAGGGTGACTTGAAATTTTGAGCACATCATGCTGGCTAGGGGACACAATTTTCCCTAATTGGGCCCCTAAACTATATTAAATTATTGTTTCGATTCATTATTACTCATAAAGGGCACGGGGGAAGATAAATTGTGTGACAACTTTGAAGTTCCCTTCAGTCCAGGGTTCCATGGTTTGTCGGGCGACGACACACGGTTCAAGAAAACTGTGAACCTACCATGAACTACACTTATCCATTCAAATTTTCTAAAATTTCATCCAAAAAAAATTTAGGTTATATCCCAAACCATAATTACCCATCACAAGGTAATATAATTCCCTCCAATGATCCTGAGACATGTCCTGAAAATGGCAGTATCTTACATAATGGAATAAACTAACAATTTAAAGAAATTATTTTGATGTTCAAAAAATGAAATACAAAATTCTATCCTTCAAAATCTTTTTTATAAAAGTAATATTCAATTACTATGTTTTTATTAAATAAATTTGATATTTACAAATGTTTAAGGTATGTTGATAGAGTGTATATATAAAATAATGCGCCTGAATCTTTTTTTCAGTTTCTTAATGGGTGATAATGGAAACTATTAAAGAATGTTTGGTAAAACCATTGGAATATATTTTTGATGAGATTATGAAATATGACTATGTTTGAGTAGGGAAATTGGAATTTGAAATCATTAAATAATAATAATTTAATATAGAATGATATTTATAATTTTCATATTTTACGATCTATAATAAAACAATAATTTTATTTGTATCCCTGAAAATATTTTTTTAAGGAGATTCCTCCTTTGGAATTATTATTTAAATATTTTCATTTGATGGAAATTAATGGATTAAATGAGACGTAATTTAATATTTCATTATTTTTATCTAATTTTCATTTTTTTATTATTGATAAATCATTATATTTATTCTTGGATTATATTATTACAGTGATTTTTAATTAATTGAGAATTGAAAATTAACTATATAACTCCAATTTTTCTGATATATTATGTCTCATTGTTCACTTATATAGACACTTTAGTATCTTGCGATTAAATTATTGAGAACTACATTGATAATTCAATGAATGAATCATGAGGAAGTCCATAAAAATATATATTTACAATATAAGGGTGTAATTTACAATAGATAAATCCATTGTGGACTCCATTCCATAAAGATTAAAGGAGGATAAGGTTTTTTATTTGATTTCTCATTGTTTCACATAAAACTATAAATTTCAAGATATTGATCTTGATATAAATATTTTAATTCATCTCTCACATTATATCTTTTATAATTTTGGGAGACTAATGAAAAAAGGAGATATAAGTCAGTACAATATAGATTTAATTGCTGTGATATTGAATATATAATTTTTACATGTTTTTGATGATCTAATTGTGAATATATTTTTTTCTACCATAGATAATAAGTCACCATAATTTGGTGAAATTATTTACGTAGTGGTTACACAGTGTACAAATTAAATATTCTCATAGCCTTTTAATATATATTTTATCATTTGTTCATAATTTCTTTTGTTCAATATTGTTCTTTTTATATGTTTTAATTCTATAAACATATATTTTTCTAATTAATTATCAAATAGTTTAATTTTATTTGAACTCCATATTTATTTGTTCTTTCAACATAGTGTTTCAATTTTATTTTTATTCTTTTATTTAATTAAAATGATTCATTAAGGAAAAGTTAGTTTGGAATAAATTTTCCTCAAACATGATTGGTTATGCTTATATAGGGAATGTGTTGAAATATAGATTAATGAGTACATTTTTTATCAACATTAATAATTATTATTTGTAAAATGAGTCACATTGAGATTAAATTTCATATTTCATTCGATGATATAACACTGCAAAATATGTTTTTCAATGGAGGAAAACAACATGGTTAATAGTTTTAAATTATTAATAATAATTTTAATTAATTATTTTCATATATGAGATAAATTTATGAAATTAATTTAATTTATTTACTTGATAAAAATAATTATATTATATTATATTGAATAAAAAAAGACCATAATGAGGTTTGTTACCTGGAAATGATCATAAAAACACTGAATACTATTAATACATTAAAAACCAAAAAATATAATTTTCAAAATCCAAACTATAAATTAGATCCCCCCTTTGAATTTTGTTGTTTTCCATTCAAAATCTTTTTTAATGTTTGATTATCCATCATCTTTTGAGTTTCAAAACATTTTGTGTTTAAAATATTTACCTACATAATCTCTAAAGATTTGGTCATTTCCATTATTTTACTAACATTTGACTTGTGATACTCTACCCACGATCTGTATCGTAATGGATATTGAGTACTTAACTCTAATATGTAATTACACCTCAGGCTACAGAGTCCCATTATATGGGACACGATATAATATTTTCCCTTGTTTACTTTTTTGTCTTCTAAAATATTTTTTTATTTCACATTTTTATTGAATATGCCATTGTGAAATCACAGTTGGTATGTGTTCCTTGAATGAATTTAGGGTGAATCGTAATTTTCTATAACATGTGAAAATTAATTTTTAAGGTTTAATTATATGTATATTGACCATATTATGATCTTTATTATAGATTATGATGTATCTGTATTTATGTTAGAATTTATGGTAATGTGATATATAAGCTATAGTCATCCAATTTAACAAGTATATTATCACCATTAGTCAATGATAACTTCTGTATCGGTTGTCATGCACGAGTTCATGTGGTTCAGTTGGATAGTCAATTATTTATAATGGATGGGTGATGATATTATAATGTGATTTTAGGGAAATTTTTAATTTTTATACTATTAATGATATTGTAGTTGGAGTAAAGTTATTTTATAATGAAATAAAGTTAGTGGGAAAAAATATCTAACAATAGAGTTATGCTGAATGAATTTTTATCAATGGTTCTTGATTTAAAAATAGACTATAACAATCCAATTCAACAGACTGATAAATGTCTCAAATTACTCCACCTTCATTATTTTTTGATAATGTTATATCTCCCCCTAGAACGTATTATTGCTCAAAGAGACATCCCATAATAATTATAGTGGAGACATTCCTATGTCCTAGAGAAATACCACCATACCTAATCATTTAATAATAATAGATATTGGGATAAATAAAACATAAATGGATGAAAAAAATATAATCTGGATGAAGTGGTTATTAAATTAGGATTCATAAGATTACACCTCACATTGAAAACTATGAAATTAATAATCAGAAATATATTGAAAATGAAATAAAAGAATATTATGAAAAACTAGAAACCAAATTCATTATTTCTTCATTGTAATTAAAAAGGGGGTTGGATCACCAATAAATGGGGGTTTATGTTAAGAACATTATTAGTTTAAAAAATAACCCTATATGGATAATGAATGTTGGGAAAACATGAATAACAACATTAAAATATTATATAGGATACCAGTATATGATGTTAAACATGAATAATTACTAATATATTAATGTAATAATATTTAAAATGATCTAAAAAATTATGTAAAGGAGAGTGAAATACATATATATTAGGGAACACTAGAAAAGTTAATAACACCCAACTGATAGAGAAAAAACACAAAATAAATTTAATATAACTTATAATGGGAGAAAACATAACATAAGTGCAATGAAGATGAAATTAAGTACAGAAAAATTAAATATAACAAATAAAATATAGAACTATAAAAAGAAAACATTGGAAATAATAATATAAATTTGTAGTTATACTAGAGAAAAACTGGGTTAAAAAGTTAATATTTTATTCACGATGAAAAAAGACTATATCCTTATGAAATCATCATCTATGTGAAAATATCAAGAATGAACTACAATTTATCCACTTAGAAAAACCTGAACAATTCTTTAAAATTTTCAATATTAAAAATTGAAAATACATAATATTATACAAAAATTTTCCCTATATAAACATAGATGATTCTCTCCAATAAATTTGGCTAGTCCTTAAAAAATATATTTATATGAGATTACATTATTAACTATTGGAGGGAAATTTTAGTGCATTAAGGATCGATTATTGGAGATATTTAAAACCATGAACATAATCACATTATTAATGAAATATCGTTACATGACCACATGAATACCTCCCCATACGAAATAGGTTTTTGTATAAATTTTAGGGTACAACTGGTAGAATTGGGAGGTAATACCCTGTATAAAAATGGAAAAGACCAAAACTACAATTATAAAGATTAATAAACCCAAATTTCACAACCAAACTAAATAATGAAAAATGTTTTAACTTGTTGAATGTCTGACAACACAGAGTCATTCAATGTTATAAACCAAGGATCCCCAAGGTGAAAGTTCAAGCTAGTGTGTAGGTGAGTATAAAAAATTAAGGACACTACCATATCACTTCATTGCCTATCCAAAAATTCCTCCACCTGCATGCTCTATTGTCCCATCTCCCTATCATAAGGACCCTGCCACGATATTGATCTAGGATAATAATTTCATAATGTTTGTTGTTATCTCCCTGAAGGGGGAGATTATAAACCATGTATGAATATTCCAATGAAAACTAATGATAAATTTCCATGTTTAATAATTGTATTTGTTGAATAGAAATGTGACACCAATAATCGACTAATAATATATATTGGTATCATGTGCTAATTAAGAATATATGATCCCCTAATGTATCTGGTTCCACCCCAAGTTGGAAGAATAATCAAAATTATAGTAATTAACATGGATGAACAAAAGGCTACAACATATATCCCTTAGTAAATAAAATACATAAAAGTCATAGGTTGGTCCATAAGGTCATCTAGCCTCATCTTTGTCATATGCCACACTACATGTTCCTCATGCTCGATCACAGTCAAATGTATGTTTTGAAGGCCAGTTTACATTATTCTTATCTTGGGATAGGCCACAAGGCCATCATACTTTGATTATAACATGGCTAAGGCCACAAGCCCATTAAGACCCTTCCAGGTTCATCAGTCAATAATATTTTTCATTGCCAATCATACACAATCCCCAACTAAGGGATAAAAAAGACAAGGAAGTCCACATGTAATTTAAAACTAGAATGTAATTATACAATGTCGATATGGTTAGACACAATAAGGCATTTCACATATAGGAACAACATAATGGATCAATCATGAGTCTCGGTTGTAACACACACACACAGAAAAACATGATATCATAATCAAGAATCGTCTCACGAGTATCATAATGAAACATATGAAATCAATATCAAACATTTCTATGATTGGATAAAAAAACACAAATTCATCCAATATATAATTTGTTTTTGAAGTAAGACATAGATACATATAAATGTGGTCATTATCAAGAATGGGTTTCATGAACTACACATGAACTACTTGTCATCAATTTCCAACATGGGTCTCATTGGCTATACCAGCACAAAAAATTATTGAAACTCAAAAATGGTTCTCAATTATGAGAAGAACCTACCATCATATCCTACCAACAACCTTATATGGGGCAGTATATGGTAAAGAGCATCCAATCTCAATCATGTGATTCAAATCTCCAAGAATGTAAAGTGGCGATACCCAAATAATTTTGGTGAACAAAAAAAACAACCAGAACAACTAGAATCCCTAGAACCCTTACCATTTCATCAGAATGAGGTTATTGAAAATAATAAAGGAGGATATTGTGATAATTACTTAAAGTCAATTCAGCTTACATGGAAAAAAATTAACGGTATATGAAAAAAAATTTCAATAAATAAAAATTTATATCTCTAAAAAATATGGAGTAGAAGAGAGATATGAGATCCCATGAATCTAGACTAAGTAGAAAAATGAGGATAAGGGATGGATCACCCTAGTTTGTTGGTAAAATATGGTATAATTCCTAAAACCTTTTTATAAATCATGTTGATCAAGGAATCTATTTAAAGGTGGGTGGAAAATTATTAAATCAATGGAAACAAAAATCTAGTAACATATTACACATCCCCACTAAATGATCTATAAGGATTACATTATGATTTTTAATGAGCCACAAATGATGAGAGGTCTAATTTTCTCTTTTAAATTCTAAATCAGACATCAACATCGAATGCTGATTCCTTCCATTGTCACAGTGGTCTTACTCATTTTGATAAAAGTAAAACCATCATTACTACGCTACACAACATTGTGTCAAAAACATTCTTATTTAGCACTCATAATGTCATCCACCATGATATGACGATCCCACTCTGTCCATGGTCCATAGGTTGACCCGAAACGCTGCGCACATGAGCCCATAGACATCTATAATCTTGTTGGTTTATATCATGTCACATAGTTTTGTTCTATGTATAAAATTAAAAAAACCTTATTTTTTACAACATATGTGGCATGTAAAAATGACTAAAACCCATTTTAATCCATAAAGAAACCACCAAATATTTCCGAACCCAAATTTAAACCTCACAATGCTCAAAAAACCATGTTTATTATATTGAAACCTAAATTAATAGAGATTATAAATTTAATGGTGTTCTTGCCCCCCCATATCAACTTAATATCCACCAAAAGTGCCACAAGTTGTCCAGCTCAATGACTCAAGACATTGAGACTAAGCACCTGTGTGACGCATAGATATTTCAATTTGTATTTATCCTATAAATGAATTTTAAGTTTGATATTTTTTGACATATGAAAAATAAATCTAAAATCATACATGATACATATTTTAAGATAAAATTTTGTAACAAAATATAAATAGTAATACATTATGATGTTTTAATTTGAAACCACAAAAGAAAAGTACTAGTAGAATAAATTCACTCTCTCACACACACACTTATATATAAATACCATGATGATAAAATATATATCCTAATTTACTCAAGGAATACTGATACCGTTACAAAAAATATATAAATTTTGACAAATAACGAATATAATAGACATTATCAGAGAGAGTTAAAGAAATAAATTTGAGGTAAGCATGTAATGTAATATTTAGGAATGAATATGAACATTATATATATGGTTGTATGACACATTACTATTATATATTTATAGATATTAGATATATAATTGTTTGGTATAACAAAATATAATTGGTATAATCTTTTATGATAAATAATTAAAAATAATATAATTTAGAATAATAAGAATATTATTAATAAATATGAAATATATTAAGATCACTTAATGTTTTAGAAAGTCATTTTTTATAAAATTTCCATTGCAGCATAATTTAGAAATTTTTTCCCTAAATATTAAAAATTTCATTTTATTATTGGATATCATTTTTTTTCTTCATATCACAATAATCTTAGGGTAATTTTTTTGATCTTTCTAAAAATACATGTTTTTGAGTGAATGGGTAAAATATTATTTTCTTTAAAATAGTCATTTCATTTCATTAAATAATTTAATTTAAATTATATTTATTTTTGGGATTTGTTCTTAATGTAACATAATGCACATTTAATTATAAATAATTTAATTAATCACATAACAATCAATATTATTTTTGTTTTTTGGTATTATATTTTTTAATGTTTATAAACTATTTTATTTTGAAAAAAATACCATTTATAGTGTTTTGAGAAATTTTTATTAAAATTACATTCAAAAACATATATAAATTTAATATTTAATTTTTTTATATATTTTGAATTATGTGTTAACCTGTGGTATGTAGGATAATTTTATTTTGAGTCATAATGAATATTAACATTGGAAAAGATATTACCACTATAAGGGTTTTATAAGTACAAAAAAGGTCAAAACAATGAAAAAGGGGTTTAAAATCATATATAAACATTAATATATTTTATTTTATGTGTGAAATTATAACAACCATTTAAAATAAATGTTATTATGGAATTTTGAAGAGACTTTACAATGCTAATTGACTTTTTATTATTTTAAGTGACATATATTTCCAACATGAATTTTCATTCTTTAAATATATTTCATTTTTTGTGATAAGGATAAAATAGTTATTAATTTTTAATAATTTAAATTGAATTAAAATATTTTTTATGTGGGTAATTTAATTTTCATTTTCAATGATATAATACTTACCATTAACCCTTATGCATCGCTGAGATAGTTCTTGTGCATCTAGTAGAAAAATCATGTAAATGATTTCCTAAATTATAAAGGTAATATGTTTTTTGTGAGTTATTTTTCTGATAAATATAATATATTAGAGATTTTTTAATATTTTAAATTTTTACTGAAATTTTTTGTTGATAATTTTTTAAATCCAATTGTTTGAATTGTAACAAAATTCACCTTAAGGGAAATTTAAGTTGTATAATATTTCAATAAATGATTTAATATTCATAAAAATATTATCATTTTCCACGTTAATGGGATATGGTAGAAAATATCCAAAATAATACAATTATGTGTCCTTATTTATTATATTTTTTACTTTCATTACACCAAATTTGTGAAAATAATATTGTCACGTCAATTATTTAACATGGTACGGGGGTTAAATCTAATAACAAACAGTTTAAATATCACCCAAAATTGACGATATTAAATTTTATGAGATTATTTAGAATTATATTTATCATAAATTATATATATATCTATTATTTATATATAAAGATGAATATTAATTTTTAATAAATTTATTCATGATGTAATTCTAATGGTACATCTCCCCTTAGTTATAAAATGACACAACCTCTTCCCTTTTCCCCACACATTTTGAGTCACATATCTCTGCAAGAAATTTCTAAAACCACATATTAAATCACATATAAAAACTTTATGTGGTGAATTTATTATTAAATAACAACTATTAAGGTCCTTAAGCAATTATCTCATGGAGGGTTTTAATCGGTAAGGTAATCATCTAGATCGAACATTTTCATTTTACTTATTCTTGTACTACTTTAAAATATTATATAAATATGTTCACATAATAAAATCAGTTAACATTTAATAAAATTTGATTATTATAGGGGGAAAATACTTAATCATCCCATTATCATTCATTTGAAAAAAGAAAACATCTCTTATAAAAACATACAACCTACCATCTCTATGTTTCAGTGTACTTGATTTTTCGATAATACTCAAAAGAGTAGTTGTTATAATGTATTTAATAAATATATATGATATTAATGAAATACTTTTAATATTAAAATATAATATTTTATAACCATATTTTCCTTTTGTCCGTTGGAAAATGATAACATCTTTTGTTTGCATGTGAGGACTATCACCTGTATGAAGTGATGTGATTCGTTTGTTGAGGACTCATTTCAAGAATGTTTATAATTATTAATTTTATTTAAAATTTTCATAATTATATCGTTATTAATATTATGGTGATGATGAAATAATGACCAATATTACTAGTAAAGAACTATCACACAAAAATGTTTTGTACAAAATGGAACAATTAACCACTTGGAATATTGTGATGTTAATAATGAATTTTTAATTAATGGGTAATATAATTTTATAAGTGAATCATATATGGAAGGGTATATCTGAATTTTGTTCTGTTATATATTTATAATATATATTAATTTTCTATATAGGATCTTAATAGTTCACATTATGATTTTTGGACATATGTTATGTTATGAACCTATATTATTTATAAGGTGTTTATATGAAACTATTGAAATTTTATACCATGAATCATTATTTCATTATTTTATTTAGTTTATAATTAATGTTATTTATTTAAATGTTTTTGGATTTAAAAATATCATAGTGGCATGTGATTTCTTTTATAATCACATTTTATTTATATATTATATATTTTCTGATTAACATTGGGAATAGGATATGATCTTATTCATTTAAAGCCCATTTTTTGGTTTTCCTCAAGTAAACATCGGTTTTTCTTATTTATGAAAAATTTATTCTTCCTTTGGATCATGAATTAATTTTAATTTGTCTTTATAAGGGACTTTATTTTGAAAAATATTGTTATGATGTTTTTCATTCTGAACATTTTTATTCATGAATATATTTTCAATAATGTTTTTATTATTTTTTAATAATTTTTTTCATTAATTTTTACAAATGTTTTAATATTTATTAAAATGATTAAAATGAATAAGCTTTTAAATTTCTAATTGAGTATCCTTTTAAAAAATGTGTCAGAGAAATTTGATTTTTACATACACAAGACGAATTAATTTTCTTTCCTTCATAAATACTAATTTTTTTGAAGTGTAATTTTGTTATCTTCATAGTTATTTTACCAGAATAAATTTTCTCTATATTTTTATAATTTTTATCTAATATTTTTCCAATAGAAAATGTTAATATTTTCTTAAAGTAAAAGTGTTTTGAAAAGTTATTTGTACCTCTATTTTTAAATAGAATTACAAGGAAGTTAATTTTAATATATTGAATTTATTTTATTTTATAATTTTTTTAACGAACAAGTTATATATTAAGGGATTTTTGATAAAAATTATTGATAATAGATTATAACCTATTTGGAGACCACTCACTTTCTTGTGGTCATGGTCTCCATCACCCTCAGTTATTCATTAGACAATATGTTTCTCCCACATTTATAAAATTTTAAATATCTCTATTGAATTAAATATAATTTCCATTATATTGAAAATTTATCTACCATATTATATTTATATATATGGTATCTGTTAGAATAATATTACTATATCTGTTTTTGATTTACTAGGGAATCATTAATATTTCATATTTATTTATCAATACAGATAATGGATGACTTATAAAACGTTCCATAAATAATGTATATAGATAATTAAAAATACAAAGAATACATAAGATATGAATATGATTGGTAGGTCTAGTTATATATAGACCCTTGATGCATCAATTGGCCACATGAGACAAAAGAGTAACAATTCTAAATTATATCTATATCTTGTTTACAAAAACCATTTTATTTTCAATGATTTCGTAGTTAGAGGCCTTGACCGTAAGATTCTTGATATCTTAGTAGATATGCAATGATCATGAATGTTCAAAATTATGCATTTCATTAGTTAATAATTTAGTTTTAATTATCCCTGCGATTGTTATGTCGATATTAGTGATCGATATTCCTTGAATTTGAGTTGTTAATTTAATTTCACTTGTTTTGATTATCTATTTTTCCAAATTGATTATGCTTTATTTATTCATGATGTCTTTATATGTAGGTAATCTTTACTGAGAATCTTCAATCATAGATAACTTTTGTTCTACCCTCGGATTTGGAAAATGATATTTTGAATGATTTCAATGATGAAATAATATTTCTTATACAATTTTTTGATATTTAAAATTTTATATAGGTATCATGTATATATTTAGTTTTCAAGACTGATGAAATTATAGATCCTTTGTGCTGAAATATATTAAAATATTTTTACCAATGTAATAATGTAAAAATTGTGTCACCAATTTTAGATTCAGGGTATTATAGATGGTGTTAGAGAAAGTATAGTAGGACTATTGGTAAATAGATTTCAGAAAACATTGATTAGAGAACAAAACACTATGATTGATTCATGGTATACGTCTTAATATAAGGTAGTATCGTGATGAAATGGTAAATTAGAGATTGTGTGGGTTTCTAAGAAAATACATATCTATCTAGATACCAGTATGTGGTTGATTTTATAGAACATAGGTACCTCAGGGTAATAACATTGAAATTTGAATATTGGATATTAACTCGATCATAATCAGTGTACAATGAGTGGCCCTAATAAATCACACCGAGATAGATACTCCTAGGGGATATGTGTAAGATATAATAATAGTATTATGTTCCTTTTTTATTACTATTTTATCCCATAAAATGGGTAGATATTTCCTTGTTCATACATAGGTTTACTTTTAGAGGTGTTTATAGTGAAGAAGAGAGAGGAAGATGATGTATTTATATAGAAACTAATTCATACATTGCATGGATTTTAACAATTTGAAATGTTTTGGGTATATTTACATGAACATTATTAATGAAAAAAAGGAGTTTTTAGAAGAACTAGTTCACTTCATGAAATATCATTCATGAAGTGAACTCATTTTTGGAATTTTACAAATATACGAATCGTTTTTCTATGAATATATAAATTTGAATACTCATGGTGTGAAATGAAGAATCACATATTGAATTAGGTTGTGTCCTACAATTTTATTAATTAATGAGCCCTATGCTTCTCCCAATCATAATTATCATTTTTGTAAAATTTCAGTCCTACCTTAGCTATTTTGGGAGTTCTCTGTGATTCAAGGAAATATCTCATTGGATATTGGTGTACTAGACCTAGAAATTCAATGTGAGACTATTGGATCCTATAATAATTTTTATTTTATATGTTATCCCATGGAGACAATCAAATATAACGACCTCCACACCAAAATATAATATTTTAAACATGTGCAGAAAAATATTCATTGGATTTAATTAAAGGAGAGAAAGAAGGATCCCAATTCAACATTGGTCATCAAGGAATTTCATCATCATCTCTTGTTTGTATGTGGTTTGTCCTGAATAACTCAATAATATCAATTTTTATTTATATTATGTGAAATACATATGATCTCATTGAAACTCTTTGTGCATGACCTAACCCAATTAATAACCCATTTAATGAATCCATATACATATACCTCCTTCAGGCCCATTTGGTCCATTTTCAATGATAGAGGGACTTGAGACCATAATATTTGTGTGCCAACCCTGGACATGAGCTTGGAATTTGAACCAAATGAATATAGGACCCCTTGAATAAGTATATATTTTTGATTATGTGGCTGAATAATTTTAATTGGTTTGATATGCTAATTACTAATTAGCATAACTTCATAATATTGTTGGATTGGATTAAGAATAAATTACTTGGTTAAAATGTGTTTACCAATTATATAATTGGAATTAGTATAAAGACATGATGAAATATGGATATGATGATATGTATAATTGTAACTATACCTAAATTATATGTCAAATGGAAATAGTTACAATTATTTTGATTATTCATTTAATGGTTTATATTAATAATTTCATTGTATTTGGTTATTGGTATGCATTTTGTAAATATGGTAAACGCGATGAAAATTTTATAATTGATGGATTGGAAAAAAGGAGTTGGGCAACATGTTTATTTTTTTCGGTATTATAAATGGATTTCTTGGTTTCTTATCCTTTTATGAGACCATTGACACTTAGTTCCTCTAATGAGTTTATTAGATAAACATGATGTTCCCCCAAGGATCGAACTAACAGTTGGAAATGGTGTTCCTTATGAGATGACATTATTGGTTGGTAATGGAATTCATTCCCAAATGAAATTGTAGGATGGACATGGAATTCCTTCATGGATGAAATTATTGGATGGACATGGAAATCCTTCCTGGATAAAATTATTGGTTTGATATAAAATTCAATCCTAGAAGTAATTACTAGTTGAACATGGATCTTCATAATGAATTAATGGGTTATACATGAAATTACTTCATGGACGTGAAGAAGGGGTTGATATTATGTTCCTTTATATTATTATACAATTATGAAAGTAAATAATGATTTTTTTCCATGCCAAATCAGTTTTATACAACCCTCAATGTTATCTCGAGGATTGAGTGTTAATAGTTTTATTAGAGGTTGCAGATTTATTTTTGATTTAATTCATTTGATTATAAACCTATGAACTTTTTTTTAAGAGTTCATTTTTTATATATCAAGGATTTTGACCTAGTGATTTATACAAAAACCCTTTTCAGACCACCATTTGAATCCTAATCATGGATCATTAATATAATTATTGAAAATGGAAAAAAGCTATAAAAATTATTTATTTTATTTTTATATGTGATTGGAGCAGGGAGATATGAATAAAATGGTGTTTCGGATAAGGGTTTTTAGAGCTTATATTTGGATTCTAAATTAAGTTAACGTCTATGAATTTTAAAACATCTTTTAGTTTCTAATACATTATGACATGGTATTAATATTATTATTATTATTATTGGTTGTTTTTGGATGAATATTAGATTAATTTTTTTATCTCCTATTTATGAGGATATTACAACACCATTAAAAAGGGTATAGTCTCCAAAAAATATTCCCAACACTCTCATGTGAGGGGGTATCTAGTTAGGAATGTTACAATATGGTATAAATGAACATGTTTTTTTCTTTGTTTTATTACTCAGTGAAAATAGATAAAATACTAGGATTTTTCAAATATTAGTAATGAGGTCATCCATGAAAGTGAATAACCCATGTTTGGAGTAAAAAGTATGTTCCTTCGAATGAGATTTCTATTAAAGATATTTGATTGATATAGTAGTAAATTTATTTCACCTTGGGTGATTCAATTTTTTTGATGTTAGAATTTCATAAGATTTTACTCGTGGTATGATACAACATAAGGTTAGTATTGTTACATCATTTTAGGGATGCAGAAATATATGTAGACTTGAATTTTTCATGCCAGGGATATATTTATAACCTGAGATATATCTTCTTATCCAATTTATGATATGAGAACCTTCATCATATTCGATGAAAATGATGAAATTTTCATGTTATGGCATACCAAATCACATGTTATGAAAATTTTAGAGTAACAATATATCAATGGTTCTTTGTTTTTTTTTTGATCTTATAATGTTGATCTTACGTGGATTCCTATTATATAAGGAGTGTGTGGACATTTTTAGAGGAAATTCCTCTATGTTGTCTTTGGGTTGAGCATCCGGGGAGTGGTAATCATCAAAAAACAAAAATGTTTATCCAAAACATCCTAAAACTCTAGGAAAATATATGGATGAGTATCTTCATGGTAATTTCCGAATATTCATGAAATTCATGTAAAGGGATACTACTCATACAATACCTTTGACATATGACCCATTATAAGAGTTTTGTTTGTAGCTCCCACATACGTTCATTGGGGAGGGATACCACAAAAAGATAAGTCCTATATTGGGTTATTCAAGATGATCGTTAAGAACCCAAACTCATCTTTGAATAAGAGTTTTTGAATTTAATCATATATTCTATGAGGAAAAGACAAGTGCTAGTGGGACATCGTAAAGTATGTTTTCTAGTTAAGGGACCTAACATGGATGGAATTAGAGTCAATGCTTGAGTGCCACTTCTATTCAAAGATGTTTATGGATTATAGGGATCCAGTTTTTTTCACCTGAAACATTTCATCATGTTAGTAATAGAATATTATTTACACTTCACTTCTTTGTAGTGTTTTTATCATTATTTTTAATATGATGAAACCACTAAAGATAAGTTTTTATATTATGCGATTGTTAATGAGATAAAGTAACAATTGAATGTATTTCACCCAAGAAGATTAAAGTACATGATTAGGTAAGAATCATCAGGTACAGAAACCAAAAGGATGCCCTAATTGGTATATATGAACTCTCATTAAGGAGATTATAGAGCTCTATTCAGCCAGAACGATGCACTTCCATGATAGTTATCTCCAGGGAAATAATAGGAAGTGAAACTGAGGGAGTGGGTATCCATCTCAAGACCTTGACTTGGTGGCATCTTTTAGGGTTGTAGGTTAGTAAAAATGTTCCCTTAGGGTCCTTAACATGTAGTAGAGTTTAGTTCTAAAAATAGGGTGGGCTATACACATATATTTTATTAGATCTCTCAATAGAAGATTTGTGACATAAGATTATGGAAGACATCTGATTCTAGTAAATTGATCGATTAAACATCAGTAGGTTGGTAGAATGAGTTCTACTAGATTATCATGTGGAGAAAGGGGACATGGTTTCCAAAAATATGAGAGGAATTAATAGAAGTAGGTAGCATCGTGGGGAAGTCATACTAGAGTCCAGGGTATTGGGGTGAATCAGTTACATGCTATACAGTTTACCTTGACCAGTCTAGATGTCGGAGCTTCCACCATCAGAGGTATGATTCTTGTATTATCTACACTTGCCTATGTACTTTTGTAATTTTTTTAATCACATTACATTATATCTAATATAATTTTCAATGCATTTGGGTTGGTTTTGGTAAGATTTTCTGGAGTTATCACCATATACAACACTCTAGGGTTGGGACCACATGGTATTATATGTTTTAAGGGGTTTTATCTTGAAATTTGGTGCTTTTTTCCTTTTTGGGGTTTTATTTTTAGAAATAAAAAAGGATCAATTTGATTCTTAGTATTGGGTGTAAATTTCATTACCAATTTCAAATTGATAATTACCTGATGAGAGAAACTTTTAAATCTTTAAAGGGGTAGCTATGTTGACATGAGTGAATAGGATATTTAGGCTGGTCATGTAGAGCCAATTCCCTAGAGATTGTATTATCACATAGCACAGATAGAATTCTATATTTTGGTTTATGGTGAAGTGTGGAAGTGTAATTTTCCCTCATTATTGGAAATTGTTAGGAAGGATTCATGAGGAGTTATCAAGCATACCTCATGAGTAGGATATTATGTTTACTATGGTGTTAGTTCCATGAACTGAGCTGGTTTTTATCCCACCTAACGAGATGGTACCAGGAGATATTTTAGAGCATAAACTATTATTTTATGATAAGTAATAAATTGTGTTCATATAACCTAGTACATCTCAAAGGGGTTCTCCAATAATTTTCTCTATGAATTCTAACTAGTCATAATTCTTATTTCAAGATTATTGAATATTTAACTATATAATAGTTAAGAGACAACATAACCCTCTTTGAATTAATGATCTCATTGACAACCTGATAGGTACTCAGTTTTCCTCTAATATAGTATTGATGTTAGGGTAACATTAGTTGAGGTTGAGACCATCAGTCATAGTTCATATAGATTTTAGGAGAATATATGGTATGTATGAGTTCATGGGGATGAATTTCTGTATGATGAGTCCATATATAGTATTAAGGGACTGGATGAATAAGATATTTCATCCATTCTGTGAGATATTTTGGTGGTTTTTATCTATGAAATAATGGTTTAGTCACAGTCTTCATATGTTCTTTCCCAACCTCTGGATATCATTATGAGTACACTAAGAGGTAATATTCTTTACATAAGGATATGTAAATGAAATTAATGGGTTTAAAAGGTGAACTTATTGGGTCATGTTTTCTCTTGGGATAATGTGTTAGTAAACATGGAGAAGGGTGTAGTTACGGTTTCATGGGGATGAATGAATATTGAAATTTTAATTTGGAGATTCCTAGGACATGTTTGATATTACTAGTGTTTCACCCAGGACATATCCCATATGGAAGATCCAATGATTGTGTTCAAAAGGAAATGTGTGATTTTTGTTTATCTAGATGCTTCCAAGGATGAATTCTAGGTCTCTAATAGATAGTTGACCTCAACAGTGATGCTCACATTACCTAATCAAGGTATATAATATACTATTAAATTTTATTCATCTATATTTAGACTTTAACATGTTATAATATAAAAGGATAAAGTGGTTTAATATGGATTCTAATAGATTATTTCATACGAGAGGAATTACACCACTCATAATTTGTAGTTATTTGCAGTTGTATATTCCTCGGAGATGCTTGTAGATATATTAATTTTGTGAGGGGTTTGTGGTACACAGATATTATAACAGCCTCAAATAAATATTTTTCTCAGTAGGATCTGAAATTTCAGTAGAGAATGTGGTTCAATAACAATATTGTTTTGACATTGAGAAAAGAATAAACTCTAGGAAAGGGTAATATCATTATTGGTTCGATGACGAAAAAGGTAAAGACAATGGTAGTGAGAGAGTTTTGTGATGGGTGACGGAAGATAAAACTCTATGGAGAAAGGAATTTGGATGTTTACAACTCCTAAGGATGGGTATCAAAGAATTCGATCAAATTGGGTACCATACTTGTAGTTTCCATTAATATTGGGTTGTTATCTGATCTAAAAGGATTTTCTCTAAGTGAAACCATATTTGGTGGGGTACTACCATCAAAATGATCTCTCGGTAGTGAAAATATTATTCTTACCCACTACTATGTATGAGTTCCTCTGGGTTTTCATGAGGAGATGATGAGATATTTCAATGAATCTATTGTGTGGTACATCATGGTTTTATGTACACATACAATTATATCTATATGCCATATTGCATGAAAAGGATGAATATGTAGGTAGGGAGAATTATGATATGATGTTTCACCTATCAGTAGGTGAATAATGATCCTCCGAGGAATTTTGGTTATTCCAATATTTTCCAATTCCATAATAAAAGTGGGGTGATGTCACTATAGACATTATAAAAAGATTACCTAGGAAAAAAAATTATGTAGTATTGGTGATCAATTATTTAAGGATGAATGTATACAACTTGCTTCCTATTAGAGAGGCCTTCACCATCGATAATATGGGTGGTTTATACATACAAAATATAATTAAATTTGTTGTGTTCATAGGAGTATCATGTAGGGTCATGATCCCAATTTCATATCACAATTCTAGATGGACTTTCATAAGGATTTGGGAAAATATGTTTTTCTTAGTATAACCTACCATCTTTAGAGTAGAAACTATTCTAAAAATATGATTTAGATTCTCGAGGAAAGTAACTTTCCAATGTTTTTTATTTTTGATTCTATTAAGAGTAGTATATGGAACTTCAAGAGTTCTAATATAATAATATTTTTCATGAATTAATCCAAAAGGGTTATTTTGTGTTATTTTACAGAATTTCATTCCATTCACCTCTATACAAGATATAGGTAGGTGGGATTGAACTAGTTTGATGTAGTATAATTCATTACATATCAAAGCAGGTCTACTTGATCAATAATTAGTTGGGGGCCATGCAGAGATAATAAAAATTATACAATGACAGTCAGATATGACCTATGGAGTTTATTTTTTATCATTGGGTTTCTTTTCAGGTGTCATCTACATTTGGGTGACACTATAACTAGAAATAGGGAATGATAATAGAGAGTTTTTTTTGGATATTTTGTATAGTAGAGAGTTCTGATCTTTTGACATTAAATTTTTTCTTTCTATAGTGATACAGTTCGATGAACAATGTGATTCAGGTTTCTAGTCTTCAAAGACATCATCCTGACTCTTATCATGTGATTGATGTCGATGAGGTTGCTCATAACGTCGATGCATCCATTGAGGATCATCCGATTTATATCATAAATTGTAGTGACTAGAATATATGATGGAATACCATAAATAATATGTTATAAAAATGGAATCATGGGGGTGTTCAAGATGATACATTGGAGTTGGAGTTGGATACATTGACATAGTGGCCAGAGTAGTTCAATGATACCTTTCAGTGATGCATGGGGGGCATTGATTAAAGACAAATTATTATATAGTGGGGTGTTTGTAATATCTCATTTTCCTATGTAAATTACACTTTTTATTTTTTAGAGACACTAATTTATCAATAAGATTCCTTTTTCCCATATGGGATAGTGTTTCATAGGTTTTTAGAGGGAAATGAATGGAGAAGATGAAATCTTGCTATAACAACTAACTTATTACATGAATGGTCATCCATGATGTGAATACTTCATAGAAGAAAATTTGAAATTGATGTTGGGTGTGTATGGGTTAATGGGGTGAATCTATTCATGTTGAGAGAATTCATTCTTTATGTGAGCTATATTTTTAGATTTTATATAGATGAGACTTTTTTTCAATGTATACACAAATTATATTATTCAGGGTATCAAACTGTTATTCACTCTATGAATAAGTTTGTGTCTATTATAATTAAGAATTCCCATGCCTTGTATCTTTACTAATACCCATCCTCATTTATCATAAAATCTATCCCAACCATTTTTTATTTTCACATTTATCTTTGATCCAAATGAATATTTCCTTGGATATTAGTGTACCAAACCAAGAAATTGAACATCAACATCTTGGTTCTTCTTATCATTTTTATTTTACCTCTTTCAGTTGGGGAGAACCCTAGTTTGGGGTCACCAATCTGGGATCTGTGATTTTTAACTTCAAATGATTGATTTTATTTGGATTCTAATGATGGAGGGGATGAAGGAACCCAGTTCAACCTTGGTTATTGAGGAATTTATTCTTCATTTATGGTTCAGAGGGGTGTGGTTGAGAAAAACTCCCAATCATCTTTTTTATTATCCAGGTATGTAGAATATGTGCACTCAAGATTAAATATAATTTGAGAGACCTATCCAAATTTGAATCTAACTTTTTTATGAAATCATATTAATTAACGTCCCTTGGACCATTTTCTTCAATTTTCTTGATACCATGAATTTTTGTCTCCTTAGTGGTGTTACAACCATTAATACTAATTTTGAATATGAATAGAATGTACTATGATTCCCTTGAACAATTAGAAACATGATATTATATACATAAGAAATGATAATTGGTTGAGAATTTTAATTGATAATTATCTTGATATAGTAATCTTGATGATCAGATAGGGAATACATTAATCAGAATAGATTTGCTAATATAGCATGTAAATTAAATTTCTATTAAGGCCTAATGAAATTTGGGTATGATTGTATGAGTGATAGTAATCTTTATTAAATGATAAGTGAAATGGAAATAGTTATAATTATTTTTGGAAATTGGTATGCATTTATAAATTTATAATTTACATGTTTTTGGTTAGTGGAATGAATTTGTTCAATACAGTAAATAGAATGATAATTTGATAATTTATAAATAGACCAATAAGGTTTTCTAACTATTTTTAATGGTGGTTTTTTGTATTATAAATGGATTTAATATATTTTTATTCTTATTATTCAATAATGGTTACTTAATTCCAGGATATGAGATTATTTTTTGGACATGGAATCTATTCATATATGAAATTGTGTTTTGGACATTGCAGTTTTTCTAGGATGAAATTATTGGTTGAATATGGAGTTCCTTCCTAGATAAAATTAATGATTTTTCATGGAATTCCATCCTACATGAAATTATTTGTTAAACACAACATTGCATCCAAGTATAAATTAATGGTTAGTCATGGAGTTCCTTTCTAGATCAAATTACTTGTAGGACATGAATCTCCTTTCAAGGATAGAATTTTGATATATACATGGTGTTCCTTCCTGGATAAGAATATGAGTTGGAAATGGGGTTCATTATACTAATTGTAATATGATGCAAGGATATAGACATCTTAAATTATTCCAAAAAAGGTTTGGCTAACCGTGAGGGTTAACCGAGAGCTCAGGGGCCTACATGTGTATTTGTGGTCCTATATTAATTTATGTAATAATTCCACTGAATATCACCATAATTTATATACAACATACTATGTATGGATTCTTTTGACCCCATTGGGGTCAACCCACTAATTTTAAATGCACCATGTCCAAAATATTTTTTGAAACCCAAGGTGACATCTTGAATTGAGGTATGGAAAAATGAAAGGGACCATGTACTTGACTGATATCACTTCTAGATTGGCATGGAACATGGATACATGACCAGACATGGGGTTCCACAATGGATTTTTTTGGAATGTTTATTTGGAGTCTATTATTATTTTACTTGTTTGAAATTTAGAAAAACATTAATATTGGAATACTTTATGGCATGGCATTATTTATTATTTTTAGTTGTTTTTTAGTTATCCCTTGTTGTATTAATTTTGAATATATTATTTTTTTAATCTTATATCCTTTTATATTTTATTTCTTTTCAAGAGGATATAGTCTTGATATTATATTCAATACACCCTCACTGTTAGTCAATAAAATCTAGAATATGGGGAGGTCTGCATGAGGTATTATAACTACCCATCTATGTCAAATGAGGGAGTACCAGGTAATGAAAATTACAATATGATTAGGTTAATTCATAATTTTGTTATTGACCTCTTTGATGAAGGAGAGGATAAAACCTATGTAAACCATTGATATTCCATAATGATATTAGGTAGAAATAAAGATTCATTCATCAATAAGTCCTAGGTTGATCATTAGTTAGAATCCAAAGACTCATCTTCTGTTATTTTAGATGAGGAGTGCTTTTTATGATTAGGGATATTTTGGGATGTATTTTTTATTAATACAAAAAATTAATTTATGATATTTTTTAGTGATTTTTTATTTGAGGAAAATTGAAATTATATTTTGTGAACATATTTGAAAGGTATTAATATACATTATGATTAATATAATCTATCATGTTAAAACTGTTTATTGGAATAAACTAGTTATTACATTTTTGAAACATATGTTTAATTATATATGTAATCATGGGATTAAAAAGTGATTTTTAACTAATTGATAATTTTTATTTTTGAAAAATCACACTATATTAGAAACAATATAAGATTAATGTAAATGAAAATATTATTTGATAAAATGATATTTAATATTATATATAATGTTTGAGTTATTTTTTGAGTCATGTATTAATTTATTATTGAATTATGGTGATTCATGAAATTTGGTGGATATTTAAGAGATTATAAAATAGGGAATACACATTTTTAGTAGATGAATTTAGGAGAGAATAATATTTTATTGAGATAAAAATTAAAATGATATAAAAAATATATGATCAAATCATTCCGATTTATGGGTTCATAACATTAGCAGGAATATTTTTAAATATTTTTAAGGATAGTTTGTTATAGATTGATTTATATTGACATTTTGTTTTTATTATTCAATATTTATAGATTAATTTATTAATTCATCATATTAATGTTTTTTCATATTTTTTTAATAGTTTCATGCACTAACCATTTTAGTTATGGAAATAAAGAATACATTTTCATCATTTTGTGGATTTTATAGTCCTTTATGAGATCAATTCAATGGTTCTAACATAATAAAATCATAGAATATTAATTTTTTATGGAAAGATAAGAGAAAGAAGTTGAAATATATCAAAAAAATATAGTATAAAATTCCAAGTAGGTAGTGAAAATCAATAAAGAACAAGTATTGTATTCAAATTGATATCTTCATAGTAAGATGCTTTAACAAATCTATTGAGTCTTATTCTGAAATTTATAAACAACAATAAAGGGGTGCATTTATAAAATCATCTAAAAGTATAAGTATTATTTATATAAGTTATTATATTTAATATTAAGGTTCCTAATATTGATTTTTTTTAAATATCATAGTAAAATCATTATAGGATTTTATTTCTATGATATATTATTTTTGGAAAGTAAAAGGTCGAATTGTAAGGAATAAATATTCATAAGAGGCTGAGAATGAGACACCCTCATATTTAAAAATAATTTTCACATTTACATGAATATTATGGTTGACAGAATTTTACACAAAAAAATATTAAACTAAAATGAACTATAAGGAATTTATTTTTAAAAAAATTAAAATACAATATAAATAATATTATGTTATGAAGTCATAATATAAAAACACATGAAGTGAAGTAAATTTTGAGTAAATTAACATACATAACAAAATGAAAAAATCATAAAATCATAAAATAATTATCCTCATGGATTTCTATAGATATTGTGACCCACCACATCTATAGAAATTAAAAAAAATAATTAAGAATAAAATAGACATGACATGATAGAGATAAATGAATAAATTATAGTAAAACCTGCACAAATTTATATAATAACGAAAAATCACTATTATATATATTGTCGTTGGATTAATAGTCATTATATATACAGTTTCTACACATATTGAAATTATATATATTTTATTCTGATAAGCACATAATTTTATGATAAAAATTTAAAAAATACATTTCAAAACACTCATATAACTATTAATTTGTATAAATTATTTTAAGATAAAATAAATGTAAAATAGTCTACAATAACATCATTTATATATATTTTAGGGAAAAAAATATAAAAATTGAATGTGGAAAAAATAATTTAATTTCTAGTTTCATAAAATAAAAATAATCAAAGATTGAATTTGGTGAATTTTGTTTTGAAAAGGATGATTTTTGAGTGAATTAGGATATGTAATAGATTTTTCAAAACTATAATTTATTTTCATTAAATCATGAAATTTAGAAGAAAAACTATCTTTTGGATTTTTATAAATGAATAAATTCCCCCTTTTATGATAAAAACTCAAATTAATCACATAATAATCTATATTATATTTTATTCTAGTATATGATAATTGTTAGGCTTACGAACTTATTTTTTTTTGAAACTCCAATTTATCAATAAATTATTGTGATTTTTTTAAAAAAGTTATGCCAAATATATTCATTGAATATTGAACAGTTGATTCGATATTTGGAATTGGGATTTTTAAATTTAATAAATACCTCTAATTTATTTATGACCATAATGAATTGTAATGTTGGGTAAACGTAAAACAAGAGGAATGAGGTTAAAATTGTTAAATGAGGGTTTAAAATAATATTCAAAATTCCCTATATTTCAATGAATAAGTTAAATTCATCCCACCCTTCTGAATATTTTAATATAAGAAATTTTGGAGTTGTTTTTCTTTGATAATGGTCTTTATATTATTTTAAGTAAAGGAAAGTTACAAAAGGTCTCTTTCATGAATTTAATATCTATAACATTTTAAGACTTGGATATAAATATGTTATTAATGGTTCTAGAATTTTATATCAAATATAGATAAAATTTATTATGGGAATTAATTTTTATTTTTTATTGATGAAATAATTAGCTAAAATTCTTAGGCAACACCGATATAATTCTTGATATGGTATTGAAAAAATTAATTAAGTATTGTTAAAAATAATTAAAGTAATATTTATTGTGTTATTTATGTTTTACAATAATTTTATTGATATATATATATAATATTTGTGATTTTATTAATGATTATATTCGATCTAAATTAACGTATTTATGATTATTTATATTTAAAATGTCAATTTTCCCAATATTGTACAATTTTTTTAATTTTAATTTTTATGACCTCTAATGATTAAAAATATTGGGATCATAGTAATCGTAAAAAACGTTAATGAGGGTGGGGGATTAATCATTGAGATAATGGTTAAAACATCAAGTAAACTTATATAAATTTGTTTGTATGATATTAATTCACATTATCTATATCATAGATTCAAAATATACAATTTTAGTGCCACATTAACATGAAAGTATATTTTTATTTAATTAATATATATGAAATTCTAAGGGATCCATTCCACCCATTTATAAAAGGAAACCACATCTCTTATGTTCCTTACACATCTTGAGAACCTTTTCTCAAAAAAACCCTACAAAAATCTATTTTAACCTACTTTTATATATTGTATTGGATTATTATTCTTGAAATATCATTCATTAGTTCCATAGGGAGAGGTCTATATGAGGTTAATCAATGCAGAGGTAATCAAATTAAGAATGATTTTTCACTTTAAATATTCTTCTATATCATGAAAATATTCGCCAAATCTTATAACAAAATAAAATAAGTTATATATATGTAGAAAATATTATCTTTTTAAGCCACAACCCTTATGAATCTCTTTTCCATCCTATTGAAAACGATAATGTCACACGATTTCACATACAACCCACCGACTTAATGCGGTTGTGTGATTAATTTTTTACCGAAAAATCACAATGATGGTTATTATGATGGATTTAATGAAGATAATTGATATTTATGAAAATTTTCTTATTATATAACTATATTAAACTACATAACTCAATGTCCTTATATCTATTGGAAAATGCTAATGTCGTTATTGTGTACGTGTAGACTACCACATTTATGAAGCAACATGATTTTTTTATCATTTACAACTATCTGAAATGATTAAAAATTTAAATTTAATGTATATAGATGATAATTATTTATATATTAATATATTATAGATGATGAAATAATTACCAGGATTCGTGGACCAGAACAACCGAATCAAAACATGTATGAAAAATAGAACATTTTACCCCTAAAATGATAATGCAAATGATGCATTATTAATAAATTGGTGATAAAATATATTAGTCATATATTTTGTAGCAACTATGAATATAGATATATTATATATTTATAATAAATCAGAACTTATTATATAGGAGGCTAAGAGTTCATATGAAGGAAGCTGGACTTGAGGTAGGGATTATCAAATAAAATTATCTTTTTTGGGACATATGTTATGTTATACACCGATCATCTTTTATGAGGTGTATATTATACCCCAATGAAATGATACATCATGAATAATTATAAAATTTTGATATTTATAGATGAAATTCTTGTTATTTCATTCAATGAGTTATTATTCAAAATATACAAATGTGGTATGAGATTTCTCATAAAATCTCATTTTATTTTGGGATTTTCTATATTTAGATTTATGTTATAAAAAGTAAATACTCATAATATTTGAAAACCCCAAAAAAATTTATCCATTTTCCATATTGGGTTTTATATTTTTATTTTCGATTCCTGTTATTTTTGATTCACTAGTCAATGAGTAAGTTACATGTAAGGAATATTCTTTAGAAAATCAGGTTGTAATGTTTTCCTTCTATCACTTTTTTCTTACATGTGCACATTTTCATTAAAATTATTTAAGTAATTTATTTTATAATATTCCAATATTTATTAAACAAATTATAACCATTTTTAACTTTATATATAAAATATTACTTAGAATAATCATTTTATTTTTTAAGGAGGAACTTTTTGAAAATGTATTGAATGAAATCTTCGTTTTAACATACTTCGAATGAATGAATTTTTCCTCCTCCCTGAATAAAATTTGTTTTAATCCTTATTTTAAAATATTTATTGGTTATTTTTAGTATTAATAATTTTTTTTGAATTTTTATTAAAATTATATAAAAAGAAAATGGTTTTATTCCATTAGAGGAGTGAAAAGAATTTTTAAAATTTATTAATTACTCCCTTCTCACATGAAGTTAAAATGAATTTATTTTTAATGAATTGATTATATTATATCATAAACTCTTGGTTTAACTATAAATTATTTTTTATAAGAAATAATGGACTTAATTTAATGATAATAGATTATACGTTATTTTAATATCATTCTCTTTCATGGGATCATGTTCTCTATCACTCTCCATTACTCACTGAAAATTATTTTTCACTTTCATTTCTATATTTTTCATTTTGTGGATGAGTTCATAATTATATATGTTTATTTTATTATGTTTCAACCATATACCATTTCTTTATACAATAGAATTTCATGGAATATTACCACGTATGTTATACTATTTAATAGGTAACTATTAACGTTTCATATTATTGATTAAATATGGAAAAAAATTACTTATAAAGAAATATAATAGGTAATTTTATTGATCATTAAACATATGAGGAATTAATAGGATATTAAAGGTAGTGGTAGTACATAGTTATGTATATCCCCTTGATGCATCAATATGTATCATGAGACAAAATCGTCAGCATTCTATATTATATGGGTATATATGTAACGCCCCGACCCCAGTTACCCAGACTCGGTGCATTATTACATAACATTGGCATGATCACAAAAGATCATGTCTCGAAAGACCGATTAGTTTAGTATCCTTGGAAACACTTGATATATTCATAATGTTTCCATTAAATCAATAAGTGAAAAACTACAACAATATATTGTCTTCATATCCCCTCATACTATCCCTGCAGGTCATTCATAAATACTTCATCACATCCTGGGAAAAATAAAACATAGAAAAGGGGGTGAGCTCAAATTCCCAGTAAGGATAAAAATATAGCAGAAACATTCATAAATAAGAATAAACATTTATGGAAATGTATAACTAAAACAAAAGCCTTTTAAACTTTAAATTTAACATAGTTTGGAAAAAATTAAATAAAATAATGTCGATTACTTATTCACATGGATATTCTACTAATCGAATAATCACATGAAATATCAATAACCCCATTCATAATGATGTAATTCATAATGCCAAACTATCATAACCACATAGTCAAGGCCTCTTTCCAAGACTACAAATAAGATTTTTCAAAGGCCTTATGCCAAGACACTAGTTCGTCTCATGAGACCTACCGATGCATCGAGGAGCTATAGCAGGCTCCACCTGTCACATATTAAGACCAATGCATTCCCATATGAAAATCTTTAAACATAAAATAAACATTTATATTAAAAATAACATACGAAATTTAAATAATACATCCATAAACCACGAATGGTATAAAAATAACACATCACAGTCAAATACACCAAAAAAACTTCAAAAAAATATGGAAGTTTTGTATCATAATAAATCAACTTCAAATAAACATAAAATCCATCAAAGGATGTTGACATAGATGAAATCAAAACTATTTGAGAGAAATATTTTTTTGAAATCATTTAAAAGTCACACATTTATTAAGTAAGTAATTTAAAAGTGATTTTTGGATCAAAGTGTCCCATACCACTTAGAAACTTTTGAAAAGAAATTTCATTTAAAAAAATTCATGTCCATAAAAATAAATCGTTAAAATCATTTTGAAAACATGTACATTAATTAAAAATATTTATAAAGATAAATCTTTAAAACATTTAAAATTCTGATTTTGATAAAGTGTACCTTAAATAAATTAATAAAATATTCATTTTTAAATCATTTAAAAGTCACATAATTATAAAATAAAACATTTACTTTAGAAATATCATTATAAGCTTGAAAGGGAATCTTTAGAAATTTTATAACGGTGGAAAATAGCCACACCCTCCGTATAAGTTAAGAAAACATTCTTACCTTAATTCTGTCAAAAAGGTTAAAAAGGACCTTGTTTGGAAAATGGTGGAAGGATTCCTTTATAAACTTATTATAAAAATTCAAACAAGGGTATAAATGACTTTAACCCATATTCTGTAAAATAGTAATAATGTTTTGAAATACACTTTCAAGAATCATGGATGTGGATGATAAAGAGGTCCCAGTATATAACTATGTATAAACAACCTCAGATAATGAAGAGATTGTGAAATAACCCTTACCTTGTACTTTTCCTTGGATGGGGTGGGTTAAACTCCTGTATAATGGTGAAATAATTGTTATTAAATTATAAAAGAATCATATATATTAATATGATATCATATATGATCTTTTGACATTGATTTGTTAATAATATCTTAGTATTATCGTTGTTTCGGGTGTTAACTTACTAATTTTCTTTTATATGTTATGTTATGTAAGCCATGTTTTTTATGGATATATAGTATCTTATTCATATCCTGAATTATATTAAGTCTGTAATCATTATTATTAATCTTCAAATGATAATTAGACTTGAATGGATACGATGGAGAATGAATCTCATCGCGTTCGTGGAGATGGTAGTCCGTACGTATGCACGAGCGACTATATCATTCTTTTGATATTAAAATAATATATAATAGGAAGGTATATCATATATACAGAATTAATATCTTGTTATATGTATTATTTACATGAATTAAACATCATTATTATACCCATATAAATAATAATTTATTTAATAACAATTACACCACGGCGTGGAGACGGTAAGCTGTACGTACGCACGTATGGTGACATGTTATTCAAAGGATGGATAAGATACTGAATATGGTTGTACCATATTTATAATAATATTACATTATATATGAGATACTGGATTCATTATTTTAGAATGGGAATAACAAAGAAAGAAGATGTTATAGAAGAAATTAATTAGAAAAAGGGTGGTGAAAACATTACCTCTTCTTCGGGTTATTCATTTTGATTTGATCAAAAGGGATCCATAGGTTTGCTTTATTACTAAAGGAAGACCTCTAGGATGAAGTGAGGGAAGTTGAGAGAGTATTGGGGTAAAGTTTGGCCGAGCCAAATGGCTTTGAAGGTGTGAATTAATGAGAAGGGGGAGTGCCCTTTTATAAGAGAGGTGAGGGGCACCTTTGGAAAAGGAAGAAATATTATTTTATAATAAATTCATATTCGGTTTCTAATGGCTCAAAAGAGGATTATTTAACGTTTAAGGTTGGGATGGGTCGAGAACCACTCAACCAATAGAATTTAGACAGGTTTGGGTCATTATATTAAGCTTATGGTTAGTTTTAACTCTTAGTTAATTAGTTTGACACTTACCATGTCACTTTGTATTTTTATATTATATAGTTAATAGACTTACTATATACCTCTAAGGGACCCCCATGTGGTACATTAATGATACACCTATCATGATATAAGTCTCTTGGACTAACCTTATATTTTTAGGAATTTAATATCAATTAATAATATAATATTTGTTTTAAAAACTCTTTTAAGTCAATTTTGACACTATTTGGAAAATTGATATTTGTGAAAATCATAACAAAATGATTACTTAGATAAAAGTTAATTAACTCATTAATAACATTTCATATTAACATATAAAATTAATTTAATTCATAAAAAGTCTCAAATTATATTTATTTAGGTATTTATAATATCAATTATTTTAATTTTTCACTATTACGGTAATTACTGCATCATCATTGTGTCATAAATAAATTAAATTATATATTGTCTAAAAATTATAAATAATATATCATTATGTAAGAAATCTTTTTATATTTCTAATTAATATTTATAATCGAATTTATCTTATGTGTAACCCTATATTAAAAATGTTTTAGTAAATAAACATTGATTTTAACTCTTTTAACTCTTCTTTGAATTTAATAATAATAAATGTCTTAATCTAATCCATGTGTACCTAAATGATAATATTTTATTCCTAAGGTTTTTATTGGTCTAATTAAGATTATTTAATAGAATTAGGACATGTGTTAGGGTAATATTAACATCATTTTTACCCTTAATTACCCTATTTACTTTTAACCGTGGTAAATAAAAGTAAAAATTTACTTTTTAAAAAAAATTATTTTCATCTCATTGAACAACATTTTACTTCTTGATATTAACCATGTCTAATGGGTTTTCGAAATTCCACTCACAAAAGCGGTAAAATTATGTTTTATGAAAAATTCAGTTTTTTAACTACCACTTATTGGTTTCACTATTCATCAAAAATTGAAAGTTTCCAAGAAAATACCAAAAATTAGGCATAAGATATATTTGATATTATGAATTAAAAAATGATTTCTATTTTACCAAATTAAATACATATCATTTGTCTTAATTAATTTAAAAATTAATTCCCGTCGTCAAAACAAATAGCGTGTTTTTAAGAGATAATAACTATCAAAAGATTGAGACTTGTTTATGTATGTTTTAATTGTAAAATTATGTAAAATGACCAACATTGTATTAAATGGTAAAAAATATAGTCTAAATATACTTTAAAGCACTCAAATTCATAATTTATCAATATAAATTATTTCAATTAAAATTTTGTTTTTAATTAAAATTTATTAATTTTCACTATTCATCAAAATATAAATGGTCTCCGAAAAGTTCCAAAATTTCACCTTAGGTTAAATTTGATACTCCGAGTACAAAAATGAAGTACATTTTGAGAGATAAAATTTATAAAATTTTAAAAAGTAGGTATTACTATTCATAACGGCTAGTTTGATTGGTTGTGGTGTGTGTTAGAACTCAAAGTTGCGTACAACACATGCTACTGTATTATTCAAAGGAAAGCGTACCGTGGAAGCTTGGGATGTTTCATTGTAAATTTTTTATTTCCCCATTCAAAAGAGTAAATTTATTTAGTCAAATTGAATATATAAAAGTTTAAAATATTGGATTTAAAAAGAGTTCACTATTAAAAGATGGTAAAAGTGCATTACTGAAAAGGAATTTGATCTGACATTATGTCTAAGAAACTCATAATATGGATTTTTAAAATTATAAGGATTATATAAAGTTTAATATTTAGTTCATACTATTCATAACCTCTTTTGAACGGCTTGTTTGGTAAGTCATGGTGCGCTTGAAGTCGGTGTTACGTGTTGATCAAGTTATTGAATTATTTTGAAGAAATAACACATTATGAAATCATGGGGTGTTACATTCTCCCCTCCTTCAACAAATTGCGTCCTCGCAATTTGAAATTTTTCTTCGAAAATAAAAGGTTGATTAGAGAAAATATCATTGTGGGAAAACTCACATCGGAAATTGGGTTAATAAAATTTAGTCTTAATAAGAGGAAAAGATAAATGAAAGGGTCACCACCAAATTATGATCTCTATTAAAAGAACATTGGTGGAAATTAGAGACATATAATTTGAGGAAAAACATAAATATTTATTAGTAGTGATTGAGATCATCAATCACAAACAAGTGTAAAATTGAGGTCCATAAATTCAGCAATCTATGATGATTTAAAATACCATCGGTTCAACAAAACATATGGTATTAGGATAACACATTTATTTGTTTTAAGATCCCTTCACTAAAGTGTCAGAATTAATTTCTTCATTTAATAAGAGAAGAAGAAAAATATATACTTGACAAGTAGAGTCTCATCCTTTAACTAAGTTCTACCACACACTCATCTTTCACTCTAAAAGATAATAGAACATAAAATTAATATTCTATTTATCTTACTCCTATAGGGTTAAAAAAATGAATTTATAAATCATCTAAAAGAACCATTAAAAAACAACATTATTCAATCTAGGACATCACATGGGTCAGTGGTAGGTGATACACCCTTGTCACCCTTCGGTTGTGGGTTCAAGTCTCGCGGCCTTTCCGGACGCGACGGGTTGCCGCCCGACCTCCGGGTTGTCCTTTTTTGGCAATCCAAAATAATCCCAACTAGAACTATCCAAAATACTTCAGTACAAAAATTATAAGGAAGGTAAACACAATGAAAATCCTTTTTTTCCACGTAAAAACATTTGAACACCTTCATCATTTATTCTTTTAAAACACTACAACATCCTGAATTACAATACAACCTTATTGATAACATTCATGATCCCTTATTCCTTAAAGAAAAATATATATACTCCTTCAATAAAAAAATGTTGTAAACCCCAACAATGATGGAATATAAAAATCATTAATCAGTTTCAAGGTAGTAAAGAATATCCAATATAATTTATCCAAATCAATCATGTATTATTCTAAAATCACTACCTCGGTATCAGAACCATATTATGAATTATCATTCTCTAAACCATATATTTTCAAAAAAATTAACTTTCTATTGAGTCACTTTTCTTTGTTCCACACAATCTCAAGTATTTAATGAAATATTATTGCAGTATAATCCTTATATACTCCATAATTATTATAACAATTACACTGTTGATACAACACACAAATGACATAATCAACATAAGAACTCTAATCATTCCTCTTCATCTGTCGTATTATCATAACTTGATTATTATCCAATAGCATCATTTGAGGCATAGTCTGATGACTGGGACATAGGTTCACGTAGTGTCCAAACTCCTTGCAAATGAGTCATTGTACATTAGAAACCATTTTCCTACCCTTGCAGTCATGTACATTGTGCCCTTTTCCTCCACACTTATAACAAACTCCCATTCCTTTCAGGCATGTTCCACGGTGTTTCTTCCCACGGTTATCACATTTGAAAAAATTCTTCTTTTCCCTCTTCCCTTTATCCATCTTTCTATCTTCCATCATTTTCTTCTCTTCATTCCCTTTAAAGTCATATGACTCAGTAATCTATTTACATATCTTATCAACACATGATATCATTTCTTCATATGATGATAATACATGGGAAAATATTTCTCTTATAAATTCTGGATTAAGACCATGAAAGATATGATCCTTATTTATCTTTGAATCATGTGCATTACTGGAGTTCTCATTCCTTCTACTGGGCGCCATTTCAAAACAATGGCATACACTAGATTAGTTTATGAATAAAAATATCTAATCCCAAACTTGTAAAACACATAACATAAATTAAATAGTTTATGGATATAATCCATAATCATAAAAATGTCTCCTTTGAGGAAGTATATATTCATAAACACTTCATAATGGTTTGTAATGAAAATCAGAATTTTCCTAAGCATATCCCCCGGGAGTGTCGTAACCAAGAGTGCAGCAAGGCCCGTTGTCGTGCACCAGTTCCCATTCGAGTCTAGCTCAAAGCGGTGTTTTTGTGTTTTACCTCTAGGTACATCTGTTCCAGATCCGCCTCTACCTGCTCGTATCTAGTCAGGGATGTATTGCTCGGAAAACTCAAAAAATTTCTATAATACGAAAATTCTAGGAAGTTCTTCTATACTAATCCTGAAATTCCATCTAAGATCTATGTGATCTAATCATAGTTTATCTAAATATAGCTTCCAAGGTTTCTACTAAACTTTCTCTGATACCAACTATAATTCCCTGACCCCAGTTACCCAGAGTTGGTGCATTATTACATAACATTGGCATGATCAAAAAAGATCAAGTCTCAAAAGACCGATTAGTTTAGTAGCCTTGGAAACACTAGATATATTCATAAAGTTTACATTACTTCAATAAGTGAAAAACTGCAACAATATATTGTCTTTATATCCCCTCATACTATCCATGTAGGTCATTCATAAAATACTTCTTCACATCCTCAGAAAAATAAAACATAGAAAAAGGGGTGATGTCAAATGCCCTGTAAGGATAACAATATAGCATAAACTTTCATAAATAAGAATAAATATTTAAGGCAATGTATATCTAAAAAAAGCCTTTTAAACTTGAACATCAATATAGTATGGAAAAAATAAAATGAAATATTGACATTTAATTATTCACATGGATATTCTACTAATCAAACAATCACATGCAATATCGATAATCCCTTTCATAATGATGGAATGCATAATGCCAGATTATCAGAACCACATAGCCAATGCCTCGTTCCAAGACTACAAATAAGATTTTGCCAATGCCTTGTGCCAAGACACCAGTTTGTCTCATGAGACCTACTGATGCATCAAGGAACTATAGCGGGCTCCACCCATCACATATTAAGTCCAATGAATTCTCATATGAAAAGGTTCAAACATAACATAAACATTCGTATTAAAACTAGCATATGAAATGTAAATACTTCTTCCATAAACCACGAATGGTATAAGAATAACACATCCACAGTCAAACACATCACAAAAACTTCAAAACAATATGAAAGTATTGTATCATAATAAATAAACATCAAATAAACTTAAAATCTATCAAAGGATGTTGACATTGATGAAATCAATACTATTTGAGAGAAATATCTTTTTTTTAAATCAATTAAAAGTCAAACATTTATTAAGGAAGTAATTTAAATGAGAGTTTTATATCAAAGTGTCACATACCACTTAGAAACGTTTGAAAAGAAATATCATTTCAAAACATTCATGTCCACATAAATAAATCCTTGAAATCATTTTGAAAACATGGACATTAATTAAAATGATTTAGAATGATAAATCTTTAAAACATTTAAAATTCTGATTTTGATAAAGAGTACATTTCATAAATTCTTAAAATATTCATCTTGAAATCATTTAATAGTCACATAATTATAAAATAAAACATTTAATTTGAAAATATCCTTATAATCTTGTAAGGGAATCTTCAAAAATTTTATAATGGTGGAAAATAGCCGCACCTTCCGTATAAGTTAAAAAAATATTCTTACCTTAATTTTTCTGAAAAGGTTAAAAAGGACCTTCTTTAGAAAACGACAGAAAGTTTCCTTTATAAACTTCTTATAAAAAGTAAAAAAATGGTATAAATGACTTTAACCCCTATTCTGTAAAATATTAAGAATGTTTTGAAATACAATTTCAAAAAACATGGATGTGGATGATAAAGAGGTCCCAGTAGATAATTACGTATAAACATCTCGGATAATGAAGAGATTGTGAAATAACCCTTACCTTGTACTTTTCCTTGGATGGGGGTAGGTTAAACTTCAGTATAATGGTGAAATAATTGTTATCAAATTATACAAGAATCATATATATTAATATGATATCATGTATGATCTTTTAACATTGATTTGTTAATAATATCTTAGTATTATCGTTGTTTCAGGTGTTAACTTACTCGTTTTCTTTTATATGTTTTGTTATGTAAGCCATGTTTGTTGTGGATAGATAGTAACTTATTCATATCCAGAATGATATTTTGTCCTTAATAATTATTATTAAACTTCAAATGATAATTATACTTGAATGCATACGATGGAGAATGAATCTCATCACGTTCGTGGAGACGGTAGTCCGTACGTACGCACGAGCGACAATATCATTCTTTTGATATTAAAATAATATATAATTGGAAGTTATATCATATATACAGAATAATTATCATGTTATATTTATTATTTACCTGAATTACACATCATTATTATACCCATCTAAATAATAATTTATTGAATAACAATTACACCACAACGTGGAGACGGTAAGTCGTACGTATGCACGTATGGTGACATGTTATTCAAAGGATGGATAGGATAATGAATATAGTTGTACCATATTTATAATAATATTACAGTATATAGGAGATACTGGATTCATTATTTTAGAATGGGAATAACAAAGAAAGAAGGAGTTGACGAAAAAATGAATTTGAAAAAGGGTGGTGAAAACATTACCTCTTCTTCAGGTTCTTCCTTTTGATTTGATCAAAAGGGCTCCGTGGGTTTGCTTTATAACTAAAGGAAGGCCTCTAGGATTAAGTGAGGGAAGTTGAGAGAGTATTTGGTTAGATTTTGGCGGAGCCAAATGGCTTTGAAGGTGTGAATTAATGAGAAGGGGGAGTGCCCTTTTATAAGAGAGGTGAGGGGAACCTTTGGAAAAGATAGAAATATTATTTTATAATAAATTAATATTAGGATTATAATGGCTCAAAAGTGTATTATTTAAAGGTTAAGGTGGGGATGGGTCTAAAACCACTCATCCAATAGAATTTAGATAGGTTTGGGTCATTATATTAACCTTATATTTTAGTTTTAACACTTAGTTAATTAGTTTGACACTTACCATGTCACTTTGTATTTTTATATTATATAGTCAATAAACTTACTATATACTCCAAGAGACCCCCAAGTTGTCCATTAATGATACAAATATCATGATATAAGTCTCTTGGACGATCCATATATTTTTAGGAATTTAATATCAATTAATAATATAATATTTGTTTTAAAAACTCTTTTATGTCAATTTTGACACTATTTGGAAAATTGATTTTTGTTAAAATCATAACAGAATGATTACTTCGAAAAAAGTTAATTAAACCATTCCTAACATGTCATATTAACCTAGAAAATTATTTTAACTCATAAAAAGTCTCAAATTTTATTTATTTAGTTATTTATAATATCAATTATTTTAATTTTTCACTATTATGGTAATTACTGCATCATCATTGTGTCATAAATAAATTAAATTATATATTGTATAGATGTTATAAATAAAATATCATTATGTAGGAAATCATTTCATATTTCTAATTAATATTTATAACAGAATTTCTCTTATGTGTATCCCTATTTTAAATATGTTTTAGTAAATAAACATTGATTTTTACTCTTTTAACTCTTCATTGAATTAAATAATAATAAATGTCCTAATCTAATCCAAGTGGACCTAGATGATAATATTTTTTTACTAAGGTTGTTTTTGGTCGAATTATGATTACCAAATAGAATTAGGACATGTGTTAGGGTAATATTAATATCATTCTTACCCTTAATTACCATATTTACTTTTAACCGTGGTAAATAAAAGTAAAAAGTTACTATTCACCAAAAATTATATTCATCTCATTGAACCACATTTTAAATCTTGATATTAACCGTGTCTCTTGGGTTTTCAAAATTCGACTCACAAAAGAGGTAAAATTATGTTTTATGAAAAATTCAGTTTTTTAACTGCCACTTAGTGGTTTCACTATTCATCAAAAAATGAATGTTTTCAGAAAAATACCAAAAATTATGCATAAGCTATATTTTATATTATGAATTAAAAAATTATTTCTATTTTACCAAATTCAAAACATATCAGTTACATTAATTAATTTAAAAATTAATTCCCGTCGTCAAAACAAATAGCGTGTTTTTAAGAGATAATAACTATCAAAAGATTGACACTTGTTTATGTATGATTTAATTGTGAAATTATGTAAAATGACCAAAATTGTATTAAATGGTAAAAATATATTCTAAATATACTTTAAACCCACTAAAATTCATAATTTATGAAAATAATTTATTTCGATTAAAAAAGTTGTTTTTAATTAAAATTTAGTAATTTTCACTATTCCTCAAAATATAAATTTTCTTCGAAAAGTTCAAAAATTTCACCTTAGGTTAAATTTGATACTCCGAATACAAAAATTAAGTCTATTTTGAGAGATAAAATTTATAAAATTTCAAAAAGAAGTTATTACTATTCATAACGGCTAGTTTGATTGGTTGTGGTTTGTGTTAGAACTCGAAGTTGCGTACAACACACACTACAGTATTATTCAAAAGAAAGCGTATCGTGGAAGCTTGGGATGTTTCATTGTAAATTTTTGATGTCCCCATTCTAAAAAGTAAATTTATTTAGTCAAATTGAATATATAAAAGTTTAAAATATTGGATTTAAAAAGGGTTAACTATTAAAAGTTGGTAAAAGTGAAATACTGAAAATGAATTTGTTCTTACATTATTTCTAAGAAACTCATAATATGGATTTTTAAAATTATAAGATTTATATAAAGTGTAGAATTTAGTTAATACTATTCATAACCTCTTTTGAACGGCTTGTTTGGTAAGTCATGGTGCTCTTGAACTCGGTGATGCGTGTAGTGCAAATTATTGAATTATTTTGAAGAAATAACACACTATGAAATATTGTGGTGTTACAATATATTTCGCACCAAATCATTTATTAAGAAAGATGTCTTGGTTGAATTTAATTGAAGATAAGATTCATGATACCTTGGTTGATTTTCCATGAACATGAATGTCCAAAAATTTTCATTTTTTTAAATTAGGAATCTAGTTTCCATTATCTATTTGATTTAAATGATGATACTATCCCAAGATGTTCAGGGAACTAAAGTAGTTGATCTAATGGAATGTTTTTTGATTACCCTCTATACTATATTGATATTTCCTTGTATATTTATAATAGATTTTGATGTGACTAACCCTTGATAACAATCGGATCCCACACATTATTTATTTTCCTTTACATTGGATATGTATGGGGACATTATGAATAATTCTAAAGATGGAATAAGGTTTAATATGACATGTTTTTATATATACAATGGTAAATGGGAATGAAAAAAGTGTCCAGTTTTAATGGAATACTAATATTATTTAACATTTGTTTTTAGATCCCCAATATATTGTACCAATGTAATATTTTAAACATTGGATATGGGTTTCTACAGACATGGAGTTACATTTAGACTCATGCCCTCACATTATCTATTGGACCCATCTGCGAATCTATAGTACTCAAACTAATAGTATAGTCTTCCCCATAAACAAAATGTGACTTTGTTCAATAATCCACACTAGGATTTCCATAAATGATACAACTGGATCCAAATCATCATTCTCATAGTCGAACATAAGTAAATGTTCATGATCATACTATAGATGTTGAGATATGTGGAACATGTTATGCACACCTCTATACCATAAGGTAATTTTCCAATTAATAAGACACTATTATAATATTCTTATAGATCTCATAAATTTCCAAAAACCATAGTGCTATCTTACCTTATCTTGAAAAATAGTGATAAATAAATAATGTTGATAGTTACATGAAATCCAAATCATCCAAAATGAAATCCAGGGGTATTCTCCTATGGATTCCATACAGTTTTGTTTTTCAACTCAATGTGGTATGAAATAGGAAGTAGATTAATAAAACCCTATTAGAGGTCTCTTTCACCTTATTAGGTCAAAAAAATTGATGCCTTAACCTCATCGATCCCACCCAAGAATGTGCGATGTGAAAAAACATGAAGAGACTCAAAAGGCACAATCTGAATCAAATCCTATGATTTTTATTATATGAAACTTTTCCAAGGAACAATAATTATCCAATTTTATAATGAATTATATTGTACATCAATGATTTTTATCCACCAAGATTCAGATCTTCCACTCTAACTATCCATCAGTCTAAATGTGATACACTATACCAAGATTCAATTGATTCTCCAAGTTATTCTTATTGGATTTAAAGAAACATCAAATAAAATGCACATCATTCTTTTATATGAAAACAAATGGAACTCCATGTAGTCATACCCCCTCTTTAAAATAGTTTTTTACAAAATCACTTATAGATTGAGTCTCTTTTATTAGTATGAAATGTACTACATTCTTCATCCGAGTAGCTATGACCTAATTATTATCTCATATTCTCATGGTCCTGAAAACTATATCTTAAAGACAAATATAGCTATATCTTAATACAATTCTGGGGAGGGACATTGTTAAAGTAAACATCCTGGTAACTGAAACTCCTCTGTGATCCTTTCGTTGGTAAGGTAATGAGATATTAATATCATGATATATCTTTACATTACTCAAAACTAGAAGTGTCACATGATATCCTTATACATAATTATTGAAAGAGGTGAACTTCCCAAAATGATATGTGACGGTTTATTATCAAATCTACACTTATTGAAGCATTATCCCCATGTCTCCATTGGAAAAGGATCAAAGTATTAAAATTCATTTCCAATAATGGAATTAAGTCACTTATTACCAACCACTTCCACACAAAAATGTATTTGAGATGAAACAATTTTGTGGTTTCTACCCAGAAAAACTACATCGATGTGATAAGTAAGGGAGCATTTATCCTCCCCCATTTTCCTAATATCTACCCACAAAAAATTACATAAGTAGTCTTATCAAAAACTATTCCTCCTTGGAAGGTCTGTCTCCAAGATCATGTGTTTTTTACACTGAGAATATGTAATATCATTCCATTTTGTAAGAACATATTCCATATAAAAGGCAATTTTCTAATAATAACCTAACCATATAAACTAACATATATTCAATTCACACATAGATATGTCAGAAAAAGGAAATCTGGTCTATATATAAAATAGATATCCCACCAATGTTATATTCTCGCCAACACATCAGAGCATGGACAACCAATTACAACACCAAGTCATGTGTAAGGTAGCTCTATTTGTGGGGTCCTAGATGAGAAGACCCATAAGATACTCAATGATCAATATCAATCAACATAGATTCAAACCCAACATCTATGAAATAACAATAATCTATATACCATGTCCTAGTTTATGGAATTATAAGACCAAATGAAAATGTATATATTCTCTTCAGCTCAATGAATAATTATTTTCACCAATTTATCTACACAAACTGTATACCGTTTTTGTAATCCCAACCATAGGAGATTGTAAATGGGGTATGTACAAAATGAAACACTGGTATTATCCATACAAACCAAGGAAACCAAGGATATGAAACACATTTTTAGGATGTTCCCATGAAATCCAAATAGCTACCATCTTTGGGTCCATATAAATTCATACATCAAATATCACATTCCCAATAAAACATACCCAATAGATCCAGAAGTTAAAATTCACGATATTTTTAAAGAGTCGATTTTCTGGAAGTATAGTCAATACAAATATCCAGGTGTCCAACATTAAACTCATATTTCCATGAGTATACAAAGATATAATAAATAATCATCTTTATTAAGGAAATAATACATTGAAAAAAATATTATATTCATGAGACCAATAAAAAATATTGTTTGATTTATCATCGTGAAAGGAATGAATAGATACTTATAATTTCTAAATATACTCTTCAACATGATCAAACTTCATCATATTCAGGTTTTACTCCATGAAAAATATATTCATTAATGAAACCCAGGTAAGACCCTACCAACATCCAACATTATTAATGACCCCACACCACCTCATCGCATGTCACATATATAAGAAAGAATCCAACATTAACATTACATACTCTAGGGTATCCACTTGTTTAAAGATACCCTGGGTTACTTAAATCCTAGACTCAACATCTTGCGGGACTCTAGTTTCTTGGAAGGATAGAGGATATTGCAGTTATGAGTCCCGAGAATAATCAACCATTGTATGTGGAACTCATCCATATGGTACATGAAATATGTAGAAGACACATGGATATATCTGGTCCACTTCATAATCTACTAGAGATTGTAGAGGAACGTGCTCATTTATAATCTCATTCAAATATAGTGGCGTGATTTTAGTTTTGTCCCATCTTGGATCATTAGGATCTAATACCATCAATGTTTATATTAGATGTAATTTAGGTTCCATCATTATATATTTCAATTGTACATTTATAATCTCTAAAAAATATTACTAAAGAATGAAACCAATGCGGTTAATTGGAACACATAAGGGATATATATAGGAAAAGTTACCCTTGGTGGACTCTGGAAAAGATGAAACAGTTATCTCATATTACATCCCATTGTTTAAACCTCCTATTATATTAAAGAAAAATATTCAAACTGATATATTTAAAAAACCATTTCCATGTCTAAAAATAAAAAATTTCACCATATTATAACATATATTATAACAACTTGGAACCAGTTCACTCATAAGTAACCAATACTGATTGACTACATATCTTGAAGAACACCTCCCCAAATGCCAGAGTCTATTGTCTATAGATGATGATATATGATGGTATGTTTGGGAGACTATACCCTCATGATTAGAGTGTAGGACTATGGTATAAAAATATTATCAGATAGTTGACAAATATTATATTACTAGTAGTGTAATAATAAATCATCCAGATAATATTAACAAGGAGAAGAGAATTTTTATCATTTAAAAAATTATTTCATGCTTGTATACAATAAAAAACGGAATAAATTGAAGCATAACATTAGATATATTCATTACATTATTCAATATGAAAAATCCAAAAAACTATATCATGTAGCATCATGTGAATAAGCATAGTAATAAGCTTTCATACTCTATCCTAGAAATGTAAATAGGTTATCCAAATCTATATGCTTCCCTTTGTCCTTACCAATATATATAATGTATATTCTAGTGACAACGGGACACCCGGATAGTGTGCGGAATATACTCATTAGGCCACCACCAATGATGTCTAGAACTATCCAGTCCGTGTATATAAATTGTGTAGTATGTATGTAATAATCATTGTATGAAATAAAGTAATATAAATCACATCAGGATGGGTTGAGTTTCACATGGAACATCTGAACAATACTTTCAACTTCAGCTTACACATGAATATCAATGAATAGGTTTCACCCTTTATATATTATATGAGTATATATATATATACTTTATATATTTACTGACATATTTTTGTATATTTATATAGATATACTATATAATTGAGGGCCAGAGGTGTATCCAAAATGATTCCTTACATAAAAAAGTGGTTTCATATATATCATGGTGTATATTCTTGTTAATAATGTATGTCTAGGATTTGTTGAAAATAAAATATAGAATGACTCCATATATGTTCTTTGAATTAGATTTATTGTTGAATTATTCTACAGATTAGTATAGTGAGTTCACCCATGAAATTAAAAAAATTAAAATGAATGTATTACTCTAGGAGCACTATAAAAAACCCATCATTATAGGAGTCCATCCAAGGAGTTATTTATAAGAACCCAAGTCTCGCTACCATAATAGTATGATTGGTTTACCCTTTAATTCCATTGATGGTATACCATATAAGGAACTAGGTGATTCTCATTGAATGGTATAGTTGCATTCCTGACCAAACCCATCAAAGGTAATCCATTTGAGAACAAGGTATTGCTCATGGGATAATATAAAGGAATCCATTTATAGAAAAAATCCAATGTATTCTATAATTGAATAAATATATCTCTCTAGGTGATTTGAAAAAAAATTATAACATCAAATTATGATGCATGATGAGCACATCTAATGTGTTTCCAATTGGATACCATATATCCCCCTTGACTAGGTATAATAGGATGGTCATGGACAACATCACACCCATATCATATAAAGAGTTCATTTAATTCATATTGTTCAATTCATTTCATAAGTACCATTCAACTAATAATTGAGAAGAAATGGGCATGAGGATGTGGATTACCATTTTTCTTTGTTTTAATTCAATATTATTGTTTTTATAATTTCAAATCTAAACACATCCCATTTTGGGGTGTAATTAAATTTCCCGGAATATTGATATTTTTCTATAAAAAATGGAACACAATCAAGGGGATAATTATGTTGAGGTGGACATCCTCTACTGTTGGTTTTTAGGTTTCTAAGAATACCCAATGCATGGGACTATCAATCAAATCAATTAATTTTTTATTTAGGTGGTGTGACATAGAATTTCAGATAGATGACACAGTATTTCATAATATAAGAATTGAAAATTTAGGTAAAACTAACAAGACCACATACATTTTCTTGATAGTACCCTAATCATCTATTAACATCTTTTAATTTGGAATAAAATGGAAGAAATCAACACAATATTAAAATTACATGAAAATATATTGTATTATCTTGCATGGAAATAGAAATTTGGTGGGTGAGATAAATTAGGAAAATAAGGATGTGGAATGAAGAGATTTATAATATGAATACGAAATAAATTACAATGATGTAAATTATGTCCAGATAAATGTGGGAGATCAAATACTAAGAGGTGAAGAAAATGGAGATTAGGGTGTGGGAAGATACCATAGAAAGGGGAAACAAAATTTCCATTTAGTTTTATGAAGGAAAATGGGAATGTTTTTATTTTACTCATCTCTAATGGGTCACATGGATTGGAAAAACCCTATTCCAACCATGCATCTCTATTGTCTATGTGGAACTGAGAGGGAGAGCTAAGGAAATGGTTTGGAAAAATCATTCATATCTTGTGAACCCTTATAAAATTATATTTAGCACCCAACACACCAATTAGGCCACCTTTGTATGGTTAATCTAACTATTCACCCACTCTTTGGGACCGTATGTTTGAGTTACACAATTATTACCAACATTGTGCTAAATGTGCACCCAAGGATATTTTTCTTTTAAAATAGAGATCCGAGTCCCAAAATATCACTGAAATAATCTAAAACCACCTATAATAATTTAATAACTATAATTTGGTTAATAAGGAAGATACAAAATAATAGATATTCGATCAATAGCTCTTAAAAATTGGGGATGTTGTAGCCTCTCCCCATTTAGAAAACTATTCCCTGAGTTTCCCTAAGGGTGGTAGATCATCATTTTGTAAATGATCAACCCAATGAACGTGTACATCATCCTATCTCTCCTAGGACACATCATATATGTGGGAGTGATTCCATCAAACCCATGATAGACGAATTTACTTGGCTTAGAGAGCCTTTTTTATCATGTCAATGATATTAATAAGGTACTTCTCAAAAGAAGTATCCAAGTCCACCTAAACATCATTAGGATGAAAAGCATTAGACATGTATTAATAATATTGGTGGAGTTATGAAACATGTAAGAAATCATGCATGTACTGATACCTTTGGTGAAATAATAACTAATATGTTATTGTTTGGAATCAATATAAATTATTAAAGCAGTCCATGACCCTAGGTGTCATCCTCCCTCTCTGACCAAACTAGTTATTCCCCAGTGTATTTGAAACACTAGATAAGTCCCGACCCCAGACCTAAATCTCTAGAGTTCATAAATAAAGATCATAAATAGACATCCACCAAGAATGAATTATAGAGATATAATTCCTAATAAATATTACAACCTCTGATGTATCTTAAATTTTATGAATTCCTAGTTGTTCTTGATCATGTGCCTCTAAATATAATAAGATAGAATGAAACAGTCTATCATATAATGCCTCATGAATGTCCATTTGTATTGTTTCATAAAATATTTTATTATTGGAAAATTTCGATGTTGGACTTTTTTTACATGAACCACAAAAAATAAGGGCACATCCCAGAAGCATGTCATCCAAAACCTATATTGTATTTTCTGACAATGCATCAGCATGTGGGTTAAAGGTGGTTCTCAGAACCACCTGTGAACCAGGGACCTTCTACAACCCATTCCAGAACCACAATATGAATAATATATATCTATATTATATGATATATCCTGGAACAAAATGGAGTTGTACAATCTACAAAAAATATCCCTCCAATTTCATCCACGAAATTGGAATCCATGATAGGTAAAAAGTGATAAGCCTTTATTATCCTATCGATGATCACCCACACTATGTCAATGACTCGAGGTACTCTTAGTAAGCTAATAAGAAAATACATGGAGATTCCATCACATTTTTTTCCCAATATATAGAAGATATAAAATTCTAGTGGTCCACTAGTTTTCCCCTTCACCTACAGATAGGTAGAACACTCAGCAAAAAATCCTCAAATTTACCACTTCATACATGGCCACTAATACTAGCAGCATATATCACAATACATAGTGGAGATTCCAAGGTGAACTACCCACGTAGACTCATATTATTCCAATATAAATTTCTCCCTAATTTATGAAGTAAATCACATATCTACATTATTTGGTAGGACATCATTGTGGTCAACGACCCATCCAGGTGATAGATCCTCAATCAAAACACTCGCCCATAAGACCAAGTTCACAAGATAAAATAGAAAACTAAAATTTAATATTTCCAGAAGTAAGGAGGACATTAGTAATGATGATAACATGTGTTTCCCATGATACTCTTGAACCATCAAATGCATTTTCTAAAATAGGTCCATCGACTACCACTCACAACTAGCCTCAAGAACTACCAAAGTTTGATACTTTTTGATTAGAGAATAAATGAAAATATTACATTTCCCAAGTGTATAATCAATCTTAAAGATTAATTACTCGAGATATTCATTCCGTATTCACTGCCTTAGATACATTTCAAACCATGTAAAAATTTATTTCAGGTTATTGTGGACCATATACACCACAAAAATCTCTCCCAGAAGATAATACTCCCAACACCACTAGGAATGTTCCATCAATGCCAACTCAAGACCCTGAATTGGGTAATTATTCTCATGAGGTCTCAACATACAAGTCCCATACAACACAAATCAATATCCACGCGTCAAAACTAATCTAATATTGATAAATGATACATCACTTTAAACTATATGAATTCTTATCAACCCTGGAAGAATCTAGGGCAGTGATGAATTAAATGTTAATACTAGATCTATAATATCTCTCATTAAAGCATCATACAATCTAAATTTTTTCCATCACGTGGTCAATACTATAAGACGCACATCTAGTCCTGAAAAATCATAAATTAATCACATGTAATAGCTAGCCAACCCCAAGAAACGGTTAATGTAAAACTCATTCTTAGGATCATTTAGTTAACTACCAATACCAATATCTCTGGAAAAATAACCACACCTATTTTTGAGATGATGTATCCAAATAATCCATAATTGTGGATCCAAAAGTTTCATTTTGTGAGCATAGTATATATCTGGTGCTCTCTCAGTGTATTCAGTAAGATCTCATGATTCTTGGAATGGTCTTGTCCAGTATGAGAATACACCAAGATGTATTTAATGGCGATTAACACTAATGAATCGAGATGTGGTGGGACACTATATCCATTAGATCCATGAATACCATTGGTGTTTTCATGAGACAAAATAATCAGACCAAATAATTTTATTGGCCATATTTACTATAAAATGATGTATAAGGTATTTATCATGGTATAACACGCACATGATTATAGCTGAACCTAAAATCAATATTCAAGAATACCCAATATCAAAAAACCCAATAAAAGAGTTCTTCTATATGAGGGTAGTGATTCCAGTTTTTGCAATAAAGTTATTCGACCTTCAGTAATTCACACAATGTCTATCTGTACTATCCACCTTGTTGGTGAGTAGGTTAAGTGAACCCCATGTTGAAGTATTGGGTAGTATAAGTCCCTAATCCTTTGATTCATTGAGTTTCATATTGATTTATGAAACTTAGTAGGTTTCTTCTTTTAAGGGGGAATGAGCATTGGTTATATTCTTTGAAATGTATCAATAGAAAATTGCCCTTCTCTCCTTGAAAGTAATCCTGAAACTTTATCAGGGATGAAATCCGAGAAATGATCCACCATTTGAGGGAAATATATACCTCATATTCTATGATCACTCATAAAAGTCCCTGAAATAGGAATATAAATCCACCCTTCCCAATATTTTTTGATCCATCTCAACTTTCCAAGACTTTCTATTTTAAAAAATTAATATATATTCCTCCCTTGGGTTATGTGAAATACACACTCTAACAGGAGAATTCAACATGAACATGATAAGATACTAACTAGTCCATCCCAATTATAATGTTGAAACCCATCATCTCAAGGTAAAAATGCTCCATATGAAATGAAAATCACCTATATATAATAATATTTCCTTACATTTATATAAACACATATATATGATTCCAAATGACGTTCCATGATTCATTAGACCATGTAAGTACTCTATCTGCTAGGATACAATATCCGTAATTACGAAAGATATAAAATATTTTGAGGTGTCTATGTCCAACAAGGAATATATCAATATAGAGGCTACTATAATTATATCGTGAACTATATATGTCAAAAGACTATGTTCCTCGGGATTAGAATACACTACATTGATATGACCAAATTCATGGGACTCAGATATTATCTGAATACCCGAGATATGTCTACTTATATGGTGCTTTATATCCATATCCTGAAAATCTCTTCCACTTCCGCCACATTGAGCAGATTCTCATATATTATTCTAGGTCGATTCCTGATGTAGAGTTATATATTTGACAACTAAATGCGGATTTAGTGTTGACCGCTTCTCATATGGTAGTAGAGAGAATGTTTGAAAAAAATGCTGAAGGTGCTTCATATTTCTAAAAGATCAATAATCAATTGGTTCCTTCATGCATTAGTGATTATTATAGACCACCCTAAAAAATTACCAACACAACATATAAATATAAGTTCATTTTATTTTACTCTCACATCCCCCACAAGAAGACACAAATTGGATGTTCCAGCCACTTGATGAACCACCTCCCTATACCAATGCTGAAATTCCATGGATCACACTAATAAATTATCTTAGATTAATCTAGAGGATGAGGTATTTAACCAGTATCTCAAAAAATGGGTTATAATTACATGAAATTCACCTATGATTGGATAGAGTAAAAAATACCATCCTTAAACTATCCTTATGTCATCAACTCATCAACAATAACTATGGGTTTATATCATTGAATCTCAGTAAGACACATTGAATAATCCATCACAGACAAAGTACCATATTTTTTGTTTATAAATTACTTAGATTAGTCCCATAGTAGCATCTATGTGATGATGTAATCAAAGAAGGTTTTTTAATGTCTTCTCATACCATACCCCGATAACGATCTACTAGGGTGATCACCTCCCACCAATGTTAGAAAAAAACACAAAGTGATTATGTCATGATCTTTACCCTACACTCATAAGGAATATAAAAATTATATAATATAGAAAACATGGCCTATATCTATGACTATGTATGTTAAAGACTGATATACCCTAAGAAATTGGGAAGATGATGCTTCTGTAATTATCACGTCAACTATACCATAGTAGAGACACATCTTAGAGAACCCAGTACAGACTGTAAAAATCAATGTTTTATCTATTGGAACATAAAATCATTTCCAATATCAGGAATATTAATTGGAACGTCTAGTAGAACCCCAGGAGGAAATACTAGTGGCCAAGGGTTCACCACCTATGGAGCATGGTTGTCACCTACCTCATAGCACATGAATCAAGGATGTCATCGATGAATAACATTTTAATTTCCAAATTCAAACATCAAATAGGATTTAATAGAAGATAAGATCCTAGAATATAGAATAGGACATGCACAAACCGTCCTATGTTATATTCATATCCCTCTACCGACTTCTAAATCAAGGTATCTGTGGTATGGAATAGCATAAATTTCACACAAGAAACTACCTACCAACCACTGCTAAGGGATTATTAGGGTTGAGGTTTTACATTACACAGAAGAGGTCCAGATATATGGAGTTCAAATTATAAGGTATAGATGAGTGATTCATTTACGTTGCAATTGACATCACAATTATTGGTTTCCATTTTATTCAATTGTTTAAATTCATTTATATTCACACTTATTCATATGTATATATTTAACTCGGTGTATTTAGATGAGTCCCCATTACAAAATTATAAATTTATAAGATTTATAAGATGAAATTTGAATGTCATGTATTTGATACTTGACCCTTACATATAACATCGGGATCTAACAGTTTATAAAAATTTATTACATTAGATGACTTTCTATTCCTAATTTATAGATATACATGCTTCAAAAATAATAATTGGCACTCATGTAATTAAATTAACTAATGTTTCATCCCTATAAACCCGTGGTCCATTTCTCAAAAAAGGAATATGTAATTAATTAAGTTTAAACTACAATGATTTATTGGAAAACAACATTTAGGTGAATATATACACTTTAATTTTATCAAATTATTTTATCAATGAAAGATATTTTAGTACATTTACAAATATAAAAATTATTGAACCAGTAATATTTTGTAACAACTTCACAAAGTAATAAAAATATGTTATGGTATATTCATGACATATGAATCCTCATGTTTCAACCCTGATGCATGATCAACGAATCCTTTCCATAATGGGATGAGGAAAAAAAAGAATCCATGAAGATGGTTATGGTGATGATAATAATAATAATAAGGCCAAACATCATGTATGTCACATGATTGGTAAAATCAACACAACACTGATCAGGAAAAACTAGAACAAAATTTTTTCATCCTTTAATGTGAGTTTTTCATATAAGTGGGTAAGCTAATATCAAGAATGTGCTCCATACCGAATTCTCGCCGATATCTAGTATCCATTCTAATGTCTTAAATAGTATGAAAAAAGACCTGATACAACTTATAACATCCAAATCCTAGTTAAATCATGAGTAACCAAACATGGTTGGCCAGATGGAGTCAATCATTCCTCCCCATACGCCATAGGCTGGTGACATGCACTGAGGTTCCATGATACTGTAGTATAGATATTATACCTTATTAATCAGAGTATATTATATTTGAATAATTATTTCAATAAATAATAGAAGAATATAACTAGTAACATAATAATTAATCATCTAGATAGAAATAAAACGAAGAAGAACCTATATCATTAGGAAAATGATGTCAAGTTGGTATGCTATACAAAAAGGGAATACATGGAATGAGAGAAGAAAAAATATACCACATGTTATAATATTTGAAAAAAGGAAAAAAAATATCTATAGTAGTATCATGAGAAAATTATTATTCCACTTCTCCATAACACTATCTTATTAAAATAAAATATGGATCCATGGTCAGATGCTTCCCTTTATCACTTTATCCATAATGTCTCTTTGTGTTCCAACCGGTGACCCAAACATGGTGTGTGATATACTGAAAAGTCCACCCCAAATGGTGTCTTGAAATTTCCATTATATTCATATAAAATGAGTAGTTTTTATGGAAAAATTAATATATGGTTGTAAATAAAATAAATCAAATCCTTTTGGGTTACTCATGGAATACCCGACCAATACTATCAAATAAACCTTATACTGGAATGTATCTAAACATTTGTCACCCAATATATATTATATACATGTATATATATATATATATATAATATACTGATGAATATATGTGTGTATAAATATTGATACAAAATATCATCCAAGACCCGAGGTGTATACCCAAGGCATATGTACAAAAATAATAACGGGTTTCCTATTTCTCCTGATATGTGTCATTAGGAAAAAATTATGGCTAGGCTATCAAGAATATAAAATTTTGACTGAATCGAAGAATTTTCATTAACATTTATGTCCCTTAATTTGATCTAATATATTAAAATCCTAATTCTATACTAGTCATTCTATTAAAAGAAACCCAATAATAACTCTATGAGCACAATAAAATCCCATCACCATAGGAGTACTTCTAATGCATTCCATATATGAAGTAAACTATGAATCATGATATATCATAATGTTCTAACCCTCTCTTCCCATACATGGTATACCCCTATAGGTATATAGGTATCATTTGTGACAAGGTATGATAACATTTCTCACTAATCTTGTCCATGGTAATCTATTAGCGAACCATGAATCGCTTATGGGTCAATATAAAGGCATCCAATCGGTGATCCTTCCCAAGGTATTCTATAAAATAATCCTTGTATCACTCCCTATGAGATGAAATTGGCTTAAAAATTCAAATTATTATGCTCGACAATCCTATCCAAGGAATTCTAAATCAAAACTCATATATCACCATCAACATGGTATAAATGGATGGACGAGCAAGAATTAGACCCATAAGTTATAAACAAGTCATGTAATTTTATTTGAAAATTCATTTCAAATGTAACACACAATTTTTAACCAAGAAGGAAGGTCCCAATAAGATGTATTACCATTTTCCTTGGGATTAATCAATTATTATTCATTTATAAATGAAAATATCAACACATATCATTCAGTGGTTCAAATTAATTTCAAGTTATAAGTATCATTGTCCTTTAAATAGGGAACACCCTCTTGGGTTGGATTACGTCGAGGTGGAAAACCGCTAATGATTGTTTTTTGTTTCCAAGGACAACAATAATCACATGAATATAAATTCATTCATTTAATTTGAAGATAAGGTTGTGTTTCACAGATCGTCTGGCATGCATCCTAGTGACACAAAATGGAAGGAAGGGGAATGAATAGCTCATCGATATACATTTATTGAAATTGTTGATCATTAAAACGGTGTCATGATGAATGATGTATCTCAAAGACTAAGAGGGGTGGGGGAGAGAAATTCAGGTGTGGGAAGATGTTGAGGAAATGTGGAAGAAAATCAAGGTTTTTTTAGGAGAAGGATAAATAGAAATGGTCATTTTCCCTTCCTTAATTGTCCGCAATGTTCAGACACACATTTTGGATATATATTTAGGTCAATAAAAAAAATATTCTCAATGACTCTAGTAGTATTTCACCTTTTAAATAATGTAAATACAATCTTCTATCCTACTGAAAAATCTTCAATATCTCTTATGAATATCTCCAACTTTATTTCTTCTTCCAAAACCCTTTTTGTAACATGGGGAAATGAATCATAAGAAAGCGGGGAGCAAAAATGCTTAAAAGGGTAGAAAATGAAGATATGTAAGCGTAATCATGAGCATAAGGGTATGATAACATGTTTATTATAATATAAGATCATACACTACATATCAAACGACATATACATGAATCATGCAATAAATAATGGAAGTTCGTAAGATATGTGTCATATATAAATAAATAACATAAGCGATGAAGGAATAAAATAGTAATTAATCTTAAAATTATGGAAGACACATAAGTATATAATGTTATTTTCATAGTATCCATGTAATTGATACCAATAGAATCTTGGTAGTATGCGTTCTCTCCCCAAACCATCATGGTTGTCATGGTTCACTCTAATCTTCATATTAGTAGCATGAGCTCACTCTTCATAACATCTTGTTAGTCATGGTTCACCCCCATGGCCATCTTAATAGCATGAGTTTACTCCTCATACGATCATAGTAGTCATAGTTCACTCCCATGCCCATCTTAGTAATAAATGTTCATTTGCAAGACCATCTTAGTTTGTCTTAGGAGATATAAAACATTATTGGATTCCTATGAGGGAGATATAGGTCCCACCCATCTCATAATGAAATCATACATAAATGTTCCATAAGATCATAAATAATCATATCATAACCCCTGAAATGAAATGGTTATTATAAACATGTAATCATATCAAAACACGTGGAAAAATATATGTTTCCAAATCCCTTAATCATAAACATGAGTCCTAAAAAATAGGCTTTAAAATTATACAACCTATAAAAGAGAAACATGTTTCATAAAGACCGTGACATCATGTGTAACCCATTCATAGAAATAATATGAGTAGAACATTTATATCATATGCTAAATTAGGATGTCTAGCATAAAAAGATGTCACCATAGATAGATAATAATTTTGAAATGTCTTTCAAAACTTTTTATTGAGAAAAATAACCTATATTCTTTTAAAATAGTTTTTAATAAATAAGACCATTTGAAAATCATTTTTGTAGATAATGACATTAAAAATTATAATGAATACATGAAATCATTTTAAAAACATTTTATTTAAAACTTATAAAATAATCTTACAAACATTTTATAATCCTCATTCTTTGAAAACACTTTGAAAAGATACAATGAAATATTGAAAACATGTTTAAACGATTTATTTGAGAATAAAATGAATACTTAAAATAAATGTTGAATTTTTTTTAAAACCATTTCTCTAGAAATACTTTTAAAACATTTAAATAAATATTGAATATTATTTGAAAATCATTTTCCTTGAAAGTTTATAAAATATTCATGAAAATGTTTTGATTTTTTCTTATTGAATGTACTTTGAAAAAATATATATAAATCTTGATGAAATTTTGAAAAAAAATTTCCTTGAAAACTTATAAAATCCGTGTGAAGATGTTTTGAAAACAATTTTACTTAAAAAATAATAAAATATAAATCAAAACGTTTTGAAGACCATTTTTTACTGAAAACATATAAAAACATGAAAAAGTTTTGAAAACCATTTTTCATCAAAATAATTTTAAATAAAACACTTTCTTAAAATTTATCTTTTTAAATATGCAATGGAATCTTTTCAGAAATGGGGATGGGTAAATATGTACATGTCGTATGAGGTAAAATGAATATTTATTTTTCATGGTAAAATAGTTATAAAATTGAAATGATTGGAATGAGATTAGAAGATTCTGTTGAAAAATTAATAACAGAAAAAAAGGGTAAAATTGAATTTAATTATCATAAGATATTAGAAGATTATTCTTCGAAATATTATTTTGAAAACATGGGGTTGAAAGAACAAAATTTTCATATAGAAGAGAGGTTAAATTCAGGATTCCCTAAAAACCATTTATTAACTATCTTATTTAAAAATGTTTTAAAAAATAGAAAATATACATGATTATATAATGAATATTCAAATGATAATAAAATAAATGAATTCTATTGAGATATTGATCATAATATTTCATCAAAAAGAGCATAAACATAAACAATATTGCAATGTGCTGATATTATTTCAATAATATATTTTAACTTGGTAACATGGTCTAAAAATTACCATGTAAGTAAAATTAAGTTAATTGAATCTTAAAACATTAATAAAAGTTATATATTCATGATATATCATGTTAAATGGATGAATACACAAATTGAAATATTTTTGGTAAAAAACAAAACATGGGTCTCAAAGAATGAAAATTGAGACGAAGTTATTTTACCGATTTCATAACATTACTTACATAAATTCAATGAAAGAATGTTCATAAAATGTATATGTTAATACCCATAAATTAAATTACTAGAATCATAAAAATACAATCATGGGATGTACGTACACTATACAAAATGAATGAGTTGACAACACAGTGGGTATCTCACAAAAATAAAAAGTGAGTAGAAATCCCCTTTCCTTGTTTCTTGACTCTCATCATTCTCATTTATTAAAATTATTTAATAATTATAAATTTGAAATATATCTTTTAACATACCATATTATTATATCTAATACTATATATAGTCTGATTACTTCCTTATATCTCCCTCTTGTTAACCATCCTATGATAAGTTTTCACTTTAGGTAATATTCGTTTTGTTTTTAATATGTGTCTTAATTCGTTATATTGTTGAACCTTATACATATATCATGATTAAATAATTTATTACATGATATAAGTATTATCCATTGGCATTATATGTGTATTATAATAACTTATATAATATATATATGAAATATAATACACCGTTCATTGAGACGTTATGTTGTAAGTACAAATGAAGGTTATTTCTGTTTAATTATCTTATTGAGAGAAATAAAATAAACTAAACACAAATATATATATATATATATATATAATTATTAATTTATCTTTACGATATTATATATATAATATATATTCACTAAAACCATCCTTAATATAATCCATGTAGCCTATTGTAACACCCATATTTTTTTATAAATTTTTTTATAAATAATTTTAAATCTTCAGTAGGTTGCGTTGAATACGATCGTGAGTTTAAAAAAACCTCAAGAAGACCTTAGAATAAAATTAATATTATATAATTTTTGTTAGTTCAGTGTGAATAATTATAACCAACTTATGAAAATGCATTGTTAATTCTTTGTCTATCAATTATATATGAGAAAAATAAATTAAATATTTTTATTTTAGAGTGAGTTACTTTTGATAATTGAATTAATGAGGTATATATGTGTTATATACATAAGAAAATTTTATTTATATTCATACAATGGATATTTTAGTCGAAGGTTATAAATAAAACCCTATTTGATGTATAAAAACCTATTTTCTAAAAAGATTACTTTTACACCTTTAAATGGAAACCCCTTTTAAATTATAATTTAGACACATTAATAATTTTTATATGAAAAAATAAAAAATTAATTTTGAATCGGGATATAAAAATTTATTTTTTATGAATTTTTAATATTTTTATGATAACTTTTAGGTTTTGATGAATAGTAAAAATATGCTAAATATTAATTGATGATAATTTTTTTCATCAAATTAATTTATATGGCTAAATTATATTATTCAATAGATTACAAGTATAAATTGAATATATTTTTACCATTTAATATAATAAAGGCCATTGAAATTAATTTTACATTAAATTCACATTTAAATAATTCAATCTTTTGCGATGTTTTAAATTAAAAAAACAAGTTATATTATTCTGAAAACTGGATTGATTTTAAATTAATTACTAAAACTTATATTTTTTTAATTTTTCAAAATAGAGACCATATTTTAAATTATTATGTTTAAATTATGTTAATATGGTACTTTTATTTTTAGGCATTATGAATAGTAACTTTATTAATTATTATTTTTACCATGGTTAAAGGTAAATCAGGTAACTGAAGGTAAAATTAATATTATTTAATTATCATAACAACTATTAAAATCATATTATATGACTAAATTATAACCTTATAATCTATTTTTTGAAATTTAATCACTTGATGGCCACTAACCAATGCGTATGACATGAATGTATTAAAAACTAATGAATGTAACAAAATGTCACAATATCATTTCATATAAGTATATTAATTTTAATATATAGATAACTAAGAGATAATATAGACTATATATATTTTCCTAAAATATAAAATAATTACCGACATAATTGAAATTATAATCATAATTTTTAGAGATTAAATAATTACCATTAATAATGACACAATAGTGTTGTAAAAAAATATATTAATATTAATATGAAATAAATGTATTTAAAAATATATAATTCAATACCATATGAACTAATTAAAGTTCTAAAAGAATTATATAATTTACTATGACATGTTAGGACTGTATTTTATTTTTTTTCGAATTTATATTATGTGTAGATTTTTTTAATGTCTAATAAATGAATAGTGTCAAAATTTTCACTTTTGATATTTTATGAATGTAACATTTCATTAAATTAAAGAAAAATCAAAAAAATATTTAAAAATTATAGAGTGATAATTGTAAGATCTAAAATTTTAATAATTATCCATATATGGTAAATTAATATCACATAAGTAAATATTTAAAACCATTAAATATTTATAATGTAATTATCAAAATTAAAATTAGATAGAATTACTAAGTGTCAGTTAAAATGATATGGTTTAAATTTACAAAATAACTTTTCCAAAATTTATTTTTTGATCAGAATAAATCTCAATATCATATCATCTTAAAAATAATTAAATTTTGGATTTTTTTGGTAGGTTTTGATTTTATTATAAATTATTATTTATGGAGTTTCCAAAAGTTCCCTCACCCAAATTATAAAAGGGCACCACCTCCCTCAACTCTTAAAAGAATTTTGATCCTTTATACTCGGCCATAACCTACCAATTTTCGTTTTCAATTTACCTATTTTAATTATAGAAGTTATGGTCATCTTTAAACACCAACTCTAGTTCTCTAAGAATATATTTAGAGGAAGCATGTCAAGGAAGAGGTAATCTATTCTATCGATTCCATCAAACTTATTTCTTCTTCTACTTAATAATAATTAGTTGTTTCATTCTAAATTAATTACATCATTATCATTCATATACTGATATGATCTTAAAAAAATTAAACATATATATTTCACCTTCTATCCATCCTACGAAAAATGAAATCACCTCACGTGTATACGTACGGCTTACCGTCTCCACGCTGCTGTGTAATCAATTTTTTACTACCACGATACATGGATGAGTATAATGATTGTATTAATAAATATATATAAGATTAATATATATTTATATTGATTCTGAGATACTATAAATAATCCACTTCAATACCATTCATCAATTATGGGAATGATATCATCACTCGTGTGTACGTTCATCTTACTATCTTCACAGTGCGATGTGATTTATTATACATAATATTCATTAAACCACAAGAATATAAATTAATTGAATGAATAAATATTATATATATTAATAATAACTTGCTGTAAATAAAATAAATATAACCAAAAAAAGTGGAATAACAACATATTTTATAAAATATTCATAAGATCATATTGTAGGTTATAACCGAATAACGAGTAACAATGAAATGTTACTAACAAATTTATGAAAATATAGTAATAAATGTTATAATAAAAAATAATTATTATTCAAGAAAAGATATATAACAGCATTTAAATCTGTATACAGAATGATTGATATATTCGAAGAAAATCAGACATAAGGTAAGGGATTATTTTGACTCATAGTTATTTCTGTGTGACATATGCCTTTTACACAATATAGTTATTTTTTGTGGTTTTTATGTTACACATTAATTTTTTTTGTTATTATTAAAGATATGATATTTTCTTATGAATATAGTTTCCTCTATTTTATGAGTTATACTATTCAACTGATTATCTATTGCTAAGGGATTATACTGCGATATTTTTTTTACTTAAGATAGTTTATACTTAAGTATTTACCAGGGTGTATTTATCATCCTAATACATATTTCCTAAATATTTAATATTATTTATATTCTTCTAAAATTATTTTAATTTAATTTTACCATTTAGTGAATTTTTGGTTAAATGGTATGAATGGAATCTTTTGTCATTATTCTATTTGATGAACTTTTGGGTTTTTCTGGAAAGAGTATGAGAAGAATATTTTTTTACTTATATGGAATGAAAGTATTTTAGGCTATAGTTACATGAATCGTCTTCTACATGATTTAATGTTTATTTTCAAATATATTCATTTCATTTAAAATTGCACAAAATTTTAAGAAAATTAATTTTTTTTGAAGAAGAAAGGTTATTTTATACAAGACTTAAGTTCTAGTATTTTATCAAAAATATTTTCCATTTAAGACGAAACTATTCAATTAGGGTTATGTTTCAATCCATATTACTACTATTATTTTATTTTGTTAATAATGTAATGATATTTTATAAGTATTATGTAATGGTGGAGTGATGTTTAAGAATCCCATTTTATTTATTGAATTATGCTATGATGAATGATTTATGATTTTGTGGAACATTTATGAATGATTCATTATGATATGGGTGGGACCTATATCTTCCACCAATTAATTAGTTAAGTATTTATATCACTTGAGATAGACATGAATAAAAATTATGTTAATATGATACGGTAATACATGAATATAACGATCAGTGAACTCGGTTCAGTAATTGACTTTGTATGCTATGATGAACATGGAAATGATCCTTGACTAATATGAAATTATTTCATATGATTATGGGTGTATTACATATATTTTAATGTCTTATGTAATTAATATCATAATTACATTTCATTTTAATGATTTATATGATGACATGATATTATTATCTTTTATATGCATTATATGATTTTTAAATGTTATATTCTTTTGATTGTGATATGATTGATATTTCCATTGTTTTCCCTTACTATGAATTTTAACTCAACCTTTAATATAATTCTTTTCCCCAGGACATGAATAATGGTATTAATTAAGATATATCAAAAACAAGTCTAGTTATCGAGAAATAAGCAAGAGACAATGTAAGTGTTTTATGAACCCATTGTTTATGTTTCCCAGTTTCTGAAGACCCTAAACCTATACGGTACTGGAATTGTTTTCTTTATTTTATTTCAGAAATATTCTTCAAATTCTATGTAATATTTATTTTAATGCGTGGACTCTTATACCTATGGATGAATCATATATCTTTGAGGGGGAATTAGTCAACACTTCCTCAAAGGAAATTATCATATTTACAATAGATGAAAAGCATAAAGGTATGTTCCATATAAAAATAACATAATAATAATGAAATTATAAAAATAATATATATAAAATATAAATATATTTTCCATCATAATGGCCACCATGATTAGTGGTAATTATGAAATGGACAATCATTATTTAATGGGGTAGTAGTTTTCCGTACACAGAAACAATATGTTCGTTAACTAGTAGATGGAGGTGTGTGTATGTGTAGGTAGAAACATTTAAATACCAAAATCAATTTCTATTGAGAATACCTATGTTTTAAATAAGAATATAAATAAAATGGTTGGATTTGGTGTAGAATCAAAATAAAATAAAGGACTTGAGATAAGGTGTTTCCTCTTAATTGTGTAACTTCTTTTGGTTCGTGCCCAAAGGATTCCTTGGATTTCCTTATGGCCAAGGGAATGATTATAGGAGTATGGAGGATTTGTGGGATGTTTATTTGAATTTTCATGGCTGATATTAATAGTTTTGAGTCATGTGAGAAAGTGGGAGAGGTGGATTTTTTATATGGAAGTTAATGGACACACTCGGAATTGTTTTGAAACAAGTTCGGTATACACATGTTATTACCTAAAAAATGTCAAAAAATAATAATTTAAAGTTTTCTAAAGAACTATGGATACCCAATGGGTGTTTGAAATGTTAATTGATCATTTGGGTCCTTAATTTTATGTTTTAGCCCCTATTAAGCTTAATTTCTCCTTAATCATTGGGATTAATTTTAATCAATTTTAAAAATAATTTTTGACCAAATTAAACTAGTCTTAATAGAATATATATATATATATATATATATATATATTATACTGAATAAAATTTGGTATTTTGTTTCTTTTTAATTTATTTCATAGAAGAGGAAAAATTTTGATTAATGATAATCCCACAGATGAGACGAGATAACGAGTTTTTAATGAAAAAATTTGATCAAATGGTTTTTGAGGTTTTATATTCAATTTAAAATTTAAATTGATAATAATGAATTAAAATGAATTCGAATACTTAATATTTATCTAATTAGACCTTGAAAAAAATTTATAATTTCATTAACATTATCAATTATTTAAACGAAAAGGAATTTTTTAAATAAAAAAAGAATATTTCAATATTCATCATAAAATGATGTTTCCCAGGAAAATACCACAAAATTTACATAGAATAATATTAATATTTGAAATTCCAAAATTAATTATATTTTATCAAAGTTATTTTATAAATGTTTGTAATTTTTTTATAGTGGTTCATTCATGAGAAAAATATTTTTAACATAGAAGTACTTTACCTAGAATATTGTCATTCATTATCAATATGTTTTACTTATATAAAAATATTTTAAAAAAATATCTGAAAAATATTTATTAAAATTACAATAAAAAATTTTAATTTCTTGGTTATAATTCTCTCATTTAAATAATTATATAAATATTATTTCCTAGAAACTCAGTGTTGCATGCATCATACTCCATGTGGGTGTTGTATGCAATGTTCCCCAAGTTAGTTCTATGTGAAATGAATGTTTGAATTTGTGAATTGCAAGGGATAAATTAAAATTTAATTTTTCTGGGAAAAACACCATTATGACCATAATAGTATTTCCTTTTATGTTAAATCTTTTTTCATATTCATTTATAATTAATTGGTAACCTAAAAATTCATATTTTATTTTATAAACCATATATTTTTCAAAAATTTGTTAATACTATTATTAGTTTGTAATTTAATGTCTAGGTTATATCTTTTTATATTAAATAATCATATTTTAATAATATTTTATTTTTTGGTAATCCTTAGACATTCATGTTACACAAGTCATCGACGAATGTCATTATTATGTGTGACACAAGATAACATCAATATTTTCTTTATAAAAAGCCAGTGATTATGTTATGAGTAGTTAATGATTAACTTGGTGTTCCATAGAACACAATCAAAATATAGTTCTTTAATATGAAATAAATTATCTTCAATGTTGTGTGAAATCAAAAATATCAATAAAGTTTAATTTTTTCGAAAAAAATAATTCACAAAATACCACGGTATTACATGAACCCCAATTTACTAGGATGAATTGTTGATCCACAAATTTTCTACTAACTATGGGCCAACCATATGCCCCAAGATGGCTGTCACGAAACAAGAGCTTCGGGCTGTCAATAAGCCACTGGAAATCTTGAACCCTTCCTTAATAATTTACAATAAAGATTAAGGTTAATATGGAATTTACAAATTTAAATATAAAGGATCCAAACCTCATCAATATGTTTGGTCATTACAAGAAAATCACTATCAATAAATTAAGGAATTTAATTATAATAACTAAAATGTATAATTACTAATAGGTATATATGACATGTCATCTAGTATACCTTTTCATGATGAATGAACTTACCAGATCCAAATAAAAGGAACATCAAAAAATATCCTTTATTTTCATGAAACGGAAAAACAATAACTATAATCCCAATCGCATCAGCTATAACTCCATGGTCCATCACATAAGAGCACGCTAATAAATTAATTTTGTCTGCTACTCAAGTTCCACATAGCATGAATCATTTATACATTTTTGAAATCATAGTAATGAAGAAAAAGAAGAACACATTTGATACCATATTACATTGCCTTGGCACGAATCCCCTAGTATAGGTTGGAGAACCACAAGACCTCTTTTGTAATTACCCAATTGGAAGAGGTTTATGATGAGAAACTAGGGTTTGAACTATATAATGAGGTGATGATACCCTTATCCAAGAACAAGACTAAAAATAAGAAATATCAAAAAAAACTAAAAAAATAAAAACGTTATGAATATTATAAAATAATTTATCAGATGGCATTCTAAAAACAATTGTCATATAATTTGATAAACCATAGACCACTAATTTGGAAATTAAATACATATTATAAACAATAAATAGGAAAATAACCAAATACATTGTTGAATCATTTTGAAGTATATATCTGAATCACCTTCATACACAAAAATCCATTTCATCATCTCCCAATCACTACGACTTTTCCCTTTCCTTGATTGATTATTAGGTATTCTACATGTACATAAGGATGTTCAAGCTTGGAGTTAGTCTAAAAATATAAGGAAACATGTAATGTGTCCTCAAAACATGTTCACATGAATAATACGATTATACCATGAAAAAAAGTAATTGTGATATCTATTATCAAGAAATCATGTTCTAATAAGTTTAATATTAATAAAGAAGATAAAAAATCCTATTTGTGCATTATCGGGTCCCTTGATGGAAGTAAATTTAAAATAGAGGTCTTGAATGTGGCCAGATATGTGGTCACCACATATATCATTAATTACCCATAATTCCAAAAGCTACTATGGTAGGCCACAAGCCATTTAATCTCATTCTTAGTCACAAGTAATGACATTAAGATACCATGCCCTGTCTCTATCATGGGTAAGTATAAAATTCCATCAAGCCCCACATCTATATCGAGTTAAGAAAAAAACCCACAAAACCCCATCATTACCATGGGTTAGGACACAAGGCAATCACATACATTACAAAGGTTTTGGTCCCTCAACAAAATCATCACATGTCACTTATTCCCCACCCATATGTGATAACTGTGAAAATATTTCCTACATTTAATTATCAACCTGAATAAAAGCAATCAATGTCTATAAAATCACACATAAATGGGATTAAATCATTTAGGCAAAAAATATCATATCAAGAATGAGTATTAGAAATCGCAAACATAGACACACACATGTGATCATAATCATGAATGGTCACATGTGCAACATATACATAAGGATCTAATCATTATCCAGGGATGGGTCTCACTGGGTACACACACATGTTTTAAATATAAAATATTTGTCTCATAGGATAAACATGAAAACCCATGGGATCAATGTCAAGCATGAATCTAACGAGATACACTTCCATATGTATGTGGCCAATATCAAATATGTGTCTCATAGGATACACATGCATACACATGTGATCATACTAAATTATGGGACTAAATAGTCAAATTAAATTACCATCATATCATATCAATTACAATATACAAGGGTTGTATATGATTAGAATATTCCACCCTCAAGAGTGTGATTACTATCACTAATAATGTCTAGTGAGGATACTTAAATCACGACCCAACACTAAACTGATCATCCCATGTTTCAATAATCTCTATAGAAAATCTTGATTCTTCAAAAAGGGATTAGAAAATAACAATCAAGAAGCATATAATGATAATGGATCATAATAAATTCAACTAAATCGATAATGACAACTTGTAAGGGTATATCATGATCCAATATAAGGATAAAAACCAATCACTATAAAAATATAGAATGGAGATGTGGGTAAAAATTCTATGATCTTGGACCAAAATTACTAATCATGGGAAGGAATGCATCTCCCATGGACAGTACTCAATGATGGAATAATATCCAAACCCTTACATGAAATTATCTATGTTAGTGAATCTAGAATGAGGATGGAGAACTATTTAATCAGGGTAAAATTAGTTACGAACATATTTAACATCCACTTTTAATGATTGAATTCAATTTTATAATGATTACAAACTCCCCCAAATAATCATAGGTAAAATAATAAAATTAAAATTTGGAAAATTTCACCCCCACATCACAATGACAATCACCATGGTTGTGTTAAACATGATCACATAAATCCCATGAAACAGGACATAGTGCCCCTCCATGACATCGTTTCATATCCATAAATATTTTAACTCACCATATCATAAATAATGTCATGGTGAGGATACTCTAGTTTTCAAATATAGGGTGAATTATAATGTTACTTTCTTGATACCATGACAAACCATCAGCAATTTGGTCCTTCAAATTTCTGACAAGTGGGTCCTAGGGATAAAATGACCAATAACATGGGGTGTTTGTGCTAGTGCTTCTCCCAAAAATGTTAAAAACATTGTTTAAGACCCCAAAAATCCCCAAATGCAACCTCATATAGTCCTGGCCTTAAACAATTACATAATCTATTGACTTTAATCTATAATTAACATTATTGTATTTCCAATGACCATTTATGTTTATAGTTTTGGATAATTTTTAAATAAATATTATAAAATGGTTGTATACACTACAATGTTGACACATACTCCTAGTATCCATTTTTTATACAATATTGTTATTTTAAGATGAAACCAAATATCTTTTTATTTATAATTTTCATGACTTTTAGCTTGAGTTGATAATTATTCTTACACATACTTAAACACTTTAAAGTCAATTAAAAACATTTTTTGAGCACAAAAAACTATGTAGGTGATATAATATTATAAATTCAGATACTTAGGGGAAAACATGAAAACCCATAACAAATTTATTTTTTTGAATTATGATTTGTTTATATTATATGTATCATATCCAAATGAAAAAAACTTTATTCTCCAAGAACACCTTGTAATCCATTGAAATAAAAATTGAAACCCTGGTATAAATTTTTGAGTATTATATTTATATCTAATGTTCAACCCTATTAGAATCATCTAGATCCTAGTAAAATCATTATTGGTAACCTCCCTAGTTAACTCTTCATTTTTTTATTTGATGACAAAGAACATTACCAAATGAGTTGGAGAGCTACCATGGAGTCACTCGTCTTATTACCAGTATTAGGCTCACCATTCCTAAAAGTTATATTCATCTTACCTCTCATAATATGTAATTATGAAGTAACATATTAAAAATAATACATTTTAAACATGTATGTTTTCCTAAAAATAATACATTTTAAACAATCGGAAAGGATTTGTTCCACAATGGGGAAACCAGTGGACCTGCATTGGATTAGGAGGGCTTGGTTGATGGATCTCAGGTGTCATTCTCTCCCTGCTATGATATTTCTCCTGTGGTGGATGGTTCAACTGTCTTACCTCAGGATGATGACAATGTGGAGAAGGGAACACTTGTCAGACCAGGGGCTGATCATACTCTCATTATAGTTGGTTCACCTGTGACAGGCTCTCAAGAAATTAGTAATGATGATGGAATTGACCAACATCCAGCTTTTAAACCAGGAGAAGACTTCACTCAGATCTCCTCCTAAAAGGCTACTCAAAGGAGGAACATTGTGGGTAGTGATCCACCCCTTAAGTCCAACTACTCCTTCATTCTTCTTAGTTGAAGACCTCAGTCGGATGAGGTGAGGGAGGCCTATCATTCGAACTCAAGTAATACAGGGGGAGATACTACTACCGTTAGTGATAGGCTACATGATGGAAGTGGTGCGGATGGGATGCTAGCTAAAGCATGGAAGGCAGTGCAGGTAGAGGAAACTCGATATATATATTCAGGTGATTCTACTGTTGTAGGTGGACGAGTTGGGATGCCGGGTGAGGAAAACAAAGAAAATCATGTATAGGGAAGATAACCCATAGAATTAGTCCCAATCAGTACCAGTGAGGTTGATGTTTATCCCAGTAGTGGATTGGACGAGTTTCCTACTAACACTGATTAAAAAAATTAGTGTACTAGTAATGAGAAGGAATCCAGTAGGGAAAATAAGGTGATCAAGGATAATCAAAGAATCATTGTTCTTGGACATGGCTTGAAGAAGTGGAAGGGATGTCAATGGAAAAAAGGGCTCATACAAGCCTTAGTGGAGAGAAAATGGGGACCTCTGACAAAGGGAATGGTTTGTAAAAAAGAGTATTCTTTATTGGAATTGTCCAGGGCTAGGTAACTCCCGCCTAATCATGGCCCATCGGAATTACATTTTGACCTACAAACCGATGTTTTTCAATATTGTTGAACCTAAATTTCTATTTGAAAACAAGATGTAATTCATATGGGTATCACTAGGATTCTTATTTGTTTCCATCAATCATCATGCGTCCTCTATGGACAACCTATGGGTTTTAAGGCATAACACCTTGCAAATTACTTCTTCTGATAGTGTCCATCAAAGTGTTTTTATTAATTTTGGCATTGTTGTACAAGTTTATTCAATATCATATTTTATTATTCCAACTCATATAGAAGGATGAGGGTTTTATGGGAGGAGATCAAAGTCATCTCTTGGAGGATGGATAAAAAAGGATGCTAATTACTGATTTCAATATAGTTTTGAATCCTGATGAAAAAACTAGAACCACTTTTAGTAGGATTGCTGCCTCTGATTTTTTTTGAGTGTATTGATTTCTGAAATCTGGATCATGTTCCCATTGTTGGCTCTGATTTCACATGGTATAGATACAAATTGGAGGGGAAACAAGCTAGTAAGATTGATAGATTCTTTGTTCATATTGATTAGAAGGCTACATAACATGGTGTATCTGGATTCACAATGTCTAAGAAACACTATAACCACAACCCAATTGTTGTTGATGTTTACACTCAGGTGACATGGTCGGCCCCTATTCCATTTCATTTCAACAGTGGATGGCATCTAATTATAGGATGCAGAGAAATTGTTTTGGAAGCATGGAAGCTTGAAGTAATTAGAATCTCACTTCAAGGAATTATTGTAAAACATAGTCATTTTATGGGGCTTCTAAGGGATGGAGTATAAAATAATTCTCAAAACATGATGAGGATAACAGAAAGTCAGAGGATGAGCTAGCCATGATTCAAAACTAGCTTGGGCAGTAGTTGACGTTATCTCGAGAGGAAATATCAACACATAATATGTACGAGGATCTCTTAATGGATAAGGAAATATTGGTCAGAAATAAATTGAATGTATGATGGTTAAAAGAATGGGACATAAATTCTAAGATCATCAATATATTTCTCAACGAATGGAGGGCGTGTAGAGGAAACAAGGTGATTACCATTGATGGGCATGAATACATGGAGGAGAATGAGATTTCAATGGCTGTGGTTGAGAACATTAAGGGAATATACCTTGATAATGGTCAGTCTAGTATCCAATTCATGGTGGAAAACACCAGATCATGCATAGATGATCAATCTAATCAGCTTCAAATAGCTTCCCCATGCAATGAGGGGATCTGATCTGCTCTCCCCTCTGTCAATCATGAGACTGAAATAGGCTCTGATGGATTCACTATCAAATTTTATGTGTTCTACTGGGACATTTTGCAATGTGATATTGAGCATGCCATTGAATACTACTCCTCTCACTCTTACATGCCCCATGGAATGAACTCATGTTTTATTAGGATCATCCCTTAGAAAGAGAATGTTATTAACATCAAAAAATTCAGGCCAGTTGCTCTTGGAAATACAATACCCAAGCTTATCAGAAAAATCTTGATGAGTAGGATGGTGGGATGGTTGATGGTATGATCACCATAAAAAAATTTGTATTTGTACATGGGAGGAACATCCAAAAGTGTCTTTTCATGGCTTTTGAGAGTGTCAACCTATTGAGAAAGAAGACAAAGGAAGGAAATTTTTCTATCAAAATTGATATCTCCAAGGCTTTTGACACACTGAAATGGTGCTTTCTTCTAGATGTCACTAGGTTATATGGCTTCACTAATAGGTTTGGGAATATGATTCGTAGAATTCTAAGCTCTTCAAGGCTATCAATTCTTGTCAATGGGACCCCGAGGGGTTTTTTTCATGGACAAAGTGGGAAAGAAAATGTGATCCACTTTTTGGGATTCTTTTTTCCATTGTAGAGGATTATCATAGTAGGTGTATCAATGACCTTGATCAAATGGGATTTTACTAGAAGATCAAGGATGGTGGGAGTTGGCATGCCCCATCTTTTCTCTTGTATGCAGATGAAATCTTTTTACTTGGTCAAGCTTCAAGAAAAACAATATCCTCCATTAAGGCACTATTCAATCATTATGAGGAGGTGGCTGGCCAAGACATCAGTTGGGACATGTATTCCATTAATTTTTGGAATGGAATTTCGATTGGGAAAAACAACATGATAATAAGGTCTTTTAGGGTAAGGAGATGATCCCTTCCATTATAATATCTTGGGGTCCCACTGTTTTGGGGAAGGGTGAAAAGGAAATATAATGAGGGTATTTCTAATAGTATTATACATCAACTGGCTAACTAGAAAGGGAAGGCTATGTCCCGGGCCAGAAGGTTCTGGCTGGTGAACTTATTGATCACATCAAAGTTTGTCTAATACATCTCCATATATAGATGGATGAGATGAATTATCAAAGAGAATCAGAGCGTGGTACGAAACATTATTTGGGTGGGGTCACCATATTAAATGAATCTTATTAGAGTTGCATGGAAATAATGCTTAAATCCTATGGAGATGGGGTTCCTTGGAGTCAAGACTATCCGTACCTTCAATGATGGATTGATTGGGAAATTCACTTGGAACCTGATCACACATTAATATGGTGATGAATTCTTTTCTAATCGAATCACTAAGAGGATTCTCAATGTTTATAATTATTATATTTTCTCATAGGGTTTGGAATCTATCAAGAATAAATATTTGAGGATGATGGAGGATACTAAATGGTTTCTTTTTAGGGACTCCACCCTAAACTGTTGGAACAAAAAGTGGCTCACACAACCCCTTTGTGATCTGAATGTTCCACTGGATGCAGCCCCTTTGTCCATCTTGGGATTACTTTTATAGATTAACTCTTATGTTTTTAACATTCCTATACAGTTGGTGACTGAAATCTATGTTTATTCTCTTATAAATAATGATCCATTGATTTGGGTGTATATACAAACTGGGCAGTTTAACTATAGGGACTTTTATAGTACACTTTGGGGGGGTCTTACTCATACACCGGTGTTTCTTATACATTTCAAAGCCAGTTTCATTTGGAATTTCAGATTCTTCTTGATATGGAGAATCTAGAAAAACTTAATTCCCACAACAAATCTTCTCAACAGGACTGGAATGAAAATGGACTCTATGTGTTCCATTTGTAAGGCTGATGAGGACTCGATACAATATTTTTTATGCAATGTAGTCAGGCCATGGAGCTTTGGGCCTATATTGGATATTTGGTTAGGATCGTTGTTGACACCTGTAGGATGGTCCTTGACCTGCTGTATGACAAGTCTCATGCTCACATTAGTGAGGAAATTCATAACCTTTTATTGAATGTTGTTGATCTTGTTAATGAAACCATTTGGGAAGCCAGGAACTCAGTGATGTTTGGTGGTTCACACCCTATTGTACAACAGGGTTTGATGGTCATCCATAGGGATGTTTATGCTGCATCAATTTTCCCTGATAGTGTCTTGTCTATCACTTTAGCTGATCTCCAAATTCTGAGAATGTTTGGTGTATTGGGTCAATCGTGTAAGCCTCAAATGTTGAAACATATTTGATGGATTCAACCGGTTGTGCCTTGTCTCAAGGATAATATCTATGGAGCTTCCTAGAGTTCACCAGATCCTTTAGGATGTGGGGGAGTGTTCCACACCTACCATTGGTCTGTAAAGGGATGATTCTTCCATTCCTTTGGAATTGGAAATGCCTTCAAAGTTGAAATCTAGTCCATGATCTACGCTGCTAGGTATGTTGTAATGTTTAATTGGAAATATATATGGATTGAATTTGATTCTCAGACTGGAGTTCATGTTTTGAATACCAAAACACGTGATGTGCCTTGGTGTATGCTTTTTCAATGGGTTGACTGTCACAACAAGGTCGCTCAAATGCATATGGTTGTTTCACATGTCTATCGGGAGGCCAATAAGGTGGAAGATGCTTTGACAGATAGGGTACTCATTGATCTTGGTGGGTTATGGCCTTTCATGGAACCTGATTATTGTGCCCCACTGGTGGAGGTAGATATATGTTGGGTGTATCACACTCCCTTATGTAATAACCCCTTGTTTGCTTAACTATCATCCTTTTTTTCTAATTTTTCTTAGGTCCGACATCTACAAGTTCCTGGACTTTTTTCTAATATATATATTTATATATATTTAAATATATGAATATAAATATGTTATTGGATTGTGGTATTGTTATTCGAGTATAAACCTAAGGTGCTTAGATCAATTCACAGTAGTGGATTTTTTTAATAAATGAACACTACAAATGTTTTGACTAAACCATGATTATGGGTCTTTCTATTGAAATTGTATACACTAATGGTTTAAGAACCATGGGTATAGGTGAACTATACCCACATTTTTTTTAAACAATGGGAATAGGTCTATCCTATTGGATTAAGCTACTATGTTTCATAAAACCATGTGCATAACCTAGAACCATGTTTTTCTATGCATGACCTATGGTTTTAAACTATGGGTATTGGTAATGCTTCCAACAGATAAGGTTTTAAGTTCAGATTTCCCTTGCCGAATGTCTGAATCATTGCCTTTATTATTTATTTTTTAGAAAAATAAACTTATTTAAATTATTTATATTTTAATGATCTTTTCATGTTTGTAATCCTTTTCATTTTTTTATTAGCATGTTATATTAAATTAGTTAATCAATGATTTTCACATCAGACGTTATAGTAATATTTATCAAATATATCCAAAATGACTTTAGTAGATTGACTAGGGTCTAATACATCATGATTATATTTATTATAAAATATTAATAATTTTATAATTATAATTTTCATACATTATTTATATTTTCAAAACCAACCATGTAAGGTTGTTTTGAAAAATTTCTTATTTTAAAGTAATTGAGATGGTATCTCATATATATAAATGAGTAAAGTTTCCATTTAAAAAAAATAGGGGGGGGGGGAATAAAGTACTTATCGTTTTATCATACAATAATGATAATTACATCATAAATATCATATTATATATTTAATTTCACTTATATATACAAGCTATGTGAGGCTATATCAAAAAATAAAATACATCGATTTGTAAGGTGGTAGTATGTATGTACACATGCGCAATATTTTTACTTTATATTGAATGTTAATAATTGTGATATTTATTTTCCATTATAGAATTATATTTATATCATATATACCTTATTATATAAATCATATCATTCATTTATTCTATCCATAAGATATTGTGATGGTAAACAAATATAATCATTTCATGAGGTGCCAATCTTCTATACAGATAATGACTATTTCATTTTACATTAAAACATTACCAGATGGATTATGATTAATCAATAAAAACAATATTATAATAATATATTTGATATATGTATGTAATTACATCACAAATTGTGGATGATTCATAATGATGTAGAAGAATACATTATAATAAAATATCTAGTTAAAAACTATTCCTCTCCTTTGGACAACATCCTTTATTTCACTTCTTAAGGAAAATATACTTTGTATTATTCCAAAAATAAGTCCTATAAGACATAGGGATGATGATAGGATGGTATTATTATGGTTATTTTCTAAACAAAAAGGATATTGAGGTGTATATAGGATAGAGGAGGAGTGTCCTATTATAGGAGAGGGAGAGGACACCCATGATATTTTTTAAAATTTAAAAAAATCATTAACTAAGTGGGGATATTTTTCCATCACACCATTTTCTAATTCACATGTTCCTTATTCAAACATATTGTATTTAATAAAATATTTAACCTGGAAAATAACATTATTCTCAAACATGTTCTCTATATGTTTAATATTATTTAATCACTTTACCTCATAGGATATGTTTTCTTCCTAGTAATGTACTTATGTGATTAAAAATTGAGATGAATTTGACACAATATTCCTTAATAAGGAAAAATGAAACACAGAATGTACCAAGGATAATGAATGATGATATGATATTAAATTAGAAACCAATTAAGCATTCCAATAATTTAATGTAGCCCATTGAATGAGGAAATTAACTTTCATTTTTCTCCAAAGCACATATCACATTTCAGTGGATGTAACTTAAGCAAAACATGAACACCTAACCTAAATGAAAGATATTTTCACCTATTATCTGTATAAAATATTTTTATATTAATATATCATCATATACTATCGATTCATAGTTATTTATCAAATATTATGGATGAATTTTGGGGGTGGGGTTTGAAATAACCTTTAACCGATTTAATGTGGAATGAAATATTAATTTTTCAAATATATAATTTTGAAATAATAAATAAAGAAATAAAATGAAAAATATTTTATATCTTATATTAATTTATATAAATATTTTATCATACTAATTGAATTAGGGAAATATTTGAAAACAAATTATGAAACTCTGAGATACAATGATCAATGTTGAAATTTTAAATTGTTAATAGGAGATAAATTAGGTTGACAAGGATCATAACTAAATTTTAATGTGATCCACTACAAATTCAACCATATACTGAGAAAATAAATGGTATAAATCCCTTGGAAAAAATGGTGACCAAGGAACGTAAATAATAATTATGTCTAGTGAGTTCCCTGTTTAATTTCATATATAATGAAGTTACCCATTTCACAATTTTTTAGACTATAAATTATTGGTGAAAGGTGGTTGGGGAATGATATGCATCCCTTATAAATACCCATTCCAATTTTTCTCTAGAAAAACATAATGGAAGGATGTATAATAGAGGGAAAAGGAAATTATGGACAAGTTATAGAGCCTATATTGGGGTTAAAACTATGAATTATATTGAGATGAAAAGGATATCAAAGATCCTCACCATTGATTTTATGTTGAGAGCACTTCACCAGGATAAATGATCCCACATTGTCTAGGTGATTTTTAAATGAGATAAGTATAAAAACCCAAACCCCGATGCCTTATAGTTTGTGGTAACTTTATTAAATTGGATGAAGATACAATTTGTCACGTCCTAAAGCACACAATAGCTTAGTAGTTCTAAAAATATTCCAATATATATGAACCCCACACTAAAAATGAAAAATTAAGATACAACATAGTATTATATTTACGAATGAAATTTTTTCATTTAGCATTTCTGGATATTTCAATAGAAATAAAATCCATAGAAACCTATGGAAATGAAAAATAATAAATGGGTGAGCTCAGAATCATATTAAGGGTATGGGTGGAATGGGAGATAACATGAAGCAATGAAAAAATTAATTTTATTTTTTAGAAAATAATGAAATAATCATGATGAATAATACCATAAAATAGGATAAAAAATTAATAGTTTAAATAAAAACATAAACAATCACATTTATAATAATTACATGTTTCATAAGGACTGAATACATAATTTTGAACATCACAAAAATAACATTATGGCCTCATTATAATAAATCATACAAAAATGGTTAATGGATCTACCTAATACTAACACTAGTATTTCTCACAAAGCATACTTATATATTAAGGGGATTTAGAATCCCCCACCCATCACTTTCAAAAAAAATTCATTCAACATATTAAATTGGGGAAACATAATCAATGTAAACATTCATATTGAAAAACTATGATATTAAATTTTTATAATTTTTGTAAATCAATAAACATAAACAAAAACCATCTTGAGAAAGATGTTAAAGTTTATCAAAAGAGGAAGTCTCTATTAATGCGTAATATTCACCCAATAATATGTTTATAGAAGAATATTGAAGAGACCCTTGTTTATCATAAAAACATATTACAATATTTCTTATTAATATTCATTTCATTACACAAACACATGCCTAGGGTTGGTAATACTTTAGGGAATTGGGGAACATGGAAACACAAACAACTAGTCTATAGATAAATTAAATAATATCCCACTATGGTCTTTATAATTTACACCCTTCTAATACATATCATATATTATACATTTGTTCATAACATGGGGAAAATAAACATAATAAGGGGTGGGATCATAGGCTCAGTAAGGTTAGACAATGAAGATACATAATCATAACATAAATATAATGTTATGAGAAAATGATAACAAAAATTGAAAACTATAGAATTCATATAGAATCTTCTAATCTGAAGTCATTTAATAAATAATGTTAGTTTGTTAGTCATGAATCAAAAGGGAATCAGTATGTATGATCCATGAGTTCATAACAATGGAATATGAAATTGATTTTTTCATACATAATATCATAGAAAATAGTTTTTATAGTAGTCATGGATTACATCCATAGCTATCATAGTGATATGGTTTTACTCCCTAAATAATCATAGTAGTAATGTTTCACTACCTAGACCATTATTACAAAAAAATAACCTTACAGAATTGGGTTCACTCCTCGTTCTTTTCCCCTTTATCACATGTGAAAAAAATAATGTCCCAACACATGGGAGGGAGATATAGGTCCCACTAAATTTAAAATTAAAACCCTATTTTTATGTTCTAAAATATAATAAAACAGTAGAAACATTATAACCCATTAAAAGAAATGGGGTTTGTAAAAATCTAATCATATCATAACCTATGGAAAATAAACCAGATTTATAATCATTTCATCATTTCATCATTTCATCAACACAAATCCCATAGAAGATAAGTAGTTTTCATAATTATTTTTAAATTGTATATCCCAGTGAAGATAAAAAGTTTTTATAAAAACCTTTTTATCACTAACTATTTAGATAAATAATATGAATGGCATCCTTTTTTCATATATCTAGTAATACAATGATAATATCAACATAGGTCTTATTTTTTTGAAAATTATCCTAATAGATCATTTAAAAAATTTCCTGAGGAAAATAAACATTATAATTTGAAAAAACACTTTTTAAAAAAACATTTGGAAGATAAGTTAATTTGGAAAAGAACCGTAAAAAATATAAAATAATTTTTGAAGTAATTATTTCTAATGATAGTGGATATTTATTTTCGAGCATTATATGTTAAAATAATTATTCTTATGCCATTTTTTGTGAAATAAAAATGATAATTCATTAGAAAATAACCTGATTATTACTTTAATTTTTGGTATGAAATTTCAATCCAAGGTAATCAATCCTTTTAGTAATCATAGGGGAGTAGAAAAAAATATTTGGAAAACATTTTTTTGAATTATAGTTTTTGAAGAAAACATATTTGATACCAAAGAGATAATAAATATCCGTTTTTTCTAAAACATTTTAGAAATTATTTTTAGTTCCAAAGAGTAAAACAATGGTACTTTAATTTTAAAATATAATTAATAACCGTATTAATATCAAATTAATTATTTTCTTGAGAGACAGATCATAATATTTTATCATCAAAATTTAATAAAAAATATTCTCAATAAATAAAGATATTGTGAAAAAAATATTTTAGTAACATAAAATTGTATATCCCATGAAGGAATAATATAATATTGATCATAAAATATCAGGGAAATTAATAAAATCATGATATAACAAGTAAAATGTTATTTATATATACCTCTTGAAGGAATATAGGTGCATAACATAACATACCTCTCAAATAATTAACATTAAAAAATATATGATATATATATATATATCGGAATATATGATTTTATTATGACCATTTATTATTCGATTATTAGAAATTCAATGTTAATGTATTTTTTCAGTTAAAACCCGCTATGTTTTTTTGTATATATTTTCATTAGTTTTTTGGCCCTATCAATTTTATTATGATTTTATAATAATCAGAATTATAAACATGATTAAAATTTCACATATATTGAGTGTATAAGTATTTATAGTAATCCATAAAATTTAGTGATATAAAAGGTAATACAACATCCACGAAGACGTTATGCTATCTATACTCATGAACATTGTTTCAATTTTTTTAATTTAAATAAAAAAATCTAAAATATATATAAGATGTATATAATAATTTGAATCCTATGTGTATCACATGTTTTCATTAAACCCATCCTTATTACCTTCAATGAAAACAATAAGTGAATCACATCTCTTTACGTGGCGGTTGTCCCCCGTATGCATGGGTAACATTATCATATTCCAAAAAATTAAAGATTATGATGGTATGTGTGATAAAATAATTCCATATATACAATTATATTCTAAATATGATATATAAATCATAATTAATTCATTATTTACATTCTTTAGAAGAGGTAATGAAGAAACGAATGACATCAGTTCACGAGGTGGACATATTCCAGACACACGGATGATGATTTTGAAGCTCATTTAATAGAAGTGGAGATATTTGTAAGTCATGAAAATAAGGAAAAAACATCTCAGTATATTTAATATCCATAGGTTATTATTTCATGATGTTCTGATAATAATATAAGGACTTTGCAGAAGAAATAAAAAAATATTGTTTAGGAACATTACGTCTTCTTTGGGTATCCTCCTTAGGTTTACTCAAACATCCATCCTACATTGGATTTATGTCCAAAATAAGGATTATAGGGTTATATATGTGTATTTTGGAAGTCATTTTGGTAGTAAATGGGTGAATAAAAAGGGTTTTATGGAATGAAGAATAGAGGATAGGGGTTGGCCTTTTACGAGTAAGGTGAGTGGAATATTTATAATTGTTCTGAAAAGTAAAAGTTTTACCCAAGTTTTTATATTTAATGAAGAAGTTATAAGGACTAATTATGAATTTAAAATATATGTTTCACAAGTTTTAGTTTATTTTTATAATTTATTTAGATTAAATTTACCGGAAAACCCATTTTTAACATAACTATCGTGATAAATTTTTACAGTTTTGACAATATATTTTGGAACACCATTAAATTAACCTAGTTAAATAATATAAATTATAATGATTAAAAATATTTCATACATATTTATAAAATATATTAAAAAATTTAAAAACTTTAATTTAATATAAATCCCACTGGCATGATGAGAAAGATGGGATTCAAAAAGAAAAATGTTCACTGTTTATAATGTAATTATATAAAAATTCAATATGAAATTTATTCCAATAACATAATTAAAGTTACATTATGTGAAACTAAACTTATTTACATTAAAAATAATTTAACATATAATTTAACATTATTAATAAATTAAACCAAAAGGTAGCTTTCAATTAAATTCAGTACTTTTCACTAATCACGAAAAAATTAAATTTTTTTTTAAAAATTCCCAAAATACTACCTAACATAATGTTTTCATTATTATTTCAAAAATTAAGGTAAAATTATGTAATATTTTTTTACAAAATTGGAAAAAATTAAATATATTAATTTTCAACAAATTAAAAGCATTTTTTTTAAAAAAAAATTGTGTTTCTGAAACATATAACGACATTAATAAAAATTATTATTTTTAATTAATATGATTAAATTATATAATAATATTTTAATTAAAAATTTAAAACAATTTATTATTATTATTATCACTATGTTTAATAGATATTTTATAACTACTATGTTTAAATAAATATATTAATTATATATCAGGGTTTCATTAAAACTCAACGTTGTGTTTAACATAATATAACCTAATGTTGTGTGTATCATATGTTTAATTTTATGTTATGTATAATTCAAGCTATCAATGTCTTGAAGGTATCAAAAGCTTAAATTCATGTAGTGATTCAAGGAAATTAAGTGTTGTATATAGCCAAACCTAACATTATGTTGCGTGTAATGCAAGGTAACACAGTATAGTGTGTATTTAAATACTAACATGGTATAGTGTGCAAACCAAGTTATTCAAAAATTTAATTTCTTCCAAAAAAAATTCTTCTAAACATAGGGAGTGAAAATGATACTTTAAAAGGATCACTATAAAATTTCTTGAGGTTACCCTTTTCACTTGGAAATCACTTTTTTAATGTCAAAATACATCCCAAATATGTAGGAAAATATTTTATTTTAAAAGAAACATGAAAAAATGTATTGTAATATTCAATGAAATTCGGGATCATAATGGCAGGTATATATGTACATAATGTTAAAAAATCATTTCTTTCACACTAGTGTAAAAAGTGAAAAAAATATACTCTATCCAAAAATGATAGAATATTCCTCTTACATAACTTTTCAAAAATTCAAAAATTGGTATAAAAATGTATCTAATAAATACTTATTGAATTATAAAAACATTATTTTCAACATTTTTTGGAAAACGTTATCATAGAAAACAATGATTCTTGACAGATTTAAAAAACAATGTTGGTTTTCCATAAATAACTTAATTTTATATTTGAGTACCTAAATATATGAAACTGAAAGAAAAAAATGAAATTTATCAGAATAAATATAGTATAATAAAATATATTTTGATTAATATACAGTGATAAAATAATTTATATGATGAAGAAAAAAACATAAAATTCACAAATAATGATGTGATTTTGAAATTAACCCTTTCCTCCATTTTGAAATCCTTCCTATATGTCTTAACCTATTTTATAATAAACATATTAAAAATAAATTAAAATATATATCATAAAATAAATTATGTACTAATAATATTTTACAACCCATTTATTAGTAGGTCTTTTTTAAAATTCTTATTTTAGGTAAAAACTATTTCATTTTTCATGTATGTTTTGTTTTGGTTGTTTCAGTTTTAGTAATTTGATCATGGTTATATAATATCCATAATTATAATCTTGAAATTAATATTATATATATTTAATATATATATATATGGGTTTTGATAGTAATTTATAAGTGGAATAGGAAGAAATATTATGTACACCGTTCATGAAGATGGTAGGTCGTATGTTCACATGATCATTATTTCCATTTTTTGATAGGTGGAATAAAAGAAAGTGAAATAATAATTACACATTAAAAAATAATTATTATATAACCAATATCAATTATATTTATTAAATATATCCATATTACCTTCCTCATTAAAATTAAATATAGAACATATCACATCTCATTGTGGTGGTTGTAGTCCACACATACACACAAACAATATTATATTTTTCCAAGGGATTGGAATATAAGAAGGTATATGTTATATTACGATTTATGAAGTATAATTGTTTCATAAATATCATATATATGTATATTAAATCAACCATTATATCAATTCATGTGAAGTAGTGATGGAAAACAGGTTACATCAGTTTTCGAGTCGGATGTCCATTGTACACATGATCGATGGTTTTATTTCCCATTTGATGGAATAAAGAATTAGTATTGGTTATTATATTAACATGATAACATATAAATGTATGGAATATATTTGTGTTATTATTTTATCAAATATGTAGAATATATGTGGGGAGTTTTGTAATAAATAAAATGAAAACACAAGGATTATAACTATACTACTTATTTAGAAAACCACTTTTGTTAACACTTAAAGCCTTATGAGGATGGTTTTGTGGTCAAAATATTACTCAATGTTGTACATAGTTATTTACAGGTAATATTTTTTTTATATATTTAAACAAATAAAAGTCTCCTTATTCTAGTATAGATGATGATGTTTTTGACCTTTTATAAGTGCGGGAGGAGACATACATGGAAATTTCCTACAAGAATACAAAATGAACAAGTATTTCCAAAAAAATTATTCCAAATTTACATATATTTTAATATGGTTTAGTATATGGAATAAATATGTCCATATAAAGGGATTTATACAAGATTAATTGGAAAAAATACCCCTTTTGTTTTGGTTTATACATAGATAAACCACTTTTAACATCAATTATGGTAGTTAATTTGTATGGTTTATACAATTCATTATATCAGAAATGAATTTTAACTTATTAATTAAATATTAATTATGATTGTTTCAAAAATATAATCCATTATAGAAAATTCAATTCATATAAGAGGAATAATTTAATTGAAAATCAATCGTACATGTGGGATGAAAATACAGTCTTCCAAATTTTTTTCTGAAGTACCAAAAGATTTATATAAGAACCTGGATCATCATTATATGTATGGATCATGATTTCTGGTGTTTCTGAGAAAAAGGGGATAATTTTGGAAATTTCATAACTATACAACGTGTTCAATAGAGCCCACGATGTGCACTCTGTTGTGGTGGGAAGCCGTATACATGTCTTTTAACGACTGAGTACAAGTTCGTGTGAGGTGACCTAGAGACCACCTAGAGTGGGGTCTAGTAAAAGCCTATACAACCCACATATCATTAGGGAACATGTCATTTATTTTTATTTTTAATTGTCAAATCCAACCTACTTCATGAATAATCGACAAAACTATATTATTCTAAACTTATGTTACAAGGATCGGGTCTTAAAACGTTACTTAATATTGAATTTAATACAAGAACATACATTGTTACACATTAAGGAACTTTTTGGGTTTATAGTTTTAAATAATTAAGGTAACATAAATACATAACATACCACATTCATACAAAGTTGGAAATATTAAAAACATTATCCATTTTATTTTCAAAATAGAAAACATTAAAAGATAAATCTTGATTTCTATGACTGCACTCCATACCATGTATCATGAATCTTTTCATTCTCTTACCCATACTGATATCTTGTGAAATACATTTTGAAAACATGGGATGAGTATAAAACTCATTAAGTGATATAAAGAATGAAAGTGTTAGTAAATTGATAACATAAAAACCAATAAAACCCATATCATAATAAACTCAAATGCATAGAGTACTCATGTTGTTTCCTTGGGACATATTTACCATATCACTCATACATTAACCCATACATGTATAATAACCTTTTGGTAAACTTCTTTCTCTAGAGTAAAGGATTCATTGGAGAGCTATAACGGGACTCACCCGTCATATCTTGAGTTGTAATAGGCCTAACCCAACATATCATGAGCTATAATGGCATCAACCCAACATATCTTGAGCTATAATGGGCTCAACCCGACATTAATAATTTCCGTGGAATTTATCATGGTAATAAAGTATCTTTAAATTATTGGAAACAACTAAATCCACACACACACACACACACACATATATATATATCCTTTTGAAATTTATTAAAGAGTGTTTTAAAAGGATTTTGAAAAAACATCACATAAAATACAAATAGAGTCAGAATTAATATAAATGAATGGATATGTGTATACACTATAAATGTAAAATGTGAAACATAATATAAATAAATTCACCACACCAATAATCTTAATTCTACATAATGAATAAAGAAGAATGTTAACCCAAAGAATAAAAATTGTGTTAAGAATTCCCTTACCTCTGGTTCTTCATACAGAAAATGTAATTAAACCTTGAGTATAATGGTTAAAAAGTAATTTATTAATATCTTATAGAAATATATTCATGATTATAACACTTGATATGATCATTTCATAACATCATTTCATCCTTAAATTATTAGTATTTTGTTCCTTACATTGTTTTTTGGTGTTCTGTTTACATGTTTTCCATGATCAGTTAATGGTGGATGTTCTTTTCGATTGGAAGTGAAAATTCTGAATTGGAATGAAATGGTAGTTAAATATTTACAGAACCATAAATTATTACATTTAACATTTTGAATTCTTATATTTTTATGATTAATATGTTAAAACGTTAATGATGTTTGTTTAGATCATTTTAGTGGTTCTTTGATATTGACGACCTCATTTTGTTTTATAAATTAAAACCATGTGTTCAAAAGAATTACGGAACCATGTATGATAAATTATACATAGATTATAACATTTTTAAACCATGGTTTGATGAAAAGTCGAGAATTAATTAAGGAAAATAGAAATTACATCATCCATGATGTCAGTTATTCAACACTTATTCCTTGAATAAGTGGGAGAGTAGAAGAAGAATGATGATGAATATTACATAAACATGAGAAAATCCAAAATATACATTATTTCTGGAGCTTTCATGCCACTTGGGTAAGAGGAGATGGGAAAATAATTAGAAACTAATGGAACTGAAAATAAAATAATAGTTGATAAATCCCTTAAAAATTTTCTGCAGCATAATGGCTATGTTACATGGTTTTAGAAATATTAAAAAATAGGGGACATGGGTAGTCAATATAAAATTGAATATTAATATAGAATAGATCATTAATAAAAAGAAAAGAATAAAATGGTATGGATTCATTAATTATATACCACAAAAAATTGGAATTGAATAGAAAAAGAAAGAAGTTGAGAATTTTCTTACATTGTAGACTAACTCCTAGAATATGATGGTTGGGTCATTGGGGGATTGAGAGAACCTTGGGATAACTACTAGGGAGGTAAGAAGTTCAAAGCCTAGTTTATGTGGAATTTGGAATGAATTTAATGATGGAATGGGTTGATATTTATATCAATAGTATCAGAATATTTTAATATTTTCAAATTCTTACCTCATTAGTGGTATTTGGGATACCGTGGTCATTAAAATTGTATTTTACATTGGAATTAGCCAATTGGGAATCATAATATCTTATTTTACTGTATAAAATTCTACCATAAATATTAAATCATTATTACATCATTAATGATGTCATTAAACACACTGAAACTCAAAGATGTATTATTACTATTCATCAAAAAAACAATTGTTTCAGAAAAATCACAAAAATATACCCTTACCGTTTTTCAACATGTATAATTTATAAATGAAACCCTTTTTTAAAAAATAATTTTCTAAATATTATTAATTGAATTTTTAATTGAAATAATACTCAATTCAAAAATTAATAATTTTAATTCCAAAACTGCTTTTATATGACATTGAAAAATTAACCCAGAATTCATTGTCTTAAATACTTATGAAAATAAAATAATAATAAAATTTACCATTTATTATGGTCATATTACTATTCATATTACTATTCCTAATGGTATGTTACTATTAACTAAAAAATCAAGTTTGTTTCATTAGACTCCAAACAACTTACTGATCAAAATTATAAATGACCGTTATTCAAAATTCAAAACTTAAAAGTAGTAAAATTATGTTTAAACCTTAGTTATAATAATCTATTTAAAATACTGTTTCATGCATTTCAAATCATTTTTTGAGAAACATGGGTTGTTACATTCTCCCCACCTTTTGGAAATTGCATCCTCACAATTTTATTTTCTTATTAAACATGTGAGGGTACCTTTACCTCATAGCATTTTCAGACGCCCATGTTTCTTCTTCTACCTTGTGGTTTCTCCACAAAACGTTTACCAAGTGGAATACCTTATTCCATAATACTTATTCCATTCGTTAAATAATCTGAACTGGTTTCTCTTCTTTAGAAAGGATCTCTTCTAGCTGAACTGATACTAGGCTAAAAACATGTGTTGAATCTAGCATATACTTTCTCAACATCGAAACATGAAAACCCATGTGTAACTAATATAAACTCATAGGAAAAGCTACTCAGTATGCAATAGGTTCAAATTACTCTAGGATTTAAAAAAGGTATGATGAACTATGAGTTTATATTCCATTTCTTTGAAAAACGCATCACACTTTTCTAAGCAGATATTTTAAGGGAAAAATGATCACCTACCTCAAATGATAATTCTTTCCTTCTATTATATACATAAATTTTCTATCTGGTATGATCTATTCTAATGTGATGCTGGATCATCTTTATTTTCATAGACACTTTCTCTGCAAATTTTGGTCCCATCAACTTCTTTTCCACAACTTTGTCCCAAAAATCTAGAGTTTGATGCTGCTTCCCATACAATTCCTCAGAAGGTTTTATATGTATTCTGGAATGAAAATTTTTATTATAAGAAAACTCAACTAAAGAAAGATGATGATCCCAATATCCCAGGTAGTCAATTGAACAAGATTGAATCATATCCTCAAATGTCCTAATCTTTCGTTATGACATCCCATCTGATTGAGGATTAAATGTTGTACTAAAATTTATTTTATTCCCAATGACTTTTGAATCCCCTTCCAAAAGATCTAAATTAACCTAGGATCCAGAAAGATGTAATAGAAAGAGGAACTCCATGAAACATGACAAAACCAATGAGGTATAATCCAGAAAGATGATCCAATGACATTGCATCTCAAATAGAAACAAAATGATCATATTTTATCATCCAATCAACTTTAACACAAATTGGATTGTTACCTCGAGAAGACTTTGGTATTCCCACCAAAAGGTCCATGGATACATTCTCCCATTTCCACTTTTGTACTGGAAAAAGCTAAATCACCCCCTTAGGTAACTGTCACTCTCCTTTAACATGTTGTCATGTTAAACATTTCATGGTAACATAAGCTATATCTCTTCTCACTCTATCCTACAACAAATACTCATGACGGTATCTATACTTCCTTGTACTTATAGGATGAACTGAAAATGGAGAACTATGAGATTTACACAACAAATATTTCTTCAACTAAGAATCAAAAGGCACAAACATCCTTTTTCCAAATATTAAAACAAAATCTTTTTCAAGGTTAAATTCTAGAAACTTTCCCATTTTAACCAATTCTACCTTTTTCTGTAGGTCACAGTCTTCCTTCTGTGCTTTCTTAATCCATTATGATAATAGTGACTGCACTGGAACCTAAAACAAAATAAGTGTATTCCCAACACCAACAACTTCTAATCCAAAATTCATCAAATAATTAATTGATGGATCATGTTACATAAGTAACATGGTTAATGATGCATGATGCTGTTGACTCAAGGAATCCCCCACATGATTTCCTTTTCTTAGATGATAATTGATCATGTAATCATAATCTTTTTTCAGTTCAATCCATGTTCTCTACCTAATGTTTAATTTATTCTGAGTGAATGTATTTCAGACTTTTATGGATAGTATATATTTTACATTTGGCTTCGTATAGACTATGCGTCCAAATTTTCATTGAAAATACCACAATTTCCAATTCCAAATCGAGTTGTGGGATTATTTAACTCATGGTGTTTTATATTTCCTGAAGCATAAGAAATTAACGGATCATTATTCATCAAAACACAACCTTTTCCCTTCAAAGAAGCATCACTATAGATGAGAAACTCGTCATTTTGGGAAGGCAAGGAAAAAAATGAAGCATTCACCATTCTCTTATTCAGTTCTGGAAAACAAATACCACATTCTTCTATTAGGATAAATTTAGACCGTTTTCATGTCAACATAGTTATAGAGATAAATAACTATGAAATGTTTGTAACAAACCATTAGTAATAACCCGCTATTCCAAGAAAACTATGAATCTATGTAACATTTTACGTCTTGTCCATTCATTAACCACTTTTGTTATGGCCGGGTCAACTGTTATTCCACCCTTATTTAAAATGTTATCGGGGAAAAATTGTTACAAAAAATCATAGTTGCTGAATTATCTATAAAATTTGATTTTTTACGGTTTCTAAAACAACCCTTAAAAGTTTTTCATGATCTTATTTACTCGTAGAAAATAAAAGAATTTCATCAATAACAAAACCCCAAACATATCCAAGAACTCATGAAATATTCTAATAATAATATCCATGAATAAATTAGGTGCATTATTTAACCCAATGAGCATAAAAAAAATTCATAATGCCCATATCTAGTACAAAAGTCTATTTTTGGGATGTCATCCTCCTTCACCTTCTGCTAAAGGTATCCTGTTGTCAAGGCAATTATAGAAAACTACTATGCTCCCTGGTGCTGATCAAACAAGTCATCTATATGAGGAAGATGATACTTGTTTTTAACAGGGATGTTATTCAAATTACTTTAATCATTGAAAATTACCATGGAACCATCTTTCTTTTTAACGAACAGAACATGAGCGCCCCAAGGTGTAGTTCATGGTCCGATGAAGCCTTTACCAAACAATTCTTGAAAAATCATTTTTAATTCTAGAAATTCCATTTGGACCATTCTATAAGGAGGTTTTGAAATTGTCTTAACATTAGGAAGTATGTAAATAGTAAGCTCAACCTATTGATTAGAAATAACACTAGGAAAATCATTGGGAAAAACATCCAAGTATTCATGTACCACTAGTACATCATTAATCTTGATAGTTCCCTAATCATAAAAAATACAAGCAATATATCTTTCATTTACAACCATTTTCAATTTCTTAGCTTCTTGATATGTTATTAATGGTATGGTTTCATTGTTGTTTTCAAACAGAAATTCATTCTGAAAAACAAGATATTTTTCTCTGCAATCTACAATAGCATGATAAAAAGATATCCAGTTAATACCATGAATAACATAAAACTATAATAATGGAAAAACAATAAGGATTGTAGGTAAACCCTTTCCAGATACAAGGATAAAATGATTATTATAATTTATATTTAACAAAATACTTCCTCCTGGGGATTTTACCATTAGATCTATAATCATTTCATGATGTGGAATTACCATTTTTTATGAATAGTTCACAAAAATAAAGGAATGTGTAGACCCTAAATCAAATAACTCATTTACAAGATCTATAAAAATTAGAAATGTACCTGATTTAATTTCATTTGATGGATCAGCATCTGCTGAAGTGGTTACAAATTCCAAACCCTACTACTTACTATCATGATGATTCCCAGCTTGAGTAACTAGCCTCAGAAAAAGATTCGAAAAATGAACCGATTCCGTATAGTTAACACATCTCACCAGATACTTATCATTAATTTTTACATCATTTTCCAATCACTCACAAGACATGTGTCTAAAATTTTCTCAATGGTAGAATTTCCCAGAATTTACATGACATTTACCTGGATTCCTTTTACCACACTTTTCACCAGAAGGGAAATTCATTTTTTGACCTCCAAACTTCTTTAATGAGTTCTTCCCCATTTCATGCCAACTTGACCGCTTCTTATTCTTGTCATCGAGAGGAAAATATGTGTCAGAAAAGTCATTCTTAACTTTTTAAGCACATCTGACAAGATTTTCATATCTTTTAAGGTGTCATGAAGCCAAAGATCTTTACAAAAACAGTTTCAAACCAGAGTAAAATATATTAATTATGCTTTCAAAATCCCAATTAAAATATGGTAATTACATGGTCGGTCTTGTAAAATTAGATTCATATGCTACCATAGAAACATCATTTTTAAGCTTCAACATGAATTTTTTTTCTCCATTCTATGTTCAAAAGTTTTGGGAAAATGTTTTTCATGAAAAATCTCATAAAATCATCTGATTCTAGATAATCAAAATCATCTCATTCTATCATATTTATCAATAGATACCACCATTAATCGAGTTCACCTTACAAATTATAAATGCCTAGTATTTCTTTCTGAAGTTTCGAACATCCTAGGACATCAAATATCTTTTCTAGAGCATTGATCTTTCTTTCAGAAATCACTAGATCTGCAGTTCCACTAAATTTTGGAGGATGTTTCATCCTAAAATGCTCCATGAAAAACATGTTTCTTTATGGTTGACCATGTTTCTATCAAGAATGGATACCACCCCAATTTGTTTCTTGAGTCAACTGTGCCATTGCAGTCACAAAATGCATGGTTCCGATTCCTACCATTTGGGGTTGCAAATTCAGACAAAAATTAGCCTCTTAGTGCCTTCCTACTTAAGGTTCCCAATTTCTTCTGCAGGCAACCATTCTGAAAAACATATCTTAGAGGAATCAACATGGTAATATTTAAATTCTATAACATTTGAAATTACCTAGGAGTAAAAAATAATAATTTATGGAATATATTAAATATCATCCTAACCCCTAAAGTTTTCTAAACCATCATTTGTTACAAACTATAAGGACCTGGAAATAAAAAATCACTTAATATAGAATTTAAAACAAGTAAATACATTATTAAACATTGAGGATATATTGAGGTTTAGAGTTCTACAGAATTAGGTTGACTTACATGCATAACATACCACATTCATACAAAAAGGACACTATTAAAAACAGTATCCAATATTTTTTCAAAATATAAAATATTAAAACATAAATCATTATTTCGTTGACAACACTCTATATCAAGGATCATGAATTTATGGTTTCTATTACCCATCCTTGTATCCTATGAATATTTTTTTGAAAACATGGGATGAGTATAAAACTCAGTAAGGGATATAAAGAAAGAAATCGTTATTCAAGTAATAACATAAAAACCAATAAAACTGATATCATAAAAACAAAGATTCCTAGAATACACATTTTGTATCCCTGATAAATATCTCCCATATAACTCTTATGTTCACCCTTACATATAGAATAACCTTTTAATCAAAATCAATCTCTATAGTACCCAATGCATATAAGAGCTATAATGGGGCTCACTAGTCATATCTTGAACTATAATGGGCTCAAGGTAAAATATATTTAGATATAATGGGCTCAACCCAACATATCATGAGCTATAATGGGATCAAACCAACATAAATAATGTCCAAGGAACATATCATTGTAATAATGTATCTTTAAATCAATATAAAATAATAATTAAATATACATAAATACAACCCTTTTGAAATTTATTCATGAGAGTTTTAAAATGACACTGAATAAAAATTCCCATAAAATATAAATGGAGTGAAATTTAAAAGAATGGAATCGATATGTGTATATACTGTAAATATAAATTTTGAGACATAATATAAAAAAAATTCATCACCCCAATAATCTTAATTTCATCTATTAAATAAAGAAGAAGGTTTGCCCAAAGAATGGAAATTGGGTTAAGAATTCCCTTACCTTGGTCTCTTCTTACTTCAAATACATTTCGAACTCTTGTATTATGGTTTAAATAGTGTTGTCAATAACTTATTGAAATATATTCATGTTTGTAACACCTTATATGATCATTTGCAAACATTATTTCACCCTTTAAATTATTTGTATTTGGTTTATAATGGATGTTCTTGTCGATTGGAAGTGAAACTATAGAATTGGAAAGGATTTGTAGTTAAATATTTACATTACAACAAATTATTCCATTTATCATTTTGATTTTGTAAATGAAAATGATTCATAATTTATAACATTAATGATCTTTGTTTAGATAATTTAAGTGGTTCATTGATTTTAACGACCACATTTTGTTTTATAAACTAAAAGGGTGGGTACACAATAATTCCAGAACCATGGATGAGACATAGTACATATATTATAACCTGGTTTGACAATAAATATTAATTCCTGATCAAACATGAAAGAATTAAATAAAAATTTATATTACATCGTCCACGATGTTGGTTATTTTACACATCATGGTCAATGTTTTTATTCCATGAATAAGTGGTATATGAGAAGAAGAATGATGTTGAATTTTCCATGAAAATGATAACATAAAGAATATATTTGATTTATAGAGCTTTCAAGACTCTTGGGTAAGTAGAGATGAGGAAAGAATTAGAAAATAATGGAACTCAAAATAAATGAATATTTGAGAAATCCCTTACAAAAATTCAATAGCATAACTGTTATGCCACATGGTTTTAGAAAAAAATAAATAAGTGGGGACAATGGTCAACCATCCAAAAATAAATCATAACAAAAAATATATCATGAATAAGATCAAACAAAAAACATAGTATTGATTCGTGGATTATATACCACCTATAAGATAACTTGAATGGAAAAAAAGAAGTTGAGATTTTTCTTAACATGTAAATTAACTCCTAGAACATGACTGTTGGGACATTGGGGGCTTGAGAAAACCGTGTGGGAACTACAAGGGATGTAAGGAGGCCAGATATTCATTGATGGTGAATTTGAAATGAATTTATTAAATGAATTGGTAGGTATTTATAAAAAAGGTGGCGGAATATTTAAATAATTCCTAAGTGACACTTCATTAGTTGAATTTAAAAAACCATGAAGTTACCTATTTTATTTACCCATGGTATTAGCCACATGGGAAACCTAATATGTTATTTTACTGTACAAAAGTTGACTAGAATTGTTACATCATTAATGATGTCATTAAACATACTGAAACTCAAAACTATATTTTTACTATTCACCAAAAACAACTATTTCAGAAAAATCTCACAAATTTACTGTTACAATTTTTCAACTTGTACATTTGAAAAATGAACTCCATTTTTCGGAAATAAATTTCTATGTATTAATTTTTTAATTTTTTTAAAAAATCAAAATTAATTCCAAAATTATCAATTTTAATTCTAATGCAGCTTTTATATCACATTGAAACACTAACCATGATGTTAATATCATAAAGAATTAAGGGAAAAAAATAATTATACAATTTACTTTTCATTAGGGTCATATTAATATTAATATTACTATTCATAAGGTTTTGTTACTACTCACCAAAAAAACAAGTTGGTTTCATCAGACTATAAATATCATTCTGATCACTATTGTTGACGAATGCTTTTAAAAATTAAAAAAATAGAAGTAGTAAAACTATGTTTAAATGATAGTTAAAATTATCTTTTTGAAAAAAAGTTTCATGCATTTCAATTAATTTTTAGAAAACCCCGGGGTGTTACATGTCTCGTCCTGGAGCAATGGATATCACTAATTCTTCTCTGAGCCCTCGTCTGGTCGTCTATTCTCCGAATAAAACATCGTTGATTGTGTTGGAATCTGAATGGTGAGTTCATCCTTCTTCAAGAGTATCTTCTCTTGATTTCTATTATAATGTGAGTTATTCTACATTTAATTATTAAAGAATTTTTATAGATCTAGGACATTCTAGGTTGATTTAGAGGCTTAGATTCAACAATAAAGATCGTACAACATCGAGGTATGTTATTTGTACCTTTCCCTAGGTTGTCTTTGAATTATATGTGAAAAAAGAGACCAATACCCTAGTTTATGGTATTTTGTGTTTATGGAATTTAAACTTGTTAATTACGGTCATTCCTTCATTGATTGAGTATGTATTTTTGATTGGAAATATGGTTATTTACCTTTCTGTGGATGTGTTTTCCCATGTTTGACTTGATATTGGTTGTTGGGTCTAGAATTCCCTTTTAGGACGCCCTGTTTTCCTTGCCTAGTGCTGTTAGGATGAAATGGCATTATCTGACATGATTTTTTTATTCATTGTAGCCATTTACCCAAGTAGTATTTTTGAATTTCTTTGGATGTTGAATATCATTTGTGCACGATCGCTTTAGACAGGATTGTGGGAACCGGGTGTAGTGAGACCATAGAGGGACTTGATGTTGGGGGCTTCCCTAGAGTGTCTGTTTTACTTTTCTTACTGTAAGACCTTATTGGGGAGTGATGTTGAGTTCTCACTCAGTGTGTCTATATTTATCATTATGAGACCAAAAAGACAATTGATATTGACTATTTCCTCTGAGAGTCTGTAATTAATCGTTAAATGACTATCGGGGGAATTGACAGTGAGTGCTTCCCTAGAGAGTCAATGCTTTCAGAATACCAATGGGGTTAGACTATGTGAGCTATCCCATAGGGTTGTTTCATATTTATTTTTAAATAATAAGTTGAAACAAAGGGTTTCGGCAATGATAACATTCCTAGAGGGTTGCTTGGGGATTATTGGTTGAATAATTAGTGAATGTAAATGAATGTAGTTGAAACTATATGACTGTTTACTTTTGGGTACATCATTGTTTATTACTTAATTTTTCTTATTTACCAATTATATATATTCACTAATAGTTAGGAATAGATATTTTGGTGGATTCCTACTGGTATACATATCACACCATATTTGTGTCATGATTTTGGTTACAAACCGATTATATTGATACCGTTATAGATAAGGTTAAGCACCCTTCTACATTAGGTACTTTATTGCTATGCAGTTGGAGAGCATGGGACCAAGTCGAGGCTCGAGATGCTGCTGGAGTTTATTTTTTCTCCCGTGCATTGGTTTAGAATTTTATTCCAACATTGTGACATGTTTTCTGGCTTTCCAAGATATATAGGACATGCATCATTTATATATGTGAGCTAGTAGTTTATTTACTTTCAGTCTTCTTCTATATTCTTATTGTATGGTATAACTATTTATCATATTGAATTTTATTATTAATCTACTATGTTAATATTCTAATGAGAGGATAGTTTCTCCATTATCACTCCCAAGGCCTTCTCTCATAGTCAAAATCCTCTAGCATTTACGGAAATGCATTCGAATCCATGTGACCAACTGGGTATAGTGCACTTTTGGGTGGAAACCTGAACCGGGATGTTACAAAGTGGTATCAGATGAATTTGTTTCTTTTTTGAATTACTATATTCTATTTGGATCCTATAGACATATATTGGAAGGATTAGGTAGTTGGTAATAAGATGTTCTAGGGAGTAGCAAACCTCAGAATAGGGAAAAGGAAATATGACTCGAATATTTGAATTTTTCTGATTTTACAATTATTATAGTTGATTTGATTTAACCGTTGGGTGATTCATAGGTTTTGTGATGTTATTTTTTATATTATTTCGGTTCTAATATTGTTTCAACCCGATGAGTTGAGGGTATTCAATCTCATACATCATATAGGAACATTATATATATCACATGTTGTGCATTCTTTTCATCCAATTTAGGGTGCATTATCAATTTCAATTTGATATGACAGATGTTGTGTTATATATGCATGATGTTGTGGTAGATTACGTTATATAATTCCTTCTATTTGATATGGTAATGCTTTTTGTGTACGGTTTCGTTTGAATGAGCATCAGACATTGGTCCATGAGGGGTTATGGGCCCTCATGGATCAGAATTTGGTGGCTCATGTTTTTCTTGCACTATCATACTTGTTTTGTGACATGAATAGGATGTCAAGATTTTATTCGGGGGGAGTATGGTCCCCCACAGAACAGAATTTGGCACTTTAATATTTGTTTTAGTGTTTTATGGTGTTTGAGAGTAGTTTATGAGGCTTACTGTCTAGAATAACCCAGATTACACGGTGTGTATTCTTGAATACATGTCATGTATCCTTATGTTCCGGGAGGGAAATATTTCTTTAAGTACAGATCGAGTATTATATGTACATGTCGTGTAGTCTATAACCATGTGACTAGCTACGTGGGAAGAGACATGGTGTTGTGAATTGTTTCGATGGAACACGTCGTGTTGTAAGGAACGTATATCCAGCTATGTTTCCAAGGACATGGGTTGATGAATCTCAGGTTGTACACGCTTTGTTCTGTTCTTACACATCATGTATATTCGATCGTGTCACTGACCATGGGAATAATGTCACAGATGGTTATGAATTAGGCGATATATTTTTTGTCCATGGCGCACATGCCATGTAGAGTTACCTAGGTGGGAGATGTGTGTATATTTTTATAGGGGAACTCAGGTAGGTGGGAAATAATTCAAGTACACAATGTGTATAAAGGAGAACACGTTGTGTGTAACATCGTTACATGACCAGGTTTGGTAGAAGTACCCACCCATGAAAAGGAAAGGGAACACATCATGTTGGGGTTATACACACCGTGTATCCATTTTTTAGAAATCTTGATTGTCTTCCTTCTCCGGATCATTTCCTACAATTCTATGTTTCAGTGCATGATAATCATAAACTAAGGTGTTCACCTGACCATGCAGTGTCATTCAACCGAGACATCCTCTAGTAGTACGACAAATAAATGGCAACGATGAGACACCAGGCATGATATATCAGGGACAAAGAGTAGATCCTCATATCATGTCTGTCTTGGCCCAATCTTTCATTTCAAAAACGGTTTCTGATGCATTGTTCTGAGAAGGCTTCATGAGGTTTATACAAACCATTCTGGGATAGCATCATCATACCCCGTCTATTGTTGAGTTGATGTGGTTTTCTCAGTAGCATCATCCTACCACTTTCTCAGAGGATGGAGGACCGCATGCAGCAGAGTCATGGTTAGAATCCATGCTATCTATCTTGTAACTTTTAAAGACGTATTCAGAAAGGAGGGTGAAGCTTTCTACTTACATGCTTCATGATTCTGGAAAGGGATGAGGTTGTGTGATATCACCGGTGGGACACCATCCATTATGGAATGGGATGAGTTCTAGCATACCTTTTACGAAAACAATTACCCATAGACATTGAAGGCTAATCGACCCCGATATTTTATGAGTTTGGAGTAGGATACTCTATTGGTCATGGAGTATTCATCTCGATTCATAGAGTTGTATCACATCACACACACTCTAACGGGTGATGATTTATTTATAGCGAGGATGTATGAAGATCGTCCCAGGCATGGAATCCAATATCAGGAGAATATTTTAAGGTTGATGACCATATCATCCATATTCAACCTAGCCCAAATCACAGAGTGAAACATGAGGGATTCTGAAGTTCTAGGCTAGGGCATTTCAGCATCTAATGTTGGTGTTTCTATGAAAATTTTATGAAGCTCTGCATGGATTCTACAAGTAGAGATCTGAGTAAGTAGGATGCATCTTAAGGTTTCCAAGTGGTATACTACCAGTGTGGGAAGTGCAGTCGTATGATGCCACATTTCCCGTGAGACCCATTTGAGTGCCGATATGGTGGAATATTGGTTTATCTTCAGAGTTTCTGTAATTTTTTCTCACCAGCAGCTATTGAAATAGATTCTTCAATGAATTATCATTCAGGAGAAGGTCCATTAGTTTCTCATCAGTCAGAGAACTAGAGTTTTTCTAGAAATTCATGTCGAGGAGGAGGTTCTGTCCGTGTTATCTAGTTTCATTCTTTCGGCAACAACATGGTGGATCAGCTCAGGTTGGTCAAGCAGTGTCACAGGGTCATTGTATAGGTATAACAATTTTAGTAGAGTATACCCAACAAGATAAGGATCCATAACTCTTTACATTTAGAGTTACGATTCCAGTTTAAATAGTTTTAGCTTCTGTACTTTTCGATATATGGGCATCCCATAGTTTCATATCTATTGCTATTGTGGAGAGACTTGGGCTCTGTTTTATACATATTCTGATATCTTAAAACTTGAATCTCTATTGGCGACAAGAATGGCTAATGTAAATCAGTTCAATGAGTGCCCTCTTGATGTCAGTGGGTGTCACTTCATATGGGACCACTATGTTTTAGAGATGACGAGATATGAATTCATTCTAGAAATGGTTTGGTTAGTTCCCTTCTAGGCTTTTGATTATTTCCATTGTTGTAGGGTGAGTTTCACGCCACCATAGGGCGGGTATTTCTACACAAATAAAATGAGATGTCCAAGATGAAGATACGGACCTGATAATCATGGGTTGGTAGGATTCACAACCTAGATTGCTAGTTTATATCTAGATTAAAAGGGGAATTCACATATGGACATTCCTATTGCAGTGGAAAGTTGAAAGGATGTTTTTCTATAGGAATTTTCAGGTTTTCCTCTAGAGTGAGAGTTAGAAATTTATTTTGAGTTTGTGCCCGATGTGGAACCGGTGTCCATTACTACTTATAGAGTTGATACAAAAGAGATACCAGAACTCAATAAGAAGTTATAGGAGTTACAAGAAAAGGGTTTCATTTGAACCTAAACTTCTCCTTCCAGTTCACATGTCCTGTTTGTGAAGAAGGCGTACTGTACCCTGAGATTTGTGTGGAGTATCAGATGCTGAAGCGGTTGAATATCAAGAATTGATATCCCTTTTCGATTATTTATGATCTCTTTAATCAGCTTTGAGGTGCCCGAGTATTCTCGACGATTGACTTGAGACCCGATTATCATCAGTTTCATGTTGGATTATCAAATATATCTCTTACAGCCTTTTGGAGTAGGATCATTCTATATGAGTGTGTGTTTATGCCATTCGGTCTGACGAATGTGCCTGCACTTTTCATGGCACTGATTAACTGACCGTTCAATCCATACACTGATTATTTTGTTGTAGTTTTCATGGACGATATCATGTTGTACTATCACACTCAGCACAACCATGCTACCCATCGTGAGATCATTTTGAGTACACCAAGAGAGAATTAGTTATATGCTATGATATTAAAAATCCACTTTTGTATTGACCATATTCACTTCATGGGTCATGTCATATCAGAGACAAGAGTATCCATAGATCAAGAGAATTGGAGGTTGGTAGATTTCTAGCATAATCCAAAGAATGAATTGGAGTTATGGAGTTTTCTTGGGCTTTCCGGTATCTATAGATGCTTTATAATGCACTTCACATGCTTAGGAGTGTCACTGAAAAGACTAACTAAGAAGGGTGAGAAGTACCTATAGACAGATTCTTGTGATTCAGCCTCCCAATAGTAGAAATGAAGGTTGTCTTTATCACAAATACTTGTTTTCCAGAGTCAGGAAAGAGATATACAGTTTATTGGGATGCATTAGGTGTTTGATAGGGAGAGTTCTTATGTAGGGAAAATGAATCGTTGCATATAGGTTTCAGGAGTTGAGGGCACATGAGAGGAATTACCCGACGCATGATCTCGAGTTTTTTATAGTTGTAAAGGAAATACACTATTGGTGAGATTAACTTCAGGGAGAGCATTTTATGGTATACACTGATCAAAAAATATTCAAGTACATCTTCACTTAGCTCAATATAAATTTGAGATTGCGAAGGTTGGTTGAGTGCCTTCAGTACATTGACATTGAGCTAGCCTACACACCTAGGAAAGGAAAATAAGTGGCTGATGCGTTGAGTAAAAGGAAATAGATACAAACAGTTCTGGAGGACAATAGTGATTGGCAGCTTATGGCTATGTTCTCTATGATGCATTTGGAGGTTCTTGATAGACATGGGTAGATGTCTTCTTCTTCTGTATCTAATACCTCTAATCTACATGAATGAGTGATAATGGGGTATCTATCATATTATAAAGGCCTAGTTCTACATGAGATAATGTAAAGCGAGGACCCTATTCCAAGATGGAAAGTATGTGAGGATGAGATATTTTGTTTTCATTGGTGGACATGGGTGTCAACAAGAATACGCAAGGATCTGATGGAGGATTTTTAATCCTCAGTTTGGTAGTTCATCCTAGTGTCGTCAGGTTTTATAGTGATCTACACCATCAGTACTACTGGCAGGACATGAAGATAGATGTTGATGGTTTTGTGATGAGGTGTTCCACTTGTTAGCATGTGAAGGTGGAGAATCAATGTCCTGAAGAGATTTTGCAGCAGTTACCCTTTCCCGAGTGGAATTGGAATGATGTCATGATGGATTTAGTGATAGGGTTACTGAGATCCCCTTAAGGGAATGATTTAGTACGAGTAGTCATTGATAGACTCACGATGGATGAAAATTTTTTACGACTCAAGGAGACCTTCAGTTTTGATGAGTAGGTAAGGTTTTACATCCAAGATATTGTATGTTTACATGTGGTTCTAGACTCTATCATTTTAGACAGGGATGTTTGTTTTACTTCTCATGACTGGTAGGGACTACAAAGATCTTTGGGTACATAGGTACTTCTAGGTACGATATACCATCCCCGGAAATATGGCCAGTTCAAGTGTATGATTCCGGAGCTGGAGGACATGTTTCAAGAATATATCCTTGAATTTATAGGTTCATTGGGGAAGAAAATACCTCATGTTGAGTTTTCCTAAAATAATAGTCTTTAAGAAACTATGTAGATGTAACCTTATGAGGCTTTGTACAGTAGGCCATGACGATCAACCCTATTTTTGATGGAGGCAAGAGAGGCAGCTACGCTGGGACCTCGACTTGTCCAGGAGACAAAAGAGAATATAGAGTTGATTTGGAAGAGGATGGATATTGCACAGTCATTATAGAAGTCTTATGTTGATCAATGGAAATGACCTATGGTATTCAAGGTTAGGGATCATGTTTTTCTATGTGTCACACCGAGGTGGGAACATAGGAGGACTATGAGACAAGGTATAATTTCCCCAATGTATGTTGGGTCTTTTGAGATTTTGGAGATATTCGGGTTGGTTTTGTATCGGTTGTAGTTACCTTAGAGGTATTGTGATATACACAAAGTCTTCCACATTTGCCAGCTACATCGTTAATTCTTAGACTTTTATTATATTTCTCAACCATAGGAGGTTGAGTTGGAGGTGGACACATCATTCAAGGAGTCTCCTTTCTGTATTAATGATCATAGTGCATAGGTTATTTGTGGCGAGTATGTTACTCTGGTACAGGTGATATGGAAGCACATGTGAGTATAAGAAAAGACAAGGGAGAGTGAGGCCGATGTGCGATCGTAGTGGCCAGAGCAGTTCGAGGATTCTTCTTCACCTCCTTTTTAGGAAAATTTTGGGAAAACATCTTTATGTGGGAATTTTTTTAGGAACCAAGATCATCATTCCATGTATATATCTTGATTTCAGGTGTTTTTGAGAAAAGGGGAGAATTTTGTGAATTTCAAAAGTACACATTGTGTACTTAGGAGTACACACTGTTTACTCAGTTGCTGTGGGTAGTCGTGTACTGGCTATGTAACTGCTGAGAAATGGGTCTTGTGAGGTGACCTTGAAACTGCCTAAAGCGGGGACCCGTAAAGGCATATACACACAGTTTATACTCAGGGAACACGTTGTGTATTTTTATTTTTAATTGTTATATCGGACTGGGGTCACGTCTAATCAACAAAACTATCTTCTTCAGAACCTTCCTCATCTAGGAACTACGGATGTCACCAATTATTCTCTAAGACCCCATATGATTGTTCTTTCAATGAATCAAACATCATCAATTGCATTAGAATTCACTAGGTGAATTATTTTTTCTTCTAGATCCTCTCCTATTTATTTCTCTTATTACGTGAGTTATTCAATGTTGATTTTTTTTGACATTTTTTTGATATATGACATTATAGTCTGATTTAGAAGATTAGGTTCAACTATATAAATAATTCAACATTGCGGTAGCTGTTTTGTGCCTTTCTGTAGATTTTCTTTGAATTATATGTTAAAAAAGTTCACAATACCCTAGTTTAGGGTATTGCGTGTTTAGGGAATCTAACCCTGTTATTATATGGAATTCCTTGTTATCTTGAGTATGTGTTTTTGATTTTAAATAGGGGTTATTTTCCTTGTTATGGATGTATTTTCCCATTTTTGATCTGATATTGGCAGTTGTGTCTAGAATTGTCTGTTAGGTTGCCCTAATTTCCATGCTAGGTGTTGTTAGGATAGAGTGATATTATCTGACATGCTTTTGTTATAATTTGTATCCATTTAGTCATGTAGAATTTGTGATTTAAATAAACTTCAGAATATTTCTTGTTCACGATTACTTTACATAGGGTTGTGGGAACATGGTGTAGTGAGACCATAGGGGGAATTGACGTTGAGGGCCTCCCGAGAGTGTCTGCTGTAATTTTAACACAAAAAAACAATTTGGTGTATTGAGGTTGAGTGATCCCTCAGAGTGTCTATAGATATTGTTATGAGGCCACAAGTGGGAGTTGACTTTGAGTAATTCATCACAGAGTTTGCTGTTTATCATTAAAAGACCATAAGAGGAATTGAAAGTGCCTTCTCAGAGAGTCATTGATTGCATGAGACCAAAGGGGTTAGACTATGTGAACTATCCTAGAGGGTAATTATATATTAATTGCTAAATGATAAGTTGATCTATAGTGTTTATGATTTGAGAACATTCCAATAGGGTTTCTTGTGAATGACTGGTCGAATAATTAGTAAATATAAATGTATTGAGTTGAAACTGTTAGTTTGGTTACTTTTGAGTGCTTCCTTGTTTATTACTTCATATTTTCATATTTTCTTGTTAATATATATATATGTATTCACTGACAGTTTGGAATAGATCTATGGGTGGTTTCTTACTGGTATTCGTCTGACACCCTGTTTGGGTCTTGCTTTTGGTCCCAAACAGATTATATAGTTGAAGGCATAGTTAAGTGAAAGGGCCCTTCTACTTCAGGTACTTTATTATTGTGGATATGCAGAGCATAAGACCAAGATGAGGATTACGATGCTGCTTATATTTATTTGTTTTCATGTTCCATGGTTTAGAATTTTATTCCATCATTGTTACTATTCTAGATACTTTTCCTAACATATATGACATTCATCATTTATATATGTGCTCTAGTTGTTTATTTAATTACAGTCTTCTTCTATATTCTTATTGTTTGGTATCACTATTTACGATGTTGAATTTTATTGTCAATACACTGTGTTACTATTCCAATAAGGGCATAGATTCCCCACTATCCCACCCAAGGCCCTTTCTGCTATTCGACAGCCTCTGGCATTCTGGAAAATGCGTTTGAGGCCATGTGATCAACCGGGTATAGGGCTCCTTTGGGTGGCACCAGGAACCGGGACGTTAAAATGTGGTATAAGAGGAATTCTTTTCTTCTTTGACATAATATTTGGAGCCAATAGACAATGATAGGAAGGAATAGGTAATTGGTAATAAGTAGTACCCTCAAGTAGCTAACTCGTGTATATGTAAAAGACAATATTCCTCAAATATTGAAATTTTTCTGGTTTGGAAATTATTATAGTTGATTTTATTTAACTGTTGATTGATTCACAAGTTTTGTGTTATTATTGTGGACATAATTGAGGATCTATTTCTGTTTCAACCCAATTAGGTGAGGGGATTCCATCTCATGCATCATATAGGCACTTTATAGAGATCACATGTCGTTCATTCTTTCCATGAAATTTACTGTGCATTACCGATTGCATATTGTTTTGAAAGATGTTGTGAAAGATATGCATGCTGTTTTGATAGATTCCTTGATAAAATACCATCTATTTGATAGGGTATTTCTAATTGAATATGGTTTCTTTTGAATGAGCATAAAACATTGGTCCTTGTGGTATTATGGGCCCTCATATATTCAAATTTGGCGGATCATGTGTTTCTTGCACTGTTATATTTGTTATGTGACATGAATATGATGTCATCGTTTGATTTGTGAGGATTATAGATCCCCAATGAATGGAATTTGGAAATTTAATGTTTGTTTCAGTGTTTCTATAGGATTACAGAGTAGTTTATAAGCATTACTATCTAGTAAAACCAAGAATACATGGTGTTTATTCATGAATACATGCCATGTATCCATCTGTTCAGGGGGGAAAACATTTCTTATGGACACAAAGTATACTGTATGTACATTTCATATAGTCAGTAATGGTGTGGCTGGTTGTGTGGGAGGAGACATGGGGTAGGGAAATGTTTTGATGGAACATGTTGTGTCGTATGGACTGTGTATCCAGCAATGTGACAAATGACCCAGGTGGATGAAACACAGGTTGTACATGTCGTGTTCTATTCATACACATCGTGTAGAGGTGACCGTGTTACCGAACATGTGAATAAAGACAATGATGGTTATGACTTGAGGGATTCATGTCATGTCCAGGGAATAAACACCGTGTAGAGTTACCCAGGTAGGAGCCGTGTGTATATCAATATTGAGGAACTCGGGAAGGGGGATGATTAATCAAGTACACACCTTGTATTGAAGTGAACATGATGTGTGTAAGGGTGTTAAACAACCATGTTTAGTAGATGTACACTCCCATGTAAAGTCATAAAAGAACACACCTTGTATTTGTTATACACGTCGTGTATCCATGTTTTAGAAATCATGAATATCTTTCATCTTCTGTTCCTTTCCAACAAATCTACATTGCAGTCCATAATAATCTTAAACTGAGGTGTGAACATGACATTGCAGAGTCATTCCTCCGAGATGTCCTCTGGTTTTATGAAAAATATAGGGAAACAATCATAATCTAGACATGGTAGATCAGGGAATACCAGCATATTTTCCTGCAGTGCATGTCATGGTACTAGCCATCATTTCATATACAGGTTTTGATGCACTATTCTGAGATGGCTACATGTGGGTTTTGCAGACCTTTCAGGGAGAGACGCATCATGCCCCATCTATGGTGGAGTAGATGCAAGTTTTTCAAAAGAATCATCCTCCTACTTCCTCAGGGGATGGAGGACCTCAGGCTATAGAGTCATGGTTATAATCCATTATTCCAATCTTCAAATATCTTGAGAAACATCTTGAAAGGAAGGCGACGCTCACTACTTACATGCTTCAGGATTCTGCCAAGAGATTGTGGGATGTGATATCACTAGCGTGACACCATCATGATTCGGAATAGGAAGAGTCCAGTGTACCTTCTATGACTACTTTAACCAAGAGACATTGAGAGCTGGTCAAGACTGAGAGTTCAAGAATTTGGAGTATGGTACTCTCTCGTTCATGGAGTATTCATCTCCCATCACAGAGCTTCAGAGCATCACACCCATTCTAGAGAGTGATGAGTTATTTATAGCGAGGATGTTTGTGTATCGTCTCAGAAATGACATCCATTCTCTGTTGAACATTTTTTAGGTTGATCACCATATATTTAATAGTCAAACAGGCACTGATCACAAAGTGAAACCTGAGGGATTCTAGAGCTGTGGGCTACGAAAGTTCGACATCCAATGTTGGTGATTCTCAAGAAGATAGTCAGAAGAATCTCATGGAGTCTACAAGTGGAAATTCGAGTGTCTAGGAAGTACATTCAGGAAGCAACAAGTTATGCTATTTGTTTGGGAAGGGTAGGCATATGAGACCACATTGCCCCAAAGACCCAGTTGAGTGCCGATCTTGAGGAAATAACGGACATCATCTGATTTTATATCAGTTTTTTCTCACCAGAAGCTGGTGAAAGAGATTCTTCTTGGCTCCTCATTAAGGAGCAGGACCACTAGTTTGTCATACGTCTAGGAACTAGAGTTTTTCCTACCATTCATGTCGAGGTGGAGGTCAAGGTCATGGTCGCCAGTCTCCAGGATTTCAGCGACAACAGGGTGGAACAGCTCTAGGTGGTCAGGCTGGGTTTTTTGGCCATGATACAGGTTAGAATTTGGCAGTGGAGCAGACCATGCAGGATCAGGATCCCAGACCCACAACATTTAGAGGTACGATTCTGGATGATATGGTCTTTTCTTCTCCACTTTTCAATATATGTGAATCACATAGTTTCATATTTGTTGCTGTTGTTGAGAGATTGGGGATCTGTATCTTTACCTCTTCTGATAACTTGATGCTAAACACTCCATTTGGGACAAACATGATTAGTGATTGCTTGTGCAAGGAGTTCCCTTTTGTGGTTGGTGGGTGTCACTTCTTATGGGAACCCTATTTTTAGAGATGACAGGCTATGATGTTATTCTAGGAATGGACTGTTTAGTTCCCTTCTAGGATATTGTCGATTGATATTGTTGTAGGGTGAGTTTCACATCACCAGAGGGTGGGTCATTTCTACATAAGAGAAAATGGAATTTCATGGAAAGTAGACTATGACTTGAGCATCATGGGATTAGAGGATTTATAGCCCAAATTGGAAGTTTATATCAGGATGATAAGGGGAATTCAACTATAGACATTCCTCATGAGGGGGATTGTTTCAGGTATTTTTTCTATACGACTATTCGTCTTTTCCATTTGAGAGAGAGGTAGAATTTTTTTGAGCTTGTGCATGGAGTGGAACTAGTGTCTATTACTCCTTATAGGGTGGCTAAACCAGATTTAAAGGAGCTAAAGAAGACTATAGAGGATTTATAATCCAATAGTTTCATCTGAACCAGTACTTCTCCTTGCGGTTCGCATGTCCTGTTTTCGAAGAAGGATGATGGTACCTTCATACTTTGTGTGGATTATCGGAAGCTAACCTATTGATGGTCAAGAACTGATAACCCTTTCCAATGATTGATTATCACATTGTTCAGCTTTGAGGAGTCTGAGTGTTCTCAAATATTTTCTTGAGATCAGGTTACCATTAGTTGCATGTTAGATCATCAGATATACTTCTTACAACCATCAAGATTGGGTATGGTCTATATGAGTATAGGGTTATACTGTTCGGTATCATGAATGTTCTATAAGTTTTCATGGAACCGATGAACCGAGTGATTCATCTATACTTGGATTCTTTTATGGTAGTCTTCGTGGATGATATCTTGGTGTACTCTAACACACAGCATGACCATGATACCCATATTGAGATCATTTTGAGTACACTAAAAGAGAATTAATTATATGCATGGCTCTCAAAATGACAATTTTGGATAGAACAGATTGTATTCATGGGTCATGTTATCCTAGAGACAAGAGTATCAGTAGAGCCAGAGAAAGTGAGGGAAGTAGTTTTATGGTTGCAGTCGAAGAACATCATTGATGTATGGAGTTTTTTAGGGATTTATTGGTTTTAAAAATGCATTATATAGCACTCATCATGATTATAAGTACCACAGACAAGCCTGAATATGAAGGGTATGGAGTACATATGGATAAATTCATACGATTCAGCCTCCCTGAAGCTCAAAGAAAGGATGACATTAGCACCGATACTAGTTTTTCTAGATATAGGAAAGTGTTATACTATTTTCTATGATTCATCAGGTATCTGGCTAGGAGAAGTGATTATACAAGGGGAAAGAGTCAATGAGTATGTGTCTTAGAAGTTGAGGGCACATGAGAGGAGTTATCCATCACACGATCTCAAGTTGGTTGTAGTTGTTTATTCTTTACGCGGTTGGTGACATTATCTTCTGGAGATAATTTTTTGTTATACACTAACTAGAAAAGAATCAAGTATTTATTCACTCAACATGATATAAATTTGAGATAGTGAAGGTGTGTTAAGTAACTTCAATCCATTGACATTGATCATTCCTACACACCTGGAAAATTCAAAGCAGTGGCTGATGCGTTGAGTATGGGACCCATATACATGCAATTTATGAGGCTAGTAGTGATTGGAATCTTAGGGCTATGTTTGCTAAGATGCATTTGGAGGTGCATGATAGATAGGGGTAGATATTTCATTCTTCTATCTCTGTTACCTCTACTCTACATGATAGAGTTCAAATGAGGTAGATATCAGATTATGAAGGTTTATTTTCTACTGGACAGCATGTTAGTGGAGGACCATATTCCTTGATAGAAAGTTGGTGAGGATGAGATGATGCATTTTCATTGGCTTGTATGTGTATAAACAGACATACATGAGGAGATATTGCAATATTATTATTCCTTAGTTTGGGTAGTTCATACTACTATCACCAAGATATATATAGACTTACCCCATCAGTATTGGTGTCCATGCATGAAGAGATATGTTTTTTGTTTTGTGATGATGTGGTCAACTTGTCAGTATGTGAAGGCGGAGCGTCAGTGACCAGTAGGGATTCTACAACAGTTACATATTCCCATATGGAAGTGGAATGATTTCGTGATGGATTTCGTTATAGGGTGAGTGAGATACCCTCAAGGGAATGGTGTCGTTTGGGTTGTCATTGACAAACTCACTATGGTTTCAAATTTCATACCAATAAAAGAGACCTTTAGTGTTGATGAGTTGGGATGGTTGTACAGTTGAGAGACTATATGTTTCATGGGGTTCCACACTCCATCATTTCAGAGAGGTACACCCTTTTACATCTCAGGTCTAGAATGGACAATAGAGGGCTTTGGGTAAATAGGTCTTTCTGATTAATGCTTACCATCCCCCGATAGATGGAATGTCTGAGAAAACTATTCAAGTGCTAGAGGACATGATTTGAGCATGTGTCCTAGAATTTGGAGGTTCATGGGAGAAGCACATACCTCAGGTAGAGGTTTCCTACAATACAAGTTTTCATGAAACTATGTAGGTGTCAAATAATGATTCTTTGTATAGTACACCATGCCGATCACCTCTACAGTGGCTGGAGGAAGGACATGCAACTATACTGGGACTGTGACTTGTCCAAGAGACCATGGAGTAGATAGATTGGATTCGGAAGAGGATGAATGCTTCACAATCATAACAAAAGACTTATGCTGATCAACGAAGATGACCTATCGAGTTTGAGGTCAGAGATCAGGTTTTTCAATGTGTCACACCGAGGCTGGGAAAAAAGAGGATTAGGAGACGTGGTAATCTTTCGCCGAGGTACGTAGGGACTTTTGAGGTTATGGAGAGAGTTGGTAGGGTATCCTACCAGTTGTAGTTACCCTAGTGGTACCAGGATATTCATGACATCTTCCATGTTCCCAGATGCTACATTACTTTTCAGACCTGTCTCATTTTTTCAACCGGAGTTGGTTGAGATTATAGGTGGACACATTGTTCAAGAACCGTACTATCTTAATTAATAATCACAGCGTGAAGGTTATCCGTGGCCAATCTGTTCCTCTAGTATGGGTGTTATGGAAACACAGGGGAGTACAGGACAAGGCATGGGAGTGGGAGGCTGATGTGCGATCGTAGTGGCCAAAGCTTCTTAAGGACTCTTCTTCTCCTATTTCATAAAGAAATTCGAGGACATATTTCTTTAAGGGGGGTGTTTGTACGAACATGGATCTATATTCTAGGAATGGGTCTTGATTTCAAGTATTTGTTAGAAAAAAGGTAGAAAATGGGTAATTTCCTAAGTACTTGGTGTGTACTGAGGAGTATAGGCCATGTAACAACTAAGTACAGGGTCATGTAAGTTGACCTAGAGACCACCTAAAGTGGGACCTGGTAAAGGCCTATACACACCACGTATACTCTGGGAAAAAACCATGTATTTTTATTTTTAATTGTTATATTGGACTAGGGTCACGTCTAATAGGCAAATCTATCTTCTTCTGAACCCATCTAATCAAGGAATGATGGTTATCACTGATTATTCTCTGACCCCCCATTTGTCCATCCATTCTCTGAATCAAACATAGTCGATTGCATTGGATTCACATTGGTGAGAACTACTGTCTTCTAGAGTGTCTCCCCTTTATTTCTCCTCTTATGTTGGTTATTCAAGGATGAACAGTTTTTATGTCTTTATAGATATACATAACTCAAGGTCAATTTTATTGAAGCGGTTCAACTATATCGATCCTACAATATCACGGTAGGTGGTTCGTCCCTTTCTGTATATTTTCATTGAAATATATGTGAAAAAATTTCCCAATACCCTAGTTTATTGTATTTCCATTTTAGGGAATTTAACGATGTTAATGACTCCCATGACTTGTTTCCTTGAGTATTGGTTTTTATTTTTCTACAGGTTTATCTACCGTGCTATGGATATGTTTTCCAATGTTTTTTCTGATATTGGCTATGGGGTCTAGAATTTCTTATTAGGAAACTTAGTTTTCTATTCCTATGGATGTTTGGATGGAGTGATATTAACTGACATGCTTGTGTTATGCTTTTTTCATTCATCCATTTAGTATTTGTGATTTAATTTGGCTGTTGAATATCATTTCTGCACAATTTCTTTACATAGGTCTGTGGGAAGCTGGTCTAGTGAGACCATAGGGGGAATTTATGTTGAGGGCTTCCCCAGAGTGTTTTTTCTACATTTCATAGTGCGAGATCATATGAGTGATTGATGTAGAGTACTCCCTCAGAGTGTCTATAGTTATCTTTATGAGACCCCATGGGGAATTTATGTTGAGTGCATCTTAGAGAATCAATATTTTGTCGTTAAATGTTTATAAGGGGAATTGATGATGATTTCTTCCTCATAGATTCTTTGTTGGAATGAATACAAAGGGGTGAGACTATGTGAGCTATCCTAGAGGGCCGTTTTATATTTATTGTTAAATGATATGTTGAACCATAGGAGTTTGTCTATGAAAAATTTCCCATAGTGTTACTTATGAATGATTGGTTGAATAATTAATAAATTTATATTAATGTTGTTGAAACTGTTGGACTGTTTACTTTTGAGTAAGTCTATGTTTATTCTTTAAATTTTCATGTTTTCCTATTATATATATTAACTGATAGATAGGAATAGATCATTGGGTAGTTCCTACTAGGATTCATTTAACACCCTGTTTAGGTCATTCTTTTGGGCCCAAAAAGATTATATTGTTACAGGTATAGATAAGGACAAGCTCCCTTCAACATTAGGTACTTGATTGCTATGGAGCTAGAGAGCATGGGACCCAACTGAGGCAGGCAATGCTTCTAGAGTTTTTTTTTCTTGTGCCTTGGTTTTGTATTGTATAGAAGAATTGCAACTTGTTTGGATACTTTCCTAGATATATATGACGTGAAACTTTTATATATGTGCACAAATTGATTATTTACATTCAGTCTTCCATTGTTTACTTACTGTATTGTATCTTTTTTTATTATATTGAATTTTATTTTTTATCCGATGTTTTACTCTACCAATGAAGGAATATTTTCACCACTATCACACTAATTTCCTCACTACTAGTTAGTGGCCTCTGACATTTCAGGAAATTCTCTCGAGGACATGTGACTAACTGGGTATGTGGAACCGTTGGGCGACACCCGGAACAAGGATATTTCACATTAATATGAAATTTTACAATAAAATAAATTTCAAAGAGATAAATTGGATTAATAATAATATAATTGATCTCATTTTAATTTTAAAAATTCTAAAACAAAATCAAACAATGTAAATTATTAAAATGAAATGATACTTTTTAATAAAAATATGTGTTTTCACTATTCATCGAAAGAAATTTATATTTTCCCGAAAATTCTCAAATTCTCAAACTAATATAATTTTGGAATGATGAATTCAAAAATTAGTTTCAGATATTAAAATAATATTTCAAAATGTTCAAAAAAATATTTAAATTTTTTTTAAAAAGGAACGATAGAACATATTTTATTAAAATTAAATTTTAGGCATAAAATTGGATTCATTCTTATCCCATACATATAAAATGTTGGATAAATGATTAAGAAATAATATTGAATATATAATAGATAAATTAAAAAAATCACCAATAGTGATTAATTTTATTTATTTAGTAAATAACATAATGCACGCAACTCTTTTTAGAAAAGCATTTATTTTTCTTTCAAGTGATTTTAATTTTCATTTATAATCAATTTTTGAAAAATTAATTTATTTTACACATGTTTAAAATATAAAATATTCAAAAAAAAATTTGTCATATTTATAGCATCCAATTTAATAGATCAATTAAAATGTCATACTAAATTACAGTTTCCATACTCCGTGTTATATGTATCACAATAAATTAAAGAGATTATGTTTATATAAGTATAACATAAAATCTTATGGTGTTAGATTTTTCCTTCAATTAAAAAATAAGATCCTTGAAATTTCTAAATTGTCACCTAGTGAAAAATATTCTATTAGTATTTTATTATAATTTTTTATGTTACCATGTCACCTCTTCAATCTTATGATTTCTCCAAATTACCTTTACCAGCTGAGTCATTTTATTCCTTGAAACTTGTTATCTAGTGTTCAAAATCAGGATTTTCACTTCGGAGTAAGTGAGATCTAGTTCCAAATCTGGTCCATTGTAAGTTACCTCATGTTTTGGACCTATCTTGTACTTATATTACAATGATATATAGAAGATACAATGTACGCAATAGAGACTTAGTGGAATTAGAAAATGGTAATCCCAAGCTCATGTTCATTCCTACATTTCAAAGGGTACGATGTACCAAGGGATCAATTTACATTAATTAAAAAACATAAGAAAACCATTAAATGAAGATACTATAAAAAATAATCATACCATACTTGAAATTCCAAATCATCCCTCCGGTTATCAGAATATTTTTTTCCATGCTTTGAGTTTCATTAATACAAGTCTAAATAGTCTTCACCATTATCATTGTCTCCTCAACATGTTATGGTTCTACAAACTTCCATTCACTAAACAAGTTGGAGTATGATATCTCTTTCAATATACTATTTCACATGACACCATATAGAAACATGAATGGAATATATTTCCATAAGATAATTATACAAAATGTAAATAAGTATATCATATTCCTTGATTGTCGAGAGGGAATATACTCAAAATTTAATCTATTGTTTGAATATTACTTTATGACTATCCATTTTGTTGGGGGTTAAAAGATATACTCAAATAAATAATTGTATGAGGATCCATCTGATGAATTTTCATGAATTTTGATGAAAATTGTAGATCATGATTACACACAATTGAAATAAGAATTCCATGAGTTCTACAAACATTATGAATATATATACCATAAGGGAACTAAGGAGATAAACATTCTCTTATATTGAGTAAATGTATAGATTTGGGGAATCAAACAATAACAACAAATATTTCAATATTTGTAATTCGTGTTTTGGGATTCCTTTGAAAAATTCCATAGTAATTTCATCTCATTTCCAAAAATTTATATGAAGTGGTTTTATGAATCCTCTAGTATTCCATTTCTTAACCATTAATTATTTTCCAACAAAAAATCATGAGTCATAATTAGAAATTTCCCACATCAGATTTTCCCACAAAAAATGTTCCTTGAAATATCTATAAATCTTAGTGATACCACAATGTATATAAAGACTCTAAAGATGAATGTCATCCAACGACAACCTATTCAACTCATGTCCAAATGAAACACATAGTATATTTTTAAATTATGTAAACCCATATTAACTATTGAAATTTACCAATATTATTCATTCATGGGTTTAATTTTTGGGAGAAAACACTCATTATTAGGTTGGGATATTTTTTATATTTTCCATCAATGATAGTTGAGAAATCATTAGAAAAATTAGTAATATATCACAATCCTTAATAATTCCCATACCTCTATTTACTATATTCATTAAAAAAGGATCCATGTCACTTCACTTTTTGAGAAAAAACTAGATGGCCATTACTACACAATGCCAATGATATATTCTTTTCCTTATCATGGTTATACATTATTGGGAAATCATAATATCTGAGTTTCAATATTTTTGACATATTCTCATGTTCAGTTATTTCAGTGAAAATATGAATTTTAAACCATAATATTCCTCATATATATATCACATGTTTAACCTTGGAGATAATGTGTCCATATCATCCAATAAAAGATTATAGATTAAAATTCATAATGATGGGTTGTATTATTTTGTTCACAAATCCATATCTATATTTATGCAAAAGAAATAGATTTATCATTCTTTATAAGGGAACCACTAAGTCCCTTCTACGATGAATAACTAATTATCAAAAATAAATCATTTCTTAAATACTGATTCAAAATCATACCATTCGACAATATTATCCCTAATTTTTCTGAATATTCATCACATTCCAGTGTCAATATAATCATAAACCCATTTATATTAATATTTGTTTATGGGTTTGACAATCCAAATAAATGTGGGAAAAATTGCTGATAATAACCTTTTGAACCCAAGAAAGTTCAGTCCTCGGTTATGTTCATCAGTGCAGTTCATTATTTGAACAAATTTTTATTCATAGGATCAACATAGATTCTATCCATGCTAACAATATGGAAAATAAATGAATCTTTTTCAATCAAGATTTAATATTTGAAAGATGTACTCTAAAAAATATTTTCTTCTATGAGTATCAAGAACAATCTACAAGGGATTCTTATGGTCACCCTAGATTTTAGAATGCACCAATATATCTTTAATAATTACCCAAACAAAAACATAATGATATTCAATGCATACACTTTTAATTAGATATAGTAAAATATATGGTTCATTAGTCAATCCAAATTGATTTATTATTAACTGTTAATATCCATTCCTCGTTTTTGGGATATTGTCCTTTTTTACTTGAAATTATTGATCCCGAGAAGAAAGATCAATAATAATAAAAATTACCTTTGATGTTGATAAAAAATTCATCAATGTGGGGTATTTGATACATTTTATTTACCAAAATAGAATGGATTTCCCTAAAACTGATTCACATCCTCATAGACCCATCATTCTTCTTAATGAAAACAAGAGGGAAAACCCAAGGTCTAAATTGGGAGTATAGAAATCTTATTACAAACCTCCTATTGTTTTTTGTTCAACTCCCCTAATCAAATACTATCCAATGTATATTTTTTGTGATTGCTTTTGCATAATGGAATAACTGAATTGAGAAATCAAGATAACAATATGGTTGATATACAAGTAATTCCATAGGAAATAAATCAATTTATCCATGTAATATAGTTATATACTAAAATTTAAGAGTATATTTTCCTTATTTATATTGTGTATAATATTATTAACCAATGAATTCATTCAAAATAGCTACATGGGGTTGATCGTGACAAGGATTAGATGAATAAGTATACCCTCTAATGATAATGAATTCCACATCTTCATTAGGAATCGTAATTTACTTCACACTAAAATAATATTTCAGTATCATGTTCATAAATCTAGTCAATAACAATGATTATACCAAAATCAATCACATGTATAATAATAAGGTATAAAAATGTGGCTTATTTATGTGTCATAATGATAACTAACAAAAAATATATTTATTACAATGAGACTTCCACTTGGAGTCTTCACTGATTACTCCCATGATAAGGTGATAATTATATTTATAATTTTCATTAATAAATGGATTATATAAATGGGTTTTAAGATCAGGAATCAAATAATTATTTTTTTTAATTTTTGGATGTAATAAAATTACATACCAACAAATCATTAGGAACTCCTATACCAACTATTGTGATATCATTAGATTAGTCGTTCTACCTTGTAATTTTTTAATGAAAATTTCCATTTGAGCCTTGGATAATTAGTATCGTTACTCCCCATATCCTTATAGATGAATAGTTGAATAGAACAAGTTTATTTATTTCCCATTAAATAATATTACCGGTTCTCATTATTTCAGCACTTGAAGAAAACACCCATTCACATCAATCTTATTATAGGATATTTATTTATATATTTATTACTAAAAGGAAATTAAAATATTCAATTTTTTCATTTTTCTGTATATATATTTATAGATATCATAAAAGCCCTTTTCTTCTATTTCTTTCCTTAAATTTCATAATTCTGGTAAAATTATTTCCCCTCCTTTATAGTACTAGATACTATGTACTTGTATGATAAGAATTTATGCTAAAATATTTCATATTGAAGGGTTGGATTTATCACATCACATAAATGTTAAATATTACTCTTTATATTATGTAAATTGTCCAAAACATACCTTACTCTCCCTATAATGTTAGCTCATACATAGAAACATTTATATCTTTCTCTCAAGTTAGACCAAGGAATTTTTTCCCAATATCTTTTCAATGATAATGTGAAAAACATTTCTCTAATAAGAGTAACTTAAAATACCAATTATTCACTCTCTTTATTTACCACTAATATTTAGTGCTTTGAATAAATAACCACTATTTATCAACATTTATCGAGAGATGATAAAATTCAAAAATAACCTTCTCATTTTTATTACTTCCCAAAGAGTGGAATATAATCTATATTAAAAGTATCCATTTCCCCTAAAAAATGGATAGTTAGTCCCACTAAATGATAATGTTTAGTGATGTATAATGTATTATGGAATTGATACATTAAATTCTAGATTAGTAGTATTCCCCCTACAGTTAAATTTATTGGTTATAACCTAGGTTATCTACCCCAATATCATTATAAATGATCGCTCCAGCTACAACTATATTTCAAGATTTATTTTCTTTCATTGAGGGTCATCCCCTACATAGATTACATGAATTAATATAGTTCAAATTAAAACAACTGGGATCCATTTCTAAACAGTGAAATACACTAGATTAGATCACAAAATTAAGAAAAAGTCTATAATTTCAAAAATATAAAACACATAATATAAATTTTAAACATATGCATATCTAATCCTGAAATCATAAACCTAGTTTAATTAGGAATGTTTTCCAATAAAACCCATGTTTACATTCATTCATAATTATTTTAAAATAAAATGGGAATTAACCTATGAAAATACATTAGGAGTTTTAATCCATGTGCACCACAATGGAATACTCAACCCACATTAGAATGATAGTCAAGATATAATCAAACCAACTATTTTAATTGTTATTACCACTTGATGAATCAGTTCACAAATCACATCGACCAATACTAACCATGTAAAAATGTATGGTTATAAAAACCACATAATCATTATCTTAGAGAAACATTTCAGTTTTATCATATATATATATTTTACCACAAAATCATCCAAGTGTTATATACCATAATATATATTTTCCTAAAAACATTTCAAATTATTTATTATATACTTACTCTAATACAAAATATAAATAAAAATACCCTAGTAGAATATAGTTTGTGGTTATTTTATTACATTGAAACTAGATAAGAATAATCGCATCTTATTGTAGTGACCAGTTTTGTAGTCCCAGAAAACTAGCTTCATACTTGAATCATACATTATAAAAGAATAAAAATGATACAACATGGTATTTTATTTTATAACATCATTAACCATTTTAGCATATCCATCAATATAAATCATAATAATCTTCCTAGAAACCTTGGTAATGGATACATTAGAAAAAGTGATCTTATTTTATCAGTAAGGGTATGCGTACTGTAGGAGATCGAATCAAGTAAATAAAACATGTATAACATGGATGATATAATAATCCAATATTCCACATGAATAATTTTATTAAATTATTTAAAAAATAAATATAAAAAATAACAACATATATAATCATATTGATAATAATTATTATTTTCATAATTATTTAATTCAAATTGTCGAACATAATAAATATTCCCTCAATGCAGTGTGCTATGTAATCATACATTAATATTTATGGACTCAACCAAATACACAAATTAGTTTTCACATGAGGCTTATCTATACATCACTATGGATATTTCATTCCCCACAAATCACATACTTTTTCTAATACATTCAACCTATAAATGTTGTGAAACATATTCAATGTAAACATTTGTATTGAAAAAATAACATATGAGATGTCAATAATTTACCCAATCAATAGACATAATCATAAAAAATTTATAATAAGTAATGGTATAAAAACATTAAAACCCCATAATTTCATAATATTCACTCAAAAAGTTGACACACATGAATATACATTAAAAATACCACTTGTAATTTTCTCTAGGATAATACCCTATTCATACTGAAATCACTTTTTTGAAATTTGAATATAATTCCAAAATATTAAGTAAAAAATTTTACTTCAAAATAACCATAAAAACGTAATTTAATAGTCAAATAAATAAGGGACAATGACAAATGGTAATTTTTTACACATTGTTTAAAAAACATTCCTTTCACAATTTTGCAAAAAAAATTAAAAATTATCCTTATTTGCAAAAAGAAAAGGATATTCCATTTATTTAAAAAAAAATAAACAATGGGTAAAAAATAATTCGGAAATCATTTTATAATTTTTAAATTAACCTTATAATCATTTTTATTAAAATATATTCACATAATTGAAAGATTCCCAACCTAGTAGAAAAATAATGTTTGTTTTCCATAAAAAATTATATTGGTATCTTGAGCACATAAAGGGAGATAATTTAAAAAGAAATTAAATTTATTAGAATAAATATATTAGAATAAAATATATAGTGTTTAAATTAGAAATATGCAATTATTTCCCCAGAGGATAAATAAACATAAGAAATAGTGAATAATTATTGTATTATGAAAGAAACCCTTACCTCAAGTTTGGATTCTTTTTTATGCGTCCGAAAAACCTATATAATAAAAATCTATTTTTTATAAATATATTTCAAAAATATTCTCAAATATATCATAAATAATTTTATTCACTTTTAAACTATTATGACGCATTTATTAATATATTTTCTTTTAAATTTCCATTTAAGATAATAACTATGTTTTTCATGTATGGTTTCGTTCAGTAGTTTCACTCCTTGTACAATGATCCTCTTTCATCATCTAAAAAATAATAATCATGATCTAAATATAATATATATTTATTGTATATTCTTTATAAGTAATTCAAAAAATTTATAGGTATACAAATGAATTATACTATTTATGGAGACGATATGTCGTATATGCGCATGATCACAATTTTCATTTTATAGATGGGCGGAATGAATTAATAGTAAATAACAAGTCACCTTCAAAAAATAATTATTATATCATCTATATAATATATATTGATTAAATATATCCTTATGTATATCCTTTAGAAAATAAAATGTAAATCATATCACAATTCTTTATGGAGGTGGTAATCCATACATACGCACAAATGACATTATCATTTTACAAAGTATTAGAAGGATTGAATATATATGTCAAATTATAATATAATAAGTGTAATTGTTTCATAAAAATTATATATTTACATTACATCCATCATTATATACATTAGTGAGAGGCAGTGACAGAAACAAATTACAACAATTCGTGAGGTTGTAGTCTATCATACACATGATAGACCATTTTTTTCCATTTGATGGTATTCGATATTTATATCAGTTATTAAATTTAAAAACTAACATCTGTGTATATTTAAAATACGTTTTTATTATTTTATAATATTTAGAGAATATTTTAAAGGTATACAGGATAAAATTAAATGAAGACACTCGGTTAATAACTAAATGTCTTGTTCGAAGTTCCTCTTTAGGTTTATGCCTAATGTCTTCACATGATGGTTGTCTAAAAAATTCAAGGAAAATTGTATATAATAGGGTAATTTGAAAAATGTATATAGATATTTATTGGTTGAACTAATAGGATCCTTATGTGTAGAATGTATATTATAGAGTTGTCCTTTTTTAAGTGTGAGAGGGGACCCACCTGGCAATTTTTTAAAAGAATACAAAATTATAGTCATTCGAAAGAAAATTGTTTTAAAATGGAAATTTATTATATGGTATTAAAGAATAAGGATTAAATATGGCCATAAAATTGTTTTTATATAAATTTAATTGGGAAAATACCATTACATTTTAGTTTAACCCATGGTAGACCCACTCTAACCATAACCGAGGAAATTAATTTTAACTACTCATAATATTCATTATAAAAATAAGTATTTGAAATTATTCACTGTTATTTTATTCCAATATGAAATCCAATTTACCAAATTGAATTAAAAAAGTGCATGAATTTAATTTAATATAAAACCCATAAGCACTACAAAAATGTGGTCATCTAATGAATTTATTTTCATAGGTGATAAAGGATTACATATTAAAATTAAAAAAAATTATTAAAATTCCTAAAATTGTATTAATTATAATATTATTGAAATAATTTAAATTTTGAAACCATTTAAAACTAATCATAACCTTTTAAATTCTTAAAAATATTATAATAAAAATCTTTATTACTCAATATTCATCGAAAAAATTAATCTTTTAAAAAATGTATGAAAAAGTACCACAATGAGTTTTTTAAAATTCTTATATATAAAAAATTCATATTTTTTAAATAAATTTTCTAAATGTATAAAAAATTAATTTTAAAATACATGCGTAATATGAAAAAAAACACTTTTTAATAAAATACAACATTTCTCCATAAAGCATCATTTATTTTTATCCCATACTGGGAAACAATATTTTTTGAATGATGAAATATTCTATTTAATATAGAATACATATATTTCAAAAGATTTAACCAATAGTGGTTTATTTAATTTAATAAGATAAAAATACATTGTGCATGTAAATATAGTTTTTCAGAAGAAGACTACTTTTAAATTAAAATATATTTTTTGTTTTTATTTCTAATCAATTGATAAAAAATTTATTTACAATATATATGTATAAAGTATATAATTTACATAAATTATTTAGTCCTATAAATAGATACTAATTTAACTGCTTGTTTATAATGGTAAACTACAATACAGTTTATTTTGACTCTATAATACCTGTTTCAAATGATACTGATAAAATTAAATATAAAGAAACATATCATGAAACAATGGGGTGTTGTAACATGAGGGTCCTTTTATAAAATCTACAAATGGCCCCGGAACATTTGGATTCACCAATTTTATAAAACATGGAATGGGTTTTTATAATTTCTATCTTGATCATAATAATATCTCCCTTGTTGGACACTGCCTGATTCCATGAGATACTTGGTAGCCTCCACTATGTAGTCAATTTTCAACTTGTCGGCTTCCACACAACTAGAACTAGAACTAGAGAGTGGGTTCAAATCCAATAATAGTAAATTGGGATACTGGTGGATATCATTGACTCTATCTAGACCACTGAAGGGTTTGTGGGACTCTAGAAGCTTGCGGGTGGGTCTTCTTTAGCAAGAAAAATTATGGACACATGGCACCAGCTAACTGATACACAGTACCTATTGTTATTGATGTCTTCACTCCCTAGCTTCCAGAACAAACACCTAACTGATAACTGAAATCTTTAGTTTAATATTATAATTATTATTTTTACAAATAAAATATATTGTTTTAAAATATTATAAATATACACCAACTAAAAAATCATTAGAGTGGAAAAATGATCTTATTGAAATATGAAATCATCCACCTAAAAAAATTAATATTTTTCTGATGACATTTATTCTGCTTATGTTTTAAGAATCAATTATCCCCATTTTTTATTATCAGAATTATAATAAAATAAAAAATATTTAAATAATAAGATTAAGGGGATTTTCAAATAATAAATTTAAAATAAAATCTGAAGGAGTAATTTTAAAATTGAAATAATACGATAAAAATTATATTAAAAACATTTTAAATTTCCATAACTCTAAAAAAAATATTAAAATATTTATTTATAGATAGGGATAAGTAAAAGAAATTTAAAGATATATGAAAAATATAAATAAAATAATTTGAAAGAAAATTTATTACATTAAAATATCCAAATATTATAATTATTATAAAGGGAATTTTATATGTTAATAGATGATGGAAAAAAGATTCAAATGAAAAAAATGATGAAAAATAAATAAATTATCCTAGAAAACAAAAAATAATAGAATAAAATTAATAAATAGAATATAGAATAAAATAAATTTTGAAAGAGTAAGAAGAGGTGAAATGGCAAAGAAAAATGAAAATTAAGTAATAAAATAAATACTTGTACAATTCCTTTTCCTTGGAACATTAATGAATGGTTTTACCTTTTTAGATATTTTTCATCTTTGAAATATTATGTAAGTACTATTACTTTTATTTGTAACCATACATTAAAAATATTTCCTTGATTTGAAATTTCATTAAAATATAGATCAAGGAAAACATTGATGCATAAATACATATGATCTATTTTTACTCAACATTTATCTTCATTAAGAGAGTTAAAAAAATAGATTTAAAATTAGTAAATACATATGTATGATTTTGAATTATGAAAAAGAATATATAAATAAATAGGTATTAAGGGTAATTTTGAATATATAAATAATTTAATAAAAACATTAATATATTGGAAATATGATTCTGAAATTTTACAATTAATGATTTTTTTAATTAATTAATTTAATGTTATTTTAAGAAGAAAGATACGTTATAAATAAAATTTCAGCATCAGTATACGTGGATCATCCAAAAATGTTAAAAAATGTGAGATAATAGATCATAAACAAGATAGTTAGAGAAAAATTTATAAAAATGTGTTTTAAAATAGGATATAAAAAATATATGTTATAATAAATACAACTAAATATATAGATCAACTAAAGAATGTGACAAGTGAACCACTATTAATTATTTTTAGTGAATTCAACATAATAAAGTGATAAAACATTAGTGAATATATGAAAAAGTTGATATTATATCGGTAAAAAATATAATAATATGTTTTATTTTTGGGATTAATCACATAATATATGGAGATGAAGTTCATTGTTCTTATTGTGAGTGTGCCAAATATATTTTTTCTAGATATTGATGGAATTTGTATTATATCACATGATAGAGATATTGTTAATTATTATCCCAAAATCTATGAGTGTGTGTTTCATCCAAATAATTTGAGATTAAAAACTAATAATGTCTATGTATTAAAATTTATTTATAGAATAAAAAACCGATATATTCTCTACACTACTCCAAGAGACATTGGATTTTCTTAGTCTGTGGAATGTTACACTTGTAAATTTCTTTTCTCATAGGAATCAACTAAAAACAATGAAGATGAAATAAGTTAAATACAAATAGGTTCCTTGTGGATAAAATATAATAACAAATCTAGATACATAGAAATAATAAAAAAATCCTCTGATAGATATGAAATGATATTGCTTTGGATTTGATTAAAGACGAGTATATAGACAAATATAACACATCATATATATCCGGATCATAGAAATTTAATGTAGAATATAAATAAATCATCTATAAATCAAGTATTACATGGTTTTAATGGTGATTTCAATTTTTAACATAAAGTCATACTCATTGATGTACTATTTTCCTTAAAATTATTCTTAATTAATCATTTTATACTTTATTTTGTATATTTCCCTTAGTTTAAATTTCTTCTTATGAAATTTTGGGAAATATAGAAACTAATATAGAACATGATTTCAACTATAAATATTATCTTCAATTCATTTTTCATTTAATTATAAAATTTTAAACAAATATTTTCATTGGTAGAGGAAAAAATAAAATCACCGATATAAATTTGTACAAGTAAAATATTATTTGAGATTCATTTTATGAATACTGTAGAATTACATTTTTCTTTTTTAAAATAATTCGATGGAATGCAATTTGATAGATTCTCATACCATGATCATAAGGATTATTTTGGTAATATATTAATATATGAAAATTTTTTAATAGAAATTTTAAAAGGTGGAATTTAAAAAATAGGTGGTTATTCCAATATTTTTTTTGAAAATAAAAAAATTTAGAAAAAATATTTTCATATCTATTTGAAATAGTTTTAAATTAATATAATATTAGGATTCCAAACGGAATCTAATGGAATAATGATGACCAATGGGTAAAAAGGGTTCATGGGAGTTAATACATCCTTATTGGTTATAACATTTTATAAGAAAATGAGAATTTCATCTCCTTTTTTAAACAATAAGAAGAAAATACCCCACTATTAATAAAAATTAAAATCCCAATTAGAGGAATTGGAAATGAGGGAACCCATTAAAACAAAGTGGAAAAAAATCCATATGATCACCGTCCCAATGGGATGAAGAAAGACCAATGTGATTAGAGGAATGTAAATGGTAAGATAATCCAGAAAAAAGTTTTCTTGTCTACTAAAATATAATGAAAAAGGGAAATGTTCAAAGAGAATGTGTTTCCCCCTAGATAAGAATATGCATGGTGATTTTAGCACTAAAAGGAACCACACCCCTCCCACAAACCTAAAAATGTGTTAGGAGGACTGTACGATAGATGAAAACACATCTAAATCTCATTCGAGCCACCCACAGAACAATTATCGTGAAGAAATCAGAGAAAGGAAACTTCATTCAACATAACTCACGACCAAAATCACAATAAAAAAATAAAATTAAGGCACCCGTCCATCCAAAAATGGGGACAGAAGGAAAGATGATGGGTTTCAACCACCCATACCTCTTTTGATGCTTACCACCAAGTAATACATGTATGTTTCACTCCAAACCAAATAGTATGAAACCGATTACAAAACCAAAATAGATATGTACAATCCATAAAGCAACAAGATAAAAAAAGTACACTAAAAACTCATAAAAAATGTCTCAAATTAATACATACCCTACATGAGATATCCTCAGTATACATCGCTATCTTTCAACAAAAACCAAAAAACTCCAACTGAACAAACCCCTAAAGATAGCCACTGTGCACGACTTATCACCAGTCACAACCGCAGATAAAAAACCAAACCGCCACGGGGACCTAACTCATCACTACATGAGCATGATGTTGGGTGAGGGACTTATATTAAATCAAAAATATCCTAGAAAAAATTCCATCGTCAAGCACAAAAAACCATATGAACAAGAGTTGAACTGACCAGGGATGCCCTGATCTAGAGAGAATTAGGGAAGAAGAAGCCCCACAAGGCACCCCATTAAGTCTTTGTCACCACACCACTTGCAATATCATAGGATGAGATAGGTGAAACCTGCATCTTTTGAATCATGCTGGAGGACCCAGATCAATGAATATCTGAGAGAATGGAAATGTGATCCAACGAACAAATGAAGTCACAACCAAGGAGAGGCGGTAACCAAGAACAAATTCTTATCCAATCATAGAAAAGAGAAGTCTTGAAGATCATGATGTAGAAGGATGTTGGGGTGAGCAGGTGGATTGGAACCAAAAAAATAGGAACAACCCAGGAGTGGTGGAAACATGACTGGGAGTAAAAACCATGTGAGAAAGGAGCCATATCCATTCCTCTATTATTGTTACTAGATTCAGCTAATTTATTTTGAATAACCCCTTTTGATCTAATATTTTTATGATCATTATGTATTTCCATGAGACTCATTAAATCATTTTAGAATAATTTATTTCATTTATATTGTATATAATGAAAACAATATTAATTGATAAGGGAATCCTTATGATTTTTTTGGTTAAGGATAAAGAAAAGGTTTATAATTTTATCCTTATTTAGTTCAATTTATGAGTTCTAGTTCTCACTAATAAATGACAGATGATATCCAAAAAAATTTAGTCCATAATGTTTTTTAAAACATTTGTAAAATAATTGTAAATATATTTTTATTCAAGTTTTTCATCCATAGTTTGAATATATTCATGTAAAATAGACTTTTTAAAATCATTTTGTGGAATAATATTTGAAAAATATTAATAAAAACAACATGGATTGATTCTTCCACCATTTTATACCTTCTAATAAAGACATGATATTTTTTTATTAAGTTAGAGTAACTTAGAAATAATACATCATGATATTTACTATAAAATTTTCAATGATTTACTTTGGTGTTTAAAATAAAACATTCACAACCAAATACTTTGAAAATCCCAACATAGGTGTCTTTTATGAAAAATATAATGAGGTATTATTTTAATAAAAATACTAATCCAAAAGTGATTAATAAAATTTAATGTAGTAATCAAGACCTCATCCCAAAAATTCATTCAAATAGAAAATTAATTTAAAAGCATTTGAGTGTTTTCTTGTGTGGTTCCATTTTTACTCTCAACCACATGATTTTGTTGAGAGGTCAAGGAAGTAGAACAAGAATGATTATAACCATTAAGAGACCATAAATGATGAATTTATATATTATATTATTCTATTCCATGATCTTTTATAATTAAAATAAATATAAAACCATTTTCAATTTCATACATGTTTTTTAACCTAATGAGGGATTTTCATGATTCAATTTTTTGAGATAAGAAATTAAGACATACGAATATTGTAAAGTAATCAAAAAATTTGAGTGAAATGTATTTTAGTCATAAATATTCCATTTTATTTGGTATATAATGGTCAATATGGATAATTTTATGAGATTTTGAATACGATATAAATTTTTTCATTAAAATATGATTTTTTTTAATCGATATTGTAACCCTTAAAAATCAAGTCATATTTAAAGATGAATTTGGAATGGTCTCAGAATAGTCTATATTTATTGAGTTTAATGATAGAGTGAGTGATACATTGACTTGGTTATCAGTTACAAATCCTTTATTCACTAATTTGTGCATTGTAACAGTTGAGTTTTATATGGATGTGGGTTTAAATTAATTTTGTAAGATTTTTTAAATATTAATGTGGTAAAAATAGTTTTTCTTATAAATTAAAAATTCTTCAATAAATATTTTCGAAGAATATTTTAAAATATTTATCACACAATTTTATATACTTAATAAATCGTGTTTCAAACCTTTTACTAATAATTTTTTTGTTAAAGAGTATAAAAGGAAATAGATTGTACCTTCATTGATTATCATACCCCCAGAGTTTTCCCTATATATTACTTGATCTAATTAGAGTTTATGGATTTTTTTTGAATCTTTGGAGGTCCCCACACATGTGTCTCAATAATCCACTTTTGAGGTATCTTAGAAGTCACATTTTCAATAAAATTACATGATTAAATATTTTAGTACCTAAAAAAATATGGGTCTAACAATATTATACAATATTTATTTCGAAATCTAAATTTTCATAACTGGTTATCTTTTTGAAGGATTTTAAGAGATATGGATTTACTTTTTTCCTCCAAATAATGATTTTTGCAATTTAATTCATAGGTTAAATGTTCGTTTTTTAAATATTATAAAAATTTATGGTTAGAAACACATTTAACAAATGTTTTTTGGATGTATTTGTTTAAGTGAAAGCATGATTTTAGTAACCAAATATAATATTTTATTTTCCATATTTTATATATCCTAGAAATAAAATTAAATTTTCTTCACCTCAGTGAATTTGAAAAGTGCACTTGTTTAGGTCTTCGGTGGTTTATGTATCGACCCAACTCGAGAAAGCCTTAAATCAGTCCCCACTACAATTACATTGGAATAAGATACTAGTATATCACATTGTAAAGAACCAAACAGTTTATCAAACCTGGTAAACTAGATATATAAATGAGACTTTTATTACAAGTGAAAAAATTAAAAAAAACATATTTTTTAAAAAAATTAGGACTAAAACATTATTCAAACTAGCATATTTGGAAAATAGTTCTTAGTGAACTTCAGGGATTCCTAGAGAAATGAAACATAATATAGGTTTTCTAAAATGACCATTAAGGGAAATGAATATTATATTAAATAAATAATCAATGATAATACTCAATATTTGAAGTTAATAACTGAAGACACATTCCATGTAATCAATAAATGGAGAAGGAAGTGCGTAAAAAATATGGAAATGTAAATAACTAAAAACACATGACATTTAAATACATGGATAAGGAAAAATCAATATGGAATGGTAAGAAAATGAAAAATCCAATTAATCAATAAATTAATAAGGAAATTCATGCATAGATATACTGATACAAAATCTCATGGATAAATATTAACTTAATCTGAATTATTGAAATTCTTAATTACTGGATGCCATGATTCCTAGGTGGATGGAACCATTACCATGAAGACCTTTCAAACGTTGATTTAGGAAATTAGGTAAAAACCCATATATAGATAGAAAACTAACTCATCCCATTAGACAACCAATTTATTGGGGAGGTGTTAGTAAATGGGCCCCACCCATGTCATACATGTTTAAAGAAATCCTTGTATATCAAATAATCTATTTTGTAATGTGCCTTATCAAAAATATATATGTAGTAGAAGATCCAGAATTATCAAAAAATTTCAAAATAATCATATTAATTTCAATGTAAACACCATATAAAAAATTGTATATTGTTTAGGAAATGAATATACTAATGATAAATGATGTGGATATTTAGGGGAAATTCAATGTTCAATGATCATATGGAATTTTATACATCAAGGGGACTAAAAAAGGAATCATGGAGGTGATTTTTAATACTATATTTTGAAAAATAAATCATAATCTAAAATAATAATAATAATAATTGTATAAATAAAAATCATCCCAAGCTGAGTAAGCATAAAGGGTTGTTGTAATTAATGAAAAATTACTAAAAAAGATATTTTAAAAACATTCTAGAGGTAAATATTTTTTTGGATGTTTTTTCTTTGAAAATTAATTTAGAAAATATGTTCTTTAAAAATACTCGTTTTAGACTTAAAAATAGGCTTAAATGAAATGATTGTGGGTAAATCCATACATTCCGTATGAGGTAAAAAGAACACTGCTTTTTTAAGGTAAAAGGATGGAAAATTGACTAGTTCGGAAAGTAATAAAATGATTCCTTTGATTTTTTTGAAAAATATAAAATAGAAAAAAATTATTTAATTAATAATATTAGGAAGGGTATTTTGTTTTATGAAAACCAATTTTGAAAAAAATGTTTTTGAATAAAATAGATTCTCCATCTAATGATTTAAATAATCTCATGTATTCATAAAACATTTTAAAAAAATATTTTGAGTACCAAGGAGTGGGAAAATAGTATATTACATAAAAAAGGTCATGAATAACAATATGATAAGAAAAATGAAATGTTTTATTTAGTAATTTTCAAATAATTTACTCTAATGGAAATTTATATGTAAAGAATATCGAAAAATATGAGATTGTGAAGTAAACCCATTAAAAGATTATAACATTGAATTGAGAACAAATCAATGAGTAAATTATATGTATCAACTGTAAATCCAAATAAAGAGGTGTATATGAATTAATTTATAATTAAATTAATTATAAACATAATTATATAATATTAACAATATCCTATAGGAAATATAACCCAATAAAAAAGTGTAAGGTTATGAAATTTCATTTCCACATGAAGATTTTTAACTTAAGTCCAATTAAACAAATATAGATTTAAAATCAAAAAGACAATGAAGATAAATCAATTCCAGATATTATATTTCAAAATACACCAAATATAAACGAAACAAAAAAAAAATAAGTGGTTAATATGACATTTATCTCACACATGTAAAAAGTGGTTTGAAAATACATTACGCTACCTTTTTTTGGGAGAACATCCATTAACATCATACATAAGGGTTTTAACAAAGTAAATAACAATTAAAAAATTAATAATCATATTTATAGTTCGATATATTAACTTTTTATAAAATATTATTTCCCCATTGTTAACAAATTTTCAGTATATTCACTATTTCGGACTTTAATTGTCTAATTTTTCGAGTATGTTTTGACTTGTTACACATTTTAATTATATATTAGATAACAACTTCATAATATCTAGAATTAAAAAACATTATTTAAATATAATATATATCTATTATATATTTATCTATAATAATCCATAATGCTTGGATTAAAGAAATGAAATTCACTGTTCATGGAGAAGGCAGGGTGTACATACGCATAAACACCACCTTTATTTTCATAGCACATTTTCCAATAATGAATAGTAAATATTATATACATATATGTATATTATAGTTCAGGTATCAAATATATTTCAGAAATTTTAAATATTCTTATTAAAACTATCCTTTATATAATCCATGTATAGTGTGAATGAATCAAATATCATTGAAGAGGCGTTGGTGTACACATCCACAAATGATATTACCATATTTAAAAAAGATTAAAATAATAAAGTAAAGTTATATATAAAAAAAATTAATGAAACATAAATATATTATAAATATTATATTTATATATAATATATAAATAAAGTTCATCACTATTCCCACCCATGGATGATTAGAAAGGAAAAAATAAAGAATCATCATTTTGTGAGGCAGTAGTTCACCATACACATAAACGGTAGGTTCATTACCAATTTGATGGATGTATGTGTATGTGAAGGTATAAATACAAGCATAAAATATCTATATATATATATAGGATTCATAAGTTAATATGTAATCATGGAGTAAGGGTAATTGAGGTGGATGAGAATCAAAATAACATGAAAGTGCTTGAGGAAGGATGTTATATCCTATTCTGGTAACACCATTTTTTTGGAGCCAAAGGGATTCAATAGACAAATATATATACAAGGTTATTATTCTAGGATAATTTTAGGTATAGAAAGGATATATTTGGTTAGATCATGGTTGATAAATTCTGCTAACAAGCCGATAATATGGGGATTTCATGTAATTTTTTAAAATATTATTAGGTTTTTATGTCCAATTTAAAAGTAAAATTGACTAAAATTACCTATATTTGATTAAATAATACATAATTTATCTAATTAATATTTAAAACCAATAAAAATATATTCTAAATTAATAAATTAATTAGTTGAAAAAGCAGTTTTGAATTAGAATTCAGTATTTTCACCATTCATCTGAATTTGAAACTCTCACATGAAAATACCCCAAATTTACAATTAGATAATTTTTAATATTCCATTTATTGAATTAAGTCTATTTTTACTTATTCAATTTATAAAATTTCTCAAAATAGTATTTAAAATATGTTCTTTATTAATCGGTGATAAAAGAGAATTTATAAAACGTATGGCTTTATGCATAAAATTGGGTTTGTTCGAATATTATGTATTTAAAATAAGTTAGATGAATATAAGAAATATTTAATTTAATCAATATCATTTCATAACTGTGATTAAATTAATTTATTATTATAAAATACCTTTTTAGTATAGTTTTTTTTATAAAATCATTCCATTTATATTCATTTGGTTTCTATATTCATTTATAATTAATGGCTAAACTATAAAAATATTTGTGTAGACCATATATTTTCATAATTTAGTTAATATGGTCTTGAATTAAATGTTTATTTTATATCTTACCATATTATATAATAACAATTTATTAATATATTTCTGTTCAGAAAAACTCAGTCCTTCTTGTAACACAAGTCATCGAAGAAATTCTTTGTTGCATGTTACACAAGATAGATTACTATTGCATTTATTACCATATATATCATAGAAATAATATATTTAAAATATTGAGTATACTGTAATGTCTTCGGATATTATGTTCCCTTACGTTCTAGGTGCTTCATGTGATACAAGCTTTTGAATACAATATTCTTACTTCAGAATTTTGGGGGGTTATAGTTGATTCGAGATTATTGACTTCTGATAGATTTTTTATTTTTATGAGGATATGTTATTTTTATTTAATGAGAAACTATATTTCTTTATCCACATTATTATATTTCTTCTATATTTCCATTTTTTGAGAATTGAGTTAGTGAAATCCACTTATAATTTGGTTATGATCTATATTCATGTCATTATAATTTAGGTGACTAGAGGAGAACAAAGAATAAGAGGAGATATAAGATTTGATAATATGAATGAGGAGAATATGATGATGATGTGAAAATTGGGATAGGATTAGTAAAATCCATATCTTTATCAATAAGTCCCATACATAACTTTTTCTTGTGTCACTTGAGGTGGATGAGGAAGTATAGTGTGTTTAATTGTTATGTGTACTCAACTTTGAGACATTAAAATTTGTTTTATTATTCTTGTCTTATTCTAGATTCTTCTTAATGAATGTGCACTCTCGTTTGATGTGACATTTCATTTTTACATTTATATAATTTCTGCTCATGTTACACCTTTTAATTGACTTTTTCGATTGATATTGAAGAAATTTTTTTAAAAGTGATTGGAAATGTTTTTGGTAAGAATGTCATATTCTATTACCTCTCATCAGTGTCATTTTTCAATTGTATATTTGAAAACAATATCTCTTATTGGATTCTACGGTTTCGTTGGCCTCCTTCACCAATTGAAATTTCCTAATGATTTCATATGTCATTTGGGATCCAATGAGTTCCTTTACAATTAACATGTTTTATGTATTTGTATTCTTGTATAAGTCATTTTAGGAGTCCACAAGATGGATAAAACTGAAAGGATTTTTATTAGATGCATTTCTTCAGATAACTCATCTCTATGGGAGTTTCTACCTTTCAAGATGTTAGTAAATATTGTAAACCTACTTGTTATATATTAATCAGAATGCATAGTAATAATTTCAAAATCATGAAAAGAATATATAATCTAGTTCCCTTAACATTATTTTTCACTCCATGTGTTACATATAATAATTTTCAAATATGATAAATATTATTTATTGTGTAATAATGAATAATTTCATTTTCTATAATGAATAATATATAATGAATTTTATGCTTCGTTGTTCAAATAATAATTTATAATATACTTTGGAGCACAATTTAATTTAGTTTCTTTGGTGGGAGAATATCCATGCATTAAAATTTTTTATATGGGCTAATAAATACTACAATAGAAGTATGGAATATGAGTCCTCCAAAATGAATATTTAGTTCAATAAAAAATCTGAGCATATGACTTAGAATTATATTCCCTAATAAAATTCCTTTTTAAAAATCAACTAATGATTTGGATTTTTTTAATAACATAGGTTTTTGAAGGAAAACAAAGTCTCCATTGATACCAATTTATTTTCAGTTATTACGGAGGTGGTAGGGGGTGGTGAATTTCTGTTTTAAAAATTTTAATAAGAATAAATTATATATTTTTAAAATAAATATTTTTTATTTAATCTAATGAGAAATTGAACATTCAAGATTTTATAACATCAATTTGAGTTTATAAATATTGTATGAAATGAATTAAAGGATATATAAATTATAATCAAAATTATAAAATTAAGAAACATTATGATAAATTTTGAAATACAAAAATGTTAATATGAGGAAAACAATGTTGATAAGAGTTCAACTAAATATTTATGTGATTTCCTACGTATCCACCCCTCGAATAATGTGGTCAATTGTATAAATAACTTGCTTTGAGTAGTGCAAAAGAACCCATACTTCAAAATCATGTCCTTTTATACCCTTCCTAAATGTCATTTTTCATAAAATAAACCATCCCACACTTTTGGAGTGTGAGAAAAATTGGTTAAAGGGTATTGATGATAAAGATTTTTTTTTTTTGAAAATACATCTTCAATGCAGCTTATAAATCTCTTTTGGGATGACATAATACGAGGGAATGTTATATTTTTATAATTATATATATTCTATAAAGGATTTACATCGTTGAATTTTTTGATATGGATTTTTTTAGATATCTTACTTTTATTTTATCTTGTTAGCCCTTTTATGTAAAAAAGGATCCCATTTTGTCACGGTGATTCATAAAGAAGACAGGGGTGTCTTTTTATAGGATATTAACAGGCTCTCTAACTATTAGAGTAACGAGGTACATAAAAATAAGAACATGATATCATCATGGAAATTTTAACTACAATAGTATCCTCCTCACTAGATACAACATGATTCCCCTAATTAACCAATAACCTCTATCGGGTAGTCAGTAGCCTGCCTAGAGCCATCCTGGACTCTAGAATTGGTACGAGTTAGCTAGTTCACCAACAGCAGTTAGGTAGTGGATTGGTGATGGAGATATTTTATAGTGGCTCCATTAAAAAATTAATAGTTTGACTCAACCTTTTATCCAGTGGAACTCCATCGACTAGCTGATGGGTCTTCGACAAAAAAATGATTCTTAAAATGTGGTAGGGGTTAGTTGGTGTATTGTATTTTGAATTCGGTGTAGTCTTATCTCGAATAACATCAAGAATGGATGAATCAACTTCCACATAAATCCTTTCCTTGAACATGTGGGATAATTAAAATAATTATAAGGATAGAAAGAGATGATTCCGATCCTTAATCCAGGGTTTAATGGAACATGATCATGATATGCAAATCAATACTATTAATTAAAAAAAATTAATGATTCCCTTATAAAATAAAATTTGGGTAAGATAGGTGAGTCTTTATTTTCCTGAAAATACAATCTTAAATAGGGGTATTTATGTTCCCTTTAGGATGATCACTGGGGGTGAATTTGGGACTACATTTTCTATTAATGTAAATTTTTTAAAACTAATATTAAGAAAAAAATCTTATCCTTGAAAAATTATTAGTGTTTTGATCCACTATAATATATATCTCAACCTCACCGTACATATGAAACAAATGTACATTAAAATAGGAGCACAATATTTACTAGGTTGGATACAATGTCCTACTCTTTCCCATGTTGTTTAGTCTAACCAATATGGATTTTTTTATTAAACATTTCCCAAAATAAAAAGGTACAAGAAGACAATAGTTATAAAACCCAGTTGTAAAATTTTGTAGTATATTTCATTATACCTCATAATTGTACTTTTCACATCATTTTTCATCACTCATGGATATACAAACCAGAATTTAAATCCTCTTCGGCAAATGGTTAAAATCCAGTTACATGATTCTTTCTTGTATTTGGATTAACTTCTGAATTTTTTTCAATTCCACAACATGTAAGTTTAATTAATATCACCAATGTATAAAATTAAATAATGTAAACAATTATTTTTTTATTTTTTGGGACATTAAAATTCTTTAATACCATTAGAAAACATGCATATTATATATATATAATTTCTATAATTTCAATCCAAAACAACTTCCGTGGAAAATGTTGGTTGATTTGAACATCATTGAGTAACCTCTCTTACATGTTCTCCATTTGATATATAATGTCTGACACTATTTTCTTCATACTTCAGATGATTAGTAACTCTATACGAAACTAAAAACTTCTCAAACTGATAGAAATATTTCTAATGGAACTCTTTTCAATGGATCTATCTTTGTTGGATTTCCATTTAATTTATCTCTCTCTTGTAAACCTCTATTTGATAGTTATCACTCCGGTGGATCACTATCCGATGAATCACTCTTCAATATAACTTCATGTGATGGAACTCACTTTAATTGATATTTCAATAATGTATCTTTCTTCTCAGTATCACAACATAGTACTAAATGAATCCATTTGTGGTGATCTAAACCTGATACAAAAATGTTAGAGTTTCATCATTCCACTCATTCCAATAGTTACATATTCTGAATGCACTGTGTACATCTATTTATAGTTTCTAAAAAATATAATTTGGTGGGAAACTATTTTCTTTACCTACTCAATCAAATTTTCATATCTCTGAATTCAAATTTAATATGAGCATTATCTTTAAACAATTGATCTATTCTCATATATTTTGATGATTTTTATAAATAGATTGAATCTTTAAAATTATTTTTGATTAATAAAAAAATCATTATAGAAATAATAATCTGGAACAATAATCTTCTATAATGTTCACTTATCCAACATCAAGAAATCTCATTCATCAATCATCATTCTATAAATAATGTGTACAGTGTATTTTATATGAAAAATTAATTGGGGTCAAATCATGTCTGATGAATCATGATGTAAATGAATAACTTCATGACATTTTATCTTGAACCACTTGAAACCAAGAAACTTGAATTAAAACCCTGATTCATCAAGCCAAATGAAAATGTATGACTAATGTTTTTTATCTTCTAAAGAGTTCAGTTTCACACAACCACTTAGAAGAACTATTGACCTATCATACATTTTGGAAAATAATCTAAATATGCTAACACTGTTAAACTGATTTATCAATCTAGTCAAATATTCATAAAATATCTCATGCTGATTGTTTCTATTCAATGATGATATTGATATTTCCATTTTTATTTTCTCTGGAAATATGATATAATATTTCATACCACTAAATATGAAGGCAAATCAGTATCAACCGATCATCTAATTGATCAGTGTCAACAACCATATACAATAACAATTTTTTTTTTCTGATGGAACTCATATTCTGATGCATTATCAATGTGATTGAAATTGAAAACATTTATTTCTATAATATTTTAGCTTCATATAATTCTATATCTCTGATACTAATGGATTTTACAAGGGTGAATCCAGTACTGCATTTGTTTAAAAACCTTTTCGTAGATTTAACTGTTCATCCGATCATCATCTCTTGAAAATCATCAAACTTCATCAAATCATAAAATCACGATACATCTAAATCTAAAGATCTATGTTAGAAAGAAATAATTTTTGGAGACATAAAAATTTTCATTTATATTTTATCCCTTAAGAATTATTTCATATCATGACTTCTTAATGATATTTTTGGAACACAAAAGAACATAAAATCATTGCCTGGTTTTTTTCTCGAAACCTGTGTATAATCATCAGCATATGGAAGGATGTGTAGAGAAGGTTTATCTAAAAACATGGATTACATTTACCCTAATTTTTCACTTCATAAATTCTATATATCAATTTTAGTATTAGAAAATAAAACCAAAGAAATTGGGAGTTATAATCCCACCCTTTGGGTCTGTTGTCAGAACCCAAACAAAACATCAAACATATTGATAATCAATAATAATTATCATACTGGTCCCCAACTATTGTTTTCTTATTCTCTATTTTTTCTATTTTCTTTCTCACCTATTTTTATTATCCCCTTAATTGAAATTAAATTCAATGGGTCCACTCAATAATAATAAAAATTTATTTTCGAGAACAATTATATCACATCAGTTTCATAATAAAGTGCCGATAACAAAACATATCAATGTCAATGTGGGTGATCCTGATATAAAAAATAGGCGTGTAAAATAAAATAGGTCAATGTTGTCTATGACACAAATTTTTAGGAAATAAAATTGTTATTCATCTTCAAACATTATCATATCATTGAAAATCTGAGATTTTTTAATCATGTTAATAGAATAGGTACTAACCCATCTCAATCAAATATTAGAAAAGTTCAATTGTATAAAAAACATTATAAAGTCTCTTTATCCATACCCTTGTTACATTATATTACAATAATAGTAAGAGACTCATACCAAAGCATAAATTTACCCCCCCCCCCCCTGTGTAGTACTCAATTTCACATCATGGCTGATAAGTTCCCTAATAAACCTTCCTCTTCCTCTAAAACATCAGTTCAAAATTCTCATATTTAGTAGTATATTTATAATCATTATATAATCTTTTGAATAATCTATCAGCTCTATTTCAAATTTTACATCATCTTTTTAACAATCTATTTTTTAAATTTTATTCATGTGTTCTTATTGAGCCAGAAAGTTAATAATATAATTTTTATTAATATTCCTATCATTATTACATCTCTTAAATATTCTATTAATATTTAAAACACAATCTGTTGGTGTATTTTGTTTTCAAATTTGTTGTAATAAAAAAGAAACTGTCTCTAATTTTATTATATTCATTTTTTTCAATCATTATGGATATGAACACTTTATCAGGCCAATTTACTAATCAATATTTCCTTTATTTCTCAAAATTTTTACTTTTTTCAATATTTTTAAAAGACATTGTAATATTTAGATTTCATGTTTTGTTTCTGTTTAAACATTATTCAACTAGGAATTATTATTTACAATTCCATGTTTTTTATTTAAAAATTATCTTATTTTCTTATCATAACACACCCATCATTGATACCTAATTCTTAGTAGGAAAATATTGTATCCCCATGAATAATATATGGTTCTGAAAATCACACAACACCAACATTGTCCTATAAATATTAATCTTTCATATTTATAATTGAAATACTTTATTTTTGTTGTTGTTATTTCATCATAAGTCACTGCCCACTTTTCACAGGAGGTTACATTCCTAAATAATTCCACTCTTTCCTAGTGGATGGTGATTTCTAAAAAAATATTCATTTTTGATCATGTAGTGCTAGTGGAAACAAATGTACATTTTGATTTTTTAGATAAATAAACATCCAACATCCATGAAATTGTAGTGTCACTATCTTTAAAAGTTTCAATGTTAACGTAAAATGATTAAATTATGTCTTATATCATTTTTATTAACTAAAATTGTGTTGTAAGAAACATTGATTATGATTCAATCAAATATTCTTATATCTCATCCAAAATATTTATAAAATATTTAACATCTTCCCAAATATTTTTTTCCTAAAATTATTCAATTTAATTTCTTTTAAAATTACAGTTTCAATAATGTCTTGATTATCATCGAAAGTAGGTTTTTATTCATAAAATTACATTTTTATTCAAACACACCAATCTTAATGTTATGAACTGTTAAAAAATGAAATTTATTTTCACTTTATAGATCTGATCACCATTCTTAAAAGTTTTATATTGAAAATCATTCTTTTACTTCAGTAATATTTTATGGAGTAGTGTATTCTGATCAAGATTATTTTTCAAATTTTACATTAGTTTAGTTCTCTCTTCATAATCCACTTCACTTTTTGATGAAATATTTTCACTTCATACTCAAAAAAAATATGCTGACTTGATGATATGATTTACAAATAAGATGTGGAATCATTATTATTTATTTTTCCTAGACATCTTCTCTTATTTTTATCTTGATAATATTTATCGTTATGTTTTTTCCACTTTTGATTCTGATATTTCAAGTCCCCTTTTTCAGACTCACACTATTCAATTTTATTCCATGGATAATTTTGTGCAAAAGGTTCTTCACCTTCACAAATCAAACATTTGAGTGAATTTAAAAATTTTTTATTCCAATTAAAATTGTTGAATATTTTTTGACAGAGAGAAATTAATAGGGTTAAATCTAAGGCTTATTTCCCTTCATCTGAATTACACAATTATTCTATAATTTCTTTATCTTGGTTCATTCCTAGTAATAGTTATTTAGAGGATATTTACATGTCAATTATTTTCATGAAAAAAAATATTTTATCATCTCATATGACAAAATTATATTTTTAATTTCATCAAAACATAAATATTCATGATCATCTAAAGCATAATTTTTGGATTGATATATATATAGATTGTTTCTCATTAGTTTCTTAGTAACATTATAATATTCTTACTACTCACTAAAAACTCTAATGTTTCACCAAACCTCATTTAATCTCATAATGTAATCCTCAATATTTAATTTATTAACCATATTGTATCTTAAAATATACTTATAGATATTTTTATCATATATTTTTTAACATTCTGTTTTTTTCATATCTACTTCTCATTTTATCACAAATTTTCATAGATATTGGGAACCCCATAAATATTTTACCAAAAAATCAGTAAGAACCATAAATATGGAATTATATGATTTTAAATATTCTTTTAAACATTTGTTACCAATAGATATCACAGAAGCATCCTTGATGGGAGGAAATAATAATAGTGCCACATCTCTAACTAAAATATAGAGAGATATAAGTTAGTGTAACAACTTATTATTCCAATTCTGATAGTTTTTTCCAAAAAAATATAACACCCCAATTTTTTCATTATTTGAAATTAAAAATTATAATATATGATCCTTTTAGATAGAAACTTCCACTATTTCCAATTTAAGATACATTTAGGACGGAGATCAAAATTAAGGTGGATCAGTTATCATTTTCTCATTTATAATGAAGCTTCATAACAAATTATTAAATGAAATTATAGAGCTATGAAATCTTTTACTGGGATAGGTCAGATAAAATATGACTAATATAATCTTTAAAATATTATGAACCTCTAAAGATTCATAACTTTATAATGAGTCTTGTTTTCTTCCTTTACTTTGTTTATTTATTAGTTATATCAACTCAAATATGAATATAAAAATAGACATTCATTTTCCAAAAAATATAAATAGAATTAAATAAATTATATTCACTTGATTTGGTATAAATACATACACTTTTCCATGTTGGTTATTCCCCCAAACATAGATTCCAATAATAAATTCCGTCCATAATACCATGGTACAAGTAGAAAACAATTACACAACATAGTAGTCACAATTTTTTATATAGTTAGTTATTCCCCCCAATTAACCTTTTTGTATCCACTTTATTCATAGCATGTTATAAACCCTAGAAAACAAGACTATTCAACAACTTATTATACCCTTAGATATGTGCTTCTTTCTTCCTCTTATACCAACTTCAAAAAGGTCTTCACTTACTCAACAAGGTAGAAGGATGAACATCAACAATTTACAAAATTCAAGAACATAAACAAATCTATTAAAAAAATTCTTAAAACATCCATAAGATCTTTATAAAATATTAATTTTATCAATAGTTTTTTGGAAATTTATTTCAACAAAACCTAATATGAAAAAGACAGTCCATTCAACCTTCATCTGGTAATCAATTTTTAGTGATATCTATCAAATGTTGAAAGTCTAGACCCTTTCTATTCCTTTATCTGTTGAGTAGAAACTCAATTTGAAACTCCAAATGTCTACCGTCAATGGAACACTATCCAATGGGAATTCATCTAATAAATATTTTTCCAATGTTTGTCACTCAAATATATATTCATCCAACAGATCTTTCTATAATAGATCACTCACCAAAAAAAAAATTATGTTGTATATTTATTTGATGGAACTCACTAAGATGGATCTATGTCTAATAGAACTCTCATTGATAGATTATTCACTAATTTAACTCACTTTAGTTATCCGAAATTTAACCATAATTAAACACTGGTTGGGACCTCAACCTATAAAAAAATTGTTAGAGCTTCATCTTTCCACCCATATGAATAACTAAATAAAAATATTGCACAATGTACATTTATTTATGGGTTTTCATGATGATTATTTTGTGGAAAGATAATTTATCTTAACTCGCAATCAATATTTAATATCCCTGGATTTTACATTAATATGTGATTTTTTATTGACAAATTTAACACTTCTCTAATCTACTAATGACTTCATGAAACTTATAGAATATAAAAAATTATTCTTTAATTCCAAAACATCTATCTAGAAATGATAATCTGGAAGTATCAACATTTATCATGTTCTCTTGAACCACGTCAAACATACTGAATCATCCATACTCATTCTATAATGAAAAATGTATATGGTAGATTTTTTTCACCGAGTGGAGAACTTTAAAATATTTCCCAATGAATCTGGACCCAAAATAAATATATCATATATATTTCTCTTGGAACACAAATAAAAATTTAGAATTCTAACTCTAATAATTTTTGGTAAATGAAAATGTTTGACTACATTATTGGAACATCTAATGAAATATTTTTCCTACAAATACTTAAGTAATCACTTTAAAATTTCATACATTTTAAAAAATATTCTAAATATGACAACACCATTTATCTAAATTTTTATTCCATTAAAAATTAATATAGTTTCTCAGACCAATCATTTTTATTGAGGATGAACATGATCATTCCCATTGTCTATAATCTTGTATTCATATATACTTTATATAACCCCTACATCTGATGAAGTATTGGTTTCAAATTATTTCCTATTTGATTGGTGTTAATGACTCCTCAATTTCTCAACTCTGGTCCATCGAATGTTACTTTAATTTGGAGTCATTATCAATATGATTAAATCCAACTACATCGATTTCCCACATTCTTCATCTTTAGGGAATTCTATATTTATGAGACCAATGGATTGTCTAGTGGTGAATCTAATGGTTCATCTGATTAGAAAATAAATGGTGAAAAATAAGTTTCTTTTGATCCAAAAATATTGCAAAAAATCAATATTAATAAAATTAAATCTTCTAGAAAATTATGCATCTTTGGATCTGGGTCTACAAGAATTCATTTTTAGAGAAAATAGAAATTTTCAGTTCTCCATATTGATAATTTTTTCTTCCAATAATGATCTTCACAACATTATTTCACCCTCATCATCCCAACAAGATTGATTCTGAAACAACTTTCAAAATATTTCATTAAAATTTTCTGTATATTTACAAAAATGGAAACAGTTGTAATAAGAAGATAAAACTATCAAGCAATGATCATAACAACTTACCTGATAATTTATTAAATAATCTTGATTTGTATCCACTAATTCCAAAAAAAATTCTTCCATTTTATATCAAATAGATTTTGAAAAATAAAATTGAAAGTGAATTCAATAAATTATGATTTCTATAGTGATTTAAAAAAATTATAATTATTCATAGGATCACAGTTCGATAAAATGGAGAGAATAACTCAAGGAAACCTTCCCATCTCTTTGTGATATTGTTTATAAAAATGTTCAAATATATTATATATTGAATAAGTAGGAAATGTGCATATTTAGTCAACAGGTATAGATTAAAAAAAGTCACATTTTATCCCATATATGCCATTAGAAATCCAACCAAAAACTCGATTAGTATAAATTCACATTTTCACTATAGAACTAGAAATATCTAAAGCATACCTTTAATTTATTTTATTTCAAAATTAAAATATTAAAATTTACAAAAAAATAATTGAAAATTAAATAATATCATTCATTATCCCATACCAGTGGTAATACTATTGATGGTCATGATAAATTATAGTACTCCATAGATGAACATAAAATGGATATCTATGATCGTCAGTAAACAATTATTTTTTCATCTAGCAGATTTCTAGGAACACATCTTTTAACAAGACTAACAATACCATAGTTGTCAAAATTATATCCCAGTAACATTCCATTCTTTACTAGTTCCATCATTTCTCACAATGCATAGTATTCCGTATATGATTTCTAAATTCATTCTAATAATAGAGACATCCCTAAAAATAAAAAAAATAATAGATGTTCTTGCATGCACAATTTCTAGTCAATTATTAATAAAATCATTTACTAAAGGATCATGTGTTATTTATAAGTTATATAATCATTAATTATCATTTAAAATTAGTGAATCTACTATATAGTTTGATTTCCTTGTATTGTAATGAATCGTACAATCATATTCATTTATCATCTCCAACCATATTCTCTATCTCATGTTCTAATATTTTTGAATGCATATATACATCAAACTATCATGATAGGAATATATTTCTAAAATTTCATATATAAATGATTCTTACAAATTTTTTACGAGAATATATGAAAATCTACCTGCAAATAAGGTGTAATATAATTTAACTCGTTAGTTTTGAATTGATGTGATGCATAAGAAATTACCTGATCAATGTACTTAAAACACCACCAAATCATATAATTAAAACATTTTAATTAATGGAAAACAGTCTATCTTTTAGGATATTTATAAAAAAACATCATTATCCAGACTCATTTTTAGTTCCTTGAATTAGTCATTAAAATCTTTCAACCATATGATTTTAATACCTTTTCTATTTAACTTAATTAGTGGGCTAGATAACCATGTAACATTTTCATCAAACTAGCTATAGTAACCCATTAATAATAGCAAAATACAAATCATTGTGACATTTTATTTTGTCTGTTAAATTATTCAAAAATATACTTTTAGAAAGGTCAGCAATTATTCCATATTTAGAATCAATATTCCATACGAATGAAATATTATTCAACCTAGATTAACATGTACTAAATTTTCAACATAACCTTTTTTTCTTTCATCATATGAAAAAAATAATTAAAATTATATTATGATCCTCATTAATTTTATAATATACCAATGTATCCTATATAAACTTATCAAAAATTGATCCAGTTTTTCATTGAGAAATCGATCCATATGATCCGTGATCATAGTTGGTGCATCAGTTATGAAAAGTCGTGGCAATAATCTCATTATTACAATAACTATATAGAAACTCCATCATTAAATGATCGTCCTTAATGTCCTTTAAACGATGGTATCTAGACATAAGATCAATATTTTAAAAATATTGTTCTACCTAGAGCTGATTAAAATATCTTTTTTATGAGGTAGATGATACTTTTTTTAAAATTATTTTATTCAACGATATATATTCAATTAAATTCCACATGGATAAATATTTCTTTTTATCAAATAAATCATGAGCAACCCATAGTGGATTGTTCAGATTAATGACACCTTTATCTAGTATATACTGTAAATAAATTTTCAATAAAAATTATCTATATGATCTCGTCGATAAGGGGTTTTTTAAATTTCCTTAGAATTAGAAACTACTTTAACAGTAAAATAAACCACCCAATCAAAAATAACACGAGGAAAATGTTCATGAATGATATTCCTATATTCATTTAAAAATGGTACATCACTAATCATAAATTATTTCCTATTAAATAATATTAACTATGTAACTATCACAACCATCATTAATCAATTCTCACCTTCTTGATATTCTATCAATGGTATGAATCATTTAATAAAACATTTATAGCTCTACAATATATCATAGAATGATAATAATAATTCTATTTAATGCTTAGAATAATATCAGACTCTACTATTGTATGTTTAATAATTTTTTAATGGAAAACTATCCAATTGATAATAAAAGGACAATTTCTATAAATTTTGGTTGCATTAATTCTTACACCTAGAGTTTTCACCAAATATTATTTCTTATTATAATGTGGTAAAATGCCTATTTTACATGAAAATCTCACAGAAAAAATGAATGTGAAGGACATGTTTCAAATAGAGTGTCAACATAAATCATGTATGTAGGTAACACACATGACACCACATCATTAGATGACCCAACATTATCCACAGTAGTAGTAAATAATTTTATTCACACCATTTTTTATTTTCATCATGAGGATATATATATTGTAGAAATAGCTTGTCACATATGTTAGAATAATGATCCAAATCATTGAAATAATAAAATATCACCACTGGAGGGATATCTATTACACCATTCTTTAATTGTTCAGGATTTATTTTCTTTGCAGTCATGAGATACATGACTATATATAACACATTGGAAATAATTTTCAGATCTTATCAAAATTTACTTGAATTTTTTCCCACATAGAATATGTTAGGGGATTACCTCAATGTTTCACATTTGACTACTACAATATTAATTTTATATTTTACCAATTCGGTCTATTATTATTCTATGAAACATAAGTTTTAGGAAAATCAACCTCAAATTTATTATTTCAATGAATAACATTCAAATAAGTTTTGAATTCTCGAGAGGCCAATGCAATGCATAAAATAGGTTTCAATATTGAGTAAAGTCAATTAAATTTACTATCATAGTGTAACAACATATCCTTACACCATGTTATTGGGAAGAGTTAGTTGGTGTTAAAAGCCATTGGTGACATCCCTAAGATATAGATGGATGGAAATAAATACCAAGGGCCTCTAAAGAAGGACATGGATGATTTTACCATTAAAGGATAAAAATCCAAAACAAAAACTCAATTGCCAAATAAGACAATATATAATGAAATATTATAATATTACAACTTCATAATATAAAAAACAAAACATAAATATCTAAGTGTAATAGGAAACTAGTAGAAAAATCCATGGAAAACCAAAGAAAACAAAACCTAATGAGCAAAAAGAGCTCGAACTAGAAACTCCCAACTTGATCTAAACGTCAACATGACATTCCACGACCATGTTATGAAAAAGAATAAGTGGATAACTAAGATACATTTACTTTACCATTATCCTAATAGATGACATCTTTAAACTCACAATGGTTCCTTTAAAGGATGTGAGTCTAAAATAAGTAGGATTTCACCAATGACTTTCCAACACTCACCATTTCTACAAGAACTAGTTTTTATAATTAATATAAAACATCTAAAAACAATTCAAACAATTTATGTCAAATAAAAACATATTTCCTTGGAATATAATAAAAGAATCCCTTAAACCCATTCTTACTTATATTTCCCTTACCGATTTCATAACACCACCAACCCATACATCCACACATCAACACATGCATGCATTGGTGAAAATTGAATACTCATGAGAGGTAACATGTGTATCAACCACCTCATTACTAGGTTATTGGACCAATCTACCATTAAAAAAATAACACTATTCACAATGTCTTATTTCAACTGTGACCCATAAAATGAAACACGGACACACACAAAAGTGTATGACCCATTGAAAAACCATTTCACATAAAACATTTCATTCATTAATACATTTAAATGACAATTTATCATATACCAAATCAATACCATAATTTTGATATCACTATTTTAGAATTATAATCAAAGGGGATTTCCTCCAAACCATCCAATTTCCAAAAAATATCAAAATCATCATCAAAGTGGTTTCTAATCATAATTACCCAAGAATTTTAAAATTATTTCAAAAAAACAATTATTTAATTCTATTACATCATGTTATTATTACATGGAGTCTAGGGGGAAGAAACTTACATAAAAAAATATGTGTGAAAATGAAGAACAATAAAATTAATTTGAAGATACTATAAAAAATCACCCTTTCTTCCGTAGATCTAACCATAAAACATCATAATCCCTACCAAGTAACATGGATATACCCCTAGTATATTTTATATAAGGTTTTGGGAAATAAAACAAGAAAACATGTTAGAAGAACAGTAATTAATGAGTTCTCATGGTTAAATATGGATCTCCAATAATCTTTGAAATTACTATAACATTCTCACAGATGGAATAGAATAACCTCTTAAGAATTTTGAAAATATTGAATATTGGATTTTAAAATATTATAAAATTACATGATTATAAAGAATTAAACCCTAATTCATACACAATTTTAGGATTTGAAACTATATTTTACTTTTTTAGGCCACAAAGTTTGATAGATAGTGTTCTGACCATATAGTTCTTACTTCCTTATGACAACCCATCACATGGTAGGATAGAAAAGCAAGAAAATTTTGTGATTCCCATTATTTCCAAGTGAACAGTTTCATTAGATAATATTAATGGGTTGGGAAAAAATCCACACAAAATGTGCACCAAACTAGAGAACATTTCCCCCCTTCATTATTTCTTGTAGTTTTAGTGCGGTTTTAACTTATCGTGTTAAAACAGTGTGCCTAAAGAATATCCTCAAAAGCATGGAAAAACTCTTATGAACATCTAAAAACAATAATCATATTATTATATATAATAAAAATAAATAATAAAGGGTAATTCACATAAAACTATTTGGTAGTGTGGGAGTAATAAATTATCCATCCATTGGTAATTATATCCCCAAAAAATAGAACCCTAGAATTTTCATGGAAGAGTTCAGAACACTGTTCCATTATTTCATTTTCATGATATGATGTTTCTTACTAAATTTGTCCATGTTTCCATAAAAACCATACTATATCAACAATCTCCCATGAAATACATTTTATTTCCTATCCAAAATCCCTAAAAACACATGGGTCAATTTATTATCCAGATCTAGGTCAATGTGATCCCATCGTATTAGAGGGTCAGTATTAGGTTGACAGTTCATCAATTTTGATACATGACAGACATTACACACTAAATTGATCCTTACTAGAATAGAAAAGATATATTACACCACACAAACTCTCCCAATTAACTCAAAAGGCCTATGTATATAGGTTATAACTTTTCCAAACTTTCAAAATGATGATATCTAAGACTTGAAGAGATTCTCAATAACACATTATCACTCACCTCAATTGAAAATGGATCTGGAGGATGATCTACAAATTATTTTTGATGACTCTAAGTCAACTCCATCCTCTTTCTAATCAACTCAATATTCACTATTGTCTCTTCTACAAAGTCTAGTCCAAAAATTGAATTCTCGCATGTTTCTACCCAACAAAATGCTGAATGGAAAGGACACCAATACAATTCTTCAAATGGATCCCTATGTGTCAAGACCTAATGATTGATGTTCTATAAGAACTCCTGTAATTTCGTTTTCTCCTCCCATGAGCCACAAAAATCCATAACACAAGCCCTAATAATGTCTTCTAATGTTTGGTTCGTTCTTTCTGATTTTCCATCCATTTGTGGCAGATACCCTGTGCCCATAGTCAACTGAGTCCCAATGGAATTCTACAAGGATGTGAAGAAATGAGAGGTAAACCCCACATCTCTATCAGATACAATCATTACTATAATTCCAGGTATCTTTATAACTTATTGTATATTTATTTTGGGTATATCCACCACTAAATTACTTTGACAAATAGTGATGAAATGACCTGAATATGTGAGATGATCCACTTTCACCCATATGGAATCCTGTTTTCTTAACATAAATGGTAAAAATGTATCAAAATCAATGGATATCATCTTCTATTTCCATATAATAATGGGTAAATAATAAAACACTCATTCTATTCTATGATTGTCTACCTTTACTATAATGACACGACCTTAAAGCGTCAAATGATCATGAGTTTTAAACAAGAACATACATTATTACAGATTTAGGATCTTTTTGGTTTTAGAGTTTTAAATAATTAGGCTAATTTATAAACATAACATACCACATTCATAAAAATATGACACTATTAAATACAGTTTCCATTTTTTTCAAAATATAAAACATTAAAACATAAAGCGTGATTTCTTTAAAAACAATCCATTTCAAACAACATGAATTCCTTATTTCTCATATCAATCCTTATATCCTATGAAAACAATTTAAAAAATATGGGGTGAGTATAAAACTCATTAAGGGATATGAAGATAGAATGAGTTAGTCAAAGGATAACATAAAAACCATTAAAACCCATAATCATAAAAATTCCAATGCATAAAATACTCATGTGGATACCATGGGACATATTTAATATATCAAACAAACATTCACCATTACATATTAAATATCATTTTGGTCAACTTCCACCTCCAGAGTACACAATGCATTGGAGAGATATAATGGGGCTCACCCATCATATATTGATCTATAAAGGGGCTCAACCCAACATATCATGAGCTATAATGGGCTCAACCCAACATAAATTATGTCTAAGGAACATATCATGGTAATAAATTATCATGAAATCAGGAGAAAATAATCATGCCATAAACATAAAAAATCTATTATTTTGAAATTTATCAAAGAGTGTTAAAAAAAATTTATAAGGAAAGTCCATTATAATCAAATTGGAGAGAGAATTAATAAAATGGAATTTATATGTGTATACATTGTAAATACACAAAGTACAACATAATATATAAAAAAATTAATCATGCCAATAATCTTAATAAAAAGTAGTGAATTATTTAAAAGGATAACCCAAATAATGGAAATTGAGTTAAGAATTCCCTTACCTTGGGTTCTTCATACTTTAAATGTGTTTAAACCTCCATGTATAGTTACTCCCAAAACATGATGGTTGGGACCTTGTATAACGACCCATACTTTACATACATTGTTGATACTTCAAAATTGAAGCACACTTATTACAACATACGACAAAAACACAAAGGACCGTATAGGTATAGTGTCTTTAGAAACTGGGAAACATAAACAACTGGTTCATAAATATTCTATAGTGTCTCCCATTTTTTTCATCATATCTAGGGTCCCTTTTAGCATATTCTACTTAATATCCATTTTCCTGACCTGGGGAAAAGAAAACATACAAAAAAGGGTGAGCTCAAATTCTCAGCAAGGGCAAATAAAGGAAATAAAAATCATATCATATCTTCTTGAAAATCATAACATGCAAAAGAGATCATAATATCTTAACATGGAATAAATCATAGAAGTGAAAATGAGATCCCCATAATCATAACATAAAACTTGAAACTTTGTGGAATGCACACATAATCATGGAAAATCATTTCTTATTAGTCATGACTCATTGCCAAGACTATCTTAGCGGACAAAGTCCATTTCTGAACCGATTTCACTCCTCGTTTCAGTCCTGTATCACTGAACCGAAATAACCTTTCGTTCCAGACATGATTATCTCATGAGATATAAATATTTACCCAATGCATTGGAGGGAGATATAGGTCCCACCCATCTTATAATGAATCCTTTCTTATGTGTGCCACATAATCATAAATCGTACATCATCGCATAACAAATATAACAAAAATGGGATTCTTGAAACATCATGACATCATAAAACAAATCATATAAGGTAAATGACTTTATAAAAATAATTCCCACAAAACATAATCAAATAAATGTAATAATAGGGATAAAAACAGAACACTATATTATCTTAGATGGAAAATAATTTTGATAAAACATTTGAACTCCATTCTTGAGGAAAATATCCTTTCTACTTCAAAAACACTTTTCTTTTCTTAACATATTATTCAATTATAAACTAAAAGAAGTTGATTAAAAATAAACTTGAAAACTTATAAAGGAAGACTCTTGGAAATAATGTTTTAAAAATCCATTCTTGCCGTATAAGTTAAAAAAACATTCTTCGTACTTTTGTTAGAAAAGTCAAAAAGAACCTCGTACGAAAAAAGACAAAAGATTTCTTTCATATTATTTACTAAAAACTCACCGAAGGGTAAAATTGGATTTAAACATTTGTAGGTGGATAATATTACATATTCAGGAAACATGGATGTGGATGATAAAATACACCCCAGTAAATACTAAAGTATAAACAATCTCGGATAAAAATGAGATTGTGATATTTCCCTTACCTTAGGTCCGATTTTCTTTGTACGTGTTCGAAGCTCCTGTATAATGGTTTAAATAATGTTATTTACTTATTCCAGAATCATACATATTGATATGATATCATATATGGTCATATTCTTGGCTTTTTATTAGTAATATTTCATTGTTACTTGTTACTTGGGTCTTTATTGCCTTTTGTTCTTATGCGTGTTTTGCCGAATAAATTCTTATTCTTATTTTAAGGTTATAGATACCTTATATCCAGAATGGTATAAGTGTAACATATATCATATTTATTCATTCAATTCATTTATATAATTACTATGTAATGATGATCATGTAGAACGAGTCGCATCACATCGTGGAGACGGTATTCCGTACGTACGCACGAGCGATGATATTGTTGTCATGATCATGGAATTGTATTTAAGTGTATTTATACTATTTCAGTATCAATATAACTTTATAATAATCATATATAGTTACTCATTACACCATTATACCCATTCTTGTAAGGTGATGGTGGAAAATAGATTACACCACAGCGTGGAGACGGTATTCCGTACGTACGCACGCGCGGTGATTTCATTTTTCCGTAGGATGGATAGAAGGTGAATTAGGGTTGTTTCATATTTATAATAACATATAAGTATGTAAGTAATACTGATGTTATTACTTTATCATGAAACAACTAAAGAAGAAGAAGTTGAAGAAGAAAGAAATTGAGAAGATCGGTAATGGATATTACCTCTTCTTTGAAACGCCTCTTTGAATCCTCCACTTAGGGAACTAAGATTGGTCTTTGAAGAAGACCAGGACCTCTAGGATTATTCTAGGGAAGTGGAGAAGGTATTTTGTCAGGGGTTGGCCGAGCTTGAGTGCTCAAATTGGTGGGAGGAGGAGGGGGAGGAGGTGCCCTTTTATAAGGGAGGAGAGGGGCACCATAGGAATATCTCAAAATATTATTTTATATTAAAGTCAAAATCGGTTTATAATGGTCCCAAAGGGTCTTATTTCGAAGTTAAAGTGGGGATGGGTCGAAATCCTATCAACCAATAGGATTTAGACAAATTTAGGTTATTATTTTAACCTTATCAATTAGATTTAACTCTAAGTTAAATAATTTAACTTTTACCGTGACTTTTTGTTTTCTTACACTATATGGTTAATTCACTTACTATAACATGTAAAACGAACCCCAAGTTGTTTATTATTAATATATATATCCTTATCTATGTCATTTGCCCAAAAATTTTATTTTTTGTAACAAAATAACAATTAATAATATAATATTAGATTTAAAAACTATTTTGTGTCAATTTTGACACTATTTGATATATGATTTTTGTGAAAGTCATAAAAGAATTATATGTTCGAATAAAGTTTCTAAAATCAACACTAATATATCATAGTAACCTATAAAATTCGTGTAATTCATAAAAAGTCTCAAATTACATTTATTTGAGCATTTATAACATCAATTATGTTAACATTTCCATAAAAGGGTAATTACTGCATCATCGTTGTGTCATAAATAAATTAATTTATTTAAAGTCTAAAAATTATAAATAAAATATCATTATGTAGGACATATTTTTATCTTTCTAATGAATATTTATAGTCGAATTTATCTTATGTATAACCCCATATTAAATTTTTTTAGTTATTAAACTTTGATTTTAACTATTTTAACTATTCATTAAATAAAATAATATTAAATGTCATAATCTAATCCAAGTGGACCTAATTGGTCATATTATATTCATATGGTTGTTTTTGGTCGAATTACACTTATCAAATATAATTAGGACATGTGTTAGGGTAATAGTAATATCATATTTACCCTTTGTTACCCTATTTACTATTAACCGCGGTAAAAAAGTAAAAAGTTACTATTCACCAAAAAATTATTTTTATCTCATTGAACCACATTTTACTTACTGATATCAACTGAGTCTGTCGGAGTTTCGAAATTCCATTCCTAGAAGCAGTAAAATTATGTTTTATGCAAAATTCAGTTTTTAACCTACCACTTAGTGGTTTCACTATTCATCAAAAATTGAAAGTTTTCAGAAAAATACCAAAATTTCACCCTAGGCTAATTTCGGTATTCCGAATCCAAAAATGAAGTCCATTTTGAAAAATAAAATTTCAAAAATTTCAAAAAGTGGTTATTACTATTCATAACGGCTAGTTTTAATAATATTTTAATAGCATATCGTTGTTTAGTGAAACTCGGTATTTCGTACAACGCAAGCTATCGTGGAAGGTCGCGATTGTGTGTAACGTTAGTCAAGCTAGTGTGTAGTGAATTATTCCTTTGATGATATATTTATAACATAAAAAAAATATTACTCATAAAAATCTCGGGTGTTACATTCTACCCCCCTTAAAAAGAATTTCGCCCTCGAAATTCGTCACTTTGTAACAAACAGATGTGGATACTTCTCCCTCATCATATCCTCAAGCTCCCATGTAGCTTCATCAAGTTTTTGGTTCCTCCATAAAACTTTCACCAATCGAGTGGTCTTGTTTCGTAGGAATTTTTCTCTACGATCCAGAATCTCTATCGGTTGTTCTTCATAAGAAAGATCTTGCTCCAGCGGTACAACTTCTGAGCTGAGTACATGTGAAGGATCAGGTATGTACTTTCTCAGGAGAGATACATGGAACACATCGTGAACTTGAGAGAGATTCAGTGGAAGTGCCAAACGGTAAGCTACCTTCCCAACACGATCCAGTATTTCGAAAGGACCGATATATCTAGGGCTCAACTTCCCCTTCTTTCCAAATCTCATAACCCTCTTCCAGGGAGATATTTGTAAGAACACTTTATCACCCACTTCAAACTCTAGGTCTTTTCTTCGGTTGTCGGCATAACTATTCTGTCGACACTGAGCTACTCTTATGTGTTATTGAATAGATCTGACCTTTTCTGCCATTTCATCAATGAGATCGGGTCCTAATAGCTTTCTTTCCCCAACTTCATCCCAGCAAGTTGGAGTCCTGCATTTCTTTCCATAGAGAGCTTCATAAGGATCCATCTGAATACTGGAGTGAATGTAGAGACCCGAAACTTGACGTACATGAACATTACATTACTTTCGCGGAATACTTAGTACATAACAAAAACACACACACAAGGATCGTAATAGTTTAGTGTCTTTGGAAACTCGGAATAAAATCTTCTAATCGTGGTGAAAGATCTTCAACATCTACCATAAAGATCTTCCTTTTTTTTTACCTAAAACCTTTCTTTATATCCTGGGGAAAAGAAAACATAAAAGGGTGAGCTCAAATGCTCAGTAAGGGTAAATAAAAGAAATATCAATCACATCATATTCATAAGAACATAACTTTTGGAAATCGTAACCTGCAAAAGAGAGCATAATTTCATAACATGGGATAAATCATAGTAGTGAAATGAAATCCCAATAGTCATAACTTAAAACATGAAACTTTGTGGCATTCACACATAATCATAGAGAATCATTTCTTGTTAGTCAAGACTCATTGCCAAGACTATCTTAGTGGACAAAGTCCCTTTCTGAATCGAGTAACCCTCGTTTCAATCCTGTTTCACTGAACCGGTATAACCTACCATTTCATCCATGTCTATCTCATGAGATATAAAATCTTTACCCAATGCATTGGAGGGAGATATAGGTCCCATCCATCTTATAATGAATCCTTTCTTATGTGTGCCACATAATCATAAGTCATACATCATCGCATAACACATGTAACAAAATGGGATTCTTGAAACACCATGACATCATAAAACAAATCATATAAGGTAAATGACTTCATAAAAATAATTTCCTCAAAACATAATCAAATCAGTTTAATAATAGGTATAAAAACAGAAACCTATATTATCTTAAATGGAAAATAATTTTGATAAAACATTTGAACTCCATTCTTGAGGAAAATATCCTTTCTACTTCAAAAAAACTTTTCCTTTCTTAACATGTCATACAATTTTAAACTAAAAGAAGTTGATTAAAAATACACTTGAATAATGTAAAGGAAACATCTTGGAAATAATGTTTTAGAAATCCATTCATGTCGTATAAGTTAAAAAAACATTGTTCGTACTTTTGTCGGAAAATTCAAAAAGTACCTCGTACGAAAAACGACAAAATATTCCTTTCATTTCTTTTACTAAAAACTCACCGAATAGTAAAAATGGATTTAAACAATTGTAGGTGGATGGAAATAATATTACATATTAATGAAACATGGATGTGGATGATAAAATACACCCCAGTAAATACTTACGAATAAACAATCTCGGATAAAAATGAGATTGTGATATTTCCCTCACCTTAAGTCCGATTTGCTTCGTAAGTGTCTGAACCTCCTGTATAATGATTTAAATCATGTTATTGACTTATTCCAGAATCATATTCATTGTTATGATATCATATATGGTTCACTTAGGACATTATATTACCCGTTCTTTTGTAAATTCCATGTTAAAGAAGCGTTTTGGGTAAAATCGTTTCATTTATCGTAGGTGTTTTGACTTGTTGTTCTTGACATTATTATTACTTATATCATGATTTACTTACTTCCAAAATATTATTTATATATCATATATATTCAGTATATATATATATAATAGATAGATAAATGAAATGAAAAACACCGTTCATGGAGACAGTAGTCCGTACGTACGCATGAACGCTGTTTTCCTTTCCTTATTGTCTTGAATAGAAGTAAGTAGTTGACATACATATATATATATATATATACATAAATCCAGTAGCTTTATAATGTCATATATTTCATTATTATTTCTTATATATACTTTATAATAATTCTTAAATGGTTAACATGCAGAATGAATCTCATCGCGTCGTGCAGACGGTAGTCCGTACGTACGCACGAGCGATGATATCATTTCCATAAATATTGAATTGGAGTGGAGTGGATTATACAATATATCAGAATCAATATGATGTTGTAATAACTATGTATAGTTATTCTTTACACCATTATACCCATCCATGTAAGGTGGTGGTGGAAAATAGATTACACCACGGCGTGGAGACGGTATTCCGTACGTACGCACGCGCGGTGATTTCTTTTTCCGTAGGATGGATTGATGGTGAAATATGGTTGTTTCATACTTATAATAACATATCAGTATATGAGTGATACTGATGTTATTACTTCACAATGAAACAACCTAAGAAGAAGAAGTGGAAGAAGAAATAAAGATGAAAGAATTGGTAATGGTAATTACCTCTTCTTTGAAGCGCCTCTTTGAGACCTCCTCTTAGGACACTAAAATTGGTCTTTGAGGAAGACCAAAACCTCTAAGATGTTTCTAGGGAAGTGGAGAAGATATTGTGACCGGGTTGGCCGAGCTTGAGTGCTCAAATTGGTGTGAGGAGGAGGGGGAGGAGGTGTCCTTTTATAAGGGAGGAGAGGGACACCTTAGGAATATCTCAAAATATTATTTTATATTAAAGTCAAAATCGGTTTATAATGGTTCCAAAGGGTCTTATTTCAAATCTAAAGTGGGTATGGGTCGAAATCCTATCATCCAATAGGATTTAGACAAGTTTAGGGTATTATTTTAACCTTATCAATTAGATTTAACTCTAAGTTAAATAATTTAACTTTTACCGTGTCTTTTTGTTTTCTTTCACTATATGGTTAATACACTTACTATAACATGCCAAAAGAACCACAAATTGTATATTATTAATACATATATCCTTATCTAAGTCATTTGGCCGAACCTTAGATTTTTAGGAATAAAATAACAATTAATAATATAATATTTGATTTAAAAACTATTTTGTGTCAATTTTGACACTATTTGATACATGATTTTTGTGAAAGTCATAATAGAATTATATGTTCGAACCAAGTTGATTAAATCAACACTAATATATCATAGTAACCTATAAAATTATTGGAATTCATAAAAAGTCTCAAATTACATTTATTTTGGTATTTATAATATCAATTATGTCAATATTTCATTAATAAGATAATTACTACATCACCTTTGTGTCATAAATAAATTAAATTATTTGATGTCTAAAAATTACAAATAAAATACCATTATGTAGGAAAGATTTTTATCTTTATAATGAATATTTACAATCGAATTTATCTTATGTACAACCCTATATTAAAAATGTTTTAGTAAATAAACTTTGATTTTAACTCTTTTAACTCTTCTTTGAATTAAATAATAATAAATGTCCTAATCTAATCCAAGTGGGCCTAAATGATAATATTTTACACTTAAGGTTGTTTTTGGTCGAGATACACTTGTCCAATAGAATTAGGACATGTGTTAGGATAATATTAACATCATTCTTACCCTTAATTACCCTATTTACTTTTAACCGTGGTAATAAAAGTAAAAAGTTACTATTCACCAAAAATTATTTTCATCTCATTGAACCACATTTTACTTACTGACATCAATCGTGTCTCTCGGATTTTTGAAATTTCATTCACAGAAGCGGTAAAATTAAGTTTTATGAAAAATTCAGTTTTTTAACTACCACTTAGTAGTTTCACTATTCATCAAAAATTGATGTTTTTCAGAACAATGCCAAAATTTCATCCTAAGCTATATTTCATATTCAGAATTCAAAAATGAAGTCTATTTTACCAAATTCATAACATATAAGTTGCATTAATTAATTTTATAATTAAATCCCGCTGTTAAAACAAATAGCGTGTTTTTAAGAAACAATATCTATCAAAAGATTGACACTTGATTATGTCTGGTTTAAATGTGAAATTACAACCAATGACCAACATTGTATTAAATTGTAAAAATATATTCTAAATATACTTTAAAACCACTCAAATTAATAATTTATCACTATTAATTATTTCGATTAAAAAAGTTGTTTTTAATTATAATTTAGTAATTTTCACTATTCATCAGAATTTGAAAGTTATCCGAAAAGTACCAAAATTTAACCTTAGGCTAAATTCGATACTCCGAATCCAAAAATGAAGTCCATTTTTGAGAGATAAAATTTCTAAAATTTAAAAAGTGGTTATTACCATTCATAACGGCTAGTTTTAATAATATTTTAATAGCAAATCGTTGTTTCGTGAAACTCAGTATTGCGTACTACACACGCTATCGAGGAAGGTTGTGATTGCGTGTAATGCAAGGCAAGTCAAGGATGTGTGTTGTGCAAGCTCCTTTTGGTGTAGCGTACAACACAAGACATTAATAAAATTAAAAAGAATATTTTTCATAAAATCTCGGGCTGTTACATTCTACCCCCCTTAAAATGAATTTTGCCCTCGAAATTCGTCAGGGTTATAAATGGTTTACTATTCGAAAGTTTCTTTAATAGAAACCCACATCGTAAAAAGGAGTATCAAAACCAATATTTAAAAACAAAAGTATGAAACGTAACGGTTACCCAAATAAACTAATCACTGGGTTTCCACATAGGTGAAAATATGGATATGGAAGAGAAATCTAACCATCATGTTCTGATGGAGAGTGGTAGAGATCATGGCTATGGAAAAGCCAGCAATCAAAAAGCCATAAATTTGTGATGATCTAAGGTACCATCTGATTCATCAGATATAAGATCACTAGGACAACATTTTTGGTTTTCAAGATCATTTCCCTAACGTTGAAAATTTGAATTAGAATAAATACTTTCTTTATTTTGGTACAATCTCACTGTTGTTCATGCCTTGAAAAATTTCTACTTCATCTCTTAAATAAATGAAGTTGAATTTGTTATTCGTGAAGTGTTAGCAGATCATGTGATAGAATGACGGGTCATTCCATCTGTCTCAAACAAAAGGTTAGCAAAAATTATATACATAAGTCGATCTATAGTGAGATTAATCACATATGGTTCCTAAAATGGACTTATACTTCATATATCATACTGCATAATATAATAAAACTAGTTTCTACTAAACAGGGACTTCCAGTAGGCCAGTGGTAGGCGATAAAGGCCAGTCGCACTTCGGTTGTGGGTTCGATTCCCACAGCCTTGTCCGAAGCGATGGGCTGTCGCCCGTCCTGCAGGTTGTCCTTTTTCTAAAACTACATTTCTATAACATCCCATCAATAATATCGAAAAAAAACTTCTATCCGTAAACAATACTCACTTATGTCCAACATAATCCATTTCAATCTTTAGGCTTATCCATAATACTGCAGTCCACTCTCATAACATAGTGAAAATGATTACCAGAGATTTAATACCATCGTTGATCCCCATATATCATAAGATATGTTTTGTTGGTCACATTCCAAACATTCAAAGTCCTTAATAATGTATTATCTTGAATACCCATTGAACCATAGTGAAAACTTGAATGCAGTTAAAAGATAACACTTTTCACATACGAAAATCCTCAAAATTCGATATACTCAAACCATGATATCACTTATTCCTTATATCAATCAAGAGCTCATGAATACTGTCAAACATTTCATTTTCTCCTTATCCCTTCATTATGCGCATATCATCTACATTCCAAAAATATCTGAATAACCTTTCATGGATACTTGTACCATTAATCATACACTTTCAAAACTCAAGGAAGGACAACAATGTAACAATCCTTAGATGTCTCTTTATTACATAGTACCATGAGATTACTTATACAACATTACACATGATAAACATGTCATCATTCCACTACATTCTTAAACCATTGACCGAGTTTCAACAATTCTTTCATCTCACATATCATTTGTAGTCTCTTCATCATCATCAACATAAATACTACCCATACGACCATACTGATTCTCTTCATGAGACTTTCCCTTAGGGAATTGGTTTGCATAATGCCCGTACATTCCACATTTAAAACATTTAACCATTGTTGATGTCATAGCAATACCATTATCTTCATCCCTGGTGTTAACTGAACCTTTTCCTTTGCACTTACTGGCTTTGTGTCCTTCTTTTCCACACCCAAAACATCTTCCGGTTCCTTTGAAACATTCTCCATGATGCCTCTTCCCACATGATTTACATAGGGGAAATTGAACTTTCTTTCCTCTATGATCATCATGAAACTCCATCTTTCTCTTATTAGCCGAGTCAGGAAACTTACCAAATTTTACTTTATTGATCATATTATGAGATTGCTGATTTGGCATAATAATGATTTTTGGACTTCCAAATCCCATTTCATTTGGTTGCTCATCATTCCATTGTCCATCATATCCTCCATTATCGTGAATCATCTTGTTTCCGGCCATTTTATAAAACCCAAAAAGAATAGTGTGAGAGGCAAAAATCATGCTAGGGAAAACAACATAATAAAGTGGGAGTACCTTCAATATCTAACATCATAGGTTTAATTCTATGATCGTTAGCGTAATTCTAGTACTATAACCTATACGTATACTTAACCTTAGGGACATCACTAGACATACCTTAGAAATATCTCTAGGGATCTCACTAAAGTTCTCGCATCCTAGTTTCCAAAGATAACTAAACCTTTCCTCTGATACCAACTGTAGAGACCCGAAGCTTGACGTACATGAACATTACATTACTTTCGCGGAATACTTAGTACATAACAAAAACACACACACAAGGATCGTAATAGTTTAGTGTCTTTGGAAACACGGAATAAAATCTTCTAATCGTGGTGAAAGATCTTCAACATCTCCCATAAAGATCATTCTTTTTTTTACCTAAAACCTTTCTTTATATCCTGGGGAAAAGAAAACATAAAAGGGTGAGCTTAAATTCTTAGTAAGGGTAAATAAGAGAAATATCAGTCACATCATATTCATAAGAACATAACTTTTGGAAATCTTAACCTGCAAAAGAGAGCATAATTTCATAACATGGGATAAATCATAGTAGTGAAATGAAATCCCAATAGTCATAACTTAAAACATGAAACTTTGTGGCATTCACACATAATCATAGAGAATCATTTCTTATTAGTCAAGACTCATTGCCAAGACTATCTTAGTGGACAAAGTCCCTTTCTAAATCGAGTAACCCTCGTTTCAATCCTGTTTCACTGAACCGGTATAACCTACCATTTCAGCCATGTATATCTCATGAGATATAAAATCTTTACCCAATGCATTGGAGGGAGATATAGGTCCCACCCATCTTATAATGAATCCTTTCTTATGTGTTCCACATAATCATAAATCATACATCATCGCATAACACATGTAACAAAAATGGGATTCTTGAAACATCATGACATCATAAAACAAATCATATAAGGTAAATGACTTCATAAAAATAATTTCCTCAAAACATAATCAAATCAGTGTAATAATAGGGATAAAAACAGAACCCTATATTATCTTAGATGGAAAATAATTTTGATAAAACATTTGAACTCCATTCTTGAGGAAAATATCCTTTCTACTTCAAAAAAACTTTTCATTTCTTAACATGTCATACAATTTTAATCTAAAAGAAGTTGATTAAAAATAAACTTGAATACTTGTAAAGGAAACTTCTTGGAAATAATGTTTTATAAATCCATTCATGTCGTATAAGTTAAAAAAACATTGTTTGTACTTTTTTCGGAAAATTCAAAAAGTACCTCGTAAGAAAAACGACAAAAGATTTCTTTCATTTCTTTTACTAAAAACTCACCGAAGGGTAAAAATGGATTTAAAAAATTGTAGGTGGATGGAAATAATATTACATATTTATGAAACATGGATGTGGATGATAAAATACACCCCAGTAAATACTTATGAATAAACAATCTCACATAAAAATGAGATTGTGATATTTCCCTTACCTTAAGTCCGATTTGCTTCATAAGTGTCCGAACCTCCTGTATAATGATTTAAATCATGTTATTGACTTATTACAGAATCATATTAATTGTTATGATATCATATATGGTTCACTTATGACATTATATTACCCGTTCTTTTGTAAATTCCATGTTAAAGAAGCGTTTTGGGTAAAATCGTTTCATTTATCATAGGTGTTTTGACTTGTTGTTCTTGACATTATTATTACTTATATCATGATTTACTTACTTCCAAAATATTATTTATATATCATATATATTCAGTATATATATATATAATAGATAGATAAATGAAATGAAAAACATCGTTCATGGAGACGGTAGTCCGTACGTACGCATGAACGTTGTTTTCCTTTCATTATTGTCTTGAATGGAAGTAAGTAGTTGACATACATATATATATATATATAAATAAATCCAGTAGATTTATAATGTCATATATTTCATTATTATTTCTTATATATACTTTATAATCATTCTTAAATGGTTAACATGGAGAATGAATCTCATCGCGTCGTGGAGACGGTAGTCCGTACGTACGCACGAGCGATGATATCATTTCCATAAATATTGAATTGAATTGGAGTGGATTATACAATATATCAGAATAAATATGATGTTTTAATAACTATTTATAATTATTATTTACACCATTATACCCATCCATGTAAGGTGGTGGTGGAAAATAGATTACACCACGGCGTGGAGACGGTATTCCGTACGTACGCACGCGCGGTGATTTCTTTTTCCATAGGATGGATAGATGGTGAAATAGGGTTGTTAGATACTTATAATAACATTTCAGTATATGAGTGATACTGATGTTATTACTTCATAATGAAACAACCTAAGAAGAAGAAGTGGAAGAAGAAATAAAGATGAAAGAATTGGTAACGGTAATTACCTCTTCTATGAAGCGCCTCTTTGAGACCTCCTCTTAGGGCACTAAAATTGGACTTTGAGGAAGACCAGAACCTCTAGGATGTTTCTAGGGAAGTGGAGAAGAGATTTTGGCAGGTTTTGGCCGAGCTTTAGTGCTCAAATTGGTGTGAGGAGGAGGGGTAGGAGGTGTCCTTTTATAAGGGAGGAGAGGGGCACCTTAGGAATATCTCAAAATATTATTTTATATTAAAGTGAAAATCGGTTTATAATGGTTCCAAAGGGTCTTATTTCAAATATAATGTGGGGATGGGTCGAAATACTATCATCCAATAAGATTTAGACAAGTTTAGGGTATTATTTTAACCTTATCAATTAGATTTAACTCTAAGTTAAATAATTTAACATTTACCGTGTCTTTTTGTTTTCTTTCACTATATGGTTAATACACTTACTATAACATGCCAAAAGAACCCCAAATTGTATATTATTAATTCATATATCCTTATCTAAGTAATTTGGCAGAACCTTAGATTTTTAGGAATAAAATAACAATTAATAATATAATATTTGATTTAAAAACTATTTTGTGTCAATTTTGACACTATTTGATACATGATTTTTGTGAAAGTCATAAAAGAATTATATGTTCGAAAAAAGTTGATTAAATCAACAATAATATATCATATTAACCTATAAAATTAGTGGAATTCATAAAAAGTATCAAATTATATTTATTTTGGTATTTATAATATCAATTATGTCAATATTTCATTAATAAGATAATTACTGCATCATCTTTGTGTCATAAATAAATTAAATTATTTGATGTCTAAAAATTACAAATAAAATGCCATTATGTAGGAAATTATTTTAGCTTTCTAATGAATATTTACAATCGAATTTATCTTATGTACAACCCTATATTAAAAATGTTTTAGTAAATAAACTTTGATTTTAACTCTTTTAACTCTTCTTTGAATTAAATAATAATAATTGTCCTAATCTAATCCAAGTGGGCCTAAATGATAATATTTTACACTTAAGGTTTTTTGGGTCGACATACACTTGTCCAATAGAATTAGGACATGTGTTAGGGTAATATTAACATCATTCTTACCCTTAATTACCCTATTTACTTTTAACCGTGGTAATAAAAGTAAAAAGTTATTATTCACCAAAAATTATTTTCATCTCATTGAACCAAATTTTACTTACTTACATCAACCGTGTCTCTCGGATTTTTGAAATTCCATTCACAGAAGCGGTAAAATTAAGTTTTATGAAAAATTCAGTTTTTTAACTACCACTTAGTAGTTGCACTATTCATCAAAAATTGATGTTTTTCAGAACAATGCCAAAATTTCATCCTAAGCTATATTTCATATTCCGAATTCAAAAATGAAGTCTATTTTAAAAAATTCATAACATAGAAGTTGCATTAATTAATTTTATAATTAAATCCCGCTGTTAAAACAAATAGCGTGTTTTTAAGAAACAATATCTATCAAAAGATTGACACTTGATTATGTCTGGTTTAAATGTGAAATTACAACCATTGACCAACATTGTATTAAATTGTAAAAATATATTCTAAATATACTTTAAAACCACTCAAATTAATAATTTATCACTATTAATTATTTCGATTAAAAAAGTTGTTTTTAATTATAATTTAGTAATTTTCACTATTCATCAGAATATGAAAGTTATCCGAAAAGTACCAAAATTTATCCTTCGGCTAAATTCGATACTCCGAATCCAAAAATGAAGTCTATTTTGAGAGATAAATTTTCTAAAATTTAAAAAGTGGTCATTACCATTCATAACGGCTAGTTTTAATAATATTTTAATAGAAAATCGTTGTTTCGTGAAACTCAGTATTGCGTACTACACACGCTATTGAGGAAGGTTACGATTGCGTGTAATGGAAGGCAAGTCAAGGATGTGTGTTGTGAAAGCTCCTTTTGGTGTAGCATACAACACAAGACATTAATAAAATTAAAAAGAATATTTTTCATAAAATCTCGGGCTGTTACAGTGAAAGCTATTATTATAAGAAAATTCCACCAAAGGTAGGTGTTGATACCAACCTCCTTTGAAATCCATAGAGCAAGCTCTCAACATATCTTCTAGGGTTTGAATTTTTCTCTCAGACTGACCGTCTATCTGAGGATGATAAGCAGTGCTGAAACTCAACTCTGTATCCAGAGTATGCTGAAGACTTCTCCAGAACATCGAGGTAAATCTCGGATCCCGATCAGATATAATAGAAAGTGGTACTCCATGCAATCTTACCACTTCCTTTACATATATCCTGGGAAGCTGATCTAGAGAGAAATCCTCTCTAATAGCAATGAAGTGTGCAGACTTTGTAAGATGATCAACTATGAACCAGATAGCATTATTGCCTTTGGATGTTTTAGGAAGTCCGGTGACAAAGTCCATAGTGATGTTTTCCCATTTCCATTCGGGTATGGGTAATGGTTGTAAAATCCCCTTAGACTTCTGTCTCTCAGCTTTAACTTGTTGACAAACCAAGCATCGAGAGACATATTCAGCAACATCTCTTTTCATGTCATCCCACCAGAAGTACTCTTTCAGGTCCCTATACTTCTTCGTGCTTCCAGGATGAATAGATAATGAAGAACTATGAGCCTCATCCAACAGCTCCTTATTTAATTCGGGGATGGGAGGAACACAAACCTGTTTCCTGAACTTTATTATCCCATCACAATCAAGGTTGAATTCAGGAACATTTCTCACCTTCTTTTGTAACTCGACATCTTCTTTCTGTGACTCTTTAATCTTCACATGTATAGACGGTTGAACATTCATTTGAGAAAGATAAGATTTTTCCCCTTCCATTATAATTCCAAGATCCATCCTTTGTAAATCCATAAATATTGGATCTTTTGTGATCCTCAACATGGATAAACTAGCATGGTCTTGTTGACTTAATGCATCTGCCACCTTGTTTGCTTTCCCAGGGTGCTAATGGATTGAGCAGTCATAATCCTTAATCAGCTCCAACCATCTTCTTTGACGCATATTCAGCTCCTTTTGTGTGAAAATATACTTTAAAATTTTATGATCAGTATAAATATCACACCTTTCACCATAAAGGTAATGCCTCCAAATCATTAATGAAAATATTACTGCATCTAACTCCAAATCATGTGTTGGGTAATTTTGCTCATGTATTTTCAACTGTCGTGAGGCATAAGCTATCACCATATCATTTTGCATAATAACACACCCCAATCCCTTCTTGGATGCATCACTGTAGATCACAAACCTTTCTCCACTACATGGCAGTGTGAGCACAGGTGCACTGGATAACCTTCTTTTCAACTCCTTGAAATTCTCTTCACATTCCTCTGTCCAAACAAACATAACTCTTTTCCGAGCCAACTTGGTGAGTGGGTTAGATAATCGTGAAAAATCTTTTACAAGACGTCGATAATATCCAGCCAAACCAAGGAAACTTCATATCTCAGTTACTGTTGTTGGTCTCGACCATCTTTCGATAACCCATGTTTTTGCTGGATCCACAGATATACCCTCTTTTAAGATTATGTGACCCAAAAATGCAACTTTTTGAAGCCAAAATTCACACTTGGTAAATTTTGCATAAAGATTCTCCATTCTCAGGGTCTTCAATATAATTCTCAAGTGATATTCATGCTCTTCCTTTCTCTTTGAATAGACAAGAATATCGTCTATAAAGGCTACCACAAATTGATCAAGATAGTCTCTAAAGACTCTATTCATTAGATCCATGAAGATTGCAGGGGAATTAGTAAGACCAAATGGCATCAATATAAATTCATAGTGTCCATACCTTGTACGGAAATCCGTCTTTGGTATATCCTCCCTTTTGACCCTTAATTAATGATACCCTAAACGAAGATCAATCCTGGAGAAGTATTGAGCTCCACGTAGTTGGTCAAATAAGTCATCAATGCGTGGGAGAGGATATTTGTTCTTGATAGTGATCTTGTTAAGTTCTCGATAATCAATGCAGAGTATCATTGATCCATCTTTCTTCTTAACAAATAGATCAGGTGCTCCCCAAGGTGATGCACTAGGGTGTATAAATACCTTATCAAGATTCTCTTGGAGTTGCTTCTTCAATTCCTGCAACTCAATTGGGGCCATTCTATAAGGTGTCTTTGAAATAGGAAAAGCACCTGGTACGAGTTCTATTGAAAACTCAACTTCACGATTTGGTGGAAGACCCGGTAAGTCCTCCGGAAAGACATCATCAAACTCCCGTACTATGGGCATATTCTTAATCGCGAGTTTCTCACCAACCATTTGAGATAAATAACCTTCATTTAGTGGAATCAATACCCATAAAATGGAAGAAATTTCCACTGGAAGGTTATGTTCATCCTTGCATTGATAGACGATCATAGATTGGTCTGGAATATGAAATCTGACTTCCCTTCTTTGGAAATTGATATGAGCTTTGTATAAAGAAAGCCAATCCATGCCAAGAATCACATCGAATTCCACTAAAGGATGGATCACAAGATTTTTAGGAAGCACTTTCCCACAAACGTCAATTGGAGAATAATTATAAACTATTGATGCGATTGATGTGCCATTAGGTGTTGTCACAGCTAACTCAACATCTAATTGTTGAGGTAATACGATGATAACCTTATAAAATTCTTCAGAAATAAAAGTGTGGGTGGATCCAGAATCAAATAAAACATTTGCTACTTTAGAGTGGATGGTAAGTGTACCTTTCACCACTTCGTTATCGTACTCCACATCGCTGATAGGAATTGCATGTGACTTTCCTTTGTCTTTAGCCTTAAGAGTTTGTTGACGTCGACCATCATCATCAACCCTTGGATTTGGGAATTGATTGGCATAATGCCCCATCTCCTTGCACTTGAAACATTGAAGTGTATTAGGTTCATTATGTGTATCCCTTCCTTTGTTTGCATCATTAGACATCTTCATCCCATTATCGCGGCATTCAAATGCCTGATGACCTTCCTTTACACATTTGAAACATTTACTTGTCCCTTTAAGACAACTCCCTCCATGTTTCTTTCCACACTCTGAGCATAAGGGAAAGCTCATCTTCTTTTCAGTGTGCTCTTTAGATTTTCCTTTGAATTCCATTTTCCTCTTCTTATCAAACCCATATGACTGATGGGTTACTACAATCTCTATCTCGACTTTGAGAGCACATCGAACGATTTCCTCATAGCTATTGAAGTCCCTTATGGATAACACCCTTCGAAGACTTGGTTTTAAGTCACTAAAGAATTGATCGATCTTACTCTCAGGTTGGATAATAATAACAGAAGCGTACCTTGCAAGTCTTGTAAAATTTTCTTCATAGGTACCAACAGATTCATCATCCCTTTGCTTCAGTTCAAGAAACTATTTCTCCATCTTTGTTCGGAGAATACGAGGGAAGTACTTATTGAAAAATAAGTTCTTGAACTCGTCCCATTCCATGGACTCAATTTTATCCCTTTGCCTCGTATTCTTAATAATATTCCACCATTGATCAGCATCTCCTTCCAAACGATACACTGCTAGGATGACTTTATCATGTTCAGAACATTGAAGAACTGAAAATATCTTTTCAGTAGTACTAATCCATTGTTCAGCTACTAATGGATCAGTAGACCCGCTGAAAGAAGGTGGACGCTGCCTCATGATGGATTCAACAGAATGTTGCTCCTTCCTTGGCTCATTTGGAAGTCCTGCATGATTCATAGCTTGAGAAAGTTGTGTGAGCATGGCTACAAGATTTTGCATTCCAGCTCCCATATCGTTTGGTTGCTCAGGGGGACAATCATTGCATTGCCCATCGCATTCCGCATTAACACGGTTTCTTCGGGTTTCACCCATTGACTAAAACCAAGAAGAATAGTGTGAGCAACACTAATTATAACACCAAAACCACATAATTCAAGAATAAAATTTTCACGCTTAAGTTCTTATCCTAGGTTATTCATGGCCATTTGTAAAACACTAAGATTGTGTTATATGCTTAGACTTATCCTTAGGGTTCTTACTAAGGATTTCACATCCTATTTTCCAAAGGTTGACTATACCTTTCCTCTGATACCAACTATAACGACCCATACTTTACATACGTTGTTGATACTTCAAAATTGAAGCACACTTATTACAACATACGACAAAACCATAAAGGACCATATAGGTATAGTGTCTTTAGAAACTGGGAAACATAAACAACTGGTTCATAAAACTTCTACAGTGTCTCCCATTTTTTTCATCATATCTAGGGTCCCTTTTAGCATATTCTACTTAATATCTATCTTCCTGACCTGGGGAAAAGAAAACATACAAAAAAGGGTGAGCTCAAATGCTCAGCAAGGGAAGATAAAGGAAATAAAAATCATATCATATCTTCTTGAAAATCATAACCTGCAAAAGAGATCATAATAACTTAACATGGAATAAATCATAGAAGTGAAAATGAGATCCCCATAATCATAACATAAAACACGAATCTTTGTGGCATGCACACATAATCATGGAAAATCATTTCTTGTTATTCATGACTCATTACCAAGACTATCTTAGCGGACAAAGTCCATTTCTGAACCGAGTTCACTCCTCGTTTCAGTCTTGTATCACTGAACCGTAATAACCATTCATTCCAGCCATGTCTATCTCATGAGATATAAATCTTTACCCAATGCATTGGAGGGAGATATAGGTCCCACCCATCTTATAATGAATCCTTTCTTATGTGTTCCACATAATCATAAATCATACATCATCGCATAACACATATAACAAAAATGGGATTCTGGAAACATCATGACATCATAAAACAAATCATATAAGGTAAATGACTTCATAAAAATAATTCCCTCAAAACATAATCAAATCAATGTAATAATAGGGATAAAAACAGAACACTATATTATCTTATATGGAAAATAATTTCGATAAAACATTTGAACTCCATTCTTGAGGAAAATATCCTTTCTACTTCAAAAACACTTTTCTTTTCTTAACATGTCATACAATTATAAACTAAAAGAAGTTGATTAAAAATAAACTTGAAAACTTATAAAGAAATATTCTTGGAAATAATGTTTTAAAAATCCATTCTTGCCGTATAAGTTAAAAAACATTCTTCGTACTTTTGTCAGAAAAGTCAAAAAGTACCTCGTACGAAAAATGACAAAAGATTCCTTTCATATTCTTTACTAAAAACTCACCGAAGGGTAAAATTGGATTTAAACATTTGTAGGTGGATAATATTACATATTCAAGAAACATGGATGTGGATGATAAAATACACCCCAGTAAATACTAAAGTATAAACAATCTCGGATAAAAATGAGATTGTGATATTTCCCTTACCTTAGGTCCGATTTGCTTTGTACATGTCTGAAGCTCCTGTATAATGGTTTAAATAATGTTATTGACTTATTCAAAAATCATACATATTGATATGATATCATATTTGGTCATATTCTTAGCTTCTTATTAGTAATATTTCATTGTTACTTGTTACTCGGGTCATTATTGCCTTTTGTTCTTATGCGTGTTTTTCCAAATAAATTCTTATTCTTCTTTTAAGGTTATATATACCTTATATCCAGAATGGTATTATTGTAACATATATCATATTTATTCATTCAATTCATTTATATAATTACTATGTAATGATGATCATGTAGAACGAGTCGCATCACATCATGGAGACGGTATTCCGTACGTACGCACGAGCGATGATATTGTTCCCATGATCATGGAATTGTATTTAAGTGTATTTATACTATTTCAGTATCAATATAACTTTATAATAATCATATATAGTTACTCATGACACCATTATACCCATCCTTGTAAGGTGATGGTGGAAAATAGATTACACCACGGCGTGGAGACGGTATTCCGTATGTACGCATGCGCGGTGATTTCATTTTTCCGTAGGATGGATAGAAGGTGAATTAGGGTTGTTTCATAATTATAATAACATATCAGTATGTAAGTAATACTGATGTTATTACTTTATCATTAAACAACTAACGAAGAAGAAGTTGAAGAAGAAAGAAATTGAAAAGATCGGTAATGGATATTACCTCTTCTTTGAAATGCCTCTTTGAATCCTCCACTTAGGGAACTAAGATTGGTCTTTGAAGAAGACCAGGACCTCTAGGATTATTCTAGGGAAGTGGAGAAGGGATTTTGGCAGGGGTTGGCCGAGCTTGAGTACTCAAATTGGTGTGAGTAGGAGGGGGAGGAGGTGCTCTTTTATAAGGGAGGAGAGGGGCACCATAAGAATATCTCAAAATATTATTTTATATTAAAGTCAAAATCTGTTTATAATGGTTCCAAAGGGTCTTATTTCGAAGGTAAAGTGGGGATGGGTAGAAATCCTATCAACAAATAGGATTTAGAAAATTTTAGGTTATTATTTTAACCTTATCAATTAGATTTAACTCTAAGTTAAATAATTTAACTTTTACCGTGACTTTGTGTTTTCTTACACTATATGGTTAATACACTTATTATAACATGCAAAAAGAACCCCAAGTTGTTTATTATTAATATATATATCCTAATCTAAGTCATTTGGCCGAACCATAGATTTTTATGAATAAAATAACAATTAATAATATAATATTTGATTTAAAAACTATTTTGTGTCAATTTTGACACTATTTGATATATGATTTTTGTGAAAGTCATAACAGAATTATATGTTCTAAAAAAGTTGATTAAATCAACAATAATATATCATAGTAACCTGGAAAATTATTTGAATTCATAAAAAGGCTCAAATTACATTTATTAGAGCATTTATAACATCAATTATGTTAACATTTCATTAAAAGGGTAATTACTACATCATCGTTGTGTCATAAATAAATTAATTTATTTAAAGTTTAAAAATTATAAATAAAATATCATTATGTAGGAAATCTTTTTATCTTTCTAATGAATATTTATAGTCGAATTTATCTTATGTATAACCCCATATTGAAAATGTTTTAGTTATTAAACTTTGATTTTAACTATTTTATCTATTCATTAAATAAAATAATATTAAATGTCATAATCTAATCCAAGTGGACCTAAATGGTCATATTATATTCATAAGGTTGTTTTTGGTCGAATTACACTTATCCAATAGAATTATGACATGTTTTAGGGTAATAGTAATATCATATTTACCCTTAGTTACCCTGTTTACTATTAACCGCGGTAAAAAAGTAAAAAGTTACTTTTCACCAAAAAATTATTTTTATCTCATTGAACCACATTTTACTTAATGATATCAACCGTGTCGGTCAGATTTGTGAAATTCCATTCACAGAAGCGGTAAAATTATGTTTTATGCAAAATTCAGTTTTTAACCTACCACTTAGTGGTTTCACTATTCATCAAAAATTGAAAGTTTTTAGAAAAATACCAAAATTTCACCCTAGGCTAATTTCGGTATTCCAAATCCAAAAATGAAGTCAATTTTGAAAAATAAAATTTATAAAATTACAAAAAGTGGTTATTACTATTCATAATAGCTAGTTTTAATAATATTTTAATAGCATATTGTGGTTTAGTGAAACTCGGTATTGCGTACAACGGAAGCTATCGAGGAAGGTCGCCATTGCGTGTAATGTAAGTCAAGCTAGTGTGTAGTGAAAGATTCATTTGATGATATATTTATAACATAAAAACAAAATATTACTCATAAAAATCTCGGGTGTTACACCTTGGGGGCTTGAGGAAACCTTTGGAGGAAAACTAGGGAGGTAAAGAGGATGGAGATTCATTGATGAGGAATTTTCAATGAATTTAATGAAGTAATGGGTTGGTATTTAAAGCAAAAGTGAGGGAATATTTTAATAATTTCTAAGGGACACCTCATTTGTAACACCCGAGACTTTTATGTTATATAAAGCATCAAAGGAATCTTTTTTTACACAACACTTGCTTGGCTTCTTTACACGCAATCGCGACCTTCCTCGATAGCTTGCGTCGTACGCAATACCGAGTTTCACTAAACAACAATATGCTATTAAAACTAGCCGTTATGAATAGTAATAACCATTTTTTGAAATTTTATAAATTTTATTTTTCAAAATGGACTTCATTTTTGGACTCAGAATATCGAAATTAGCCTAGGGTGAAATTTTGGTATTTTTCTGAAAACTTTCAATTTTTGATGAATAGTGAAACCACTAAGTGGTAGGTTAAAAACTGAATTTTGCATAAAAATTAATTTTACCGCTTCTGTGAATGGAATTTCAAAAATCCGACAGACACGGTTGATATCAGTAAGTAAAATGTGGTTCAATGAGATAAAAATAATTTATTGGTGAATAGTAACTTTTTACTATTTTTACCGCGGTTAATAGTAAATAGGGTAACTAAGGGTAAATATGATATTAATATTACCCTAACACATGTCCTAATTCTATTGGACAAGTGTAATTCGACCAAAAACAAACTTAGGAATAAAATATGACCATTTAGGCCAACATGGATTAGATTACTACATTTATTATTAATTTATTTAAAGAAGGGTTAAAATAGTTAAAATAAAAGTTTAATAAGTAAATAATTTTTAATATGGGGTTATACATAAGATAAATTCGATTGTAAATATTAATTAGAAAGCTAAAAAGATTTCCTACATGATGGTATTTTATTTGTAATTTTTAGACACAAAATAATTTAATTTATTTATGACACAATGATGATGCAGTAATTATCTTATTAATGAAATATTGACATAATTGATAATATAAATACCAAAATAAATGTAATTTAAGCCTTTTTATGAATTCCACTAATTTTCTAGGTCACTATGATATATTATTGTTGATTTAATTAACTTGGTTCTAACATATAATTCTGTTATGACTTTCACAAAAATCATATATCAAATAGTGTCAAAATTGACACAAAATAGTTTTTAAATCAAATATTATATTATTAATTGTTATTTTATTCCTAAAAATATAAGGTTCGGCCAAATGACTTAGATAAGGATATATATATTAATAATAAACAATTTGGGGTTCGTTTGGCATGTTATAGTAAGTGTATTAACCATATAGTGAAAGAAAACAAAAAGACACGGTAAAAGTTAAATTATTTAACTTAGATTTAAATCTAATTGATAAGGTTACAATAATACCCTAAACTTGTCTAAATCCTATTGGTTGATAGGATTTCTACCCTTACCCACTTTATCTTCGAAATAAGACCCTTTGATACCATTATAAACCGATTTTGACTTTAATATAAAATAATATTTTGAGATATTCCTAAGGTGCCCCTCTCCTCCCTTATAAAAGGACACCTCCTCCCCCTCCTCCTCACACCAATTTGAGCACTCAAGATCGTCCAAACCCTGCCATTTTCTCCTCTCCACTTCCCTAGAATAATCCTAGAGGTCCTGGTCTTCTTCAAAGACCAATCTTAGTTCCCTAAGTGGAGGATTCAAAGAGGCGTTACAAAGAAGAGGTAATATCCATTACCGATCTTTTCAATTTCTTTCTTCTTCAACTTCTTCTTCTTTAGTTGTTTCATGATAAAGTAATAATATAAGTATTACATACATACTGATATGTTATTATAAATATGAAACAACCTTAATTCACCTTCTATCCATCATACGAAAAAATGAAATCACCGCGCGTGCGTACGTACGGAATACCGTCTCCACGCCGTGGTGTAATCTATTTTCCACCATCACCTTACAAGGATGGGTATAATGGTGTAATGAGTAACTATTTATGATTATTATAAATTAATATTGATACTTAAATAATATATATATACTCCAATACAGTTCCACGATCATAGGAACGATATCATCACTCGTGCGTACGTACAGAATACCGTCTCCACGATGTGATGCGACTCATTCTACATGATCATCATTACATAGTAATTATATAAATGAATTTAATGAATAAATATGATCTATGTTACACTAATACCATTCTGGATATAAGGTATCTATAACCTTAAAAGAATAATACGAATGTATTCTGCAAAACACGCATAAGAACAAAAGGCAATAAAGACCCGAGTAACAAGTAACAATGAAATATTACTAACAAGAAGCTAAGAATATGACCATATATGATATCATATCAATATGTATGATTCTGTAATAAGTCAATAACATTATTTAAACCATTATACAGAAGCTTCGAACACGTACAAAGCAAATTGAACCTAAGGTAAGGGAAATATCACAATCTCATTTTTATCCGAGATTGTTTATTCGTAAGTATTTACTAGGGTGTATTTTATCATCCACATCCATGTTCCCTCAATATGTAATATTGTTTCCATCCACTTGTAATAGTTTAAATCCAATTTTACCCTTAGGTGAGTTTTTAGTAAAGAATATGAAAGGAATCTTTTGTCGTTTTTCCGTACGAGGTACTTTTTGACTTTTCCGACAAAAGTACAAAGAATGTTTTTTTTAACTTATACGGCATGAATGGATTTTTAAAACATTATTTCCAAGAAGCTTCCTTTACAAGTTTTCAAGTTTATTTTTAATCAACTTTTTTTATTTTAAAGTTGTATGACATGTTATGAAAGGAAAATTGTTTTTGACGAAGAAAGGATATTTTCCTCAAGATTGGAGTTCAAGTGTTTTATCAAAATTATTTTCCATCTAAGATAATAAAGGGTTCTATTTTTATCCCTATTATTACATTGATTTGATCATGTTGAATTCCTTTATCTTATATGAATTGATTTATGATGTCATGATGTTTCAAGAATCCCATTTGTGTTACATGTGTTATGCGATGATGTATGTTTTATGATTATGTGGCACACATAAGAAAGGATTCATTATAATATGGGTGGGACCTATATCTCCCTCCAATGCATTGGGTAAAGATTTTATATCTCATGAGATAGACATGGCTGGAACAAAGGTTATTTCGGTTCAGTGATACAGGACTGAAACGAGGAGTGAACTCGGTTCAGAAAGGGACTTTGTCCACTAAGATAGTCTTGGCAATGAGTCATGACTAACAAGAAATGACTTTCCATGATTATGTGTGCATGCCACAAAGTTTCAAGTTTTATGTTATGATTATGCAGATCTCATTTTCACTTCTATGATTTATTCCATGTTAAGATATTGTGATCTCTTTTGCAGGTTTTGATTTTCAAAAAGATATGATATGATTTTTATTTCCTTTATTTGCCATTGCTGAGCATTTGAGCTCACCCTTTTATGTTTTCTTTTCCCCAGGTCAGGAAGATGGATATTAAGTATAATATGCTAAAAGGGACCCTAGATATGATTAAATAAATGGGAGACACTGTAGAAGATTTATGAACCAGTTGTTTATGTTTCCCAGTTTCTAAAGACACTATACCTATAGGGTCCTTTGTGGTTTTGTCATATGTCGTAATAAGTGTGCTTCAATTTTGAAGTATTAACAATGTATGTAAAGTATGGGTCGTTATAGTTGGTATCAGAGGGTGGTTATAATCAACCTTTGGAAACTAGGATGTGAAAGCCTTAGTAAGAACCCTAAGGATAAACCTAAGCATAGAACACAATCTTAGTGTTTTAGAAATGGCCTTGAATAACCTAGGATAAGACCTTAAGCATGAAAATTTTATTCTTGAATTATGTGGTTTTCCTATTATAATTAGTGTTGCTCACACTATTCTTCTTGGTTTTAGTCAATGGCTGGAACCCGAAGGAACCGTATTAATGCGGAATGCGATGGGCAATGCAATGATTGTCCCCCTGAGCAACCAAACGATATGGGAGCTGGAATGAAAAATCTTGTAGCCATGCTCACACAACTTTCACAAGCTATGAATCATGCAGGACTTCCAAACGAGCAAAGGAAGGAGCAACATTCTGTTGAATCCTTCATGAGGCAGCGTCCACCTTCTTTCGGTGGGTCTACTGATCCATTAGTTGCTGAACAATGGATTAGTACTACTGAAAAGATATTTTCAGTTCTTCAATGTTCTGAACATGATAAAGTCATCCTAGCAGTGTATCGTTTGGAAGGAGATGCTGATCAATGGTGGAATCTTATTAAGAATACGAGGCAAAGGGATGAAATTGAGTTGATGGAATGGGATGAGTTCAAGAACTTATTTTTCAATAAGTACTTCCCTCGTATTCTCCGAACAAAGATGGAGAAAGAGTTTCTTGAACTGAAGCAAAGGGATGATGAATCTGTTGATACCTATGAAGCAAATTTTACAAGACTTGCAAGGTACGCTTTTGGTATTATTATCCAACCTGAGAGTAAGATCGATCGATTCTTTAGTGGCTTAAAACCAAGTCTTCGAAGGGCGTTAGCCATAAGGGACTTCAATAGCTACGAGGAAATCGTTCGATGTGCTCTCAAAGTCGAGATGGAGATTGGAATAACCCATCAGTCACATGGGTTTGATAAGAAGAGGAAGATGGAATTCAAAGAAAAATCTAAAGAGCACACGGAAAAGAAGATGAGCTTTTCCTTATGCTGAAAGTGTGGAAAGAAACATGGAGGGAGTTGTCTTAAAGGGACAAGTAAATGTTTTAAATGTGGAAAGGAAGGTCATCGGGAATTTGAATGCCGTGATAATGGGAAGAAGATGTCTAATGACGCAAACAAAGGAAGGGATACACAGAATTAACCTACTACACTTCAATGTTTCAGGTGCAAGGAGATGGGGCATTATGCCAATCAATGCCCAAATCCAAGGGTTGATGATGATGGTCGACGTCAACAAAATCTTAAGGCTAAACACAAAGGAAAGTCACATGCAATTTCTATCAGCGATGTGGAGTACGATAAAGAAGTGGTGAAAGGTACACTTACTATCCACTCTAAAGTAGCAAATGTTTTATTTGATTCTGGATCCACCCACTCTTTTATTTCTAAAGAATTTTCTAAGGGTATCACCGTATTACCTCAACAATTAGATGTTGAGTTAGCTATGACAACACCTAATGGCACAACAGTTGCATCAAAAGTTTATAAATCTTCTCCGATCGAAGTTTGTGGGAAAGTGCTTCCTGCAAATCTTGTGATCCTTCCTTTAGTGGAATTTGATGTGATTCTTGGCATGGATTGGCTTTCTCTACATGGAGCTCATATCAATTTCCAAATAAGGGAAGTCACATTTCATATTCCAGATCAATCTACGATCATCTATCAATGCAAGGATGAACATAACCTTCCAGTGGAAATTTCTTCCATCTTATGGGTATTGATTCCACTAAATGTAGGTTATTTATCTCAAATGGTTGGTGAGAAACTCGCGATTAAGAATATTCCCATTGTACGGGAGTTTGATGATGTGTTTCCGGAGGAATTACCGGGTCTTCCACCAAATCGTGAAGTTGAGTTTTCAATAGAACTCGTACTGGGAGCTTTGCCTATTTCAAAGACACCTTATAGAATGGACCCAATTTAGTTGCAGGAATTGAAGAAGCAACTCCAAGAGATTCTTGATAAGGGATTCATACTCCCTAGTGCATCACCGTGGGGAGCACCTGTTCTATTTGTTAAGAAGAAAGATGGATCAATGAGACTCTGCATTGATTATCGAGAACTTAACAAGATCACTATCAAGAACAAATATCCTCTCCCACGCATTGATGACTTATTTGACCAACTACGCGGAGCTCAATACATTTCCAAGATTGATCTTCATTCAGGGTATCATCAATTAAGGGTCAAAAGGGAGGATATACCAAAGATGGCTTTCCGTACAAGGTATGGACACTATGAATTTATAGTGATGCCATTTGGTCTTACTAATGCCCCTGCTATCTTCATGGATCTAATGAATAGAGTCTTTAGAGACTATCTTGATCAATTTTGGTAGTCTTTATAGACGATATTCTTGTCTATTCAAAGAGCAAGGAAGATCATGAAGATCACTTGAGAATTATATTGAAGACCCTGAAAAAGGAGAAGCTTTATGCCAAATTTGCCAAGTGTGAATTTTGGCTTCAAAAAGTTGCATTTTCGGGTCACATAATCTCAAAAGAGGGGATATTTGTGGATCCAGCAAAAACAGAAGTTATCGAAAGATGGTCGAGACCAACAACAGTAACTGAAATCCGAAGTTTTCATGGTTTGGATGGATATTATCGACGTTTTTTAAAAGATTTTTCACGATTATCTAATCCACTCACCAAGTTGACTCGGAAAGGAGTTAAGTTTGTCTGGACAGAGGAATGTGAAGAGAATTTCAAGGAGTTGAAAAAAAGGTTATCCAGTGCACCTGTGCTCACACTGCCTTGTAGTAGAGAAAGGTTTGTGATCTACAGTGATGCATCCAAGAAGGGATTGGGGTGTGTTCTTATGCAAAATGATATGGTGATAGCTTATGCCTCACGACAGTTGAAAATCCATGAGCAAAATTACCCAACACATGATTTGGAGTTGGCTGCGGTAATCTTTGCATTAAAGATTTGGAGGCATTACCTTTATGGTGAAAGGTGTGATATTTATACTGATCATAAAAGTTTAAAGTATATTTTCACAAAAAAGGAGCTGAATATGCGCCAAAGAAGATGGTTGGAGCTGATTAAGGATTATGACTCCACAATCCATTACCATCCTGGTAAAGAAAACAAGGTGGAAGATGCATTAAATCGACAAGACCATGCTAGTTTATCCATGATGAGGATCACAAAAGATCCAATATTTATGGATTTACAAAGGATGGATCTTGGAATTATAATGGAAGGGGAAAAATCTTATCTTTCTCAAATGAATGTTCAACCATCTATACATGTGAAGATTAAAGAGGCACAGAAATAAGATGTCGAGTTAAAAAAGAAGGTGAGAAATGTTCCTAAATTCAACCTTGATTGTGATGGTATAATAAAGTTCAGGAATCGGGTTTGTGTTCCTTCCATCCCTGAATTAAAGAAGGAGCTACTGGATGAGGCTCATAGTTCTTCCTTCTCTATTCATCCTGGAAGCACGAAGATGTATAGGGACCTGAAAGAGTACTTCTGGTGGGATGGCATGAAAAGAGATGTTGCTGAATATGTCTCTCGATGCTTGGTTTTTCAACAAGTTAAAGCTGAGAGACAGAAGTCTAAGGGGATGTTACAACCATTACCCATACCCGAATGGAAATGGGAAAACATCACTATGGACTTTGTCACAGGAGTTCCTAAAACATCCAAAGGCAATAATGCTATATGGGTCATAGTTGATCATCTTACAAAGTGTGCACACTTCATTCCTATTAGAGAGGATTTCTCTCTAGATCAGCTTGCCAGGATATATGTAAAGGAAGTGGTAAGATTGCATGGAGTACCACTTTCTATTATATCTGATCGGGATATGAGATTTACCTCGAAGTTTTGGTGAAGTCTTCAGCATACTCTGGATACATAGTTGAGTTTCAGCACTGCTTATCATCCCCAGACAGACGGTTAGTCTGAGAGAACAATTCAAACCCTAGAAGATATGTTGAGAGCTTGCTCTATGGATTTCAAAGGAGGTTGGGATCAACACCTACCTTTGGTGGAATTTTTTTATAATAATAGCTTTCACTCCAGTATTATGATGGCTCCTTATGAAGCTCTCTATGGAAAGAAATGCAGGACTCCAACTTGTTGGGATGAAGTTGGGGAAAGAAAGCTATTAGGACCTGATCTCGTTGATGAAATGGCAGAAAAGGTCAGATCTATTCAACAACACATAAGCGCAGCTCAGAGTCGACAGAAAAGTTATGCCGACAACCGAAGAAAAGACCTAGAGTTTGAAGTGGGTGATAAAGTGTTCTTACGAATATCTCCCTGGAAGAGGGTTATGAGATTTGGAAAGAAGGGGAAGTTGAGCCCTAGATATATCGGTCCTTTCGAAATATTGGAACGTGTTGGGAAGGTAGCTTTCCAATTGGCGCTTCCACTGAATCTCTCTCAAGTTCATGATGTGTTCCATGTATCTCTCCAGAGAAAGTACATACCTGATCCTTCACATGTACTCATCTCAGAAGTTGTACCGCTGGAGCAGGATCTTTCTTATGAAGAACAGCCGATAGAGATTCTGGATCGTAGCGAAAAAGTCCTACGAAACAAGACCACTCGCTTGGTGAAAGTTTTATGGAGGAACCACCAACTTGAAGAAGCTACATGGGAGCTTGAGGATATGATGAGGGAGAAGTATCCTCATCTGTTTGTTACAATGTGACGAATTTTGAGGGCGAAATTCTTTTTAAGGGGGGTAGAATGTAACACCCAAGACTTTTATGTTATATAAATCATCAAAGGAATCTTTTTCTACACAACACTTGCTTGGCTTCTTTACACGCAATCGCGACCTTCCTCGATAGCTTGCGTCGTACGCAATACCGAGTTTCACTAAACAACAATATGCTATTAAAACTAGCCGTTATTAATAGTAATAACCACTTTTTGAAATTTTATAAATTTTATTTTTCAAAATGGACTTCATTTTTGGACTCAGAATATCGAAATTAGCCTAGGGTGAAATTTTGGTATTTTTCTGAAAACTTTCAATTTTTGATGAATAGTGAAACCACTAAGTGGTAGGTTTAAAACTGAATTTTGCATAAAACTTAATTTTACCGCTTCTGTGAATGAAATTTCAAAAATCCGACAGACACGGTTGATATCAGTAAGTAAAATGTGGTTCAATGAGATAAAAATAATTTTTTGGTGAATAGTAACTTTTTACTATTTTTACCGCGGTTAATAGAAAATAGGGTAACTAAGGGTAAATATGATATTAATATTACCCTAACACATGTACTAATTCTATTGGACAAGTTTAATTCGACCAAAAACAAACTTAGGAATAAAATATGACCATTTAGGCCCACTTGGATTAGATTAGGACATTTATTATTAATTTATTTAAAGAAGGGTTAAAATAGATAAAATCAAAGTTTAATAAGTAAATCATTTTTAATATGGGGTTATACATAAGATAAATTCGATTGTAAATATTCATTAGAAAGCTAAAAAGATTTCGTACATGATGGTATTTTATTTGTAATTTTTAGACATCAAATAATTTAATTTATTTATGACACAAAGATGATGCAGTAATTATCTTATTAATGAAATATTGACATAATTGATAATATAAATACCAAACTAAATGTAATTTAAGACTTTTTATGAATTCCACTAATTTTCTAGGTTACTATGATATATTAGAGTTGATTTAATCAGCTTGGTTCGAACATATAATTCTGTTATGACTTTCACAAAAATCATATATCAAATAGTGTCAAAATTGACACAAAATAGTTTTTAAATCAAATATTATATTATTAATTGTTATTTTATTCCTAAAAATCTAAGGTTCGGCCAAATGACTTAGATAAGGATATATATATTAATAATAATCAATTTGGGGTTCTTTTTTCATGTTATAGTAAGTGTATTAACCATATAGTGAAAGAAAACAAAAAGACACGGTAAAAGTTAAATTATTTAACGTAGAGTTAAATCTAATTGATAAGGTTAAAATAATACCCTAAACTTGTCTAAATCCTATTGGTTGATAGGATTTCGACCCTTCCCCACTTTATCTTCGAAATAAGACCCTTTGGAACCATTATAAACCGATTTTGACTTTAATATAAAATATTATTTTGTGATATTCCTAAGGTGCCCCTCTCCTCCCTTATAAAAGGACACCTCCTCCCCCTCCTCCTCACACCAATTTGAGTACTCAAGCTCGGCCAACCCCTGCCATTTTCTCTTCTCCACTTCCCTAGAATAATCCTAGAGGTCCTGGTCTTCTTCAAAGACAAATCTTAGTTCCCTAAGTGGAGGATTCAAAGAGGCGTTACAAAGAAGAGGTAATATCCATTACCGATCTTTTCAATTTCTTTCTTCTTCAACTTCTTCTTCTTTAGTTGTTTCATGATAAAGTAATAACATCAGTATTACATACATACTGATATGTTATTATAAATATGAAACAACCCTAATTCACCTTCTATCCATCCTACGGGAAAATGAAATCACCGTGCGTGCGTACGTACGGAATACCGTCTCCACGCCGTGGTGTAATCTATTTTCCACCATCACCTTACAAGGATGGGTATAATGGTGTAATGAGTAACTATTTATGATTATTATAAATTAATATTGATACTGAAATAATATATATATACTCCAATACAGTTCCACGATCATAGGAACGATATCATCACTCGTGCGTACGTACGGAATACCGTCTCCACAATGTGATGCGACTCGTTCTACATGATCATCATTACATAGTAATTATATAAATGAATTTAATGAATAAATATGATCTATGTTACACTAATACCATTCTGGATATAAGGTATCTATAACCTTAAAAGAAGAATAAGAATGTATTCGGCAAAACACGCATAAGAACAAAAGGCAATAAAGACCCGAGTAACAAGTAACAATGAAATATTACTAACAAGAAGCTAAGAATATGACCATATATGTTATCATATCAATATGTATGATTCTGGAATAAGTCAATAACATTATTTAAACCATTATACAGGAGCTTCGGACACGTACAAAGCAAATTGGACCTAAGGTAAGGGAAATATCACAATCTCATTTTTATCCGAGATTGTTTATTCGTAAGTATTTACTGGGGTGTATTTTATCATCCACATACATGTTCCCTCAATATGTAATATTTTTTCCATCCACTTTCAATAGTTTAAATCCAATTTTACCCTTAGGTGAGTTTTTAGTAAAGAATATGAAAGGAATCTTTTGTCATTTTTCCGTACGAGGTACTTTTTGACTTTTCCGACAAAAGTACGAAGAATGTTTTTTTAACTTATACGGCATGAATGGATTTTTAAAACATTATTTCCAAGAAGCTTCCTTTACAAGTTTTCAAGTTTATTTTTAATCAACTTCTTTTATTTTAAAGTTGTATGACATGTTATGAATGGAAAAATGTTTTTGACGAAGAAAGGATATTTTCCTCAAGAATGGAGTTCAAGTGTTTTATCAAAATTATTTTCCATCTATGATAATAAAGGGTTATATTTTTATCCCTATTATTACATTGATTTGATCATGTTGAATTACTTTATCTTATATGAATTGATTTATGATGTCATGATGTTTCAAGAATCCCATTTTTGTTACATGTGTTATGCGATGATGTATGTTTTATGATTATGTGGCACACATAAGAAAGGATTCATTATAAGATGGGTGGGACCTATATCTCCCTCCATTGCATTGGGTAAAGATTTTATATCTCATGAGATAGACATGGCTGGAACGAAGGTTATTTCGGTTCAGTGATACAGGACTGAAACGAGGAGTGAACTCGGTTCAGAAAGGGACTTTGTCCACTAAGATAGTCTTGGCAATGAGTCATGACTAACAAGAAATGATTTTCCATGATTATGTGTGCATGACACAAAGTTTCAAGTTTTATGTTATGATTATGGGGATCTCATTTTCACTTCTATGATTTATTCCATGTTAAGATATTATGATCTCTTTTGCAGGTTTTGATTTTCAAAAAGATATGATATGATTTTTATTTCCTTTATTTTCCCTTGCTGAGCATTTGAGCTCACCCTTTTATGTTTTCTTTTCCCCAGGTCAGGAAGATGGATATTAAGTAGAATATGCTAAAAGGGACCCTAGATATGATGAAATAAATGGGAGACACTGTAGAAGATTTATGAACCAGTTGTTTATGTTTCCCAGTTTCTAAAGACACTATACCTATACGGTCCTTTGTGGTTTTTTCATATGTCGTAATAAGTGTGCTTCAATTTTGATGTATTAACAATGTATGTAATGTATGGGTCGTTATATCATTAGTGGTATTTTCAAAACCATGGGCTTGCCCAAGGTATTTTCCAATAGTATTTGACACTTGGGAAACATCACACTTTATTTAACATTACACAAGTAGAATAGATTTATTACATCATTATTACATAATTAATGATGTCATTAACACAACAAAACATAAAACAATATTTTTACTATTCAACCAAAAATAAACTATTTTAGAAAAATATGAAAAATTTACCCTTACCATTTTTCGATGTGTATGTTTCAAAAATGATCTCCATTTTTTGAAAATAATTTTGTAAATATTAAAAGTTTAATTGTTAAATAACTTCATACATAATTCAAAAATTAATAATTTTATAATTATAACCACTTTTATATCACACTAAAAAACTAACCAAGATTTCATTAAATTAAATCCTTATGGATATAAAATAATAATACAATTTACTATTAATTAGGGTATCATTACTATTCATATTAATATTCATAATGGCATGTTATTATTCACCAAAAAACAATTTGTTTCCATCAGACTCTAAATAACTTACAAAACACAATTGCAGATGACTCTTTTTCGAAATTCAAAACATAGAAGCTGCAATATTATGTGTATAGGCTAGTTAATAATATCTAATTAAAATAATTTTTCTTGAATTTTAATTATTTTTTAAAAAACACAGGGTTTTACATTATCCCCACCTTATACAAATTGCTTCCTCGCAATTTTATTTACTCATCAAAGAAGTGAGGCTACCTTTAATTCATAGAATTTTCAGACTCCCATGTTTCTTCATCTACCTTGTGGTTTCTCCATAAAAACATTACCTGATATATTACCATATTATGCAATACTTGTTCCCTTCAATCATGGATCTAAACTAGTTTCTCTTCATAATAATGGTTCTCTTCTAGTTAAACTGCTTCTAGGATCAAGACATGTGACGAATCTGGAACATATATCATCAACATTGAAACATGAAAAACACTGTGTACCCGAGACAAACTCAGAGGAAAATATACTCAGTATGAAACTATTCCAACATTCTCCACGATTTAAAAAGGGATGATGAATTAGAGACTTAGCTTTTTTTCATTCCAAAACGCATCACACTTTTCCGAGGAGGTATTTTAAGGAAAACATGCTAACCTGCCTCAAAAGAGATGTCTTTCCTTATATTATCTCCATATCTTTTCTGCCTGCTATGAGCTATTCTAATGTGCTACTAGATCAACTTCACTTTCCTAGACACATCCTCTATTATTTCTGGCCCCATCACCATTATTTCACCGACTTCATCCCAAAAAGCAGGAGTTCAACACCGCTTCAAATATAATGCCACAAAAGGGAACATCTATATATTGGAATGAAAACTATTTTTATAAGAAACTCAAATAATGAAATATGATAATCCCAACTTCCCTAATAATCCATTGAACAAGCTCTAATCATATCCTCTAAATTCTGAATCGTTCATTCTGATTGACAATATGATTGAGAATGAAAAGAAGTGATGAAATTTAATTCTGTTCCCAAAGACGTGTAAAGCCCCTTCCAAAAGTCATAAGTGAACTTGGGATCCTGATCAGATACAATGGAAATAGGAACTCCATGTAACCTTATAATCACTTTGAGTTACAATCGATAATGTTGATCAAAAAACATTTTATCTCGTATAGAAAGAAAATGTGTATCTTTTTTCATCCGATGAACAATAACCCAAATCACATTGTTACCTCAAGAAGTATTAGGTAGAAACACCACGATGTTCATTGATAAATTCTCCCATTTCCAATCTATCACTGTAAAAGGATGAAGCACCCCCTTCGGTAACTACCTCTCTACTTTAACCTGTTGACATGTCAAACATTACATAGTAAAATCAGCAATATTTTATTTTTTTCCATCGCACCAATAATACTCATAATGGAATCTGTACATCATTGTACTGCCAAGATGAACTGAAAATGGAGAACTATGAGCTTAACACAACAATAATTTATTCAACTGATAATCACAAGTCACACACAACCTTTTTCCAAATCACAAAACACAATATTTTTCAAGGAAAAAATCTGGAAATTTACCCATTTTCACCCATATTACCTTTTTCTGTAGTTCAAATTCTTTCTTAATTACTCACATAATGCTATCTGATAACGATGACTGCACTAAAACATGAATAAAAACGATTTATTACTTTCACAGACAACTTATCTAATAGATTTCATCAAATCATTAATCAAAGGATCATGTTCCAAATGTATCATGGTTAACGATGAATGGTGTTTTCAACTAACGGAATCCACCACATTGTTTAATTTTCATTGATGGTAATTGATGGTTAAATCATAATATTTTATCAGTTCAATCCATCTTCTATGCCTCATGTTTAATTCATTCTGAGTTAATATATATTTCCGACTTATATGGTTGGTATATATTTGACGTTTGGCTCCGTATTGATGGTACCTCCAAATATTCAAACCGAAAACCACAAAATCCAATTCCATATCATGTGTGGGATAATTTATCTCATGAGGCTTTAGTATTCAAGAAGAATATTCAATTACATGATCATTCTAAATCAGAACAAAAACATATCCCTTCAATGAAGCATCACTACAGATAACAAAGTCCCCACTTCAGGAAGGAAAATCCAAAACATGAGAATTCACAAATCACCACTTTAGTTTTTGAAAACAAACATCTCATTATTCAATCCAAACAAATTTAACCCCTTTTCATATTAACTTTTTTAACATGTTAAATAATGGTGCAAGGTTTTTAACAAACTGTTTGTAATAATATGTTAATCCAGGAAAACTATGAATACTTGTAACATATGTAGGTCTTGTCTATTCATCAACCACTTTTGTTTTGGATGTATCAATTGTTATTCCATTCTTATTTACAATATTCCCAAGAAAATAAATCTGTATCAACCAGAAATCACATGTTCTGAAATTGACATAGAGTTTTTTTCCTTTAATGGTTTGAAAAATAACGCTTAGATGTTTTTTCATGCTCCTCTTTACTTCTAGAATATAAAATAACATCATTAATAAACACAAACACAATCATATCCAAGAACTAATGAAAAGCTCTTTTTATTAGATCAATGAATACAGTTGGTGCATAGGTTTTCCCAAAAGGTAGATCTACAAATTCATAATGACTATATCTTTTACAGAACACGGTCATTGAGATGTATTCATCCATCACTTTCAACTGATGGAACCCTGACCTTTGGTCATCCTTTGAAAAATATTTCACTCCCTAGATCTGATCAAACAACCATCTATGTGTGGAAAAGGATACTTGATTTTCATATTGGAGTAATTCAAGGCACTATAATTGATGAAAAGTCTCATTAAACCATCTTTTTTCTTAATAAACAAGACAAGAGTGTCCCCATGGAGAAGTTCTAGTTAAGATGAAAGCTTTATCTAATAATTCTTGCTACTAATTTTTTAATTCTAGAATACCCAGTTGGGATATTCGATAAGGAGGATTAGAAATTGGCTTAATGTAAGGAACTAATTCAATAGTAAACTCAAACTCTAGTTTAAGAATAACACCAGGAAAAACATCAGGTAAAACATCCAGGTATTCATCTATGACTGGTACATCATTAATCTGGATAGTTCTTTTATCTTCAAAAATAGGAGCCAAAAAACATTCATTTCTATCCCTTATCTGTTTCATTACATCCTGATATTTTATAAATGGTATCGGTTCATTCTTGTACAAAAACTAAAATTATTTCAGAAAACACCTTCCTTTTTTCTGTAATCCATCTTATCATGATAAAAAAAGAGAAATTCCATTCCTAAAATAAAATCAAACTCTAATAAAGGAAAAAAACATGGTTTTTTGATAAACTCTTTCGACAGAAAAGGATAAAGAATAATCTTATATTTTCCTTTTCCCATAATATTTCCTCCTGTTATTTTTACTATGATATCTGGTTTCATTTCATGATATTAAATTACCATTTTTTAGAAAAAAATTTCTTAAATGAAGGTATGTGAATACCCTGAATGAAACAACACATTTTCCAAATCTGAAAAATAAAGCAATGTACCTATGTCCGCATCATTTGATGGCTCAACATCTGCTGATGTGGTCGCAAAATCAAAACCCCTCTGTTTCCTATATTGTTGGTCACATGCATGAGTAACTAGCTTTAAAAATACATTATCAAAATGACCCAATTTCTCACAGTGAAATCATCTTATCATCGGCTTTTCATTAATTTTTAGAACATTTTCCTTTCACTCACTAGACATGTGCCCAAATTGTCAACATCGGTAGAATTTACAAGAATTTATTGTACATTAACCAGGAATCCTTTTACCACACTTTTCACAAGAAGAGAATTTCATTTTATTCCCTCCTGTCTTCATTGACATGTTCTTCCCCATTGAATACCAACCTCAACAATTCTTATTTCAGTCATCACGAGGAACTAATGTGTCAGAAAACTCCATCTAAACTTTTTCAGCACAACGAACAAGCTTCCCATATCTATTAAACAATATCTAGGAAAAAGATCTTTGTAATAAAAATTCAATCCATATTAAAATCTATTAATTTTATTTTCAAAATCCTGATTAAAATCTTATACATAACTGGCTAGTCTTGTAAAATTGGCTTAATTTGTTTCCACTAAATCATCATGTTTCTAATTCAGCTCCATGAATTATTTTTCCATTCTAAGACGAACAGTTTTTGGAAAATATTTTTCAAGGAAAATACTCTCAAAATTGTCCCATTCCAAACAGTCAAGATCATCCCTTTCTCTCATATTATTTACCATATACACCATGGATTCGATTCACCTTAAAAATGATAAATGGTTTGTATTATCTTTTGATGTTCTGAACATCCCAGGACATCAAATATCTTTTTTAGAGCACTGATCTTTCAATCAGGTGTCTCTTGATCTGCGGTTCCACTGAATGTTGTAGGAAGTTGCCTCATAAAATTCCCCACAAAATTCTGGTTTCTTCATGATTAATCATGACCATCTCTAACATGTATTCCACCACCATTCATTTCCTGAGTCAACTAAGTCATTGCAATCACTAACTGTTAAGTTCTTTTTCCCTCTATCTTAGGCTGCCGATTCAGACGAACATCTGCCTCTTGGTGCCTTCCTACTTCTGCTTCATGGTTTATTCAATGGACAACCATTTTGAACAAGCACATTTTAGTTGAATCAACAAGGTAATCTTTAAATGCAATAACATTTCAAATTAATCATAGTTTAAAAATCAGTCATGGTATTCATTAAATATCATCCCAACCCCTAAAGTTATCTAAACCATCCTCTAATACCAACTATATTGACCCTATTTTAAAATGTTAATTAATCATGAATTTTAAACAAGAAAAAATATTACTACACATTGAGGATCTTTTCAGGTTTAGAGTATTATAGAATTTGGATAATTTGCTTATATAACATTCCAAATTCATTAAAATAGGACACTATTAAAAAATGTTTACATTTTTTCAAATATAAAACATTAAAACATTGTGTGATTTTTTGACAACACTCCATATCAAACATCATGAATCCTTTATTCTTTAACCCATGCTAATATCATGTGATTTTTAAAAAAAACATTCGATGAGTATAAAACTCAATAAGGGATATAAATATAGAAGGTGTTAGTCACATGAGAACATAAAAACCAATAAAACCCATATTCATAAAAACTTGAATGACTAGAATACTCATGTTGTTTCCTTGGGACATATTTACCATATCAATTTTACATTAACCCTTAAATATGGAATAACCTTTTCTTCAAATTCCACTACTAGAGTTCCCAATGCATTTGAGAGCTATAATAGGGATCACCCAATATATCTGAAGCTATAATGGGCTCAAGGAAACATATATTGAGCAATAAATGGGGTCAACCATACATATCATGAACTATGATGGGCTCAACCAAATGTAAATAATGTCCAAGGAACTTATCATGTTAATAAAGTATATTGAAACTAGGAGAAAATACTCATACCATACACATAAAAAACAATTCATTTAATATTTATTAAATAGTGTTTTAAAAGGATCAAAATACGGAAGTCCCATAATATATAATTGGAGTGAGAATTATTAGAATGGAATGGATATATGTATACAATGTAAATACACATAGTGATACATAATATATTAAATATTTATCACACCAATAATCTTAATACAACATAATGGAAAAAGTGGACGGTTATCCCAATGAATGTAAATTGTGGTAGGAATTCCCTTAACTCGGGTTCTTCTATCTTCAAATGTGTTTAAACCTCATTCTAGAGTAACTCCCTAAACAAGATGGTTGAGACCTTGGGGGATTAAGGAAAGCATGGTATGACTAATAGGGAGGTAAAGAGCCTAGATCTTCGTTTATGATGGATTTGGAATGAATTTATTGAAGGAATGGGAAGGTATTTATAGAAAAAGTGGGGGAATATTTTAATAATTTCCATCGGACACCTCATTAGTGGCATTTGGATAACCATTGGCCTTCCGATGGTATTTTACCAATTTATTAGACCCATGGGACACCTCACATATTATTATATTGTAAATAAGTCTACTAGATTTATTACATCATTATTACATCATTAATTATGTCATTAACATACTGATACTCACAACTGTATTTTTACTATGAAAAAAGTGTTTGAAAAAATCCAAAAATTAACCTTACAATTTTTCAATGTAAAAATGATCTCAAATTTTTTTAAAATAATTTTCTAAATATTCTTAATTATATTTTTAATTACAATCACACTTAATCCAAAATTAACAATTTTAAAACTACAACTTCTTTTATATCACACTAAAAAATTAACCAAGATGTCATTATCTTAAAGCCTTATGAAAATAAAATAATAAAACAACATACTATTCATTAGAGTGACATTAAAATTCATATTACTATTCATAAAGGTATGTTACTATTCAGTAAAAAACATGTTTTCTCCATCAGAATCTAAATAACTTACTGAACAGAATTGTAGATGACTGTTTTTTTGAAATTCAAAACATAGAAGCTGAAAATTATGTTTAATATCTAATTATAATAAAGTTTCATGCATTTAATTTATTTTCTTAAAAAAATTTCTGTGTTGCATTTACCTACTTACAAGTGATGAATCTTTAGAAAAACCATCCACCACTATGAAAATATGCTTCTCCTTTTGGTGGAAACCCCATGAAATTCTATGTGATAATATAAAGGAACTACTCCACTATGGTTGGAAAGAATATATTTCAAATATCATTTACCAATACTAAAGAAATTATTTTCCAATAGTAAGAGATAGTTCTAACATCAAACAACAATAGTAATAGTATTATTTCCTGCAGAACCTAATATCTATTAATGGGATACCTCACACAATTTTTGGATTTAAAAATCACCTATCTTATATAATAATTTGTACGGTCCTCAACGTTTATCAACCAATAAATTTTCGGAATAAATTCATATACATACATATATATCATAGATAAATCCCATACTAACTCAATCTCATCGATTATTGTCAATCATGCTACAGATATCATGTCTTATCACTCTTATTTTCTGAACGGTATTTTCTATTCCAAAATAGTTGGAATCATATTGACATGCTAAAAAAATAGATCTACCATAAGAGTTGAATAAAAAATGGGATGCACCCATATAAAAAATATTTTATAGTTGTAGAATTAAAATTAATCATACTTCTAATCATTTAAGGGGATTATTGGTCATCCATGATCACATGACCGACCCTATATAAATTAATAATTGGTTTACCTTTTTTTCTTGTCACCTTGTTTAAATTTCATAGATTGTGCATTCATTGGTTTTCCAGAATCACCTTATCTTAGATGGGTTTTTGGATGAGATATATTTTACTACAATATTCCTATTGAAAAAGACATTTCATAATATGAATGCAATGTGTCCCTATTACCCGATCTTTGAGCAATGTGGAAATATAACTGAAGATATACCATCTTTTAGCATTTGTGAATTGATCTACATGTTCTCATAAAATTTACATTCATATGATGTAAATAAACATATTGGAAAAAAATATCATCTTTCAATTCCATTGAGGAGGAAGATTTGCTGATCCCCTTGTCTGATTCTGAGGTTTCCCAGCACTCTCTATGTAGTTGTCCCTCTCCCTGTAATTATCATATTTAAATTTCAGTAATGTTTCCAAAATAAAAACATGCTCTTCCAAATATATTTCCTTATATATATATATATATATTTCATCCACCATTTATTTTCATACTCTTTTGGTATAATCTATTATAAAAATAATAGAAAACATTGAGAGAATATGTTTCTGACCCTAACTAAAAAAATGGTCCTTTAAGGAAACAATTCAAGAAAATTCTAATGAAAACACATACTAAATTAAAAAAATTAGCATCATCCTCCCTTAAAAATGCATTCAACAACCTTAAACTAAAAAAATCCATTTATCTAGTGATTATGAATAATTTAGGATAGAATTGTTTACTATTTTTTTAAACCTTCTAATTCCCTTATGTGGTCCTATTTTTCATTAACTAATAAATCCTACCACTGACATGCTAGATCCCCAAGCATGTTAACATCCAACATCAGTTTCAGCACTGTTGGTTTCCCAAATAAATTTATGATTCGATTCATCATATTCATACACACTTCATATTTTTTGTCTTATAATTACTCCAAATGATGGGTGGATTATACCTTTCAAAATAATCCATGTTTTCTAATTGTATTGGTTCATTATTTATATCCCCTATCAATAATTTGAAAACACTATAAAACACTCTAGATGAACTGTTGGTCCAACTATCGCTCTGGTCAAAAGGCATTTTTAGTTGCCTATTTGGGTTGATTTTTATTGCACCTACATAGTGAATTTATCTATACCAAAAAATACAATCCATTTAGTATCAATATCTTACAACGAAAGGCTAATATATTTTCAATTACCATTTAAACATGTTCTACATTCATCTTTATCCCCAATATACTATTTTAACCATTTCAGAAATACCATAATCAATCCTTTTCAAAATATCATCATTATAAAAGAATCTCTGTTTTTCAAAAATAATTACTTTATAGAATATAAATATATCATTAAATCAATCATGAAAAGTAAACAATTATTTAGAATTCATACTATCAATGTATTTCATGTTACCATTATCAGATAAACCCATAACAATGAAGTGATAACTCACATATAAGTGTTTAAAAATACTCATGTACCCTAATCAATGATAACATTAGTCTTCGTATAAATAAGTTAGTTATGAGTTTTTAACATCTACATTTGATGTTTCAAAAATCATATCTAGTTTCTTATATTCCAAGATGCAGAATAAATTATAAAAAATGGTACAATTTCCAAATCCATGACTAGATGAAACTGATACCCAATTATCTAACAAAATGATACCATTTGTAACATCCCACCCCTCACCCATTGGTTTGGGATGTTTTGGTTGTTGTTACTACCCTTATCTTTCATCCACAAGACACCAAATGATGTAAATAAATACCATGAGACTCAAAAAATAGTTCAGGAATTATTTTCCATTTGAATCATAAATATCCAAACTATAAACACCATATATGAACAAACATCTATATGATGTATGAGTATAAAATACTAAAAACATAACTAAACCAGCAACCATATCAAAGTACATGTGAAACCCAAGAGACTACATCCAATAACATGAAAACAACAAAACCTAAAGACCCCAAGGGCCTTGAACTCGTAACTATTAACCTTCTCCAAGATGAAACATAACAACCCACTCCCAAGGGTTTAAGAAACAACACCGAAGAACTGAAATACCATTACATTACCCATGTCCTAATAAATGAAACCTTCAAATTCACAATAGTTTCCAATCATGGGGGGAGTCTTAACATAGTAGTGTTTCCCCAATGACATCCAAATTCATTCCACTAGGAAAACAGATATATAAAAACATTTATATAAAATAGATTAAAAAAATATAAAACAATTTATTTCAAAGATGAAAAAATTTTCTTTGGAAAAAAATAAAATAATCCTTTAAAAACATTCCAAAATCCATTTGGAATACCTATTCCAAAAATATACCCATCCACCCATCCAAAAATCCAGACATAAATTCCCATGTGATACTTTCATACTCATGATTGGTCTCTCATCTATCCACAAATTCATCACAAGGTGATAAATCCGAGTTTCTTTTACACCTTGAACAAGGAACCATGTCTTATTTCAATAGAGGCACAATAAAATGAAACATGAACAAAAAGGAAAATGAATTGAAATATCCATTCCAATACACTTCACATAAAATCTTTATCTATTTAAAAAATTTCTACAACTATTTACCATGTATCAAATCAAAACCATAATTTTCAAATAACCATTTTCAAATTATCATATAAGTGGATTTCCTTGAAAACAAAATAATTTACACAATTTCTAAAAACAATCAATGAAGAGGTTTCTAATGAAAATCACAGAATAAATGAACAATAATTTAAATAATTTTTTTAATTTATCAATTAATGATCTAATTTATTGGAGTTGAGAAAGAATCCACCAAACTCATAGACATTGTTGAACAAAAATAATGAAACAACAATTCTTTTGATAAAATCATGAACTATCCATCCCTCCCAAGATCCAACCATAAAACATAACAATTACAATTATGGTAAAAAGATATGTCTCAATTATATTTGATATATGTTTTCTGGAAAGGGAATGATAAGATATCTATGTAGAATGGCCAAGAACATGGACATACTAGTGAATTAGGATCTCCACCATAATTTGAAATGCCTAAAACCTTCTCTCAAAATGAAGGAAATCCCCTCTCATTCCCTGGGTGGAAAAGGAATTTGGGATTATTAAAAATTATGAAATTAAAAGTGGTGCAGAGAATTTATCCAAGTTATATCCATATTTTTTGGATATAAACTATACATCCCATAGTCATGATGCATGGTTTGGAAGACCGTGCACCAACCATGCTATGCATAGAAATTTAACCCGACACTTCACTCGGTTGGGTGAAATAGTTATAAAAACTATGCAACAACCATTCATTTACTAAAACATTTGAAGTGCATGATTTTTCCTAGGAATCTGTATTTATTGTCTTAACCATGTGGAAAAAATTCTATTTCATATATCCCACATGTTTTCAATAAATAGTTTGGAGGAGGAATTTTATGGTTTTTTCTAACCATGCTCAAATAAAGCACCTCCAAAAAATCCCCCAATGAAGGAAAAAACTCTTATGAACCTAGGAAAATATAAAACAGCCAGTATATAACCTAAAATACAAAAATATTGTTATTTAACCGAAAGCATGGGTGCTATAGAAGATTTCAAAAACAATTTGGTGAATACAGGGAGAAAAATGTAAAATTTTCTTCATCTATATTTATTGAGATATCCTCTTATTTTATCAATTTGAATAATTATTTATACATTATATTTCAATAATCCTCATGGAAATACTTCTCTAGGAAATGATTGTTTAATGTATTCAATACCATTGAATCAACCTCATCTCTCTCTTTCCTATTTTAAACCACTACCCACTAATTATTTTTTTCACAGTCAAAATGATAAGGAGAAAGTGTGTAACACCTAAAGATATCAAATTACATTTCTTTTAAAAATATTTAATATACTAGATATATTTTGGTACATAAAACCCAAGGATTTTAAAAGAATAAAAATATAATTGATTTCTTATATGGGATATAACACTAAACTTCAACAACCCATGAAATATTTTATTTAAATATTATTGTTATAATATATCCATTGAATTGGTGTGTGTCAATAGGATTAAATGAATTATGGAATATAGATAATGGTTGTAATTAATAAAAATTTATTGATAATGATAAATTAATTTTTAAAAATGATAAATTATTATAATAAAAAACATGTTATCACTAATTTTTAGAATTTTATTTTAAGATTAATATTTTGATGAATACTGAATAGTACTAATTGTTTTTGAAAACAAGATTTTCATTTAGATATTTTAAGCTTTCCAATTTTGTTATAATTGTTTTAAAAGTAAAACAATTTTAGTTAAATTAAAATTAATAAAATTTATGTCATTTGGATAGGTTATATGTTTGATTTATATATAATAATTTATTTAATTTTGGTAACTTTTTCTTTGGAAGATCATTTTTATCTCATCTAAAAGTATTATTTTTAGTTATATAGTGTCACATATATGATTTTAATTTGGTAAAATAGATTCAATATGTGTGATAAAAATAATAAATATTATATAATATGTTCCACATAAAATATGGTGTTATTAAATAGTGAAATTTTTTAAAAATTAATTCCCATAGTAAAGTGTTGAATGATCTTACCATGGTGTTAAAAGAAAATTATATGGGTAAAAAATAATCTAAAAATATTTTAATTGGTATAGGGTCTAAATATTTTAAGCATTATGAAATTTATATTTATTTTTATGTGTTTTTTTTACTCTTTTCCATAAATGTGACCTATATAATAATTTAATTAATGGAAAGAACAAAATGTAACCATTAGGTTTTTAAATTAAAACTATGTGACCACCTGGGGACAATAGTAATTTCTCAATAAATATTGATGAAAATTTTCTGATTAATGATTTTATTTTCTAGGTATTAATCTGTTTATGATTTGTAGGATTCATATAATTATCTTAAATGAATATATAATGGTGAATTTGTATATATTTAATTAAAAGAAAAATAAAATAAATAATTTAACAAATTTTAAAAATAATATAAATTTAATGAATTATTATTTTCATTGAATTTTTTAGAAAAATATATTGTTATTTAAATGTTTGAAAAGAATATATTTATATTCCATTATTCTGTTTATATTTTTAATATTTTGTAAAATGAATAGTTTCATAACTGATATTAATGTTATGTTATAATATAAAGAATTTCATTAACAGATTTAAAATTCATAAAATTACTATAATATACCAATTTATTTGTAAATTTTTAAAAATATAATATGTGGTCCATCCATAGGAAAATATATCTTTTATATTGACAATGTTGACCCCTAAATTTTGAAACGATGTTACCTTGATTAAGGTTATATCTGGGGTTTTAAAATTTACATAAACTTTTGATAACATTGTTTATCAACACACATAGTATTTTTATCCGGTAAATTTTATTAACTATTTATGACCAGACGTTATAATTATTTAAGAATGCCATTTAATTTTTAGGATTAATTGATAAATTACTTAGGTAGAAAAAAATGATTACGTGGGTGGAAACTAAAATTGTAAAAGTGAGTAAAATTAATGCATAAATAATATCACATTTAAAAAATATTTTATTATAGTTGAGGTGTTGATCAACCATTTATTTCCTCCAATTTATTATTTATAAATTTTTGGGGCATGTGGTGTGTGAGAGAATTCCCATTAATGAATAGTTTTCAGAAATCAAAAAAATGAATCTCCTCCACAATTAAAAATTTTGAACCCCCTCCCCTCACATTATAACATACAATAAGCCATTTGGATAAAAATCCTAAAAAATACCTCCCAAAAATCATTATACACATTCTAGAGTTGATGGTATTCCTAAAATTCCAACCCTATAGTCATTAATAAGAGATCAGAAGGAGGTTCTCTAATATATAGTAATTTTCTACAATAAGATCAGTATTTTTCCTTCTCCTACTACCACATTCATTTTAAGAACCTGGTTTTTCACTCATGTATGGATTATTCTCTAATATTATTTTATGGACATAAAATGGATGCCTAATGAGTGAGTAAAGATACCAGGGGTGTCTGGGTCTTATTCGTATCTCGGAGTTGAGTTTCAATGGTGGAAAGGCATGTTTTAAGGTTGGTTTTCAACCATGAGAGGCAATCCATATAGATAGTTTATACCATTTGAGGATGGACATTTGGTTTATATAGGGAACCTAATTTCCTTAACTATGTGACTTTGGTTGTAAGGCCATGCCCAAATTTGTGACAAATTATAGAGGCATTTCACATGGTCAACACACAGTTTCCCTAACCATGCATATGCCCCTTCCTATAAGGCACGTACACTATTTGCACGTGGTTTTTCCAAACCATGCTACCAAACTGGATGAAGGGTAAATTTGGATGAATATTCGATTTTCCAATTAAATTAATATAAAATTATTCCCTTCTATAAGTTTTTTTAACTTTTAGAGGCAACACCCATGTTCACATATTTACAGCTCATAAGATAACTATTCGATCCTTTTAGATATTCCATACCACTGGAGTCCGAATTGACCACCATTAATCTCATCAAATTTCCACTGGTACATTTTTTATTCCTTTCTGATCAATTATTATTATTCTTTCTATCAATGAATTTATTTATGTTTTGGGACATATTCCCCAATATGAAGGAATTTATCCGTTCTTAAAATGTCCTCCAATCCCTACTGAACTAAAGGATGATACTGGATGAGGAGAGTCGTTTGAGCCTAATTGGGATTGTCTATAAGTCTACCTTTTATTTTCATCATTTTAGATGATGTTGTGGGTATATTCCGATATCATCAAGCATCTTTTGATAAATTTATATTTCTTTCTTAGTGTCTTTATAACTATATTCTATGACACTTGTCATATATGTATTTCATTTTTGGTGGTTACAACCACAACTCCGAACACCCCAAGTAGGGTGTTTTCCATAATTTCCTTTTTTCTGTTTGATAGGTTCGAGCCATCATTCAGGTAAATCTCATTATGAAAAATCTTATGTTAAACCTCCCTATATTAAATGACTATTGAATTATGATGGCTATCCTTGGTATTCATACTTAACTAGGCTTAGGTAATTTCGTGAACTTGGTTAATCAAACATAAATGGAAATTTGAATGTATAATGTATATTTATTAATTTGTCTCTTCAAATAGAAAATAATTTTTGGTTGTATGCTGTATCACACCTTTCCATTTATGAGGGAATGTAGCATAATTAAATGAGTGAAATAAATATGACCAATATGGATTTATAAATTGTTTCGTGCATATTTGGATTTGGGGGTAGCTCTTTGTATTCTGTGTTGGATGATGTCCTCTAAGACCTTTGGGTAATGTAATGTGTTATTAATCTTACGAGCCATGAATGTGTTCTCCTTACACCCTTAAAAGGGGGATTATCAAATAAACAATACAAAATTAAGGGCTTCAATACATTCAGTAGGATGACCTAACATGTTGTAACTTATTAAATGAACTAAATTTAAGGTTCCTAATTTTACACAAGGACCTTGACATATATATATGAGTGGTTAGACTTGAGTTAGTAAATTGATTCCCAAGAGAATGTATTGGGAACTGGAGGATGAAATTACAATTCAAAGATCCATACTTAAATGTTACATGATTCCTTGTATTCACTCCTCGGTCCCAGTATTTTTCTTCTACTAAAACAAGTTGACTTCGTTATATCCTTGTTCCTAGTCATAGATTATCCCATTATACCTTGGATGTATCCTTGAACATAATTAGATCAAACTATTGTGGAACGACATGGATTATTCTCCTAAAATTGTAGTCTTACCCTTATCCAAGATGTAGTTATTGTTGAGTTTGTGACCCTTGAGGTCTAAGTTTTTTTTTCATTACGTTGGATCCTTTTATTTACTAATTATATTATAAAGATACCTTTTTATGTACTGGAAGACTCATTATCATCAGGATGATAGTGTTAGTTATGCCAAAAATGGCATAATTATATAAAGTGGAAATAATTAATTAGTTAGTTTGTTACATGTCCAGACACCAGCTAAGGGATATAACAGGTACATGGGTATTTACATTACTGTACTTCTTTACATTTATATATGAATTCTGGCACACATTGTAAGATTATATTTCACAGACATGATATTATATACACAATTAGTGGTGGAAAACTATGATTTATCTCACCCCCGATATGGGTTCCATTAGTATCTTATAATATTATATGTATGATGGTGTTGAAAAAGGGATGAATGTTTTTTAAGATACTTGATTTCTTAATTATTTGGATAGACCTGGAAGAAGATGGTCGAGCCTGAGCTCAGAATTCTTGGATAGTTTCGGGTTTCATTTTTTATCCTTTTGTATAGAATGATTGTATACTAATTTATCTCCATGTTATATATACTTTTAGTGACATGAAATATATCATCATTAGTTGTTGAATGTTTATATCAACTATTCTAGTTGTTTCAGTTATTGTTGAACTGGTCTCTTTCCACTGTGGTGTCTGTTTATTTCTTTTTATTCCACTACATATTTACATTTTCTTATATATTATCTACTGAAATACACTCTATTATTAATTGTATAGTCTCCCAATGGACGCACCTTAAACCCTCTCTACTAGTTAGCAACATATAGGGATTGGGATATGTTCTTAGCACCATATGGACAACTAGGCTTGGGGACTCCAATGTAGAATTCAGGTCTGATACATAACAAAGTAGTATCAGATCCATTTGTTTCTAGAATGACTATTTTGTGACAATAGTTTGGAAATTGTGAATTTATGGCCATTTTTCATAAGAAATTATTGGGAATTTTGAACCCATGTTTAAGTTAAATGGATTGTTCCTTAAATAGAAATTATTGTTATGAATTTCCAAATTACATGTTATATCAACTCATCGTTAGTATACTCACATGATATGTGGGGTTTTTAATTTTTATTCTCAGTGATATTTCATTTCTTACTTGGTCCAATGATATGAGGTAAATGATCATTATTACATGAAAAATTACAGGTACATAGAATTCTTATGTCATGCCTATATTCATTCCATATTGGTTCATTTCATTGAATTTCATTTATAGACATGCATACAATTGATGAAAGAAATGGTTTCTAGTAAATGGTAAAGAATGGTTTTATTTATCCTTCATCTATTGGATCCATTATAGCTTATGATTTGTTACATTTCAATATTGGGCCTTCTAAGTTGGTATTTAGGGTTGTATATTATGAGTTGTGACCCCTTTATTATATCCAGCTTCTATTAGTGTTTCCATATATCTGAATAAATTGTGTCATGAGGCGTATTATTTTCATTTTTAGACAAATGACCCCATGATAACCTCATGTCATGTACTATGAGGGTGGAAATAACCATGCCCTAGAAATAGTGTCCCCTGAGATTCTAGTCATTCATCTAGGAGTACCACATCAGGCACCACATGATATACCTAATCTAAAAATAGATTGTCAAGTTCATGGTAGTTTTTTTCATATATGCAGTCCATGAATGGTGATCAACATGGTGCACATACGACATCTTATATGACCTATGAGGGCCATATATTACATCCTCTTACTTTCTTAGGGGATTGTGTTCCACAAGATGTTGAGTCTTTCATGGAAGCCATATTTCCTATATTTGAGCATCTAAATGTGCCTACAGAATGGAGGGTCAATCTTTCTACATAGATGCTATGTGATTCATCCAACTATTGGTGGGATGTAATTACCTTGGTTGGTCTCCATAAGGGTATGGTATGGGAAGATATTCAGAACTACATTATTTGATCAGTTCTTTACTCAGACACTTAGAGCTAACCTAGCTACAGAGTTCAAACATCTCAAGTAGGGTGCTCTTTAAGTTATAGAGTATCCATTACGTTTCATTTAGTTATAGAGATTTTCACCACATCTGGACAGGTATAATCATTCTCATGATGGATCTTTTGGGGATGGGATCATGTATTACATCCATATATAGGTGTATGTCTTTCACGTTCCAACATTTCGGAAATAGTTAACTAGGATCTTATCATAGAGTGAATCCTGAGTGTTGTGGATAGGTCCAAGAAGAGAGGACTAGTTATACATCATGTTAGTAGTTCATCCTACTAAAGGAAGTGATCCTTAAAGTTTTTTCATTATGGAAGTTGTATCTAGGTTACCCATTATTGTTTCTCAGTAGTGTGTTACTAGTGTTGATGATAAGGGAACTTGAAGCCTAAGTGTGATAGAGAGCCTCTGGAGTTCTGGGATATCCAACATATAGGGAATCTTCAGAGATAATTTCAGAACATTCTATCATTTTTTTGTTGAAGTGTATCCACACCAGATCCACATTCAAGAGAATGTAATTTTACACTATGTCAGGAAGTTACTTGTTGTAGCACAAAAAGGAATGTAGGATGAGGAGGTCAGGGTCATGGTAGCCAGACACTTGATCACTAGAAGTTACCACTGATAAGTTTTGATAATGTTATTCTAGGTATTGTAAATGTCCTTGGATCATGTCAGTTGCATGCTTTAATACCAATACCTAAGGATCGGGCTGACAGACCATTTACAATTTTATTTTCTATTCTAGTAGACTCATATAAAATGTCTACTTTATTGGATACATGTCATCACACACATTCATCTCTTTATTGGTCATGGAATTTCATTGGTTAGAAATGTTGTTTTACTATGGTACACTGACCTCAGATACATCATTAGGAATATGAATATATAAAATACATCAATATAGGGACTTTACCTATATTGTAGGTTTGTGAAATTTCTTATGGGACCACATTGTTCGCAAAATTATGGGTTATGAATTCATTATTAGGAAGGACTGGATGGTTCAATATCATTCATTTTTGACTTATGTCTTCACATGGTATTATTTGCTACACTAGAGGGCTTGAATTATCTACCCCAGGGTGATTATGATGTCCATCCTGTAGAGATGGACCGAAGCATCAAATTATATGTCGGGTGACCTTTCAAATAGAAAATATCTTCATAGAGGATAATGGATTACTTATGGATGAATACCTTTCATAAGTAGATAATTTTAAGGATTTGTTTCTTGAAGAATTTTCTATCTTTCCTCCTCAGGAAGTCGTAGATCATACAACTTTTATCATTTAGGAGAATATCAAGTGTCCATTACTCCATACATTATAACACAATCATAGCTAAAATATCTCATTTATAAGTTAGAGGATTGAGAGGCCAATGGTTTCATACGACCTAGTACATCTTCTGGGGGATCACTGTTTTTTTCTCCAAGAATGAGGATGGTTCACTTTTTCTATTGGTGGATTGTAAATAGTTATAAGAGATTACACTTAAGAACTAGTATTCACTACCTCAAATAGATTATCTATATTACCAGCTCTAGGGATCTAGGGTCATCTATATTATCAAACCGAGAATGGGTTACCATCCGGTGACAGTTAGACCACTATACCTAAGTCTGACAGCTTTCTATAGTATATATGGTCAGTATGAGTATCTCATTATATTTTCCAGTCTTAAAAAACCCGTCGTTTTCATGGATCTGATGAATATGTAATTCCACACCTATCTAGATTCATTTTCCGTAGTATTTATGGATGACATCATAGTGTATTCTCACACTCTTAGTGACCATGATATACACCTTGAGATCAATAAATGTACACCAAGAGAGCATCGTCATTATTCCACAATTTCAAAGTTCCACTTCTAGATCAACAATTTCTACTTCTTGGACCATATTATTTTAGAATCAAGAGTTTCTATTGACCTTGGGTTGGTGTGTCATTTTTATCCATGGTTGTATCCCAGGAACATGTTTGATATATAGAGTATCATGGTAATGGATAGATTTTATATAAATTCTATACATTACTTCGCATTCCTTGCTACACCTCTTACTAGTCTTACAAAGAAGGGTTTTATGTTGCTCTGGTCATAATCATGCGGGAAATACTTTCTAAATATGAAAGAGTGGCCAATATCATTTCTAATACTAACACTTCCTGGGAATGAAAAAGGATATACTATATTCTGTGTTGAATTAGGCATTAGACTATGATCAATGCTAATGCATGGTGATTGTGTTTTTGTGTATAGATCTTAGAAATCGAGGCCTCGTGAGATTACTTACTCGAAAAATGACTTTGATCAAGAAACATTTGTCCTCGCCGTATATTTTTTAAGACATTTTCAGTTGGGTTTTCACTATTTTGGTTTATAAGTACCACAAAGACCTCAAATATATCTTTTTAAAATGTTACATGAATCTCAGAATGTGAACATGCGTCGAAAATATTAAAGCCTTCCATTTTGAGCATGCCGATAAACATGGAAAGGGAAAATTAGTGGATGATACACCAAGACGAAAAACATAAGCACATTCCCTAGATGATATTAAAAATGAATAGAAATTAATTTCTACTATTTTGGGATATATTAGTATTTTAACGAAAGAGAAAATCATTCATTACTCACTTCTTTGATAGTTACCAATTCCCTCATTGAGATTTTAAAGAGCAGGAAATTTTAAGATCCCAAGGGATTGGTTCTCTAATATATTATATCAAGAGTTTAACCACATATGGATAGGTATGTGGAGAGATACAATATCATATATAATCATGGATATGTCTAGGTTCTTACAGTTATGAGAAGGGAGTTGATGCACATGTCCCACGCTTCTCAAGAGGTAGTTCATCTAGGTATCTCAAAAATTTATTGAGACATGCAACAACAATATTGGGGTCATGGGATGATATTTTATATAGAAGGCCTCATCAATAGCTGATCCACATTTCAGTAGGGTAAGATGGAGCACTAGAGACAAGTAATCTTGTTACAGACACTTCCAGTCAGAAAATAGAGATGGTAACATGTTTCTGTGTACTTTGTTGTCAGTTTACCTAGGTCAATTAGAGGTAGCAACGTTGTATGGTATTTCATTGATATTCAAGAAAAAAGAAGCCCACTTCATTCCTATCTAGGGGAATTTCATTATTGATTAGATGGGAAGAATTTATTTGTATGGGATCATACAACTACATGGGATCCATCATAGTATCATTTCATATAAGTATTCTCCTTTCATGACATGTTACTATACGGTGTCGTAGAGATCTACAAGTACATTGGTGATTGTCACACAACATTTCTCTCTCATATAAATTGATTGTCGAAAAAGACTAAACATGTTCTAGAGGACATGATTCAGCCATTCATCCTTTACTGTGATAGATATTAGAAGAATAATATCTATCACATAGAGTTTTCTTATAATTAATTCTTAAATGATGCAATTCAGAAGGATCATTTTGATGAATTATATGGTTAGTCCTTCTGTTCACCCCTGTTCTTGCTAGAGGCTGGTGAGGCATTCCTACCAGTTCATTATTTCATTTAGAAGACTTCAAAGCAAGTTCTATTGATTAGGATTCATATGTATACTACTCGGTTTAGAAAGAATTCATATCTTGATCATCATCAATGACCTTTGGTGTTTTAGGTTTGGGATTATGTTTTCTTGTGGGATTCATCCAGGAAAGGTTATAAATAGATGCAGATGATAGGGAAGTAATCACCTCATTATGCAGGTCCAGTTGGTATTTTCGAGAGAGTCAGGTCTATACCATGATTATTGATACTACCTCTAAGGTATCATTCCATGCACACTGTTTTCCAAATTTCATAGGTTCACCATTATAATGGTGACTAGTCTAAGACTTTTGATCCTCGTGAAGTTGAGCATAATTACAATGTCACTTTTGAAGAGTATCGTATTTGCATAATTGACCAGAGGAAGAAGGATATCAAAGTCTTTTATATCCCTATATTACAACATCTATGGATGCATGATCATGTATAGATGATTACTGGGAATATGAGGACATGGTACATTCACAATGGTTAGATTTTTTATCAAACAATGTTTTACCGCACTTGGAATGTGATCTGAGTGAATATTTCTTTTAAAGGGGGAAGAATGTAAGAACACTATTTTTTTCTAACATATGGATTCTTTAAACTGTGGTTTAATTTTCTTTTATAGAACTAAAATTCATGACTTATGTGTTTGTGAAGGTATCGGGATTGTCCAGGACTTTTTCGGATCCTATAGCCCAGATTTAGGGGTGAAAATGTTATGACACATAATTTTTTTAAACACTATAAGACAGGCTACATAGCTAGATCAAACTGTATGTGGTTGGATAGTGGTGTTATATGGGGATCACATTTTCCCATAACCATCCATCTTGGACTGAATGATAGTGATAAAAATTGTTGATAAATTATAGAGCCATTTCCAATGGGTGGCTCATAGTTTCTCTAGTTGTTCTGAATAACCATGTGTATTCTGATTCATACAATTTCTCATGCACAATCAACACATGGCTATTCTTAACCATTTATCCAAATCATTTTAAGGGAAAATTTGGGAAAAAATTCAGGTTTTCACTTAAAATTATAATTAAATCAATCACTCGACTAATTTTGGTTTTCTATCAGTGGTGACCCCAATTTTTACCTCTTTTGAGATCAAAAGATAACTCTTCATGATTTTCCGATCTACCACATGTCTAAGGTCCCAATCAATTGTGTTTCATCTCGTTGGATTGGAACCATTATTTTTTTGATTCCATTTTGATATTTCATCATTATTATTCCAATCAACGACACTATGTAGATTCAGACTCATATTCCCCAACATCAGGGCATTAATCCTTTATTCAAAACTACTCTAATCCAAGCCAAACTAAAGGCTCATATTGAATGATGACGGTCGTATCATCTATAGTTAGGTGTTATATAACTCATCATTTGAGTTTCATCATTTTGGAAAATGTTTTTGGTGGGCATATATTTCATCCGGTGTCATCGATAGAATTTATATGACTAGATTACAATAATTAAGACTGTGTTTAATGACCATTGCAATTTATATATTCCATTATTGGTGGATACATCCACAAATATGACCTCCTAAAGCAGAGTGTTAACAATAATTGAGTATTTACTATTTTAGAAGTTTCAGTCACCATTTGGGTGTGCCTTGTCTTGAACCTTTTAATGGTAATCCTCCATGTTTTAAATGAAAAATTAATTATTATGGTCCTCATTTGTATTCTATCCTAGAAAACCTTAGGTATGTTCTTGAACATTATTAATCAAAATTAAATGTTAATTGGCCCATATCATATTTTTTTTACTTGGCCACTTGAAATGGAAAATAATGTTCAGTTACATGTCGTAGAACCCCTTGCCTCTTATGATTGAAGGTATCATAATGAACCATGTGAAATAAATATAACCTATATGGAATTATAAATGGATTAATGCACATTTAGACTTATCAAAACTTAGGAAAGTAGATTGAGCCTCGGTTAATAAATAGAATGACATTCAAATGGAATAAAATATTAAAATAATGAAATTTAAGGTTCCTAAAAATACATATGGAACATAAAAAAAAATATATATATTTGTGTTTATAATCGATTTTTTTACTGGATTCTTGAAATAATTTCTTGAGCACTCGACGGCGCCATTCTGATTAAAGGAGGATAGATTCCATTTTTAAGACTCACCATGAAACCCTATCCACATATATCAGTGTATTCCATGGATAAGATCGTACTATTAATGGATTCCATGGAAAACCTCCATGGATCCATCAAGGATTCTACTAACATGACATGCTCTGGTTATATCCTTTGGAATAAATGAAGGTTATACCATTTTACATTGGATTTATTCTATAGACATGGTCAAATCATACTTTTGTAGAATTCCTTAGACCATAATACATGGGTTACACTTATACACATATATAGGATGTAATTTTTACTGAATTGGAGACCCTTGAGGTCTAGGATTCCATTTTAATTACCAAGTATACATTTATTCATTAATCACATTATAAGGATTCGTTTATATGGCGTGGATCACTCGTTATCCTCATGATTTAACTGCTAGATTTGACACACATGACTGGTAAACATAAAACGAACATTGTTAATTAATGAACCAGTTTAATATTTAGATGCCAATCAAGGGATCAAGCTGGTACATGGGTATTTACATAATTGTAATTCATAAATTTTATATATGCATTACTGTACACTTGTTCAGTTATATTACCCAGATAAGATAATATAGAAACCATTTTTGGAAGCCAACTAAGATTTATCTCACACCCCATCTGAGCAACATTGGTTCATTGTAAGACTATACATAAGTAGGTCTTTAAAATGGGATGTGTGTTGCTTTAGATAATTGGTTTCTTATTGCTTAGGATGGATCTAGTAGTAGATGACTGAGCTAGAGATCAGGATTCTTGGATAGTATTTCAGTTTCTTATTGTTATATTTATAGATCAAGCTTGTCTACTAGTTTTTATCCATGTTATTCTTATATCAGGTGATTTGGAGTATATCCTCCTTAGTTTTTATGACTTTTTCAGTTATTATATTTCATTTAGTTATTATAGACATTGTCTCTTTCTTCTATTCCATATAATTAATTATATTAATTCAGAATCTTATTTACCTATTATTATATTTTATTCACTATAATAAAATATTGTAACGAGGGTATTGTCTCCCCATTGACACACATCCGACCCTCACTTTTATTCTACAACCGCTCGCATTTGGAGAGATGTACTGTAACACCCCAAGACTGCATAGTGTGTTATTTCTTCAAAATAATTCAATAACTTACACTACACGCAACACCGAGTTCAAGCACACTATGACTTACCAAACAACCAGTTCAAAAGAAGTTATGAATATTATTAACAAAATTTTGAAAATTATATAATACTTAAAATATTATAATTCAAATTATTAGTTTCTTAGACATAATTTAAGAACATTTTTTTTATATAAAAGAAGTATTTTTCAAAAATTCACTTTTACCAACTTTAATAGTGAACCCTTTTTAAATCCAATATTTTAAAATTTTATATATTCAATTTGACTAAATAAATTTATTCTTTAGAATGGGGAAATATAAAATTTATAATGTAACACCCAATCTTCTATGGTACGCTTCCCTTTGAATAATGCAATAGCGTGTGTTGTACACAACATCGAGTTCTAACACACACACCACAACCGATCAAACTAGCCGTTATGAATAGTAGTACCTACTTTTTGAAATTTTATCTCTCAAAATGGACTTAATTTTTGGATTTGGAGTATCGATTTTATCCTAAGGTGAAATTTTGGTACTTTTCGGATAACTTCAATATTTTGATGAATAGTGAAAATTACTAAATTTTAATTAAAAACAACTTTTTTAATCCAAATAATTAATAGTGATAAATTATGAATTTGAGTGGTTTTAAAGTATATTTAGAATATAGTTTTACCATTTAATACAATCTTTGTCATTGGACATAATTTCACACTTAAACCAAACATAAACAAGTATCAATCTTTTGATAGTTATTATATCTTAAAAACACGCTTTTTGTTTTGACAGCGGGAAGTAATTTTAAATTAATTTCATACACTTCTATGTTTTGAATTTGAAAAAATGGATTCCATATTTGGAATAAGGATTTTCAAATTGTTTAAATATGTAACTTTTATTTTTAGACATTTTGAATAATTATTTCGGTAAATATTTTATTTACCATGGTTAGCGGCAAATCCGGTAAATAAGGGTTAACAAATAATACTATAATAATAATAAATTACCCTAAAACATGTCCTAACTTTATTTTTGAATACAATTCCGACCATGGGAATCTTTGGGTCGATTTTGGGACCCCATGGAGCCACTTGTAGGTGACAGGGACACTTTATTGTGATTAAGTTAAAATAAGTACAAAAATGACATAAGCATATATCTTTTAGAAAAACAATTTTTACAAAGGGATATATACGTTGGATTTTAGACTATAAATATTCATTATAAAGATAAAAATATTTCCTAAATAATGATATTTTATTTATAATTTTTAGACATTAAATAAGTTAATTTATTTATAACACAATGATGATGCAGTAATTACCATAATAGTGAAAAATTAAAATAATTGATATGATAAATACCCAAATGAATATAATTTGAAACTTTTTATGAATTAAACTAATTTTATATGTTAATATCACATTTTAGGATTTATTTAATTAACATTTTTCGAATTAATCATTCTGTTATGATTTCCAAAAATCAATTATTGAATAGTGTCAAAATTGGCAAAAAAGAGTTTTTAAAACAAATAGTATATTATTAATTGATATTAAATTCTTAAAAATCTAAGGTTCGTTCAAGAGACTTATATACTTATAGGTCCATAATTAATGGACCACTTGGGTGGTCTCTTGGATGTATATGGTATGTTTATTAACCATATAATATAAAAATACAAATAGACATTGTAAAAGTGAAACTAATTAACTAAGAGTTAATACTTAATGATAAGGTTAATATAATGACCCAAACCTGTCCAAATTCTATTATATGAGTTTTTTTCGACCCATAACCACCTTAAACTTTCAATAATAAACTTTGGAGCCATTAGAAACCGAATATGAATTTATTATAAATTAATATTTCTAGATTTTCCAAAGGTGCCCTCACCCCTCTTATAAAAGGGCACTCCCCCTTCTCATTTCATCACAGCTTCAAAGCCTTTTGGTTCGGCAAACCCCTTCCCTAATACTCTCTCAACTTCCCTCACTACAAACTAGAGGCCTTAGATTGATCAGAAAGCCAACCTAAGGAGCCCTTTTGATCAAATCAAAAGGAAGAACCCGGAGAAGAGGTAATGTTTTCACCACCCTTTTTCAAATTCCTTTCATCATCAACTTCTTCTATATTTGATTTTCCCATTCTAAAATAATTAATCCAGTATATCCTATATAATATAATATTATTATAAATATGGTACAACCATATTCAGTATTCTATCCACCTTTGAATAACATGTCACCATACGTGCGTACGTACGGCTTACCGTCTCCACGTCGTGGTGTAATTGTTATTCATTAAATTATTATTTGGATGGGTATAATAATGATATGTAACTAATGTAAATAACAAATATAACATGATAATGATTATTTATATATGATACAACATCCAATTATATATTATTATAATATCAAAAGAATGATATTGTCGCTCGTGCGTACGTACGGACTACCGTCTCCACGAACGCGATGAGATTCATTCTCCATCGTATCCATTCAAGTATAATTCTCATTTGATGATTAATAAAAGTATATAAGGACTTGATATCCTTATGGATATGATAAAGATACAACCTATCCATTACAAACATGGCTTATGTAACAAAACATATAAAAGAAAATGAGTAAGTTAACAACCGAAACAATGATAATACTAAGATATTATTAACAAATCAATGTTAAAAGATCATATATTATATCATATTAATGTATATGATTCTTGTATAATTTAATAACAATTATTTCACCATTATACAGGAGGTTAAACTACCCCAACCAAGGAAAAGTACAAGGTAAGGGTTTATTTCGCAATCTCTTCATTATCCGAGATTGTTTATACGTAACAATCTACTGGGATTTCTTTATCATCCACATCCATGTTTCTTAAATATGTATTTCAAAACATTTTTACTATTTACAAGAATATGGGTTAAAGTCATTTATACCCTTTGTGACTTTTTAAGTGGTTTATAAAGGAATCTTTCCATCGTTTTCCAAAAAGGTGCTTTTTAACCTTTTCGACAGAATTAATGTAAGAATGTTTTTTAACTTATACAGGGGGTGCGGCTATTTTTTACCATTATAAAATCGTTGAATCTTCCCTTCAAATCTTATAAGAATACTTTCAATGAAAATGTTTTATTTTATAAATATATGACTCTAAAATGATTTCAAACTAGAAAGAGATATTTCTCTAAAAAGAGTATTGATTTCATCTATGTCAACATCCATGGATGGATTTTAAGCTTATTTGAAGTTGATTTATTATGATACAAAACTTCTATATTGTATTGAAGGATTTTTGATATGTTTGACTGTGGATGTGTTATTTTTATACCATTCATGGTTTATGGAAGAAGTATTTACATTTCGTTTGCTAGTTTTACTACGAATGTTTTTGTTATGATTAAACCTTTTTATATGGGAATGCATTGGACTTAATATGTGACAGGTGGAGCCCGCTATTGCTCCTCGATGCATCGGTAGGTCTCATGAGACAAACTAGTGTATTGGCACAAGGCCTTGGCAAAATCTTATTTATAGTCTTGGCACAAGGCCTTGGCTATGTGGTTATGATAGTCTGGCATTATGCATTCCATCATTATGAAAGCGGTTATTGATATTCAATGTGATTATTCGATTAGTAGAATATCCATGTGAATAAGAAAATGCCATTATTTCATTTTACTTTTTCCATACTATGTTGAATTTCAAGTTTAATAGGATTTTGTTTTAGTTATACATTGCCTTAAATGTTTATTCTTATTTATGAAATTTTCCGCTATATTGTTATCCTTACTGGGCATTTGAGCTCTCCCCTTTTCTATGTTTTATTTTTCCCAGGATGTGAAGAAGTAAATTATGAATGACCTGCAGGGATTTTATGAGGGGATAATAGTGTAGACTATAGAGAAAATATGTTGTTGAAGTAGTTTTTCACTTTATGATGTAATGTAAAACTTTATGAATATATTTAATGTTTCCGAGGCTACTAAACCAATCAGTCTTTCGATATTTGATATTTCTTGTGATCATGCCAATGTTATGTAATAATGCACCGACTCTGGGTAACTGGGGTCAGGGTGTTACAGTTGGTATCAGAGGATGTTTAGTACAAACCTTGGAAGATATATTTAGATAAACTCTGATTAGAGCACATATATTTAAGATTGAATTTGAGGTTTAGTATAGAAGAACTTCCTAGAATTTTGGTATTGTAGAGTTTTTGTTAGTTTTCCGAGTAATACATCCATGTCTGGATACGAGTAGGTAGAGGCGGCTCTAACACAGATTTACCTAGGGGTAAAACCCAAAAAAACCTCTTTGATCTGGACTCGAACGGGAACTGGTGCACGTCAATGGGCCTTGCTACACTCTTGGTTACGACACTCCCGGGGGATATTCTTAGGATAATTCTCATTTTCTTTACAAACCATTATGAAGTGTTTATGAGTATATACTTCCTCAAAGGAGAAATTTTTATGATTATGGATTATATCCATAATCTATGTAATTTATGTTATGTGTTTTTCAAGTTTGGGATTAGGTATTGTTATTCATAAACTAATCTAGTGTATGCCATTGTTTAGAAATGGCGCCCAGTAGAAGGAATGAGAACTCCAGCAATGCACATGATCCAAAGAGAATGAAGGATCATATCTTTCATGGTATTAAGCCAGAATTTATAAGAGAAATAGTCTCCCATGTATTATCATCATATGAAGAAATAATATCATTTGTTGATAATATATGTAAAGAGTTTACTGAGACCTATGGCTTTGAAGTGAATCAAGAGAAGAAAATGATGGAAGAAAGAAAGATGGATAAAGGGAAGAGGGAAAAGAATAATTTTCCCATATGTGATAACAATGGGAAGAAATGCCCTGGAACTTGCCTGAAAGGAATGAGAGTTTTTTATAGGTGTGGAGGAAAAAGGCACAAATTATGTGACTCTAAGGGTAAGAAAATTGTTTCAAATGTATAATGCTTCATTTTCAAGGAGTTTGGACACTATGTGAACCTATGTCCCAGTCATTAGACTATGCCACAAATGATGGTATTGGAAAATAATCAAGTTATGATACTACCACAGATAAAGAGGAATCATTAGAGTTCTTATGTTGACTATGTCATTTGAGTGTTATATAAACAATGTACTTGTTATAATAATTATGGAGTATATAAGGATTGTACTGCAGTACTATTTCATTAAGGACTTGCGATTGTGTGAAACAAGGAAAAGTGAATCAATAGCAGGATAAATTTTTGGAAAATATAAGGTTGAGAGAATGATAAACCATAATATAGTTCTGATACTGAGGTAGTGATTTTGGAATAATCCATGATTGATTTGGATAAATTATATTGGATATTCTTGACTACCTTGAAACTGATTAATGATTTGTAAATTCCATCATTGTTGGGGTTTAAAACATGTTTGGATTGAAGGAGTATATCTATTATTCATTAAGGAATAATGGATCATGAATGTAATCAATAATGTTTTATGGTAATTCAGGATGTTTCATTGTTTTAAAATAATACAAGATGAAGGTGTTCACATGTTATTACGCAGGAAAAAAGGATGTTTATTGTGTTTACCTTCCTAATAAATTTTGGACTGAATTATTTTGGATAGTTCTAGTTTGGATTATTTTGGATTGCCATAAAAGGACAACCTGGAGGTCGGGCGACAACCCGTCGCGTCCGGCAAGGCCGCGAGACTTGAACCCACAACAGAAGGGCAACAAGGGTGTGTCACCTACCACTGACCCACCTGATGTCCCGGATTGAATATTGTCATTTTTAATGGTTCTACTAGATGAATTATAAATTCATTTTTTAACCCTATAAGAATAGGATAAATATAATATTATTTTTAAGTTCTATTATTTTTTATAGTGAAGACGAGTCTGTGGTAGAAATTAGTTAAAGGATGGAACTCTACTTGTCAATAATATATTTTTCTTCTTCTCTTATTCTATGAAGAAATTAATTCTTATACTTTATTTAAGGAATTCTAAAACCAAAAATGTGTTATCCTAATACCCTATGTTTTGTTGAACCCATGGTATTTCAAATCATCATAGATTGATGAATTTAAGGACCTCAATTTTACACTTGTTTGTGATTGATGACCTCAATCACTTCCTATAAATATTTACATTTTTCCTCCAATTATATGTCTCTAATTTCCACCAATGTTATCTTAATCGAGATCCTAATTTGGTGGTGAACCTTTCATTTCTCTTTTCCTCATATTAAGACTAAATTTTAGTAACCCAATTTCCGATGTGGGTTTTCCCACAAAGATATTTTCTATTTTCAACCTTTTATTTTCGAAGAACAATTTCAAATTTTGAGGACACAATTTATTGAAGGAGGGGAGAATTTAACACCCCAATAGTTCATAGTGTGTTATTTCTTCAAAATAATTCAATAACATGCACTACACACAACACCGAGTTCAAGCGCACTATGACTTACCAAATAAGACATTCAAAAGAATTTATGATAACTAAATTTTGAACCTTATATATTACTTATATTTTTATAATCCATATTCTTAGTATCTTAAACATAATGTAAGAACAAATTTTTTTTAGATAAAAGAAGTATTTTTCGAAAATGCACTTTTACCAACTTTAATAGTGAACCCTTTTTAAATCCAATATTTTAAACTTTTATATATTCAATTTGACTAAATAAATTTATTCTTTAGAATGGGGACATAAAAAAATTTACAATTTAACACCCAAGATTCTACAGTACGCTTCCCTTTGAATAATACAATAGCGTGTGTTGTACGCAACATCGAGTTCTAACACACACACCACAACCGATCAAACTAGCCGTTATGAATAGTAATACCTAATTTTTGAAATTTTATCTCTTAAAATGGACTTCATTTTTAGATTCGTAGTATCGAATATAGCCTAAGGTAAAATTTTGGCACTTTTCGATTAACTTTAATATTTTCATGAATAGTGAAAATTACTAAATTTTAATTAAAAACAACTTTTTTAATCAAAATAATTAACAGTGATAAATTATGAATTCGAGTGGTTTTAAAGTATATTTAGAATATATTTTCACCATTTAATACAATGTTGGTCATTGGACATAATTTCACAATTAAACCGAACATAAACAAGTATCAATCTTTTGATAGTTATTATATCTTAAAAACACGCTTTTTGTTTTGATAGTGGGAATTAATTTGAAATTAATTTCTGCCACTTCTGTGTTTTGAATTTGGAAAAATGGATTCCATATTTGGAATCAGGATGTTCAATTTGTGTAAATATGTAACTTTTATATTTAGACATTTTGAATAATTACATCGTTAAATATTTTATTTACCATGGTTAAGGGTAAATCCGGTAAATAAGGGTTAACAAATTATAATAATACTAAATTACCCTAAAACGTGTCCTAACATTATTTGTGGATACATGTCCGACCATGGGCATCTTTGGGTCGATTTTGGGACCCCATGGAGCCACTTGTAGGTGATAGGGACACTTTATTTTAATTAAGTTAAAATAAGTAAAAAATGAAATAAGCATATATCTTTTAGAAAAACAATTTTTACACAGGGTTATATATGTTTTATTTTCGACTATAAATATTCATTATAAAGATAAATATATTTCCTACATAATGGTATTTTATTTATAATTTTTAGACATTAAATAAGTTAATTTATTTATGACACAATAATGATGAAGTAATTACCATAATAGTGAAAAATTAAAATAATTGATATGATAAATACCCAAATGAATATAATTTGAGACTTTTTATGAATTAAACTAATTTTATAGGTTAATAGGGAATGTTAGTATTGATTTAATTAACTTAATTTTAAGTAATCATTCTGTTATGATTTACAAAAATCAATTATTGAATAGTGTCAAAATTGACGTAAAAGAGTTTTTAAAACAAATATTATATTATTAATTGATATTAATTTCCTAAAAATCTAAGGATCAGCCAAAAGACTTATATCATGATAGGTGCATAATTAATGGACCACTTGGGGGTCTTTTGGTTGTATATGGTATGTTTATTACACATATAATATAAAAATAAAAAGAGACATTATAAAAGTGAAACTAATTAACTAAGAGTTAATACTTAATGATATGGTTAATATATTGACCCAAACCTGTATAAATTATATTGGTTGAGTGGTTTAAGACTCATCCCTACCATAACCCTTAAATAATCAACTTTCAATCTGTTAGAAATAGAATATGAATTTATTATAAATTAATATTTATAGCTTTTCCAAAGGTGCCCCTCACCCCTCTTATAAAAGGGCACTCCGCCTTCTCATTACTTCACACCTTCAAAGCCTTTTGGTTCGGCCAAACCCTGCCCAAATACTCTCTAAAATTATCTCACTACAGCCTATAGGCCTTAGTTTGATCAGAAAGCCTACATAAGGAGCCCTTTTGATCAAATCAAATGGAAGAAATCGAAGAAGAGATAATGTTTTCACCACCCTTTTTCAAATTCATTTCTTCATCAACTTCTTCTTTCGTTGATTTTCCCATTCTAAAATAATGAATCCAGTATCTCCTATATACTTTAATATTATTATAAATATGGTACAACCATATTCAGTATTCTATCCACCTTTGAATAACATGTCACCATACGTGCGTATGTATGGCTTACCGTCTCCACGTCGTGGTGTAATTTTTATTCAATAAATTATTATTTGGATGGGTATAATAATGATGTGTAACTCATGTAAATAATGAATATAAAATGATAATATTTCTGTATATATGATATACCATCCAATTATATATTATTTTAATATCAAAAGTATGATATTGTCGCTCGTGCGTACATACGGACTACCGTCTCCACGAACGTGATGAGATTCATTCTCCATCATATCCATTCAAGTTTAATTCTCATTTGATATTAATAATAGTATCTAAGGACTTGATATCATTCTGTATATGATTATGATACAACCTATCCATTACCAACATGGCATACGTAACAAAACATATAAAATAAAACGAGTAAGTTAACACCCGAAACAATGATAATACTAAGATATTATTAACAAATCAATGTTCAAAGATCATATATGATATCATATTAATGTATATGTTTCTTCTATAATTTAATAAAAATTATTTCACCATTATACAGGAGGTTAAAAATTCAAGTTAAGGGTTTATTTCTCAATCTATTCATTATCTGAGGTTGTTTATACGTAATAATCTACTGGGATTTCTTTATCATCCACATCCATGTTTCTTAAAAATGTATTTCAAAACATTTTTACTATTTACTAGAATATGGGTTAAAGTCATTTATACGCTTGTTGACTTTTATAAGTGGTTTGTAAAGTAATATTACTGTTGTTTTCCAAACAATGTGCTTTTTAACCTTTTCGACAGAATTAAGGTAAGAATGTTTTTTTAACTTATACGGGGGGTGCGGCTATTTTCCGTAGTTATAAAATCGTCGAAGCATCCCTTACAGGCTTATAATAATATTTTCAAATAAAATGTTTTATTTTATAAATATATGACTCTTAAATGATTTCAAAATAGAAATAGATATTTCTCTAAAAATAGTTTTGATTTCATCTATGTCAACATCCTTTGATGGATTTTACGCTTATTTGAAGTTGATTTATTATGATACAAAACTTATATATTGAATTGAAGGTTTTGTGATGTGATTGACTGTGGATGTGTTATTTTTATACCATTCATGGTTTACGGAAGAAGTATTTACATTTCGTATGCTAGTTTTAATACAAATGTTTATGTTATGTTTAAACCTTTTCATATGGGAATGCATTGGACTTAATATGTGACGGGTGGAGCCCGCTATAGCTCCTCGATGCATCATTAGGTCTCATGAGACAAACTAGTGTCTTGGCACAAGGCCTTGGAAAAATCTTATTTGCAGTCTTGGCATGAGGCATTTGCTATGTGGTTATGATAGTCTGGCATTATGCATTCCATCATTACGAAAGTGGTTATTGATATTTCATGTGATTATTAGATTAGTAGAATATCCATGTGAATAAGTAAATGGAATTATTTTATTCTACTTTTGCCATACTATGTTGAAGTTCAAGTTTAAAAGGCTTTAGTTTTAGTTATACATTGCCTTAAATGTTTATTCTTATTTATGAAAGTTTCTTCTATATTGTTATCCTTACTGGGCATTTGAGTTCACCCCTTTTCTATGTTTTATTTTTCCCATGATTTGAAGAAATAAATTATGAATGACCTGCAGGGATTTTATGAGGGGATAATTGTGTGGACTATGGAGACATTATGTTGTTGTTGTAGTTTTTCACTTTATGATGTAATGTAAAACTTTATGAATATATTTAGTGTTTCCAAGGATACTAATCCAATCGGTCTTTCGAGATTTGATCTTTCTTGTGATCATGCCAATGTTATGTAATAAGGCACCGACTCTGGGTAACTGGGGTCGGGGCGTTACATGTACTGGAGGCCAAGTGGTCAACTGGGCTCACTGAACTCCTAAGTGTCTTTTAGGTCTGAGATGTTACATTCAATCATGTCCAAATAATTCTAATATAATAATAAAACTATATTACATTAAATTTTATGTTATTATGATTATGGAATAACTCATATCAGTCCCATCTTCTATTAAATGGGAAATGGATCAAATGATCAGGTTTAGGGAGAGGTACTTCCTCACGAATATACATAACTCATTTTATATTAAAAACACAATAATATAAAATAATGATGGTAATAATGTATATATATAATATTATTGATAGATTTATACTTCTTTATTTAAATTATCACATATACCATCCAACATTCAATTCTTTTTATATTATGTTAGTTTTGCTCGTGTCTGCATTAGACTACCGCCTCACGAAGTGATGCGATATCATTTTAAATTATTATTTTTGTGGAAGGTAGTAATGATAAATTTAATGAATATATGTTATATATATGAGAAGATATTTACTCAATAAAATTCAAATATCTTTCATTTCTTTATCCTTACATTAATTAATAAATGATATTGTCTCTCATGCATATGAAAAACATATCGTCTCCACGAAGTGGTGAGATTCATTTGTTATGAAAAACATTCAAGAATCATTATAAAAATGTATATAATGAACTAAAATTATATTTATAATATTAATATCATTTTGGATTTGATTTATATTTATCTAATCAACAAGAATCGGAACATCTATGACAAAAAAAAGAGTAAACAATGTACTTACACCTCAAGAATGATAATAATTGAATACTATAAATGAATTGGTGATAAATTGTTATAATAAGATCATAAATGATATTATAAATATTAATAAGGGTTTTATATAAATTTTAAAACAATTATAAAGGATTTTATGTGACGTTCATCAAATGGGAAACATGTGGTAGGGGACTTCATCTCAATTACCCCACATTGAGGCATATTTTAATGTTATAGATCTAATTTAAATTATATGGTGTATATAATTACCCATTTATAAATAATATAATGAATAGATCATACTTCATGCAATCTTAAGTAGCAATTTGAATTGTTTCATCAAATGGATTTGAATTTATACTTATTATTTTCAATGGAATTTCAAAACTCAATTTCATTTCATTGAGTTATGTCACTTTTTAAATGTTTTTGATATTCTAGGATTTAGTGTGTAATATCTATTGATTATTTTATTATTTAATTACACCTTATTTGGGTGGATTTACATCTGATATAAATAAAAAATTCATTAATTAATTTTTACTTCAATGATATGATCTTTGTAATCGTTTATTTCACAATCTCATTTTCATCTCGATAGTTTTCAATAAAGTTCCTTTGATAGATATTTTTTAGTTATTGTATTACTAACCTATTTAGTTTTATTATTATATTATTATTCAAATAAAATTAATGTAATAATTCCATTTTTATCCCTTTTATAGTTCAATTTTGTGAGAAATTGTTTTTTTCAAGTTGACATTATTTCCATCTTCAGCATAAATCATTTTTCTTCTAAATCCATTTTTTCTAAAAATAATTTAATTTTTTTAATATTATTATTAATTAATTTTTTTCCATGATTGAATTATTTTTAATTTTTTTATAACAAATATAATAATCATTTTCTAAACAAATTATTTTTTGACAACTATTATAAAAAAGTGAAAGGAATATTTATTTTTAATATATATGAATGAATAAAACTTATATGAAATCCTATCCACTAATTTACATAAAAATTACCTTACAAGATTAAAATTTTATTTTAATTTAAAATTATTTCTAATATTCTATAAATTTTAATTTTTTTATGTGAAAAGAGTATTTACTCATGAATGTTTCTAATGATCTTTTCAGGGTATTTCTAATCATCGATGACAATAACCTTGTATTTTACTTATACTCATCAAGCGATGTCTTGTATTGATACCATTTTTATTCAATATCATGATGTTCTATAATTATTTTTACCAAGGAATGAGTTGAAATTCAGTTTCTTGATTAATCTTATATTTATAAACCGTTTTTTGAAACAATTAATTTCTTGTGATATTTGAACAATTCATTTTGGATAAATATCCATATTATTTTTCTCAGGGATATGATTATATAGTAAAACAGATATTATGTATACATACTATGTTTTTATATGAACATAATTTAATTGAATTTTTAAATTGGAAATGTCTTTATTCATTACCAAATATTTATATTTGTGGATGAAAAACACTAATTAATGAATTAAATCGATCATTCAATCTATAAGGAAGGTGTTGGACATGAATTAATGGGTGGTGACTATTATTTTATATCCCCTCTCAAAAGGTCTCATCATAAAAATAATTAAGCTATAATTAAATGGGTTTGAACTAATATTTTTATATCCTCATATGAAATTTCATGATGTCATATATTACACGATCCTTGAGATCAGGGAGTCCAGTATTTATCATTTAATATATTGATAATTCTGTTATTATTATTATCATTGATATTTTCACATTATTGTTTTCTCAAGATGAATTACATTATAATTTTATTAATTAAATAGAATGTTTATTTTTTTATTTACCCTTCCATATTGATTATACATTTTTAATCATGTTTGTAAAATTATTTTGTTGGCATTGGTGTTTAATTATTTACCTTTCCATATTGATTATGTCTTTTATAATCCTAGTAGAAAAATTTTTAAAATGGGATGTGTGTTTAGTTATTTCCATTTTCATTTTTGACTATTCTTATTGATTCGTGATAGATTCTCTTGTATATATCAGTTACTGCTCAGTTGAGATAACCCTTATTTTTTTTGCATTCCCCTTTGTATAAAGAAGGAATATTTCAAAGATTTCAATGATGCATAATTTTTATTTTCACTGTGTTTTATTTAATGTTTTCAAATATAATGAGAGACATAAATATATATCTATTTTACCAAAACTACCAAACTATTTTTTTCATATGGGATACGATTGCTTGTATCTAATGACAAAGTAATAATGTAGACACTAGTTCTGGACTACTTGGGTCCGGGTCATTAAAAATAGTAACATTTTTTTATTTTTTTATCATCCAGTGACATCAAATATTTTTCCATATAATTTTTCCATCCATTAATGACAACTAGATTTAAAGTTCCACTTAATTCTGGATGGGGATATTTTATAAAATTCTTAATAACGGACATGTTACCCAATAAAAAATTTGGTTTCTATCTAACATGGATTTCTCAACCATTTAGATACATTGTTGACTAATCCATCACTAGAAAGGAATACTCAGTTCTAATTCCAACCATTATAGGCTACTAATTTGGATTGAAATTATTTAATTGATTCATTCATAATTCATCTTCCATGTTTCTTCTGCAAAAAATCATTATTAATAAAGATATATTATATTATGAAACATGATAAAATTTATATTCAATATCATATCATCATAATCATAATGAATAATTTCTCAATTGTGTTCTATTAACATTATCTTAACGTATAATGTTATCAAAACTTTTCTATAATTTTCACTATAAGTGAAAAAACATAAAATATTACATAATATAGCGTCTTTTGACACAAAAACACCTCATTATATTCCTAATGTCCTTTTAGGTTAATATTTGTAGATAACATTTTCATAATTCACAAATAACAAATACAGAAATTAAAAATGGATAATACAATTTAGTATTCATTTTTACACAATATTAATCTTTTGAAATGAAACATATTTTATTTTCATGAAAAATGTTCCTTAAATTCAATATGACTTGTTCTTTGATAATTATAATCACTAAAAATGCTTATTTGTTTTTATAAATATTGGAAGATAAAGAAACATCATAATGGGAAATAATTTTTAGAAAGAAATTATTTTAGTGAAAATTAAAATAACCCATAATATATTTATCACCTTGAAATAACTCTTTTAGAATATAAAATAAATCATATCCACATAAGGAAACCTATTTTTTCTAGAAGAGAACATTAAAATCCCAAAAATTATAATTGATCACTTTTTTTTCATAGAGAATTATATTAATAACCAGTGTCCAATATTGTTAGAAATAATAGGATCCCATTTAAATCCATAGGATTTTCCTCCCCTGTTAACTATGTCATTATTTCCTTTGAAGATTAGGAACATTGACAAATGAATTGGAGAGCTATATTCATGCTCACAAAACATTTAGGATTTATGAGGCTCACCCATTGTAAATGATATATCAGTCTTACCTAGAATCATATATAAATATAACAAACTATATAATCAATATAATATTAGAATCCTTCAAAATATCATCATAAAATTCTTGAAAAATTTATTTTCAACCAACATGAAAAAAGTTCATATATTTTAAATTCATTTATTCATGAAAACCCATTTCTAAAAAAAATATGCATTAAAAAGGGAAATATGATTATTTTAAAGAAAACATTGATAATTATAAAAAATGAAAACAAGAAATATTGGAATTAATTTTTATTAAATATATGGTGTCGTAAAAATTAAATGTTATCATTCTCTTTAACTTTTGAAAAGAAAGTAAAAATGTTCTATAAAACTTATGAAAAAATATTCATTTTGAAAAACTTTTAATTAATGTAGAAAGTGAATAAAATATTTTATAAATTTTTTATTCCCATAAAAATACATTCCTAAATAAATTTTTAGAATATGTACTTCAATGAAATATATTTATAAAAATTAATGTAATAAATTTTTAAATTGAGGTTTTAATGTAAAGTGTCTATTAGCCGAAGTACGACTCATCATATATGTTCTAGATCTTCATTATAATAATTTTATGTTCATTATATACTAACTTAATAACATTTTTAAATTTTATTAATCCTTTTAATTTATTTATTTCGTTGTTATATTAAATAACTCAATCAATTATGTTCACATCAATCGTTTTTTTGATATTTGACTTGTATTTATCTAATTAAATCCTTTGATTTCTAGTGGTCAATTGGATAATGATTTTATCATTTATAGAATCACAATAATGGTATAATTCACATTTTTATACCTTATTTATACTTTTAATACCATGAATTTAATGTTTTATAGAAAATTTATTATTTTTAACAATCTGTGTATGGTAAGTTGTACAAACAAATTATTTTCACTTCTATTTCTCAAGGAATGAGATGTAAAAAAGTTAAGTACTTTTTATATATTTAGATAATTATAATAATAATATGAAAATAAATTTATTTATATATGTATATCTACATAGAATCAGTTTTTAGTGGTGTTTTAAAATAAAATACATCTATTCATGAATCAATATCCTGTACGTACACATGAGTAATGATTTTATTTCTCCATGGATGGTAAATAGAGAATATGAGTATTTATTTACCATTAATGTTTTTTCATATTTATCATATTATATGATTTATTTTATTGATTATATCTATCAATAAGAGGTGGTGATGGAAAAAACATTTCAAAATTTCAGTAGTAATCCATACACACAAAGGACTAGTTCATTTCCCATTAAATCAAGAAAAATGTGGATACGGTTTTGAAATCAACAAAATAATATCTTCATATAATGTATATATTTATGTTTCATATCAAAATATTGGAATTTTTTTTTGAGGTGATAGAATCTGAAATACAACTAAAAACATTGATTAAATAATATACCTATAATTCGGATGACATCAATTCTTTGAAACCATAAACCCTATAAGGATTGTAATATGAAAAAAAGACCTATAAAAAGTGTATCAGAATGATAAGAATGGAATTCAGTATTTATTGTCTTAACCAAATGGATCTTGATGTTTATAAATGATAGAAGATGGGGTGTCCAATTATAGGTGAGGGAGATCCAGTAATTTTCAAAATATTGATTATATTATTAATTCATTTTCATTGAAATGTTTATGATTATTTTTAAACATATAATGATAAGGTTCCTGATAAATTTATCTAATAAAAATGAAAATTAAATTATATGTCTTTATCACTTAGTTTTAACCTAGGTTATCCCAAGTTACCATTTTTCCACGATCACCATTGTTTTATCAGAATTTAATATTCATAATAGGGAAAAATGAAATCGACCCCAATAAAAAATTTGAACATGATGATTAAAAATTTTTAGTCAATGTTTCATGATTAAATATTTTTAAATTTTAAAAAATAATTTAATATTTAATATCCAAATGAAATGAAAAATTGGATTTATAAAAATTTCTTTTCAGTATAAAATAAATTTTACACCAAAATTATGTATAATAATCTTTATAATAGTTCAATTGAATAAATTTTATAAACATTAAACTAGTGATATTTTAAAACCAATCTAAATAAAAAATGGGCTTTGAAAAATCTATATAATAGATAATATTTTTCATTAAAAATTTACATTTTCAACTATTCATCCATAAATAATATTTTTTAGAAAATTTAAATAATTCATCCTATGTTAATTTTAACATGACGAATTTAAAAATAAAAATCTTTTTATAAAATAAAATTGTAAATTTTTCTAAACTAATCATTTAAATGAAACCATATAATACATGAACACAAATTCAGTGAGAATAAATCTATTTCTTTTCTTGATACAAAATTAAATAAAATTTATACCATGAATACATATTTATAAAATATAATTCATAATTATTAATAGAACATCAAATTAATTTATTTTTATCATTATTAGGGTTGTTAAATTATTCCCCCATTTCAAAATTAAATGGTCATAATTTTATCCATTATAAAAAAAAGTGGGGATATTTTTACTTCACTGCATTTTCAAATACTCATGATATTTCTTCCATCATATGCTTTTTATACTATACCATAAACATAAAAATTACATTATTCCAAAAAAGCTTCAATTTGTGGTCAATAATTTTTTTCCCTATATGATGTATTTTCTTCTAGTATAACTTATTCAGGGTTTAAAATATGAGGTGTATTCAATAAATATTTCTATTATAATGAAACATTAAAAAAATTATGTACCCAAGGTAAAACATTAGGTAAAAATAAATAATAAGAAACTAATCCATCATACATTTAAATTTCATATGGTCTAGTACAACATAGGCTAAATTTTTTTTTACCAAAATGCATGAAACATTTTCCTGGATATACATTAATGAAATAATTATTTCCTTCATTGAATGAATGATATTTCCTCAAATTATTATTATAACTCATCTTATAGAATTGTTACTTACAATAATGTCATTGATTAACCTTCAATATCATATCCATTACTATAAATTATGCTCTCAGTTTCATCTTCTCACTTACCTCATCCACATATGTTGGAGCATGACAACACATTCCACTAAATGACACAAATGGTTTCATTTTAATACTAAAATTAAAACTATTATTAAAATAAAATAAAATTAAATGTTGACGATGATACACAATTCCAAAAAAATCATTTGACCAAGATCCAAGAATATCTTCCAATGTAACGCCCCGACCCCAGCTTCCCAGAGCCGGTGCATTACTTCGTAACATTGGCATGATCACAAAAGATCAAGTCTCGAAAGACCGATTAGTTTAGTATCCTTGGAAACACTAGATACATTCATAAATGTTACATTACATCATAAAGTGAAAAACTAATAACAAAGTCCTCATAGTCCACACTCATATCTTCTTCTGACTATCCCTGCAGGTCATTCATAAAATACCTCTTCACATCCTGGAAAATATTAAAACATTGAAAGGGGTGATCACAGATGCTCAGTAAGGATAACAATATTGCAGAAGCTTTCATAAATAAACATTAACATTTAAGGAAATGTATAACTAAAACAAAAGCCTTTTTAAACTTGAACTTCAGTATAATATGGAAAAAATAAAATTAAATAATGCCATTTACTTAATCACATGGATATTCTACTAGTCGTATAATCACATGCAATATCAATAATCAATTTCATAATGAGGGAATGTATAATGCCAGACATTCTGAAACATTTTGTCAAGGCCTCAGCCAAGACGTCTAAAATGATTAAGGCCTTGGCCAAAACCATAAATCAAATTGGGAAAGGGCCTCGTCTAATTCCACGTCTAGATGTATCATGAGACCTACCGATGCATCGAGGAGCTATAGCGGGCTCCACCCGTCACTTATTAAGTCCAATACATTCCTCATATGAATAGGTTTAATCATATCATAAACCATAACATAATCGTATCATATAAAACATGCATAAAGGAAACATAACATTTCCACATTTCAATCACAAGATATCAATACAACACATTGATATAATAAAAATGCTTTCAAAACCATTTTCAATACTAAAATAAAAGAAAGTTATAACTTTGTATTTATTTTTCATTAAAAAAAAGATGGCTTGTAGAGGAAGCTGAAACTCAAATAATGGTCACGACGGTAGAGAAGTCGTTGTCGCCACATAAGTACGGAAATAAAAACATTCCCTTTTGTCGTTTAGCAAAACACATCGTATAAAAAAATATTCCTTTTGAATAAACATAAAAGTCAAAGGGGTTTATACACCATATAAAAGAAAGCTGTGTATAAAACCAAATATGCCTCAAAGAAAGGTGATTGAGACGAAGTCCTTAAAAATATCATTTTTTTATAAAGTAGGTCTTTTATGTGTATTCACTATAAGTACACATAAATAATGTAAAAATACAAGATAGGACATAATAATATCATGACATAATTTGAAAGTAGGAGATTAACCCAATGAATAGAAATTGGGTTAAGAAGTTCTTTTACAAATATCATTTTTTAAAATAGAATAGATATATTACGTATAAACAACCTTGGATAATGATGAGGTTGTGAAGTAAACCCTTAACTTGTGTCTTGTCCTGACTCGACCGTTCTTTAACCTCCTGAATAATAAACTAGGGTTAATTTATATTTACTTAAGAACCTTTTTCATGTTCATTATTCCTTTTATATCAAAAGATTGGCAATTTTTTATGTCCATTTTAAATGTTAAATTAATTCTACTGACCACCATTGGATAAAATGGTAAAAATATATTCTAATTATACTTTAAAACCACTAAATAGTATAATTTATCACTATAAATTATTTTGATTAAAAAAGTTGTTTTTAAGTAATTTTCACTATTCATAAAAAAATTGGAAGTTCTCAGAAAATTACAAAAAATTCAACTTTGTATAATTTCGATATTAAGAATAAAAAAATGAAGTTCATTTTGAAATATAAAATTTCTATAATTTTAAAAAGTGGTTATTACTATTCATAACGGCTACTTTGATTAGTCGCGGTGTTTTAGAACTTGAAGTTGCATACAATGCAGGCTATTGCATTATTGAATGAGAACCGTATCATGGAAGCTCGGGGTGTTACATTCTCCCCTCCTTCAATAAATTGCGTCCTCACAATTTGAAATTTTTTCATTGAAAATAAAAGGTTTAAAAGAGAAAATACCATTGAGGAAAACCCACATCAGAAATAAGATTAATAAAATTTAGCCTTAATAAGAGGGAAAGGGAAATGAAAAAGTCACCACCCAATTATGATCTCGATTAGGAGAACATTGGTGGCAATTAGAGACATATAATTGGAGGAAAAACGTAAATATTTGTAGGGAGTGATTGAGGTCATCAATCACAATCAACTGTCAATTTGAGGGCCTCAAAGCCTTCAATCTATGTTGATTTAAAATATCATCAGTTCAACAAGACATAAGGTATTAGGATAACAGATTTTTTTGTTTTAATATCCCTTTACTAAAGTTTAAGAATTAATTCATTCATTGAATAAGATATAGGTATATATACATTTATGCATGACAATTAGAGTTTCAACCTTCAACTCATCTTTCACTCAAAAAGATAATAGAACTAAAAAATATTATACTTATCCTAATTGTATAAGGTTCCAAATGTTAACACATACCATTTAGATTAGTAAAATTATTTTTTAATAACCAGGGACTTCCTGTAGGCTAGTAGTATGAAATAAAGGCCTGTCGTACTATGGTTGTGGGTTCGATTCCTGCAGCTTTGTCCGATGCGACGGGTTATGCCCCACCCTACAGGTTGACCTTTTCCTAAAACTATAGTATCATAATATTCCAAAAATAATCTTCATAAATTTTTTAACCTTAAACAATACTATCCAAAGATAAACTTAATCCACTCCAACCATTATAGTTATCCAAAATACCTCTGTCCAAACTTTCTCTAAAAGGTCTCTTAATTCCAATATCAGATTTCCCAAACAAAGTAAAGTTTCTCTTATTGTCACATACTAAAAATATGATTACCTTCATCATATTAAAACCTTACTGAAATCAACAAGTACTGCAGTACAATCCATATATATATATCACATTATTCTAATAACCAGAATATAATCCATGAGTCCAAAAGCACCAATACATTAGTTATTCTGCTTCAACTATAGTAACAACATAAGATTTTCCTTGATCCCTTTGCCTTTTCTGAGGTAAGTTTCCCTGACGCTTAGGACATTCATTTGCATAATGACCCATTTCTCTTCAATTGTAGCATTCTACTTTGATAGACTCTTTCTTTCCCTTGCAATCACGAGCCTGGTGACCCTTTTCTCCACATTTATAACAAACTCCCATTCCTTTTAGGCAAGTACCAGGGTGATTCTTCCCACAATTATCACATAATGGAAAATCCTTCTTTCCCTTTTTCCCTTTATCTGTCTCTTGTTCCATCGTTCTCTTCCTCTCTTGCTTTAATTTGTTGTCATAAGACTTAGAGAATTCTTTTTCTGTCTTGATAGCACACGAGACAATATCTTCGTATGATGAGAAGGATTGTGATACTAAAGCTCTATGGAGAAATGGTTTTAACCCATCAAAGAAACGATCAATCTTACTCCTTGGGTTACGTATATAATCGACAGCATGCCTCGCTAACCTTGTAAAGTTAGCCTCATACATTGCGACATTCTCATCCTTCTTCTGCCTTAGACTCAGAAATTGCCTTTCCATATATGCTCGATGGTCACGAGGAAAGTATTTTTCTAAGAAAAGCTCTTTGAACTCCCTCCATTCAATATTCGATACGTCATCATCTTACTTTTTGTTTTGAATCAGCGACCACCAATGATCGGCATCTCCAGTGAGGCGGTTAACTGACATGACAACCTTCTCCCTTTCGCTACTCCCCAAGGCATGGAATATTTTCTCTAAGGAGTTTATCCATTGCTCAGCTACTAACGGATTTGTACCCCCATTAAATGTTGGTGGTTGTTGCCTCATGAAGCGGTCTAACATTGATCCTCCACATTGTGGATCAGGGTGATCCATACGAGTAAGGTTATTATTCATAACTTGAGTGAGTTGTCCCAGTATGGTAATAAGTTGATCAGCACCAGTTGTATCTCCAGATCCACAATAATTATCTTGAGCAGGAGGGAAATCCCTACACGGAGTGCGCGCATTGATACGGTTTCCATTCCTTCCACTAGGCGCCATTTCTAAACAATGGCATAAACTAGATCAGTTTATGAATCAAAATACATAATTCCATACTTGTAAAATACTTAACATAAATTGAACTATTTATGGATGTAATCCATAATCATAAAAAGGTTTTATTTGAGGAAGTATATACTCATAACTGTTCATAGGGGTTTGTAAAGAAAATGGGAATTATCCTAAGCATATCCCCCGGGAGTGTTGTAACCAAGAGTGCAGCAAGGCTCGTTGTCGTGCACCAGTTCCCGTTCGAGTCTAGCTCAAAGCGGTGTTTTCGGGTTTTACCCCTAGGTACATCTGTGCCAGAGTCGCCTCTACCTACTCGTATCCAGACAGGGATGTATTTCTCGGAAAACTCACAACATCTCTACAATACAAAAATTCTAGGAAGTTCTTCTATAGTAATCCTCAAAGTCTATCTTCGGGCTATGTGCTCTAATTAGAGTTTATCCAAATCTAGCTTCCAAGGTTAGTACTAAACTGCCTCTGATACCAACTGTAACGCCCCGACCCCAGCTACCCAGAGTCGGTGCATTAATTCGTAACATTATCATGATCATAAAAGATCAAGTCTCGAAAGACCGATTAGTTTAGTAGCCTTGGAAACACTAGATACATTCATAAATGTTACATTACATCATAAAGTGAAAAACTAATAACAAAGTCTTCATAGTCCACACTCATATCCTCTTCTGACTATCCCAGCAGGTCATTCATAAAATACCTCTTCACATCCTGGAAAATATTAAAACATTGAAAGGGGTGAGCTCAGATGCTCAGTAAGGATAACAATATTGCGGAAGCTTTCATAAATAAACATTAACATTTAAGGAAATGTATAACTAAAACAAAATCCTTTTCAAACTTGAACTTCAGCATAATATGGCAAAAATAAAATTAACTAATGCCATTTACTTAATCACATGGATATTATACTAGTAGAATAATCACATGCAATATCAATAACCAATTTCATAATGAGGGAATGTATAATGCCAGACATTCTGAAACATTTTGTCAAGGCCTCGTCCAAGACGTCTAAAATGATTAAGGCCTTGGCCAAAACCATAAATCAAATTGGGAAAGGGCCTCGGCCAATTCCACGTCTAGTTGTCTCATGAGACCTACCGATGCATCGAGGAGCTATAGCGGGCTCCACCCGTCACTTTTTAAGTCCAATACATTCCTCATATGAATAGGTTTAAACATATCATAAACCATAACATAATCGTATCACATAAAACATGCATAAAGGAAACATAACATTTCCACATTTCAATCACAAGATATCAATACAACACATTGATATAATAAAAATGCTTTCAAAACCATTTTAAATACCAAAATAAAAGAAAGTTAAAACTTTTTATTTATTTTTCATTAAAAAAAAGATGGCTTGTAGAGGAAGCCGAAACTCAAATAATGGTCACGGTGGCAGAGAAGTCGTTGTCGCCGGATAAGTACGGAAAGAAAAACATTCCCTTTTGTCGTTTAGCAAAACACTTCGTATAAAAAAGATTCCTTTTGAATAAACGTAAAAGTCAAAGGGGTTTATACACCGTATAAAAGAAAGCTGTGTATAAAACCAAATATGCCTCAATGAAAGGGGATTGAGACGAAGTCCTTAAAAATATCATTTTTTTATAAAGTAGGTATTTTATGTGTATTCACTATAAGTACACATAAATAAAGTAAAAATACAAGATATGAAATAATAATATCATGACATAAATTGAAAGTAGGAGATTATCCCAAAGAATAGAAATTGGGTTAAGAAGTTCCCTTACAAAGATCATTTTTTAAAATAGAATAGATATATTATGTATAAACAACCTTGGATAACGAAGAGGTTGTGAAGTAAACCCTTACCTTGCATCCTGTCCTGACTCGACCGTTCTTTAACATCCTGAATAATAAACTAGAGTTAATTTCTATTTACTTAAGAACCTTTTTCGTGTTCATTATTCCTTTTATATCAAAAGATTGGGAATTGTTTATGTCCATTTTCAATGTTAAATTAATTCTAATGACCACCATTGGATAAAATGGTAAAAATATATTCCAATTATACTTTAAAACCACTAAATCGTATAATTTATCACTATAAATTATTTTGATTAAAAAATTTGTTTTTAAGTAATTTTCACTATTCATAAAAAAATTGGAAGTTCTCAGAAAATTACAAAAATTTCAACTTTGGATAATTTCGATATTACGAATACAAAAATGAAGTTCATTTTGAAATATAAAATTTCTATAATTTTAGAAAGTGGTTATTACTATTCATAACGGCTACTTTGATTAGTCGCGGTGTTTTAGAACTCGAAGTTGCGTACAATGCAAGCTATTGCATTATTGAATGAGAATCGTATCGTGGAAGCTCGGGGTGTTACATCCAATGCGTGATTTTTGCATTCTGACTATCCCTATTATTGAGGATGAAAATATCAAATGAAATTTAAACCCAAACTCAATGATTTCATAAGGCCATTCCAAAAAATAAAAATGAACCTGGGATCGTGGTCAGATTCGAGAGATATAGAAACTCTATGTAACCTTACTATCACACTGAGGTATATTCATGAAAACATATTTAAAGACATAATATCTTGAAATGGAGGAAAATTCAATGATTTATTCAATTGATAAATAATTACAAAAAAATGATTTATTACCATGAGATGTAATCGGAAATATAACCATGAAATTAAAAGATTTCTATTCCTGTTTCTACTCTGGAATTGGAAAATGATGAAGCATCACCTTTTTTATTTTCCATTAGTAAACTATGAAATATAATTTTTGTATCCATCTGACTAGTAAAACCCATAATATTATTTGTACATATTAATACGACTATGATAAAAAAAATGGAGAGATGTGGGATTTACGCAACAATTACTTTTTCAAATAAGTTAAATCTAGAATCAAATCAATTTTCCAAATCTGAAATTTCCTCCTTGTCAATGAAAAAATCATGTAACTTAAATTTCTTTATTAATTTATCTTTTTCTTGAAAAACATGTTCTACCTTCTAAGATTTCACAATACTATCTGAAAATGTAGAATTCAATGAAAATTGAAAGAAAATTAATTATTTTCATGAATTTAAATATTATAGGCCATCATTGATTAAATAATTTATGAATTGATCATGTCCAAAACAAAAAATGGTTATTGACTCATTTTCATTTTGACTCAAAGAATTATCTATATTGTTTTATTTTCCATGATGTTAAGGAATCTTTTTACCATAAACCTTTATAATTTACTAGTGTATACTCCACCTTATGGTAAACTATTTCTGATTGGATATATATAATACACTTTTATGATAAACATATATTTAAAACATTACTTCATATAAATTATGCCTCTAGTTTTTGAAAATATATACCATATATATTAATTCAAGATCATGTGTTGGATAATTTGGCAAATTTTTCTCAAATTGACATAAAGCATACATAATTACCAGATCATTCAGTATTAAATTAAAACCAAGTCCCTTAAATGAAAAAAAATTGTAGATGAAAAAGTCGCCATTTCAATAGGGATGGTCCTATATGGGAGAAGTAACCAATAATTTTCTTTAGTTCCTAAAAATAATCCTCACACTAATTAATTAAAATTAATTAAATTTAATTTATAGTTAAAATATTAAATGTTCTTGATACTTCAGAAATGTTTTCAACAATTAGCCAATAGTAATCAACTATTCATTGAAAAATAAGAATCTCCAGGACAATTTGTTGTCATGGCCATTCATCAAGATATTTATTTTTATCAATGTTATCAATTATGCCTTCTTTTACAAAATTTTTCCAGTGGAACCAAATATTATCAAACAAAAAAACAGTAACTAAATTTTAAATATAACTTTTGTTCTTTATAGTTTTGAAAAATATACTTTGGATTCTTTTTCGATCCACTTGAATGTTAGAATATACCAATATATCATCAAAAAAGATAACCAAATACTTATCCAAATAGTCATAGAATGTTCTTTTTATAAGATTCATGAATACAATGGGTGCATTAAACAACCGAATGGATATAAAACCAATCTCATAATGCCCATATCTACTCTGAAATGTTGTCTTCAAAATTCCTTCCTTAATTACCTAAACTGATTGTATATAAACCTAAGATAAATCCATAATAATATTTTTCTCCATAAATCTGATTAAAAAATAATTTATATGAGGTAAATGATATTTTTTCATAACTCTTATTTTATTCCAAGAATAATAACTAATGTGAATACCCATTAAAAATTATTTCTATTTAACAAATAATTGAAGATCACCCCATATTAATGTGATTGGATGAATTAAAACATTATTTGGAAACTCATTCAACTATTTTTTAATTATAAAAATCTACTTGATATGTTCTTTAAGTGGGGTCTTGAAATCGACTTATGATGAGGAACTTTGTAAATAGTAAACTCAACATCTTAATCAGAAATAATATGTATAGAATCATTAGTAAATACAATTATATATACATTTATGATTGTCACATCATTAATTTAAATTTTTTAATTTTTTGAACAACATGTTCTAGGTAACTTTTACTACAATATTTATTCAAATTACAAGATAATTTATATCATATAAATGGTATAAAATCATTGAATATAATTTTTTAAGCTATGATTCCCCAAATTTGTTGCCCTGGATTAATTCTTATAGACTAATACTTTATATAATTATGCTGATACCGACAATAAAATCCCAGATAAAACCACCCATAAATTAAAAATAAAAAATATATAACAGAATGTCATACATTATGATTAAATTTTTAGGTTTAGATATTTTAATAATTCCTACACAACATAAACAGATATATCCCATGATCAATGTATCAAAAAGAAAACTTTCACATTATATATGAAACAACACTATTCATGATGAGTACTCAAAATATCAAATGAATTCATTCATGTTTGTTATATTTCTAATCATATAACACATAATAATTTTATCCCAAGAAGAATGAAATTGAAATATGAGAAGGTGTGAGCTCAAATTATCCGTAAGTCAATAATATTATGGAATAAGTAAAAGAATAAGCATGTAATAAACATTATATCCAAAAAAGTTAAACAACATCATCCATAATCAACTTCAAACAAAATTAATTCTATATAAATAAAGTTAAATGAAACCATGGATATAAATAATAATAACGTCATAATAATGGAATTAATTATGTTATAATACTAAAACCTATTTTCAAGGACTTATAAAATGGAACCTTACTTTTCATCAAGATTTTATTCAAGGAATCTTGATATCAATGAATTTTATACAGAAACTATATTGTTATAGGAAGTGGTATACAACAAAACCTATTTTTTTGACTAATGAGTAATTTTTATGCATTGAGGGTATATATAATTTCATCCCCCTCATGTTACATAATTTAATATAATTTATTCACTATAATATACAACAATAAATTTCATACCATTTTGTAAGGAACCATTGGTTGAATAAAAATATAGGTATACGTATAATGAATAATAAAAAATAAAAATTCATGATCAATATGAAATATGAATATATAATCTCCAACAATTTTTATAATTTTTTCCTATCATAAAATGAATAAATTAATCATAACCAATCTATTGAAATAAGGAAGATGGTCAAATAATACATAGTTATCTTCCTAATAATCATCTATATTTGAATAAAAAACAATGAAAACCTATGAATTTCCCCATGTTATTTAAAAAAAATATTTAAAATTTAACATCATTTAATTTGAACCATGTAAAATGTGATGTTCGAACTGTATAGATTAATGAGTATACAACTATACCAATACATAAATAATAGGGTCATAGTTCATCTAGAAAAAGAAATTGGATGGATTTAAAATATAATATCCCAATAAGATTTAAATTAAATTACAGAGGTCTATTTAGTTGGAATGTATTTACCTTGATAACAATTAGATAATACCTTAAGATACAATGATGTTTTGTCTGTAAAAAACATATGTGAAATAAATTCAACAGAATGATCATAACTGAAGGAATGAAAGTTGAGTTATCATTGTAAGAACCCGATTTTTACTGTGAAAGACTTTGGAATACTCTTGATGATATTCCAGAGTAGCGCCTTCAGACGGCGTGCGATTCCGAGCCCTGGAGTGGCCAGAATTAAATTTCCAGTGCATTCACACTGGAAACGCTAAATAAATGTGATAACTCCTGAACGGATTTCCGGATCAGGGATCCGAGTGTACGGAGGGGTCCGGAATGGGGTGTTTACCCTAGTAACGACATAAAACTTATCGGCGCGGGATGTTTGGAACCCTCGCTCGCTTCTGGAAGGTTAAACGGATAAATTAATTAATTAATTAATTCGTTTAATGGCGAAACACAAGTATCTTTTAAACGGTGGCTCGGATTGGAAAACTGAGGGCATAGTTGAGTTCGTAATGTTCTGTTTACCCTAGGAGGGGTGTAAGTTTTGTGGGTGCGGGCCGTCTGTGAAAAATGGCCCCAGGAGCGTTTTCGTAATATGGCGGCCTCAGGCGTTCAGTTTTATAACTTTTGAACGGGGCCTTGGATTAAAATTCCGAGACCGCCGTTGTGCTCGGGAGGTGGTGTTTACCCTATTGGAGGCTTAACCTTGACCCCGTCAGATGTTTCAGACGCAGGTGAATTTGGTGGTGTTTTAAAATTAATTAATTAAAATTAATTTTTCTATTTAAGTAACCCCTCACCCTCCCCCCCATGTTCACCCTCTGGCGGAAGACAGAAACCAAAGGAAGCTCTCCTTCCCATCTCATCTCCTACTTCTCCCAAGGCAGTTGCGGATCCGGTCGGCGGAACGTCGCGAAGCGACGGTCTAAGCCCCACCAGGTAGGATCATTGCGGTTTCAATTTTCATTTCTGCATCAACTTTGAGGCTGAATTCTTGTATCAAACCTCTGTCTAATTTGCAATCAAAGCACATAATCACGTAGCACATTTTGTGAGCTTCTCACCGCCTATTTTGAATTGAAAAACCGAGCTTCGAGGCGTTTGCAATCGTCCGCCGAAATTAGCGGGTTTTTGATGTTTTCCACCGGGTTTTGGGGTCTCCGGCGATCGGATGAGGGCAGCGCGGGTCTTCCAGGCAGCGGCGGACACGGCTAAGGCCGGGGACGGCACTCTCGGGCAAGCAGGCTTGGCCGGGTGGATAGCGAGGCGCAGCGGTGGTGCTCGGCCTCGGTCTGTTGAGGGTGTCGGTTGGAGCTTGTGGACGGCGAGAGGAGGACATCGGAGGCAGTTCCTGGCGGGTGAGGCGGCGGCTGGCCCCGGCGAGCTGGGGCGACGGCGGCTCGCGGTCGATGGGTTGCTGTTGAGGGCGTCCGGCGTGCCACCATGGTCGAGGTAGCAGAGGAGGAAGACCGGCCCTCCTGGCCGGTCTGCTGGGAGACGAGGACCCACAGGAAGCGGGTCCTGCTGGCAGCGGTGGAAGAAGACCGGCCCCCTTGGCCGGTCGGGTTTAAAAAAAAAAGAAAAACAAAAGAAAAACAAATATGTTTATAATAATAATAATAATATTATTATTATTATAAGATGATTTATATTTTAATAAATCATGAACCGGGAGTCGGTTTCATGCGTCGTCGGCGGCAGTAGATCCGTATCGACGAGGCGGTCTTTTGAAGATGGTTTCGGGAAATTTTAATTCCTGAAACGAGGGGCTTCGGTAGCACGACTCGTGCGTTAAGTGAGTTGGCTTTTCCGGGAATCTTGTTTTGGACGGCGCGGACGCGTCCGATGTTCGTTTTGAGCGCCATCAGTGGTGTTGGGACCCTAGCATCGAGGCGGAGGATTCCAGGGCAGTTCCAGGCGTTGAGGCCGAAGTTGAGGTGTGGGCCCCACTGCCCGTCTTTTGAGCTACGAGCAGCTTTTAGAGAATTTTTTCCTCAGACGTCTGTTTGGGGCATGCGAGAAGTCACAGTTGGGTGTTTTTCTGAGGGCATCACGTTGGCGCAGTCTGTCCACTGTAATTCCGCATGATGGTGCGGGCCCCGCGAGGGCCGTTTCGGGAGTTGACGGCAATTTCCAGATTTATCACCAGGCGACCATTTTGGACAAGTGAGTAGTCCATATTGTGTACTTTTTCGAGAGGATCGCATCAGTGCAATCCGTTCTCGGAGTTTCAGGACCGGGATGCAGGTCCCACGTGGCATCGCTCGGGTGCGGTAAGCCGGGAAGCACCCTTTTCTCCGGATATCTGTTGCACTCTAGTGAGTAGTGCTTTTGACGTGTTATCCCGAGGGGATTGCAATGGTGTGATGCGCCCGACTGGTTTTGGGGCCGAGGCTCGGGATCACGGGACGCCGTTCGGGCATGAGGCGGTGTTGGTGACTTTTTCATCGGATATCCGTTGCAGGCAAGTAAGTAGACGATCTCGCATGTTTTTCCGTGAGGATTACAGTGGTGTGATCCGCTTGGTTGTGAGGAGCCTCTTGCGCGATCTTGGGAATGTGGAAATGTGAAGGTGCCCCGGGGGCGGTTCTTCTACTGTGGTTGTAGCAGACCCTTGGCATGTGATCGCGTGCACTCCCATGTGAGTGAAGTAATGCTTGAATAGATGTGGTTGTCTGTGCCCCAGTCGTTGAGGCGGAAAGTTGGAAATGTTACGTCACGCCTTCGCGTTGACGTTGGATGTCGTGTGCACGATAGCCCTTGGGCTGGAGATGAGGTATACTTAGGGAGTATGCGAAAGCGCTTGGAGGTACGTGTGGTTTGTACCTGAGGATGTTTGTGCGCTTGGTTGGGGATTGACTTGGGTCCACACGTCGTGTGGGCCCCATTTGCGTGATGTATTCCCCTTTGCCTACATTGACCTCATGCGACATAGAGGGTTCATCTGTGCTTGTTTGTTTGACCAGTAGGGTTGAGTGGTCTCTCCCTGGTTTCGTTCTCGATGGATTGGCCGGTAGCGGTGCTAGTGACACCCAGTGCTGGAGCAGACACTGCACCTCAATTGGGTGAGTTGTTCTGGAGTTGGGAGGTTGCGCGATACCCACTCCATGTTCGGTTGGACAGTGTTGGGCCCTCCAGTGAAGATGGGTAGAGCAGTTTTGAGTCCTACCCTCCAGCGGGGCTGGGCAGTGGGTTACTCAGCGACTTCTTCGGGTTTACCCTCCAGCAGGGCTGGGCAGGGGGTTGCTCACTAACTTCTAGGGTCTACCCTCCAGCAAAGACTGGGAAGTGGGTCATCTGATGCACTTAGGGTCTACCCTACAGTAGAGACCGGGCAGTGGGTCACCCGACGACCTCTTAGGGTCTACCCTCCAGCAAGGCTGGGCAGTGGGTCGCTCGTTGTCTAGCTCCAGGTCTACCCTCCAGCATGGCTGGGCAGTGGGTCGCCTGTCGACTTATTCCAGGTCTACCCTCCAGCGGGGCTGGGCAGTGGGTCGCCTGATGATGTGTTATGGTTTACCGTCCCGCGGGGCTGGGCAGTGGGTCACCTAGTATCTTACTATGGTTATGAATTACCCTCCAGTAGGGTTGGGCAGTGGGACACCTGTTGACATTCCAGACTCAGTCCTCTCGACTAGGCTCGTCTGTGCATTTCCTCCGTGTTTACCAGAGCGGGACCCTTGGTTATACGGGTCAGTGTTGTGACGACTTGACATTGAGGAGACCTCTCGACTGCAGGGCAGTGATGAGGTGTGGTTTGACTTTCCTAGAACTCTCAAATACGAGGGGCACTTTCCCCACCAAGAAGCATTCTTGTGACGCGATCTAAAACCGTGCGGGCAAGTTAGTTCCCTCCAAAGCGGATAGTGTCGAGGTGCAGTGATTGAGCCCCTTGTCTTGTGGTTCGGGGTAGACGTGTGGGATGCTGGGCATCGATGGAGTTTACATCTGGGACAGTTGGAGACTCTTTTCTTGGCCTGAGCTACGGGACGGAGATCTTCTTACGAAATTGTTTTGGATTCTTGATGAGCATAAGGATATGTATATACCTTGTTCGAGTACCCACTTCTTGGGCCTAGTTACTCTCCCTCTAGGAGAGGAGAAGACGCGCGGGGTATGCCACGTTCTTTCTGTGTCTAGCTTCTCGTGGATGGAGGAGTCTACTCTCCTGCCATAGGTGGAAAAGACTCGACGGGATGTTCATATTCTCACCGTTTCCAGCTCCTTGTGCCTGGACGAGTCTACTTCCTTTCTCTTGTTTGGTTGAGCTGGACTCTCTGTTGTGCTGTTACTCTTTACTTCACCCTCGGTTGTACTCCTCTACTTTTCTGTTTCCTCTACCGCTCACCCTTCGGTACCTCCTTTGTTGCTCCCTCGAGCCTTCGGGGTATCCTACTGAGTATGTTTATACTCACCCCTGCTTGGCCATTTCCCGCACTTGGTGTGCCCTTGCAGACGACGGATAGTTGGAGCGTAACTTTAGTGGAGCGTAGGAGCTTGGGATCTTGGACCGCATGCGGTGGTCGTGGCCAGGATCCATGTGGGAGACCCGTCAGCTGTTTCTTTTTGTTTACCTGTTGCCAGGTTGTGGAAATTTTTGGTTGGTCGTATGTTTTTTCCCTTTTCTTTTCATCTTGTACCGTGTACTGTTTAGAGGTCAATGCACTCTTTTGGTTTATTTATAGCAGTTTCCCTTTTACTCTTCTTTTTACTCTGCACTTTTGCATTGAGTGTGCTGCGTGTGGGTGTGTACAAGTGCTTAGGAAAAGGACTCCCCGAGTTGTTGTGCCTTCGGCGCTAGTTGCAGCCCCTGGCCTATGTAGGCGGGCTTGGGGTAGTTGCGGCTCGAGCCTGTGTAGGGTCGGGTCATGACAAAGTGGTATCAGAGGTGGTTCATTCCTTGGGACGTTGTGCAGAAGTCCCTAAAAGAGGAATTAGCTGGGATTTAGGGAAATAATGTTAATGTGTCTCGAGAGAGGCTCTCAGGCCAGGGAGTCCAGTGATGGTGCGGCGACAGACGAATCCATTCACCAGGACCTTGATAACCCGCTTGTCGACTCGGCATGCTGAGACACTTGTTGCAGGGAAAATTGGTTTGTGCATCACATAGGATTGAGTCATTGACTGTTCTTCTTGAGTCAGCTCCCCATCGTTGTTGTTGTTGGTATATACATATATGATCATTTGACCACGACACTCCTTGATAATATTCAGGATGTCTCCATGAGGACAGCCAGCGAGGATACCTTTTTTGGGTGCATGACTACGACCCTGTGAGCTATGAGGCCATAGTCCAGGACCCATCGTGTGAGCCCTTTTCTCCGAGTGGGCCGGTAGCACCCCCCCCCCCACCTGTTGAGCAGTAAGCAGTTTCAGTAGAGTAGGTTGAGCTTGAGCGCAGGTTGAGCGCGCTCCATGAGTTCCAGCGGCAGAGACCGCTGAGGTTCATTGGTGAGCCAGACCCTCAAACAGCAGAGGTTTGGCTCGAGGCAATGGATCGCCTTTTCAGGCTTGTGTAGACGCTGATAGATCAGAGAGTGGCTTTGGAAGCCAACCTTTTCTGTGGATCATCTTGGCGTTGGTGGAGTCTGGTGACTCTGTTTCTTGACGAGTCGTCGCATTCATGGGGAGACTTTCAGTTGTTGTTCTGTGAGGAGTTTTTCCCCTCCTGATTGCGCTCCGTTCGGATTCAAGAGTTCCTGCAGTTTCAGCAGGGAGGGATGATGGTGGATGAGTACGTGGCTAGTTTTGCAGACCGTGCACGCTTTTACCCAGAGTTGGTCCGTGGTGACAACATACGAGCGCAGAAGTTAGAACAGGGTCTCTGCTGAGAGATTCGAGCTGTCAGAGTACCCTTGGGAATTTACACATATGCCGGGGTCCGAGAGCAGGTGCTGGTGATATAGGGCTTCCTTTCATGTTTTGCGGTTGGTAGTGGCAGTGGGCGCAATGGAGCCGGGACGTCTGTCGTAGCTAACAGGCGCAGGAGGACAGGACCTCGATGCAGGTGGCCTTCCCACTACTGGTTTCAGAGACATGGTCATATACCACTGTGGCGAAAAGGCCTCGGGCCTCAGCCGAGGATTCCCTTCCGTGAGTGGATCCCGGGCCATGGTCGTACACGACAGTGGCGCCAGAGGGCACCAGGGCAGCCCAGAGAGCACTGGTCCTATGCTTGTGACGGGCGATGTCACTTGGCCCGAGACTGCCCGATCCGAGTTGCTGGGAGCTTCGGGCAGGCAGCAGGCGCACCACCACGGCAGAGGCAGCGCCGTGATCAGAGTAGCGCCCAGCGAGGTGGTGCTAGCAGAGGAGTGGGAGGAGATAGTAGTGGGGGATGACGTTACGAGATCTCCCCATCAACACTAGGCGGTTCACGTCAGGCTCCGGCAGCTGATGGTTGGGACCGCGGGTAGCCGCAAGCTTTGGATGTCTACGATCCTACAGAGCACGGGATGGGGAGAGGTACCCCTTACGACTCTTCTACTTCTTGAAGTAGAATTGTTGGGCTCTGCGTGTGAAAGGATTTCCTCCCTTCTCCTTGTTTGAGGTGTTACTAGGGTGACACAGGGCGTCGGGTGTAACCCTATGTTGGTGAGGAAAAAGGTGTGAGACCTTTTCCTTTAGTCGATGGTGTTGACTCCTTCACCTTTTGAGCGTGTAAGAGAGCATCGACTGTGGAGCCTTGCGTGACTAGATATCCTTGGTTGTTTCACCATATGGATATTATGAAGGAGGGAATCATTGGGCCTTATTTCAGGTGCGTGCGGTGATTCCAGTCGCGGCGTGCGACGTAGAGGTTTGACCGGGGAGGTGAGCTTCCCACGAGGGCCTTCGGGCCGTTTGAGACAGTGAAAAGGGATGGCGAGATACCCTACCGCCTTGCACTAACCCCAAAGTCTAGGGTGGGTGCATGACGTCGGAAAGGGCCGACCTAGAATGGACAGATCAATCCCTTGGTCTATGTGCGGTGACGCAGAGTTGTGAGTGGGTTCTTCTGGGTATGGGGAAGCCAGGTGTGGGCTTCGTACCCTGTGTTTCTCCCTAGTTTTGATTTTCGAGGATGAAAAGCATGAAAGAGGGAATTATGTAAGATCTCGGTTTTTGCTGTGAAAGACTTTGTAATATTCTTGATGATATTCTAGAGCAGAGCCATCAGACGGCGTGCGATTCCGAGCCCTAGAGTGGCCGAAATTAAATATTCAGTGCGTTCACACTGGAAACGCTAAATAAATGTGATAACTCCTGAACAGAGTTCCGTATCAGGGATCCGAGTGTACAGATGGGTCCGAAATGGGGTTTTTACCCTTTGAACGACATAAAAATTGTCGGCGCGGGATGTTTGGACCCCTCGCTCGCTTCCGGAAGGTTCAACAGATAAATTAATTAATTAATTAATTCGTTTAATGGAGAAACACTAGTATATTGTAAACGGTGGCTCGGATTGGAAAACTGAGGGAATCGTTGAGTTCAGAATGTTCCTTATACCCTAGGATGGGTGTATGTTTTGTGGGCGCGGGCCGTCTGTGAAAAATGGCCCCGGGGGCATTTTCGTAATTTGGCGGCCTCAAGTGTTCAGTTTTATAACTTTTGAATGGGGACTCGGATTAAAATTCCGAGACCTCCGTTGTGCTCGGGAGGTGGTGTTTACACTAGGGGAGGCTTAACCTTCACCCCGTCGGATGTTTCAGATGCGGGTGAATTTGGGGGTGTTTTAAAATTAATTAATTAAAATTAATTTTTCTATTTAAGTAACCCCTCACCCTCCTCCCCTTGTTCACCCTCTGGAAGAAGACAGAAACCAAAGGAATCTCTCCTTCCCATCTCCTCTCCTACTCCTCCCAAGGTGGTTGCGGATCCGGCTGGCGAAACGTCGCGAAGTGACGGGCTAAGCCCCACCAGGTAGGATCATTGCAGTTTCAATTTTCATTTCCGCATCAACATTGAGCCTGAATTCTTGTATCAAACCTCTGTCGAATTTTCAACCAAAGCACATAATCACGTAGCACATTCTGTGAGCTTCTCACTGCCTATTTTGAATTGAAAAACCGTGCTTCGGGGCGTTCCCAATTGTCAGCCGAAATTAGCGGGTTTTTGATGTTTTCCACTGGGTTTTGGGGTCTCCGGCGATCGAATGAGGGCAACGCGGGTCTTCCAGGCAGCGAAGGACATGGCTAAGGCTGGGGGCGGCGCCCCAGGGCGAGTGGGCTTGGCCGGGTGGATAGCGAGGCGCAACGGTGGTGCTCGACCTCGGTCTGTTGAGGGTGTCGGCTGGGGCTTGCGGACGGCGAGAGGAGGACGTTGGAGGCGGTTCCCGGTGGGTGAGGCGGCGGCTGGCCCGAGCGAGCTGGGGCGACGGAGGCTCGCGGTCGACGGGGGGCTGCTGAGGGCGTCCGGCGTGCCGTCGTGGTCGAGCGAGCAGAGGAGGAAGACCGGACCTCCTGACCGGTCTGCTGGGAGACGAGGACCCGCAGGAAGCGGGCCCTGCTGGCAGCGGTGGAAGAAGACCGGCCCCCTTGGCTGGTCAGGTTTAAAAAAAACAAATAAGTTTATAATAATAATAATATTATTATTATTATTATAAGATGATTTATATTTTAATAAATCATGAACCGGGAGTGGGTTTCGCGCACCATCTGCGGTAGTAGATCCGTATCGACGAGGCGGTCTTTTGGAGAGGGTTTCGGGAATTTTTAATACTCTAAATGAGGGGCTTCGGTAGCACGACTCGGGCATTAAGTGAGTTGGCGTTTCCAGGAATCTTGTTTTGGACGGCGCGGACGCGTCCGATGTTCGTTTTGAGCGCTGTCAGTGGCGTTGGGACCCTAGCATCGAGGCGGAGGTTTCTAGGGCAGTTCCAAGCGTTGAGGCCGAAGTAGAGGTGTGGGCCCCATGACCCGTCTTTTCAGCTGCGTGCAGCTTTTAGATACTTTTTTCCTCGGACGTCCGTTCGGGGCATGTGAGCAGTCGACATTTGGTGTTTTTCCGAGGGCATCGCGTTGGCGTAGTCTGCCTGCTGTAATTCCGCACGATGGTGCGGGCCCCGCGAGGGCCGTTTCGGGAGTTGACGGTGATTTCCAGCATTATCACCGGGCGACCGTTTTGGACATGTGAGTAGTCCATCTTGTGTACATTCTCGAGAGGATCGCATCAGTGCGATCCGTTCGTTGAGTTTCGGGACTGGGATGCGGGTCCCATGTGGCACCGCTCGGGTGCGGTGCGCCGGGATGCACCCTTTTCTCCGGATATCCATTGCACTGACGTGAGTAGTGCATTTGACGTGTTATCCCGAGGGGATCACAATGGTGCGATGCGCCCGACTGTTTTCGGGGCCGAGGCTCAGGATCACGGGACGCCGTTCGGGCGTGAGGCAGTGTTGGTGACTTTTTCGTCGGATATCCGTTGGAGGCGAGTAAGTAGACGATCTCGCGTGTTTTTTCGCAAGGATTACAATGGTGCGATCCTCTTGGTTGTGGGGAGCCTCTTGCGTGATCATGGGAATGCGGAAATGTGAAGGTTCCTCGGGGTTGGTTCTTCTACTGTGGTTGTAGTGGACCCTTGGCGTGTGATCGCGTGCACTCCCATGTGAGTGAAGTAATGCTTGAATAGATGTGGTTGTCAGTGCCCCAGTCGTTGAGGCGGAAAGTTGGAAATGTTACGTCACGCCTTCGCGTTGATGTTGGATGTCGTGTGCACGATAGCCCTTGGGCTGGAGATGAGGTATACTACAGAAGTATACGGGAGCGCTTGGAGGTACGTGTGGTTTGTACCTAAGGATGTTTGTGCACTTGGTTGGGGATTGACTTGGGGCCACATGTCGTGTGGGCCCCATGTGCGTGCTGTGTTCCTCTTTGCGTACTTTGACCTCTCACGACATAGAGGGTCCCTATGTGCTCGTTTGTTTGACCAGTAGGGTTGAGTGGTCTCCCCCTGGTTTCGTTCTCGATGGATTGGCTGGTAGCGGTGCAAGTGACACCTAGTGCTGGAGCAAACACTGTACCTCATTGGGGTGAGTTGTTCTGGATTTGGGAGGTTGCGCGATACCCACTCCATGTTCGGTTGGCCAGTGTTGTGCCCTCCAATGGAGATGGATAGAGCAGTTTTGAGTTATACCCTCCAGCGGGGCTGGGCAGTGGGTTACTCATCGACTTCTTTGGGTTTACCCTCTAGCAGGGCTGGGCAGTGGGTTGATCACTAACTTCTAGGGTCTACCCTCCAGCAGAGACTGGGCAGTGGGTCATCCGACGCACTTAGGGTCTACCCTCCAGCAGAGACTGGGCAGTGGGTCACCTGACAGCCACTTAGGGTCTACCCTCCAGTAGGGCTGGGCAGTGGGTCGCTTGTCGTCTAGCTCCAGGTCTACCCTCCAGCACGGCTGGGCAGTGGGTCGCCTGTCGACTTATTCCAGGTATACCCTCTAGCGGAACTAGGCAGTGGGTTTCCTGATGATGTATTAAGGTTTACCCTCCAGCGGGGCTGGGCAGTGGGTCGTCGAATGATGTGTTATGGTTTACCCTCCAGTAGGGCTAGGCAGTGGGTCACCCAATATCTTAATATGGTTATGAATTACCCTCCAGCAGGGCTGGGCAGGGGGACACTTGTTGACATTCCAGACTCAGTCCTCTCGACTAGTCTAGTGTGTGTCTTTCCTCCGTGTTTACCAGAGCGGGACCCTTGGTTATACGGGTCAGTGTTGTGACAACTTGACTTTGAGGAGACCTCTCGACTGCAGGGCAGTGATGAGGTGTGGTTTGACGTTCCTAGAACTCTCAAGTATGAGGGGCACTTTCCCCACTGAGACGCGTTCTTGTGACGCGATCTAAAACCATGCGGGTGAGTCAGTGCCGCCCAAAGCGGATAGTGTCGAGGTGCGGTGATTGAGCCCCTTGGCTTGCGGTTCGGGGTAGACGTGTGGGATGCTGGGCATCGATGGAGTTTACTTCTGGGACTGTTGGAGACTCTTTTCTTAGCCTGATCTACGGGACGGAGATCCCCTTAGGACGTTGTTCGGGCTTATTTCTGAGCATAAGGATATGTATATACCTTGTTCTAGTACACACTTCTTGGGCCTGCTTACTCTCCTTCCAGGAGAGTCGAAGACGCGTGGGGTATGCCACATGCTTTTCGTGTCTAGCTTCTCGTGGTTGGAGGAGTCTACTCTCCTGCCATAGGTGGCGAAGACTCGACGGGAAGTTCATCTTCTCACCGTTTCCAGCTCCTTTTACCTAGACGAGTCTACTAACTTTCTCTTGTTGGGTTGAGATGAACTCTCTGCTGTGCTGTTACTCTTTACTGCACCCTCGGTTGTACTCCTCTACTTTTCTGTTCTCTCTACCACTCACCCTTCGGTACCTCCTTTGTTTCTCCCTCGAGCCTTCGGGGTATCCTACTGAGTATTTTTATACTCACCACTACTTGGGCTTTTCCCACACTTGGTGTGCCCTTGCAGATGACAAACAGGTGGAGCGTGACTTCAGTGGAGCGTAGGAGCTTGGGAGCTTGAACCGCGTGCGGTGGTCGTGACCGGGATCCACATGGGTGACCCATCAGCTGTTTCTTTTTGTTTACCTGTTGCCGGGTTGTGGGACTTTTTGGTTGGGCGCGTGTTTTTCCCCTTTTCTTTTCAGCTTTTACCCTGTATTGTTTAGAGGTCGATGCACTCTTGTGGTTTATTTATAGAAGTTTCCCTTTTACTCTTCTTTTTACTCTGCCCTTTTTCATTGAGTGTGCTGCGTGTGGGTGTGTACATGTGCTTAGGAAAAGGCCTCCCCGAGTTGTTGTGCCTTCGGTGCCAGTCGCCAGCCCCTGGCCAATGGAGGCGGGCTTGGGGTAGTTGCGGCTCGAGCCCGGGTAGGGTCGGGACGTGACAATCATAAACTATTACTAATTGGGAAACTATTGTATAAATAAACACATGAAAAAATAAAAATTAATTGGATTTAAAATCAGTTGAATTAAATGATGTACAATGAAAAATATACCAATGGGAATTTAATACACAAAAAAAGGTAACACATCTCACAAAATGTATTATGTCCCATGAAATCAGAATTGAGACCATGAAAACCATTGAAAAAGGAGTAAAACGGTAATCAAAACCACTGGAGAGAGAGGTATTTCCATTGAACCTAAAATATCATGATTAAAATATAATTCATAATAATATTTATCAAAATTTTAGTATATTAACAATAAAAATTAAACATGTAGAATAATACCAATCAAGTCTTAAAAAGATGAATATTAGATGAAATTATTGATAACCATTAGAAAATTGGAATAAAAATCCCATGGGAAATTTAAGATCAAATAAGACGTTGAAAATAAGTATATATAAAATATAATCATAATGAAAATAATTTCAATGTGGCAGTAAGTACACCTTATAAAAGAAAACACAGTGTATAATATAAACATGTCTCATTGGAAGGAAATTGAGGTAGAAACCCATTGCTCTTTTCTTGAATTCATTGAACGTACATTAACCTCACGTATAATGACCCTAAACACCCATTTGACATAATTTAAAACCCCAATAATGTTCAAATTCATTTATACTCCTCCAAAAATTTCATTTTCTATAAGAATGATTCTCATTTTTCACATCAACTGTTTGTAGTTCTGAACATTTGTAGTATTTTCATAATAACTATGTATGTATTTCTCATTCATTAAAATTTCATCATTTATATGAAATTGAGGTTACTTATTGGATTTTTATAATTATTTATTGTGTCCCCAAATCGTTTTATGAGTTTTGTTGTCTTTATCCTTGAAAATATTTTTGATAAGAAGTATGTTTCAATTATTCATAATAAGGATTTTTTTAATAAATAATTATGAATTAAATATTGATATAAAATCTAAAACATATAAAAATTAATTACATAATCATTTATATCATATTATACTAGTATCTATATTTTCATATGGATTCCTGATATACGATCATTATATTGATCAATATGATCGTTAAATCATCTAAAACATGAGAATAGATGAATTTAATGATTGATTATGGGGAGATATTATTGTAATATCATTAAACTAGAATCATAATAATGTTACTTAGTATTTATTTATTTTATATATAAAAATTATAATGAATTAATAACATAATATAATTAATATAAATTCATTACATAAAAAAGTGATCATTTTCCTCTTAATTCCCTTTTTTAAAGGATATACTTATTAATAATTGTTCTTCAATCATACAATTAAAAATGATCTCATATTTTTAATAAAATAACAGTAGTGATATAATACAATTTGTATTCATAATTTAATAACATTAATAGATATATCATTTTAAGGAGGTAAAGTAAAAAAATATACATTTCTCCCCATCCGTGGTAGTCCCCACAGTGCATGAAGAATAGTTTTTTTTAAAATAGATGAGTTATATGAATAAATAACGATAAAGAGAAACAAAATATTACCAATAAAATATAAAAATGATAATGATATCATCATATTAGTGTGGATAGAATACATTAGAATAAATATATGTAAGAAGAAAGATATATAGTTGATAATACATAATATTCTAATTGATATTGACCTCATTAATGAATTTGGACACACTGATTGAAAATATAAAATCCATTTTTAAGACTAAATATATATAAAGTGTAAATTAATTAATTATACAAATTCAAGATGAAATGGAAAAATATTTATCAAAAAATATCTATTATGTATAAATGTGATTTTATAACCAGATAAAGTAGAATTTTGATACAAAAGTGTTTGATGAATAAATATTATCAAATATAAAGAAGTGAAAATTTAAAACTAATTTAATTAATTATGGGGTTTGAAAATACATGAGAATGAAAAACTGTTGTCTTTAAAAATCAGAATTTATCACTATTTAATCAAAAAAAATATTTTCTATATAAAATAATGATAATTCATGATAATTAAAATAGAATATTCTGAATAAAAAAATAATTAATTTTTTATTATAAAATTATAAATATAAAATATAGAAATAAAACTTTTTTGAAAAACCATATAGTACATGAAAACAATATTATTATGAATATATATATTTATTTTTTGAGTTAAATAATTTCTTATTATTCATATCCTGAATATAAAAATATAGAACAAAATTTATAAATATTTTTTTGCAGTTTAAGTTATTTAATATTAACAGTAAATACGATTTTCAATTCTTTCCCCTTAGAAATTGTGACATTTTAGTTTTATTCCTTACATAAACAAGTGGGGATATTTTTTCATTTATATCATTTTATGATTCCTCATATTCTTCTTGAATCATATGGTTTCTTCAAAAAAAATAATTACCTTATAAATTAATTTATTCTAAAAAACATTATCTCATAGTTTATGAATCTATATTTTATATGTCCAGCATAACATGGTTTCCTTCTAACTGAACTTCCTAAGAGCTCAAAACATGAGTTGCATCTGAATCATGTTACATTATTTATGAAACATAAAAATCATCATTTTCCAAGATTAAACTTTGTGTAATTCACAATCAATGTAAAATTATCAAATTTTATCAAAAAAATTCATTTGGGACATGGAAACAGAAATTAAAGTTACCCTTTTTATGAAAACACATTAAATGATTCTATGGAGATTCTATAAGGAAAACATGAACCCTATCCATCTATTTATCCATTTCTTCTACCAATTGTAGTCTTAACAACTTCATTTATTCTATATTATCTTGAAATGATGGATACCAACACATATTTCTATATATGACCACAAAATGTGCCATTTTTATATTTGAATATATGTTATTATGATAATAACATTCAAGTTATGAAATATATTGATCCTAACATACCAGATAATTCATTAGACAAGCTTTAAGAACATCCACCATTTTTTGAATTATTTTAACAAAATATCTATCAAATTAAGGATGAAAATATATGGTCGAATTTAATTCATTATCTGATTTACTTTGAAGGGATTTTGAAAAATAATATAAAAAACAAGGATCTCTATATAATAAAATTAAGAGGGGAATTCCATATAACCTAACCATCTACTTGAGATATAGTCTCATAAAGTGATTTAAATACATTTTATTGTGAAATGTATGGAAATTTAAAAATTTATAATGTTTTTCAATGTAAATTTAAATTAAAATATTACCTTGAGTTGTCTTTTTCAATTCAAGAACAAAATATATAGAAATATTTTCCCATTTAAACACTGGATCTAGAAAATGATAATGCATACCTTTCTATAATTTGCATTTTAATATTATCTATTTTCATGTAATATAATAATTTTTAATCTTAAAAAATATATTTTTCCATTATATCTCATTTGTAATAATCATGATGTTATTTAAACATATTAGTAGTTCTAGAACGATCCAAAATTGGAGTGTTTCAAGCTTCACTTGTAAATTGTTTTTTCAACTGGGAGTTATCTTTCACCCAAAACCTTTTTTTAAATTTCCAATATTTATCATTTTTTATGATAAATTAAGATATCTTATCTTTCTTGACCTATTCTACAATTTACTTCAAAATATTGTCTTCTTTCTAATCATTTTGAATTCTATATGACGATGAAGACTACATTGAAGGTTGAAACAAAATTAAGGATGTACATACAAGAAAAATTACTAGGCCACAATTCCTTATATTATTTAATAATAGATCATGGTAGATATTTTCCATTGTTAATAATGTATCACTATTTCAACTAAATGGATCTGGAATATTTTTTTTCATGATGGAAATTAATTGGGAAATAATGTATGTTTGTTAGTTATATCTTTCCTCTTTGAATCATGGTAATCTCTTTCTGAGTGAATATATACATCAATTTTTTTTCATGGAATATTTTACACTTTTCTATATATAAATGATTCCTATATGTTTTGAATTAAAAATCATATTTGTGAAATCTAGATCATGTGAAGGATATTCTAACTCATATGCTTTTATTTTATTTTGAGCATAAACAATTTATTAATCATTCTAGACTAGAATATAACTTTGTCCCATAAGGGAAGCATAATTGTATATGGATAACTCCCTATTTCACGAATGAAGGGAAAATATTTAAGTATTCACCAATATTATTTCTAGTTCAATGAATATATCATCATAATATATCATTAAGATGAATTTAACCCATTTTATAGTTAAATTAGACAGCAGGATAGAACATTGGGCAATGTTTTCAACAAACATCTATTAGTAACCCACTAATCAAAGAAAACTATTAATATATGTGATATTTTTTGTCTTTTCCTCTTGTAATCATGGACTTTTCTTATATATTTTCAATTTCTTGTTGTTTTGGATAATGAAAATTTTTTAATGTTTTGATTTAAGGTACATCTTTGAAAAATATGGGTTTAATGTTTTTCTTCTGAACTTTTACATTCATGATTATATTTTATTTGGAATATTTTCAATAATATTATTAAAAATTTCCTAGGATTTTTAAATTCATTTTTACACGTGTTTTAATTTCTATTAATTTTTCATACAATAAATGTTTTTTCCAATTTATGATAGAGGATTCTTTTTGAAACGGGGTGAGAAAAGGAATTTTGTTACCATACATGTGATTAATGATGTTTCTGTTCTTCATGACTAATTATTTCATTAAAGCTTAATATTCTTATTTTAATTGGTACTTTACTAGAAAAAAAAATTTCTCTACATTTTTTGAATTTTTTTAAAAAAAATTCCAACAAAAAAAGATATTGTTTTCTTAAAGGAAGGGAAAGAGTTTTGAAAAGTAATTTATAACTCCATTCATAAATATATTTACAAAGAAGTTATTTTTAACATTGTGTATCTATTTTTATATATATGATTTTTTTTCTAAAAGAGTTATATTTTAATTAATTTATGGTCAAAATTTATTTATAATGGATTATAACTTATTTTTAGACAACTCCATTCTTGTGATCATGGTCTTAATCACTCTATATTTTTTAGTAGACATTAGTTTTCACTCTCATTTATGAAATTTTGATATATGTGATGAATTAAATATAATTTCCATTATATTGAAGATGTATGAACCATAATATATTTATATAAATGGTACATGTTATAAGAAAATAACTATCAAGGTTTTGTGATTTTTTGGGGAAATATTAAGGTTTTATATTCTTTTATCAATACAGATAGTTGTTTACTTACAAATCATTTTAATAATAATGTATATATCTCAATAAAAATATAATGAATACATAGGATATGAACATGATGGGTGGGGATAGTTATATATAGACTCTAGATTCACTAATGGGTCACATGATACAATAGAGTAACAATGTTATATTATATATGTATCTCATTTACAAATACACATCTATTAATAATGACTTATTAGTTACAGGACTTAATGATAAGATTCATGATATCTTAGTTTATATTCTATGATCATAGATTTTCATAATTATTCATTACAATAATTAATAATTTTGATTAAATTTTCATTGTGCTTGTAATATTGATATTAGGGATGTAAATTCCTTGAATTTGAGTAATTTATATAATTTCATGTGTTTTGGTGATCTAGTGCACCATATTCATTATGCTTTATTTACTCATTATCGCTTTATATGAATGTAAACATTATTTAAAATATGGTATCTTTGTTATTTTTTGTTTTTCACTTTGATTTGTAAAATGATGTTATCAATGATTTCAATGATGATAGAATGTTGCATAAATTATTTTATGATATTAAAATTTGTATATCGAAATCGTGTATATATTTAGTTTTCAACACTGATGAAATTATAGATACTATATTTTGAAATATATTATAATTTTTTTACCAATTTAATAATTTAAAAATATGCTCACCAATTTTGGATTTAAGGTATTATTGTTGGTGTTAGAGAAAGTATAGTAGGTCTATTGGGAACTAGATTTATGAAAACATTGATTAGTTAACAAAATTCAATGATAGATTCTAGGGATAAGTCTATGTTCAACGTAGTATCATGAGGAAATATTAAAGTGGAGACTATTTGGTTTTCCCAGAAAATACATCTCTATCTGGATACCTACATGTGAAGAATGTTATAGAAAATTGGATCCTTATAGTAACAACTCTGAAATTTGAATATTGGATATTAACACAATCACAATCTATGCACAATGAGTGGCCATAAAAATACCCCTAATAAATACATTACTTTGGGATGCGTGTACGATACCATAATTTTTTTGATATGTTAATCTTTTTATTATTGTTTTAGCTCTTAATATCGGCAGATGTGGCTTTATTCCCATCCTGGTAATATATTAGTTGCATTTTTAGTGAAAAAGAGAGGGGATGATGATGCATTTTTTATAGGAACTAGTTCACACATTGAATGGATTTTTACAATGTTGATAGTTTTGGGTAGATTTCCATGTAATTCATTTAGGGAATATGTGGGGGTTTTAGAGAAATTATTCACAGCATGAGATTTAATTCAGGAAGTGAACTGGTTTTTAGAATATTAAAAATGATTAAATTGTTTTTCTATGCATATAGAAATTTGAATACTCACTGAGTGGAATCAAGTTTCACAAATTGAACGTGGTTGTGTCCAATGGTTTCATTTATTTATGTGCCCTATGTATCTTCCAATCATAATTATATTCTCTCTCAAATTTCAATCCCCCCTTAGGCTTTTTGGGAGTTCTCTTCGATCCAAATAAATAGTTCCTTGAGTATTGGTGTAGTATACATATAAATTGTAGGTGAGACTATTGGATCCTCTAATCCTTTTAAATTTTCAATGTTTTTCCATAGAGAGAATCATATATTAGGAACTCCTCACCCAAATAAATTATTTTAATCTTGTGCTTATATATTTTCAATGGATTTCATTTAATGAGATAAATGAAGAACCCGATTCAACCTTGGTCAATAAAGAATTTCATCATCTTCTCTAATTTTGATGTGGTCGGTCGAGAATTACTCCATTGTAACTGTTGGCTACTTATAGTATTTGAACTACATATTATCTCATCAGAACTCGTTGTGATTGAACTAACCCAATTAATAACCCATTTCTCTGAATACAAATTCATATACCTTCCTCATGCCAATTTGGTCAGGTTTCAAGGTTATAGGGACTTGAGACCAAAAGATTGGTTTGACAACCCTATAATTGAGGTTGTAATTTGAATGAAATGAATATAGAACCCCTTGAAATACTAAATATTGGTGATGTTATGGATGAATAATTTTAATTGGTTGGTATGTTAATTGATAATTCTCTTAACATGGTAATTTTTTTTGATTAAATTAAGAATAAATTACTTGGTTAAAATGTGTTTACCAAGTATATCATTAGAATTATAATAAATACATATTTAAATATGGATATGATGATATGTATAATCTTAATTTTACCCAAATGATAATCGAAATGGAAATATTTATAATTATTATGATAATTTATTAAATGGTTTTTATTGATAATTTTTTTGAATTTGGTTGTTGGTATGGATTTGGTAAATTTGGTAAACAACAAGAAAATTCCTTATTTGAGGGATTGGAAAAAGGAATTTGACAAAATGTTTTCCATGTTTTTATTGGATATTATAAATGGATATATTCATTTCGTTCCTTTTTTATGACTCCATTGACACTTAGTTCATGAAATTAGTTTATTTAATGAATATGGTGTAACTTGAAGGATAAAATTAATTGTTAGAAATGATTTTCCTTATGAGACGAAATTATTGGTTGTGAATGGAATTATTTCCCAATTGAAATTATTAAATGGACATGGAATTCCTTCATTTATGAAATTATTGGTTGGACCTGGAAATCCGTCTGGGAAAAAATTATTGGTAGTACATGCAATTCCATCTTGGATGTTATTATTTGTTGAACATGGTGAACCATCCAGAATTAATGGGTAGAACATGTAATTCCTTCCAAGATGTGAATATTATTTTGATATTGTGTGCTTTCATATTATTATACACTAATGAAAAGTCATTTTCTTTTTTCTCCATGCCTAATCTGTTTTTTCCAACCCCATGTGTAATCTCAAGGAACGAGTGTTAATAGTTTTTTAGAGGTTCTACAATTATTTTTTATTTAATGAATTTGATTACAAAAATATTTCATGAATTATTTATTAAGAGTAAATTTTTTATACAATGAGTGTGTTGACCTACTGATTTCTATTAAAACCTTTTTCGGGCCACCTTTTGGATCCTTGACATGATTCATTAATGCATGTAAAAAAAATGATTTATAATTGGTAGATTATTGATTTAATTTTTATATGGGAATGCATCATGAAGATATGATAAAAATGGTGTTTAGGATAAGGGTTTTTAGGGCCTATATTTAGAGTCTGTTTTTAGTTAATTCCTGTGAATTTAATGACATCATTTAGTCTAAAATACATTACGACATGATATTGTTATAATTATTCATATTTGTATTATTGGTTTAGACTTTATGAATATTGGTTTGATTTTATTTCTATTATTCATACGTATTTTACAACACCATTTCAAAGGGTTTAGTCTCCCCACAACACTCCAAACACCCGCATTTGAGGGCGTATAAGGTTAGTAATGTTACAATACGGTAGCAATGAACTTGTATTATTTTTTTTCTTTATTACTAGGGTTAAATAGAAAACAAATGTTGATTTGTCGAAGATCAGTAACGAGATCATCCGTGAAAGTGAATAACCCATGTTTGGAGTTAATACCATGTTCCTACGAGTGCGATTATTGTTAATGATGTTTGATTGATACAGTTGTAATGTTATTTCACCTTGGGTGATTCAAATGTGGTTCTCTATAATAATTTCATAAGATTTTACTCATGTTTTGATACAACATAAGGTTAGTACTCTTTTATCATGGTTGGGATACTGAGATATATGTTAAATTGAACTATTCATTCTAGGGACATATTTATCACCTGAGATATATCTTCTTATCTGATTTATGAAATGTCATCCCCAGTCATATTTGATGAAAATGTTGAAACGGTAATGTTATGACATACAAAATCACATGTTATGAAAATTTTAGAGTAACCATATAACAATATTTCCTTTTTTGAACTTCTATGGTTGATCTTACTCGATATCATATGATATAAGGAGTGTGTTTACCTTTGAAGAGGAAATGACTCAATATTTTCTTTGTGTTGATTGATAGGGGAGTGGTAATCATTAAAGAACATAAAAGATTATGCAAAACATCTTAAAACTATTGGGAATTATATGTATGTGTATCTTCATGGTAATTTCATGATATTAATGAAATCCAAGTAAAGGGAGACTACTCATACCGTACCTTTGATGTATAACCCGACATGAGAGTTTTATTTGTAGTACCCACCTATGTTCACTCGGGAGGTAGCCCCCAGTTCGTTAAGTTCTGTATTGAATTAGTCAAGATGATCATTATGAACCTAAATACAACCTTAGATAGAAGATTTAGTATTTACACTTCTAATGTATAAGGAAAGGACAAGTGTTGGTGTGACATCATAAAGAATGTTGAGTAGATAAGGAACCTAACATGGATGGAATTCAAGTCAATGTTGCAGTGCCACTTCTACTAAAATATGTTTATAGATGAAGGGGCTTAGGTTTTAATACACCTGAATCATTTTATCATGTTATTAATGGACTTTTATTGACACATCAGTTCCCTGTAGTGTTTTTATCTGTCTTTTGATTATGATTATACCACTAGATATATGCTTTTATATGATGTAATTTTTTATGAGATAAAGTCACAATTGAATGTATTTACTGAGAAGATTAAAATACCTGATTATTTAAGATCTCATCAGGTAAGGGATTCTAAATTAGTCCCTAATTGTTATCCATGCACTCTCAGTAAAGATATTAGGGATCTCTTATTCAGTGAGAATGAAGTACTTCTTAAATAGTTATCACTATTGATATAATAGGAATAACAAACAAGGGAGTGGGTAGTCATCTCAAGACCATGACTAGGTGGTTCCTTTTGGGGTTGTATAGTGGGAAATGTGTTCCCTTAGGGTCCTTACCATATATTAGAGTTTTGTTATGAAAATTGGGTGCACTATAATCATATATTTTATTGGATATCTCAATAGAAGATTAGTGACATATGATTAGAGAGGACATTTGATTCGGGTAAGTGATCAACTAAAAATCAGCAAATAGGTAGAAGGAGTTCCACTAGATTATCATGTTGATATAATGGGCATGGTTCCCTAAAATATGATAATAAGTCATAGTGGTATGTATCTTCAAGGGGAAGTCTTACTAGAGTCCAGGGTAATGGGGTGATTCATTTACATGCTATACAGTTTACCCTGACCAATATGGTTGTGGTAGACTCCACCATCAGAGGTATGATTCTTGTATCATTTACAGTAGCCTTAGTTTCTCTGTAATATTGGAATCACATTCCTTTATATGTAATGAATTTTCAATGTATTTGTTTTGGTTTTGGTAAAATATTCGGGTGTTATGACCATATACACAACTCTAGAGTTGTTACCTTAGGTTATTATATGTTATAGGTTGTGTTATCTTGAAATTGGTGGATTTTTTTTCTGTTGAGTGGTTTTTATTGTATAAAGAAAAATTATAAATTTGATTCTAGGTATTGAATGGGTATTTCATTACCAATATCAAATTGATAATTATAGGAGGAGAGATACTTTTCTATCTATGAAAGGGGTGCCAAAGTTGAGCTGAGTGAATAGGATATTTAGGTCGATCAGGTAAGGCCAATTCAATGAAGATTAGATTGTCTCATTTCATAGATATAATTAATTATTTGGGTTAATGGTTCAGTGCAGCTGAATAATTTTCCTTGGTTATTGGAAAATTCTGGTAGGATTCTTGAGGGGTTATCCAACATACCTCATGAGTAAGAGATGAAATTTTCTATTGAGTTAGTTCCAAGAACTGATCTTGTTTTTATCCCCCCTAATAGAATTGTACCAGTGGAGATTTTGGAGGATATAGTGTTGTTTGAATATATATATAGTAAAAGGTTTTCATATAACCCATTACTTATCAATTGGGGATTTCCCATACTTTTTTCAAAGATATCTAACAAATCATTCTTCTAATGTGTAGATTACTGAATATTAAACTAGATAATGGTTGAGAACTAACAAACCCATCCATGTATTAATGGTCTATTTGATCACCAGATAGGTGCTCATTTTTCCTCTAATATAACATTGATATTCAGGTAGCATTATTTGGGGTTGAGAGCATTAGACATACCCTGTATAAATTTTGAGAGAATATATGGTCTGTATGAGTTCATGTGGATGTCTTTTTGTATGAAAAGGGAATCATTAATATTAATAGACTTGATGAATAAGATATTACATCTGTTCCATGATATATTTTGTTTCTTTTTGTTAATTAAATAATGGTGAACTCATAGACTTCATACAATCACCCCTAACATCTTGAGTTCATCATGAGTACAAATAGTGATAAGCTTCTTTACACATGTATATCTAAATGAAATTTTTGGGTGAAAAGGTGGACTTATTGGCTCATATTATCTCATGGAATAGAGTTTCTGTAGACATGGTGAAGGTTGCAGTTATGGTATCACGGGTATGCTTAGTATTATTATTTTTATTTGGATATTCCTAGGCCTTTCTTGATATTAATATTATTTAATCCAAGACTTATCCCATCTGGAAGTTCTGATGTATGGGTTAACAAAGAATGGTGTGATTTTTGTTTGCCTAGATGCTTCCAAGGATGCATTATAGGTCCCAAATAGCTAGTTGAACTCAATAACGATCCCTTATTTACCTAATCAATGTATATAATATAACGTGTACAATTATTCCTATAGATCTAGTCTTGAACAAGTTCTAATACAAGAGAATCAAGTGGTTTTCTATGGATTCTAATTGTTTATGCCACATGAGAGGAATTACACCACTATTAATTTGGAGTAATCTTCAGTCGTATATTCCCCCAAGATTATTGAAGAACATTTTATCATGGGAGAAGTTTATGGTACACACATATTATAAGAGCCTTAAATAAATATTATCTTATACAGATATGATCCTTTAGTATAGAAGGTTTGTAGATATCTATATTGTTTTGACGTTGACAAAATAATACACTCTAGGAAAGGGTAATATCATTGTTGGTTCCATGACCAAATAGGCAATGAAAAAGGTAGTGAGGGAGTCTTGTGATGGGTGATGGATGATGGAACACAATAGAGACATGCATATGTACGTTTACAAGTCTAAAGGATGAGTATCTCTAACTTCTACCTAATGGGTTCCCATACTCCTAGTCTCTATCATGTGTGGGAAGTTATCTGATCTAAAAGAATTTTCTCTAAGGGAAAACTTATATGGTGGGGAACTACCATCAAAATGATCTCTTGGTAGTGAAAATATTATTCTTACCCACTCCAATGTATGTGTTCCTCTGGATATTCATGAAGAGATCTTGATCTATTTCAATGCATCTAATTTGGTTGTACATCCAGGTTTGTTGTACATATAAAATTCTATCTTTAATCCGTATCATAGGCCCGGGATGAAGGTGGTGGTAGAGGGATTTATGATATGATGTTTCACCTAGTAGGAGGCGATTAACGATCCACTGATGAAATATGGGTTATTTTAATCTTTTCCAATTCCATAATATAAGTGGGGTGATGTAAGAATCTAGCATTTGGGACTCTGATACTTTGAAAAATTTCTTGATGTCATTCCTGAGTAGGGCGTTCAGACGACGTGTAATTCCGAGGCCCGGTGTGCCCGAAATTAATTATATAAAAATGTTGTGTGTTTTTATATTACACACACGTGGTTAACTAAATAAAATGTTATATCTCTTATATGGGTGATCGTATTAGAAATCCGAGACCACAGTTGGGTCTGAAACGTGGTGTTTACCCTAGGCGTGACATAAAATGAGTCAGCATGAGACGTTTGGACCCCTCTCTCATTGGCGGTGTGTTAAATGGATAATTAAATTATCAAATTATTCAATTAATAGCTCAAACCAAAATAACTCATAAACAGTTTCTCGGAAGGGAAAACCTAGAGAACTGTTGGGTCCAGAATAGGCCGTTTACCCTATGCGGGGTTTAAAAGTGGCGGGTGCAGGCCTATTGTTGGAGATGTCACCTAGGGGAAACCCTTCTTTTAGAATTAATGACTAAGGGATTTTTATCACTCAAGATCTTTTCGAATAACTTTCAAAAAAAACAGCAGAATAGAAATCTGAGACGTTCGTTAAGTTCAAAATATGGCATTTTACCTAGGTGCGATATAAAATTAGAGGGCACAGTGATTTCAGATTCCGCACTAAGTGGTTTTTCTATAAATAGAAAAATGTGCAATTGGTGAAAACCCATTTCTTCATCTCTATCCCTTTCTTCCAATCTCTCTCTTTATTCCTCTATCACTCTCTCTATCCCTCTCATCCGTTCATCAGTTTCCTTCATCGTTCTTCTTCACATAATGGTGCAGTCTTCGCCAAAACATTGGTGAATCAAGGCAGGAGCCTCACGGACGCATTGCCTACGACGTGCATTGAAAACTAAGTAGGATTTCTTTTACTTTTAAGTTCCAAATCATGTTTTTAAATTAAATATTCTTATTTTTCCTTTATTTCATCATTTTTAATTGTCTTCATCAATGGATGCATAAACACAGCAATCGATCTATGTTTGGAACCCCGTTCATGGTTCTTTTGTTCGTGAACATCTGCTATAATTTTCAGATTCGTCAACCGACTATAGAATCATCGATCAAAGGTAGGCGCTGCGAAGGTCTCATCGCATGGATCGCAAAAACTACCTCAGATCTGAAATCGGTTTTCTGATCGAGTCTCGGTGATCCACCAAAGGAACCACAAGATCACCACCGGCAGTAGCGGCTATGCGCAGCGGCTGTGGTGTGTCGCGCGATGGAGCATCGTCGGAGGTGCGGTGTCGGCCGAACCCAGTGGCGGAGCATGGCTATGAGGTGGCCGACGGACATGCGGAGGTGTGGCGAGCCGTACGGAAGAGGAGTGGGAAGGCGGGGACGGCGGAGCGCGGAGGTCCGACAGAGCTCGGTTTATGGAGGTAGAGCGCAGTCGGGCGGTGTCGGGTCCAGGAGGAGCGGTGCGGGATTCAACCGGAGCTGGCACGACGGAGCGCTGCTGGAGTCTGAGGGTATCATCCGGTTGCACCTGGCTGAGGGAAGCCTGAGGGAGACCTCGGGCATGTGGAGGAAGCAGGGAACCGCAAAGGGCGGGTCCTGCTGGTGCGCTGAGGAAGACCGGCAAAGCGGCCGGTTTGGTGGGAGACGAGGACCCGCAATGCGCCAGTCCTGTTTGGTGACGAAGACCGGCCACATGGACGGTCAGTATGAGGGAAACCGGACCCGAGGTGGGTCTGGTGATGCTGGGGGGGGGGGGCGTGGTGATCGGGCCACTGTGTCGCCGGCCGGACCTGCGTTTGGGTCGCGGGCCAGCAGTTCGAACCATCCCGGCTGGGGTGAACCAGCCCCATAGGTCCCCTTGCATTCGGGGGGCTGTAACTTTTAATCGGCGCATCCATTTGACGCGTCTTCTACGTGTGCAGGTCTGTGTCAGTGAGATAGACCTTTTGAATTGGGTTGCGTGATTTTGGGTTTTTCACCCAATGGAGGGTAGCCCAGAATGCTCTATCTTAATAATATTAAAATATTATTAAAGTTGTGATGGACGTGGCTCGCGAGATGGACGTCCGTTTGACGTGCCTTCAGATGTGCAATGGCCTTGGAGTTGATGCGGTCCTTCCAAAGTTGGTTTGGGTCCCTTGCTATTTGGTTTCATTGCCCAGTGGCACGAAATGCTTAATGTGAATAATTAATTAATTATTTAAATTAATTTGTTATTCTTGCGTCGGGCCTAACTCGTTTTTGGGATGTCCGATTGACACACTGTCAGTGGCAGTGTGACCCCAATCCTCGTGAGACATTTTTGAGACTCATACCAAAGAATTCGGGTTAGATATAAGATGCAGGTCCCACATGACCTAGTTCACACGTTTTATGGTGAAACACCACTTTTCACTTGACATTTGTTTGGGGTGTTTGAGCACTCGTTTCTGAGTGTTTTTCCAAGGGGATTGCAACGACACAATCTGCCCGCCTAAATTCAGACCTGAGGCATGGGCCCCACGATGCGGCTTTCAGATGTATGTTGTGTTTTTACGATATATGCTTCATAGGTCTGTTCAGGGAAAATTAATAGCCTACGCCACGTGGTTATCTCAAAGGAAAACTATGGTATTTTTTGTGTGACGTGTTTTGGGGTCGAGGTGTGGGCCCCAGAGTGCCCTGTTTTCATATAATGCGGGGAGTTGCATATTCTGAATCCGGATTCGGATTTAGGCGTTGTTGGCGGTGTTGTGACCCTGGCATCTAGATGATTTTGACCAGGCTGGTTTCAGGCGTTAAAGACGGAGTTGTGGCATGGGCCCCATGGGAAGTCTCTTAAGCTATGTGCAGCGTACTACACCTTTTTCTTCTGATGTCTGTTTGGGTGGTATGATTAGTCGATTCAGCATGTTTTTCTGAGAGCATCATGATGGTGCATTTCACCCAACCTCTTTTGGGACCGAGATGTGGGCTCCATGAGACGTCTTTTAGGCTTGAAGCAATGTTGAATAACTTTTCCATCGGGAGCCCATTTCTAGTGAGAGAATAGTCTAACTCTTTTGTTTTTCCATGAGAAGTACAACAATGTATCCTTTTTGGGAGTGTAAAGCCTCTATCAAGATCACATTCAACATGGAAACATGAAAGGTTGTTGTTCGGGGGATCCTTTGATGCACTCCTAACCTACGCACGGTAGCGAAGTCAGTGGCACCTAGTGATGGTACGACTAGTGCGATGATATCGGCCTAGTTCCTTATTTACCCTCTAGCAGGGATGGGCAGTGTGATAACCATTGACCATACGGTTTACGCCCCAGTGGGGATGGGCAATGGGTCACCGTCGTCTTATTTAGGGTTTACCCTCCAGTAGGGCTGGGAAGTTGGTCACCTAATAATTTATTAAGGTTTACCCTTCAACAGGGCTGGCCAGTGGGTCACTGTCGACTTATTTTGGATTTTTTCCTTCAGTATGGCTGGTTAGTGGGTCCCCTGATGATTTATTATGGTCTACCCTCCAGCGGGGCTGGGCAGTGGGTTCCCGTTGACTTATTCAGGTTTACCCTCCAGCGGGGCTGGGCAGTGGGTTACCCGACGACTTATTTCAGACTCAGTCCTTTCTATGAGTCTAGTTAGTGACTTTTCTCCATGATTACCAGAGCGGGACACTTGGTGGTACGGTTCAACGATGAGACAACTTTGTCGTACGAGATTGTTGGGCATCAGTGATGGATATCATTTGGACTATTGGTGACTCTTCTTGAGATGTGTTTGAAGATATATATCCCCTTACACATTTGATTGGACTTATTTTTGAGCATATATATACACCCTACTTTTTTTCCCACTCCATTGGATCAGTTAATCTCATTCTAGGAGTGGAGAAGACGCGCGGTGTATGCCACTTAATTTCAGTGACTAGCTCCTCATGGATTGGACGAGTCTACTTCATTCCCTTTGTTGGGTTGAACTACACTCTCTCTATTTTACTCTTACACTATTCTTGATCTTTCTACTGCTCACCGTTTTAGTGTATCCTTGGTCTCTCCCTCAAGCTTTCGGGGTATTTTACTAAGTATCTTTATACACACCCCTACATGGGATTGTCTCACACTTGGTGAGCCCTTGCAGACGAAGGACAGGTTTATCGAGACTACATGGGAGTGTAGAGGACATAGTAGCATGGGATGCATTCAGTGGACGTAGGAGGATTTCTGGGTGGGAGACTCTTCAGATGTTTACTTACATTTACCTGTTTCCGGGTTGTGGCACCTTTCTAGTTAGGAGCATGTTTTGCCTCTTTTTTTGTTGTGCTATTTTTCCAGAACATTACTTGTACTGTGTAGAGGTCGATACATGGATATTGGTTTCCCTTTTGTAGAAGCGTTCTATCTTTATTTCTTTTCTCTGCACTTCTACATTGAGTTAGCTGCGCGTGTGTGTACAGTTTCCTAGGCAAAGTCCTCCCCTAGTTTGTTGTGCCTTCGGCACTAGTCACCAGCCCTGGCCTATAGAGGCGGGCATGGGGTAGTTACGGCTCGAGCCCAGGTTCTGATCAGGTTGTGACCAAGTGGTATCTGTGTTGGTTTGTTCCTTGGGGCATTGTTTGGAAATCCCTAAAAAGGAATTAGTTGAGTTTTGGGGAAATAGTGTCAACGTGTCTCGAGAGCGGCTCTCAGGCTAGGGGTCCAACGATGGTGTGGTGACCGACGTATCCATTCACCAGGACCCTGATAACCCACTTGTCGACTCGACACACTATGACACTTGTTGTCAGGAATTTGGTTAGTGTATCATATGGGACTGTGACTTTTACTGTCCTTCTTGGGTTAAATCCCCATCATTGTTGGTATATATATGCTCATTTTACCACTGTACTCCATGATCGGATTGATGACGTCTCCGTGATGATATCCTTCTAGGATACTAGATCCGGTTTGTGACGACGATTCCGTGAGTGAAGAGGCCTTAGTTCAAGATGCATCATATGATTACCCTTTCTCCAGGAGGACAGGTAGTAGCTTCTCCACCTATGGAGTATCAAATAGTACCGGCAGCAAGGGCTGATCATGAGTGCAGGCTGGGCATGCTACGTGAGTTCTAACGTCAGAGACCGCTGAGGTTCCACGATGATCCATACCCTCAGACAGTGAATGGGTTGGCTAGAGTCAGTGGTTCGCTTCTTCAGGCTTGTTTGGACACTGACAGGTTGATGGTTTCATTGAAAGCCAATATTTCAACCAAGCAGTTTGGCGTTAGTAGAGCCAGGGATACTCAGATACATGATGAGTCGATACTCTCCTGGGATGACTTCTAGCAGCTGTTTCATGAGGAGTGCTACCTCTCCTATTGAAATTTGTTTTCAATTTCATGAGCTGTGGGAGCTTCAGCGGAGAGAGATGGAATTGGCTGAGTACGCGACTAGGTCCACAGACGTTACTCGGTACTCTTTAGGCATGGTACATGACAGAAACATCCGAGCATAGAAGATTGAGTGAGGTGTCTGTAGAGGAGATTCATGCTATCGTAGTGCCCTTGTGCATCCTCTCCCATCTCAGAGTGATGGAGCAGGTACTGGTGACAATGAAATTCTGTAAGAGGGATGTTTATTGATAGGGCCTTGACACCAGATGTCTCCCCATAATGAGACTCAAGCCCATTGTTAGGGGAAGACTAGAGAACCAAGACAATCTAGGCAGGACTAATGCTAGGGTTGCGATGTGTGGGGTAACGTGGCATGAGACAATCCGACAAAATGTGCTGAGTCTTCCAGATAGTTGGTCGATGCACCACCATGGAAAAGGCAGTGTCATGATCATAAAACTCATAGGTAAGGATAGCGTGGTCCCCATGGAGGCATTGTTGTAAGAAAAGTAGGAGGAACTTCAGTTGGCAGACGATGTTTTGAGGTCCTTCCATCACCACAAGGAAACCCATTTCAGGCTCAGGGAGCTGACGGATGGGCCAATAGGAGATGGTGTGCTATGGATGTCTACAATAATGTAGTGCATGAAATGATAGGAGGTGCGCTCTGTGTATTTTATACTTTTTTCAGTGGAACTTGTTAGACACCGCATGAGGTGCTCTTTTCACCTAAATCCATGTTCGAGGGGTTATTGAGGGTGACACTGGGAATCGGTGTTACCCTGTGTTGGTGTTGTCCAGCGTAGCTTTCAATGCACCGGAAAGAGGGGTTCTTCCCCCACTGAGATGTATTTTTGTGATGGGATCAAAACCTTTATGGAGAGTCAGTGCCACCCAAAGCGGATAGTATTGAGGTGAGGTGGATGAGTCCATATGACATGTGCATTCATGGCAGGGTTTTCTGGTGGAGGGTCAGAGCAGGTTCTGGATTTTCCAGTGGGAATTTGCTGCTTGACCTCTCTTTTCATGAGGTTCCACCAGTGGGTTTGTCAGAGTGCCTATTTTGGGGATTACTCTCCTTCCAAGAGGGGAAAAGACACGAGGGGTATTCCACATGCGTTACGTGTCTATCATCTGGTAGATGGATGAGTTTTCTCACCTGTCCCATTCGTTGGTAACTCGTGTGCTTAGCATCAATCTTGATACAATTATCAAGTACATGTCAAGGTGATGGACACCCCATAAACAGAACTACGCGATTTACTATGTGGTGCATGTGGTGGTAATCCTTGCGCTGAGAATGTGGAGACACTATCTTCTAGGAGAGTGCTTTGTTGTTCGCTCAGACCACCAGTTTCTGAGGTGCGTCCTCACCCAGAGAGACTTGAACCTTAAGCGACGGTGCTGGTTGAAATTTCTTCAGGACTATGACTTCGAGGAAGTCTATGTTCCTGAAGATGACAGTGTTGTAGCAGGTTCCCTTAGTAGAGATCCTCGGTTGTGATGCACCAACTGTGAAAACCTGTGTGACCAGATATCCATGGGTGTTTCACAAGATGTGTATTCTAAATGAAGTAATCATGAGGCCATGTTTCAAGAACAAACCGTGATTTCGGTCGGCATGAAGTACGAATCATCCCTTCGATCCGCGTGTTGTTCCAACATGGTGTTGTGCATGTTTCCTTAGGATTTGGAGAGCTAGGTGTGAGCTCTATATCCTGAGTTGTTTTTCCATGTATTGCATTTCGAGGATGAAAATATTGAAGGAGGAAATGATGTAATAATCCTAGTTTTGGGACTCTAGGACTTTGAAAAATTTCTTGATGTCATTCCAGAGCAGGGCGTTCAGACGTCATGAAATTCCGAGGCCCGGTGTGCCCTTTATTAATTATATAAAAATTTTAAGTGTTTTTATATTACGCATGCATTGTTAAAAAAATAAAATATGATATCTCTTAGATGCTTGATCATATCGGATATCTGAAGCCAGGGTTGGGTCTGGAAGGCGGTTTTTACCCTAGGCACTACATAAAACGAGTCGGTGCGGGAAGTTCAGACCCCTCGCTCATTGGCGGTGTGTAGAATGGATAATTAAATTATCAAATTATCTATTTAATAGCTCAAAAATTAATAACTCCTAAATGGTTTATCAGATTGTAAAAATAAGGTCATTGTTGAGTGTGGGGTAGGCCGTTTACGCTAGGTTGGGTGTAAAAGTGGTAGGTGCAGGCCTGCTGTGAGAGATGTCACCTAGGGAAAAACGGTCTTTTTAAATTAATGACATAGTGATTTTTATCACTGATGATTTTTTTGAATAAAATTCGAACAAAACCTTTGAATGGAAATCCAAGACTTCCGTTGAGTTTGAAATGTGTCATTTTTTCCTAGGCGCGATATAAAATGAGAGGGCACGGTGATTTCGGATTCCGTGCTAAGTAGTTTTTTTATAAATACCAAAATGTGGAATTGGGGGAAACCCATTTCTTCCTATCTCTATATACTTTCTTCCTTTATCCCTCTTTCATGCACTATCTCTCTCTCTCATCCGTTCTTCAGTGTCCTTCATCGTTCTTCATCGGATCAAGGTGCAGTTTTCACCAAAACAATAGTGAATCAAGGCAGGAGCCTCACAGACGCATCGCCTACGACATGCATCAAAAAAGAAGTCGGATTTATTTTACTTTTAAGTTCCAAATAAAGTTTTTAAAATAAATATCCTTCATTGTAATTTTGTTTAATCATTTTTAATTATCATCATTGATGGTTGCATGAACATGGCCATTGATCTATGTTTGTAACCCCGTTCATGGTTCCATTCTTCGCGAACACCCGCTATAATTTTTGGATGCGTCAAATGACTATCGAATCATCGATCAAAGGAAGGTGATGTGATGGTCTCATCGCATGGATGTCAAAAAAATCCTCAGATCTTTGATCGAGTGTCTGATCGAGTCATGGTGATCCTCTGATGGAACCACCGGATCACCATTGGCAGGAGCGGCCGGCGGCTGCACTTGGTGGTCGCGGTGTGTCGCGCGGCAGAGCGTCGTTGGAGGTGTGGTGTCAGCCATACCCAGTGGCGGTGCGTGGGTATGAGGTTGGCGCCGAACGTGCGAATGTGCAGCGGGCTATTCGGAAGAGGAGTGGGATGGCCGGGACAGTGGTGCATAGTGGTCCAGCGGAGTGCGGTGTTCATAGGTGGAGCGCGGCCGGGTGGTGTCGGGTCCCGGCGGAGTGGTACGGGATGCAGCCGGAGCTGGCACGACGTTGCGCTGCTAGAGGGCTGAGGGCGTCGGCATGTCACGCCTAGATGAGGGAAGCCCGAGAGGGATCTCAGGTGTGTGGAGGAATCAAGGACCCACAATGGTCGGGCCCTTCTGGTGCGCTGAGGAAGACCGTCCAAGCAGCCGATCTGCTGGGAGACGAGGACCCGCAAAGCGCAGGTCCTGTTGGGAGACAAAGACCGACCAAAGGGCCGGTAAGATTGAGGAAAACCGGACCCAAGGTAGTTCCGGTGATGCTGCGCAGCCCGTGACCAGCGGGTTGCAACATTACGTACTAGACCCACGGTTGGTCCATCGGCCGGTGGTTCAAACTGTGCCGGTTGGGGTAAACCGGCCCGGTTAGGCCCCCTTGCGTTCGAGGGGCCGTCACTTCTAAACAGCGTGTCCGTTTGACGCGTTGTCTATGGTTGAAGGTCTATGTCAGTGATATGGAACTTTTTAAATGTGTTTCGTGGATTTCGGTTCTGCGCCCGTAGGTGGGTAGCCCAGAACTCTCTAACTTAATAATATTAAATTATTATTAAAGTTGCGACAGACGTGGCTTGTGAGTCGGAAGTCCATTTGATGTGCCTTCAGAGGTGTGGTCGCCAAAGAGTTGAGTCAGTCCTTACAATGTTGGTTCGGGACCCTTGCGGTTTGGTATCGTTTCTCAGTGGCACGAAACGCTTAAGGTGAATAATTAATTAATTGTTTAAATTAATTAGTTATTCTTACGTCAGACCTAACTATTGTTTGAGATGTCTGATTGATACACCATCAGCGGTAGCGTGACCCCAGTCCTCATGCAGACTTTTTGAGATGCTTACCATAACGTTCAAGTTGGAGACACGGTGCGGGGCCCACACGGCCTAGTTCTCACGTTTTATAGTGAAGTTCCACTTTTTCACCCAACATCCGTTAGGGGTGTTTGAGCACTCATTTCTGAGTATTTATCATACGGGATTGCAAGGGCGCAATCCACCCGCCTAAATTCGGACCCGATGTGTGGGCCCCACCAGGCAACTTTCGGACCTATGCTGCGTTTTTACGACTTATTCTTCATAAGTCCGTTCAGGGGAAATGAATAGCCAACGTTGCGTGGTTATCTACAAGTAACACAATTTTACAATTTCTGTGACGTGTTTCATGGTCGAGGTGTGAGCCCTAGAGGGCCCCGTTTTCATATAACACAGGGAGTTGAAGCTTCTGCATCCGGATTCCAGTTTAGGTGCTGTCAGCAGTGATGTGACCCTGGAATTATGATGATGGTGTCCAAGGTGGATTTAGGTGTTGAAGCCAGAGTAGAGGCATAGGACCCATTGGCCGTCTCTGAAGCTGTGTGTAGCGTACTGCACATTTATCTTCCGAAATCCATACGGGGTGTATTAATAGTCGATTAGGCATGTTTTTATAAGAGCATCGTAATTTCGTAGTTCGCTCGACCGCGTTCGGGACTAAGGTGCAGGCCCCATGAGACCCCGTATGGGTATAAAGCGGTGTTGAATATCTTTTACATTGGGAGCCCGTTTCCAGCGAGTGAATAGTCTACCTCAAGTGTTTCTCTGTGAGGATTACAACGGTGTAATATTTTTGGGAGAGCAGTGCCTCTTTTGAGATCTCATTCAATGTGGAAATAGGAATGGGCGTTGGTCGGAGGTACCTTTGACACACTATAGTCCTACACACGGTAGCGGTGTTAGTGGCACCATGTGATGGCAAGGGTAGTGCAGAGATATCATCCTAGTTCAGGGTTTACTCTCTAGCAGGGCCGGGTAGTGGGATACCTATTGACCATACAGTTTACCCTCCCCCAAGGCTAGGCAGAGGGTCACCATTGACTTATTTAGGGTTTACCCTCTAGCAGGGCTAGGCAGTGGGTCACCATCAACTTATTTAGGGTTTACCCTCCAGCAGGGCTGGGCAGTGGGTCCCCCAATGATTTATTACAATCGACCCTCCAAGGGGGCTGGGGAGTGGGTCACCGTAGACTTATTGGGGTTTACCCTCCAGCGGGGCTGGGCAGTGGGTTACCCGATGACTAATATTCAACTCAGTCATTTCAATGTGGCTAGTCAGTAACTTTTCTCTGTGATTACAAGAGCGAGACCCGTGGTGGTATGGTTCAATGATGGGACAACTTTGTCGTAAAGGATTCTTGGGCATTAGTGATGTATATCCTTTGAACTATTGGAAACTCTTCTTGAGAAGAGTTTGAAGATAGAGATCCCCTTACACACTGTTTTAGTATTCTTATTGAGCATATATATACACCCTACTTTGGTTACCACTCCTTGGGATCGGTTACTCTCCTTCTAGGAGGGGAGAAGACACGCAGGGTATGCCACGTACTTTCTGTGTCTAGCTCCTCTTGGATTAGACGAGTCTACTTCCTTCCTTTTGATGCGTTGACCTGCACTCTCTGAATTGTACTCTTATACTATTTTTGATCTATCTACTTCTCACCATTTTATTATCTCCTTTGCTTCTCCCTAGAGAATTTGGGGAATCCTACTTGGTATCTTTATACTCACCCCATCACAGGCTTTTCCTACACTTTGTGTGCCCTTGCTGACGACATACAGGTCGATAGAGACTATAAAGGAGTGTAGAGGACCCAAGATCTTGGGCTATGTTCAGTGGACTTAAGCGGATTTTTGGGTGTGAGACACTCCATCTATTTAATTTCGTTTACTTGTTGTCATTTTGTGGCACCTTTCTAGTTGAGAGCGTGTTTTTTCCCTTTTTCTGTTCATTTATCTTGTCAGCACTTAACTTTTACTCTGTAGAGGTCGATGCATGGCTGTTGGTTTTGCTTTTTGTAGAAGAGTTGTGTATTGCTTTATTTTCTCCTAACTTATTCATTGAGTTACCTTCGTCTGTGTGTATAGTTTACTAGGCAAAGGCCTCCCATAGTTTGGTGTGCCTTCGGTGCTGGTCGCCAGACCCTGGCCTATGCGGGCGGGCTTGGGGTAGTTGCGGATCATGAACGGGTACAGATCAGGTTGTGATAGGTGATGTAACTGTGGTCATTATAATAGGATTACCTAAAAAGAAAAAAATAATGATGCAATAATGGTGATCATAGATTGAATGATGAATGTAGAAAAGACTCTGACTATTAGAGAGACAATCACAATTGATAATATGGTTTTTCTATACATACATGATGTAGTTATATTTATTATTTTCAAAGTATTGTCATCATGTGTCATGATCCGAATTTTATATCGTAATTCTAGATGGACCATTATATGGATTTCGGAAAATATATTCTTCATATTATGAACTACCAAACATATAGTAGAAACTATTTTAAGAAGATGATTCAGATTCTTGAGGAAAGTAACTAGCATATGTTTTTTGTTTCTATTCCTATTAAGAGCGGTGTATAGAACATTTAGAGTTCAAATATATTAATAGTTCCCAATAATCTATCCAAATGGTTCTTTTTGAGTTATGTTATAGAATTTCATTCTATTAACCTATATTCTATTTATATTTAGATTTGTTTGAACTTATTTTTCATAGTCTAATTCATTATATGTTAGATAAGCTCTACTTGATCAAAAGGTAGCTGGTGACCATGTAGAGATAATAGAAATTGTACAATGACTATCTGATTTTACCTACAGAGCTTATCTTTGTTCATTGGGTTTCTTTTCACGTGTCAACTACATTTGGGTAACACTATATCTAGAAATAGGGAAATATAATAGAGAGGTTTTTTATGAGATTTTATATAGTGGAGAGTTTTGATTTTGTGAAATACCATTTTTTTCTTTCAACAATGATACTATTCGATGAACAATATGATCCATGATTATAATCATTAAAGATACCACCCTGAAACTTATCATGTGATAGATGTCGATGAGGTTGAGCATGTTGTCGATGCACCATTTGAGGATCATCTGATTCATATTGTAAACTACAGTGACAAGAATATATTACTGAAAACTATACCTATTGTGTTATAAAAATGGAATCATGGTGATGTTAAAGAGGATACATGGTAGTGAGAGTTGGATAAATTGGCATAGTGGCCAGAGTTGTTCAATGATGCCTCTCATTGATGCATGATGTCATTGATTATGGAAATGTTATTGTATGGTGTGGTGTTTTCAAAATCTCATATTCCCATGTAAATTACTATTTTTATTATTTTGATACCCTTATTTATCAAAACAATCCCTTGTTTTCATATGGGTTAGTGTTTCCTTGGTTTTTATAGGTAAATGAACATGGAAGATGAAACTTGGATATAAGATGTAACTTATGAAATGAATGGTCATTCATTATTTGAATTATTCATGGCTAGTAATTTGAAATTGAGTTTCAGTTTGTATTGTTTAATGGGATTAATCAGTTTATGTTGTGATATTTCAGTAATGATGTGAGCTAAATTTCAATATTTTAAATAGATGAGACTTGTTTTTAAATGTATACAGAAACTATATTATTAAGGGTGTCAAACTATGATTCACTCTATGAATAAGTTTTGTTCTTATATTTTTATGAATTCCCATTCCTTGTATCTGAACATATCCCCATCATAATTTATCATAAATTTCATCCCATCCATTATTCTTTTCATATTTATCATTGATCCAAATGATGATTTCTTTAGATCTTATTGTACCTGACCAAGAAATTGTACTTCTGCATCTTAGTTCTTATTCACATTTTAATTTTAATTTTTTCACATGGAGAGAACCTCAGATTTGGGTCACCACACCTAGGTCTTGGAATGTTAACTTCTAATGATATATTTTATTTGGGTTCCATTGAAGGAGATGAAGGATGAACCTAGTTCAACCTTATTCATTGAGGAATTTATTATAATTTTATGTTTTTGAGGGGTGTGGTCAAGAAAAATTCCCAATCATCATTTCCTTCTTTATGGTATGTGGAATAAGTGCACTGAAGATGAAATGTCTTTTGAGGGACCTAGGAAAATTAGAAACCAAATATGTTGATGAAATCATATGTATTGACATCCCATATAAGATTTTCCATTGTCTTGATACCATGAATTTTTTCTCCGGAGTGGTTTCCAACCCCTAAATCTATGTTTATAATTTAATGGAATATACTATGGTTCCCTTGAACGATTATAAATATTATACTATTTATTTAAAAAATGTTAATTGGTTGTTAATTTTAATTTATAATTATCTTGACATAGTAATATAGATGATTGGATTGGGAAGAAATTACATGCAATAAATAGGATAATATGGGTTGTAATTTAAATTCCAATAAAAGACTGATTAAATATCAATACGATAGTTTGAGTGATATTAATTTTTATTAAATGATAAGTAAAATGGAAATAATTATAATTATTTTTGGAAATTGGTAACTTTGTTTAAATTGATAATTTTCATGTATTTGGTTACTGGAATCAATTTGGTCGAGAGAGTAAATGGATTGGTAATTTTATAATTTATGAATAGACCAATAAGGATTTTTGTAACATATTTGGAATGAGGGTTTTTTTGTATTATAAATGTATTTCCTATATATTTTTTAATTTTTATAAATTTTTGGCTACTTAAGGCCTACATATGAGATTATTGGTTGGACATGGAATCCATTCGTAGATGAAACTATGTTTTGGCCAAATCAGTTTTTGCAAAATGAAATTATTGGTAGGATATGGAGTTTCATCCTTGATTAAATTATTGGTTGGTCATGTGATTCCATCCTAGATGAAATTATATGTTAAACTCAATATTACCTCCTAGTTGAAATTAATGGTTAGTCATAGAGTTTCATTTCAAGATGAAATTATAGTTAGGACAAGACACTTCATACATGGATGGAATTATGATATTTACATGGAGTTACTCCTGGGATAATAATATGAGTTGAAAATGAGATTCCGTCTACTCATTGTACTATGATACCTAGATATATTTAACTAACATCTTATTGAAGATGGTTTTGCTAACAATGAGGGTTAACCCAGTGCTTAAGGGTCTGCATTTGTATTCATGGTTCTATATAAATTTATGAGATTATTCCTTTGATTATCACCTTAATTTATATTCTATATATTGTGAATGGATTTTGATGACCCCATGGGTGTCAACCCACGAATTTTACTTACACCATGTCCAATATTTTTTTTAGAACACTAGTTGGCATCGTAAATGGAGGCATGGAAGAGAAACAAGGACCATGTACTTGATTGATAGCACTACTATATGGGAATAAAACATTGATACAAGATAAACATGAGGTTCAAGAATGTGTTTTTTAGAAAAAAAATTGTAGTCTAATTTTATTTTGATTTTTTTAAATTTCTGAAACACTTTTAGACAAGAGTACTTTATGGTGTGGCATGATTTTTTATTTTTAGTTGGTTTTTTAGTTATTCCTTGATTTATTGTAGATTAATTATAATATTTTTTTAAATCCTATTTCCATGGATATTTTAAGTCTTTTAAAGAGGGTATAGTCTTGAAATTATATTCAATACACCCTCACTATTAGTCTCTTGCATCTTGTATATGGTGAGGTCTTCCTGAGGTATCATATCTACTTGTCTCAGTCTAAAGAGTGAGTACTAGGTCAGGGAAATTATAATATAATTGGGTTAATTCACATTTTTAGTTTTTAACTCTATGATTAACGAGTGGATAAAACCTATGTAAACCATTAGTATTTCATATTGATATTAGATAGAAATAAAGTGTCATTGTTTGTTAAGTCTGAGGACAATCATTAGTGGGAATTCATAGATACCCCTTTTGTGATTTTATACGGGGAGTGATTAACAAGATTTAGTATATTTAGAGAGATATTTTTCATAATACTACCCATTAGTTTAGAATGTGTTTTATTAAATGTTTATTTGATAAAGAATGATTTTATATGATGTGTACCTATTTGAATTTATTAATATACATTAGGGTCAATATGATCTACAATGATAAAATGGTTTACTCAAATAAACTAGTTATTACATTTATAGAACATATGTTTTATTATATATACAATCATGGGATTAAAAATTTGATTAGTTTATTAATTGATAAAATATATTTTTGAAAACATAAACTATATTTGAAACATTATAAGATTAATGTAAATTAAAATATTCATGGATAAAATTTTAGTTTATTTCATGGATAAATTTCAAGTTATATTTTTGAGTCATATATAACTTTATTATGGAATAATGGTGAATCGTGTTATTTGGGGGATATTTTGGAGATTATAAAATAGGGAATACGCACAATTGGTAAATGAATTTAAGACGGAATAACATTTTTTAGATAATCATTAAGTTGACATAAAAAATATTTGATCAAATCATTCCGATTTATGGGTTCTCAAAATTGGATGGAATATTTTTAAATATTTTTAAGGATAGATACTTGTGCATTGATTTATATTGGGCTTTTGGTGATATTATTTATGATTAAAATATTAGTGTATTAATTCCCCATATTAATGATTTTTTATATATTTTAATAATTGTTTTGCGCTAATGATTTTAGATTTTGAAATAAGGAATACATTTTCATATTTTTGGTGGATCTTATTTTCCTTAATGAGTTCAATTTTGTGTTTCTTGTTTAAATAATCATTCAATGTTAATTTTTAATAGAATGAGATGAGATAGAAGTGTAAATATATAAAAACAAAATGTAGAATGAAATTCCAATTAGGTTTTGAAAATCAATAAAGTATTTATATTTTATAAAAATCAATATATTGATGGTAAAATGCTTTTCCAAATACATTGGGTATTATTTTGAAATTTATACACAACTATAAAGGGGTAAATTTAGAAAACCATCTATAAGTTTCTCTATTATTAGTATTTATTATTATATTAAATATTATGGTTCTTAATCTTGAATAAAAATTTGAATATCTTATTAAAATCATTATATGATTTTATATATTTGAGAAATTCGTTTTAGAATAAAAAAATTTATATTTCAAGGATTTAATATTCATAATAGGGTGATAATGCGACAACCTTATATTAAAAAATAAATTTAGCATTTACATAAATATTATGGTTGATTGGATTTTACTCACAAATCATTAAACTAAAATGAACAATTATGAATTTATCACTAAAATAATTAAAATACTATATAAATAGTATTATGGTACTAAGATTCAATATGAGAGAACATGAAGAGAATTAAATGTTGAAAAAATTAATATACATACAAAAATGAAAAAATTGAAAAATTCATTAACCTCAGGGTTTTCTATAGAGAATGTGACCCACCACAACTATTGAATCAAGAATACTAATTATGAATAAAATAGACTTCTAATGGGATAGATAAATGAATAAATTATAGTGAAACCTGTAAGGATGTATATAGGAATGAAAATTTTCAATGATATATATGGACATTGGATCCATAATCATTATATATCTAACTGTTACACATATTGAAATTATTTATATTTTCCTATAATAAGTTTACAATATTATGAAAAAAAAATATTGCTTAACACTCATATAATTATTAATTTATATGATATAGTTTATGAGAACATGAATCTAAAAATGTTCTATAACAGCAGTTTTTCTATATATTTTTGAAAAAAATATATTGAATTGAAATTGAATATGGAAAAAAGAATTTAATTTTTACTTTATCTCATCCAAGTTATCCTAGATTTAATTTGGTGGTTTTTTTTGAAAATGATGATTTTTTGACGGAATTGGGAAATGTAATACTTTATTCATTACTAATATCCTTTTTCATTAAATAATGAAATTTATAAGTAAAATTATATTTTAGATTTGGTTTAAAAGGAAGAAATTCCATATTGGATTATAAAAACTATAATTAATCACTTAATAATCAAAATTATCTTTCATTTTGTTATATGATAATGTTTAGGATTACATTTTTTTTATAAAAATCCAAATTTTCAGTTATTTTTTAGGAATTTATATTTAAAAACTTTTATTCCAAATATATACATAGATTATTGAACAATTAATTCCATATCTAAGATTGGTATTTTCAAATTTCATAAATAACTCAAATTTATTTTTTTCCATAATTAATAGTACCTTGGGGTAAAGGAAAAACATGAGGATCAGGGTTAAAACTGTTAAATAAGGGTTTAAAATCTACCACTAAATTACGTATATTCCAATTCACTATATTAATTCAACCTACCATTTTAATTATTTTAATAAATGAAAATTTTGATTCGTTTTTCTTTGATAATGATCTTTGTATTACTTTAAGTAAAGGAAAATACAAAAAATGTCCCTTTCATGCATTTAATATCAATAAATGATTATGATAGTGATACACATAATTCATTAATGGTTTTAAAAATTCTTATCGATTCTGAGGAAAAATATTATGGTAATTTATATTTATTTTTTATTTAGGATATATTTTCTTAAATGCTTATGCACCACCGATATAATTCTTTTTCGGGTTGTATACAAATTAATTAAATAATGGTAAATTTAATTAATGTAATATTTATTATGTGATTTTTTTGGAACCATTTTATTGTAATATATAATTAGTGATGTTGTTAAAGTTTACATTCTATTTAAATTACTACATTTATAATTTTTTAAATTTTAATTTGTTAATATTTCTAAAAAATACTTTTTGGATATTTTATGTTATGTAATATTTTACGAATTGTTTTTGAATTCATAAAAATCATATATTTGGTAATTTTAGTTGGATATGGATGTTAAAATTATCAATTTTTCACATATGGGTCGATTTTATTTTTAATCTAAATTTTATGTCCCCAAATCATAAAAATATTGGGATAATATTCATTGTAAAAAAAGGTTAATGAGGGTGGGGCGGTTAAATTTTGAGATAATGGATAAAAAAATAAGTAAAAATATTTAAATTTGTTTTGAAGATTTTAATTCACATTATATATATATCCAATATTCAAAATATACCATTTTAGTGACACATGAAAATGAATGTCCATTATATTGATTTAATACTTTAAGAAATTCCAACTGTTCCCCTCAACCCATTTGTAAAATAAAACCACCTCTCTTATATTCATCACAATTCATGATAACCATAACTCAACCAAACCCATCAAAAATCTATTTTTAACCTACTTTTATAAATTTTATTGTTTTATTATTCTTAAAATGTCAACCATTATCTCTATAGAGTGAGTTATATAGGAGCTTATTCATAGAGGAGGTAATCATATTAATAAAGATTTTTTCAATTTAATTATTCTTATATTTATAAAAAATATTTGATAAATGTTATCATATAATATAAAATGTAAGATAAATATAAAAAAATATCATTTTTCTAGAGAAACAACCCTTATTGATCTCTTTTATATCCGATTGAAATTGAAAACATCAATCGAGTGTACGTATGACTTATAGACTTAGTGAAGTTGGGTGATTCATTTTCACCATCAAATATCAATGATGGTTATTATGATGGATTTAATAAATATAAAAGATATTGTTGAAAAATTTATGATTCTATAATGATAGTGTACTACTTAACTCATTATCCTTCAATCGATTAGAAAATGATAAACTCATTTGTTTATAAGTGTAGACTACCACCACTGTGAAGCGATGTGATTTGTTTATCATTTTTATCATTAGTGAATGATTTAAAATTTTTATTTAATTTATAGTGATGATAATTATTTATTGATTTATATTTTTTAGATTATTAAATAATTAACAAGTTTCATGGACCAGAACTATCGAATCAAAACATGTATGAAAAACAGAAAATATAACTCTTAAAATAAAAATGTTAGCAATAAATTTTTAATAAATGGGTGTTAGAATATTTTAATCATATATTGTTTGATAACAATGAATATGGTTGTATTATATATTCATAATAAATTACAACTTATAATATAGGAGGCTATGAGTGCATATGAAGAAAGTTGGACTTAGGGTTGGTTTTATCATCTCAAATTATCTTCTTCCGGACATATGTTATGTTATACACCAATCATCATATTATAGGTGTATATTATACCCCAATGACAAGATACAACATGAATAATTAAATAATTATGATATTTATTGATGAAATTCATATTATTTCATCCAAGGAGTAATTATTAAAAACAAACCAATGTGGTAAGAGTTATCTCTTAAAATTCCATTTTATTTTGGGAATGTATATATTTAGTTTTTTATAATAAAAAATTATATAATAAAAATATTATTAACCCCAAATTCTCTTATCCTTTTTTAATATTGGGGTTTATATTTTTATATTCTATTCCTTTTATTTTTTGTTTCTCTAGTCAATGAGTAAGTTGAATGTAAGGAACTTTCTCTAAAATGTTATAATGTAATGTTATACTTCCAACCATTTTTCCATGAATGTACAAATTTTCAATTTAATATTTTAAATAATTTATTTATTATTATTTATGTATTTATTAAATCAATTTTACTGTTTTTTAAACTTTCTATAAAAAAGATAAAATGTAATCATATTTTATTTTTTTAAAGGAGAACATTTTTTACAATGGCGTGAATGAAATATTTGTTTTAACATAATATGAATGAATGCTATATTCCATGACCATGAATAATATATTTTTAAATGTTTATTTTTAAAAAATTTAAATGTTATTTTCCATAATAGTAATTATATTTTTTATTTTCGAATTTTTTTTATAAATGATATCAAAATAAAATCGTATTACTTCTATAGAGGAATGAAAAGAATTTTGAAAATTTATTTATTACTCCATACTCACATAAAGACAACATGAAGTTATTTTTAATGTATTTTTTATATATTATTTTCTAATGTCTTGTGTTTACTATAAATAATTTATTTTAGAAGAAATAATTTACTTCCTATAATGATAATAGATTATAAGTTGTTTTGATATCATTCTCTTCCATTTGAAAATTTCTATATCACTCTCCTTTAATCATTGGACATTACTTATCTCTTTAATGTCTATATTTTTAGTGTCATTTATGAGTTCATATTTAAATACTTTAATTTTATTATGTTCCAACCACATACCATTTCTATAAAGAATATAAGTTGATGGAATATTATCACATATGTTGTTCTATTTACCAGGTAACTATTAATGATTCACATTATTGACTAAATATAGAATAATTTTTACTTATAAGGAATTATAATGGGGAATTTTTTAGATAGTTCAATATATAATGAATTCATTGGTCATTAACTGGATTGATAGTTCATGGTTATATATATCTCCTTCGATGCATCAATATGTATCATGAGACAAAATATTAGGTATTCCATATTAGATGTGTATCCGGTTCAAACCTATACATTTATTATGAAAGATTACTTTGTTGAATGGAATTTAACATAAGATTCATGATATCTTGGGTGATTATATTTTACCATGAATGTCAAAAAAATTCATTTCCTTAATTAAAATTATAGTTTCTGTTATCGATTAGTTTTAAAGTGGTGATATTATCCCAAGATGTTATAGAAATGAAGTAGTCATCACAATAAATGTTTTTTATTATACATTATACAATATTTATAAATATATTTATTTATTTATAATATATTCTTTTGTCCATAACCCTTACTAACTATCAGATCCCACAAATTATTTATTTTCATTTCACTATAATATGTATGAGGACATTAGGAATAATTTTAAAAATGGAATAATGTTTCTTACGACATGTTTTTATATTTCCAATGTTAATTGGAAATCATTTATACATCTAGTTTTACCGAACTACTAATATGATCCATCATATATTTTTATATCCCTTGTATATTATACTGATGTAATATTTTAAACATTGGAGTTTGGTTTTTACAGACGTGATGTTATATTTAGACTCATTCTCTCATGTAATCTCTTGGATCCATATGTGAATCTATGGGACTCAATATAATAGTATTATCATCCCCATAAACACCTGGTGACTTGGTTCAATAATCCATAATGGGATTTCCATAAATGATGCTACTGGTTCTAACTCAACATTTTCATAGTCAAACATATGTAAAAGTACAGGATCATTCCATATATGTTGAGATATGTAGATCATGTTATGCATACCTAAATACCATATGGTAATTTTGAAATCAAGAATATTCTACTATAAAATGTTTAGTGATCTCAAACATTTCGACAAACCATAGTGATAGCTTCTCATGCCTTGAATAATTATGATGACCAAATAAAGGTGACGGTCACTGGAAATCCCAACAAAACAAAATTATATCTATGTGTTGTCTCATATGGATTCCATACAATATATTTTGAACTCTATGTTGTATGAAACTAAAAATATATAACAAAACCCTATTAGAGTTCTTGTTACCCATACTTGGTCAAACAATTGATGCCTCACCCACCTCATTCCAACAGATGAATGTCCATTGTGAAAAAACATGAAGAGACAAAAAAGGTATTATATGAATCAAATACTATATATTTTTATTATATAAAAACATTACCAAGGAACAATGACAATCCCATTCTACAATGAAGTCTATGGAACATACATGAAGCATATCCACTGTGGTCCTGATCATCCACTCTAACTGTCCATCAGCCTACTGGTGATATACTACACCTAGATTCAATTTATTATCAATGGTATTGTAATGTAATTTTAAAAAACATGAAATAAAATAAATATCCTTCTTCGGTACGATAACAAACGATACACCATGTAATCATACACCCTCATTAAAATAATTATTTCGCTAAATCACTTATAGAGTTAGTCTCATAGATTAGTATGTATTGAACTAAATTCTTCATCCAATTATTTTTCACCAAATTATTATGTCATATTCTCATGGTCCTGGTAAACTCTATCTTAAAGTCAATTTTCACCATATATTACATCCACACAGGTGAGTGATGTGGCTGAAGTAAACATCAGGGTAACTGATACTCCCTCTAGATCCACTGGTATGTCAGGAAACGTGATATTAATATCATGATATATCTATACACTAGTCACTACTAGAAGTGTCACATGATATCATGATACTTCATTATAGAACAAAGCAGCACTTCCCATGAAGAGGCATGAATGTTTTTATCAACTCTTTATTCGTGGATTCATGACCCACAAATCGCCATTGGAAAAAGTTCATTTTATCAATATTCATTGACCAACATAGAATAATGTCATATCCTTACAACCACTCCCACATCAAAATGTATTTGAGATGAATCTATTTTGTGGTCTCAACCCAGTCCAAAAACATCAATGTAACAAGTAAGGGAGAATATGTCCTCAACCATATTTCAAATATCTATCCCCAAAGTATTCAATTTATAGTCTTATTGAACACCGTTACTCAATCGAAGATCTATCTCCAAGATCATGCGTTTTTTACCAAGATATTCTTTAATATAATTCCCTTTCCTAAGATCTTAATCCATCTCATAGTAAATTTTATAATAATTACCTAGACATATACATGAATAGAGATTCAATTACCACTTATATAAGACACAAAAAATGACTTATGATCTTTATATACAATAAATATATCACCAATGTTATATTCCCACCAACACATCAGAGCGTGGACCAACAATTCTATCTCCAATTCATATGTAATGTTGCATTATTTATGGGGTTGTAGATGAGAAGACCCATAAGCAACTTCTTAATCCCTATAAATCAACATAGATTCAAATCCAACATCTATAAATTCAAAATATACTATATATCTTGTTCTAGTAGATGGAAATATAAAAACTAAATATGATGTATATATTATTTTTAGCTCAAGGAAGGAATCTTCTAAAGGATTTATCCACTCAAATAGTAGACTTTTTGTGTAATCCCAACCATAGGATATTGAAAATAGGAAAAGTTTATAACGAACCATTGGTTGTCTCCTTCAAACCCATGGAAACTGAAGATATTAAACACATTTTTAGGATGTTCACATGAAATAATAATTGCTACCTTTTCTGGGTCTATATAAATTATTACATTATAAATCCCATTCCTAATAAAACATATCTACAAGATCTAGTAGTTAAAAGTTTAGAGTTGTAAAAGAGTCACAAATAAGGATTCAATATATGGGGAAAAAATATTATATTCATGAGTTCAATGACCATTACTATTTCATTTATCATCATTAAAGGAATGAAATGAAACTTATTGTTTCCATCTATACTATTTATCATGTTGAAACATCATTGTAATTCAAGTTTTACTCCATGAATAATATATTCTTTAAATAAACCAATGTGGGACCCTACTATCTTCCAACATTATTAATGACACCCCACAACCTCATCCTAGTCCAGATTTATGGGAAAGCATCCTACATTAATAGTCGATCCTCTAGGGTCTCCACATGATTAAATATCCCCTAAGTGACTTGAATCCCATACTCAACATCTAGTGGGACACTAGTTCATAGGAAATATCAAGGTACTGGAACTATAAGTCCAGAGAATAATCGACCATTATATGTGAAACTCATCCATAATGAACATTCACTATGTGGAAGACTCCTGGATATATCTGGTCCACCCCTTAAACTGTTGGAGATGGTAGAGGAACATGATGATCCATATTATCATTCAAATCTAGTGGCATGATTTGGGATTTCACCCTTAAGAGTTAACTTTGATCTTCTACCATAAATTTTTTTATTAGATGTATTTTAGGTTCCATTATTAGAAATTTCAAATGTAAAATTATAATTTATAAAAAATATTACTATAAATTAAAACCAATGTAGTTCGTAGGAGCACATTATGGATATATATAAAAAGAATTATCCTGTGAGTATTTTGAAAAATATTAGACATTGATCTCCTATTATATCACATAGTCTGAACCTCATATTCTATAAATTCAAATTAATCATAGGGATATATTTCAAAAACCATTTCCATGTTTAAAAAATTTAAATTTCACCATATTTTAAGATAGATTCAAATGTCCTTGAACCGGTTCACTCATAAGTAACTAAAATTGGTTGGCAAGAAGGCCTCAAGAACGACTCCCCATATGCTAGAGGTTATTGACTATAAATGATTGTATATGTTGGTATGGTGGGGACACTATACCCTCGTGATCAAAGTGTATCACCATGGTATAACAATATCCTCAGATCATGGAAGAATATTACAGAACTATTATTGTGATAATAAATCATCCATATAATATGAACAAGGAGAAGAAATATCCATATAATTAAATAATTATGTAATGTTGGTATACAATAAAAAAGGGATTAAATGGAAGAAGATAATTAGACATATTAAAAAAATAAAGAAATTAAAAAAGGAAAAAACATTATCATGTAGAAACATGAGAATAAGAAAAGTCATATTCTCTCATACTCCATAATAGTAACGTAAATAGGTCATCCAAATCTATATTCTTCCCATTTTCCCTTCCTACATCTTTAATGTCTATTCAGGTTCCAACAGGAGAACCGAATTGTGTACGAGATATACTCGTTATCCCACCATAAATAATGTCTAGAACTATCCAGTTTATGTATATAAATTGTGTAGTCTGTATGTAATAATCAATGTATGGAATAAAATATAATAAATCACATCGGGTTGGTATCATAATGGAGAATCTGACCAATACTAGCTACATTATCATAAAATAGAATGTATTTGAATATGCGTTACCCTTTATATATAATATGAATATATAGATATATATATATCAACTTCTTATATATATAAACATATTTTTTGTAAATATATATATATAATATAATATAGGACATGAGGTTTAGATCAAAGGATTACAGACCTAAATAAAAAGGGTTTCATATATATTTTGATATATATGATTGTTAATATTGTACGACTTGGATGTAATGAATATAAAAAATATATTGACTCCATGTATGTTCTTGGAATTAGATTTTATGTTATTTTATTCAATAGATTGGTATCTAGAGATCATCCATGGAATTCTAAAAAATAAATGAATCTATTACTCCAGCAGCAGTATAAAAAACTCATCATTGCAGGAGTCCATCAAAGGAGTTATATGTAAGAACCCAAGTATCAATACCATAATAGTATGAATTCTTTAACCTCTAATCCCATCAATGGTATACCATATTGAGGAGTGGGTTTTTCTCGTGGAATGGTATTATAGCATTCCCAACCAAACCAATTTATGGTATTCTATTTGGGAACCCGGTATCTCTCATAGGCTAATATAAAGAAATCCATTTAGTGAAACCATCCAAGGTATTCTAAAAAGGAATTAATGTATCTCTCAAGGTGAGTTGTATATAATCTATAACATCAAATTATGATACCTGATGATCCCATCCATGGCGTTTCAACATGAAAACCATGTACCCACATCGAAATAGTTTAAAATGATGGCCATGGATAAAATTTGACCCATATTATATAAAAAATTCATTATAATTAACTTTTTTCATTTCATTTCATATGTACCACAAAATTTATAAATGAGAAGATAGGGGGCCGAGCATGTGGCTTATAATATTCCTTCGGCTTAATTCAATTTCATTTTATTTATAAAATCTAATCTAGACACACCATATTTAGGGGTATAATTAAATTTCAGTGAATAAAGATAACTATCTTTTAAAAAGGGAACACATTTATAGGGGACATATGATTATATGAACATCCTCTGATGTAGGTTTTTATGTTTTTTAGAATACCACATGAATTGGAATATCAATCATATTTATTAATTGTTTAAATAGGTGGTCTCACATAGGAGGTCTGATAGTTGAAACAATAGTTCAAAATATAATAATTGATAAATTATGTAAGAATAACAAGACCACAACCATTTTCATGATAGTACTCTCCTCATATATTATCATCCTTTAATTTTGAATAAAATGGTAGAGATAAACAAAATTGAAAAATGACCTGAAAATAGGTTATATTAGCTTACATAGAAATATAACTCATGAGGGTGAGATATGTCAGGAAAAGAAGAATGATGAATTAAGAGATTAATGACATGAATCTAAAACCACTAACAATGATAGAAATTGGGTCCAGATAATGGTGGGATTTCTAACACTAGGAGGAGAAGAAAATGGAGCTTCATTTGTCGGATGATACACTACAATTGGGAAACAAAATTTCAATTTAGTTATAAGAAGAATAATGGGTCAATTTACCCATGTTTCATGGGTCACATGGTTTGGAAAAATGCTACACTAACCTCGAAACCCCACAGTCTATGTGGAACTAAGAGTGTTATCTAGGAACATGGTCAAGACATATAGTTCATTGCTCATGACCCTTATAAATCATTATTTATCACCCAACACACCCATGATGCCGCCAATGTATGATTAACCTAAATGTGCAGAAACTCTTATGGGGTTGAATGTTTGAGTTTCACAATTATTACCAACCATGTTCCAAATATGAACATAGGGATATTTCTCTAAAAATTGGAGCTAAGAGTTCCAAAATGTCACCAAAAGATGTTAAAACCTTCTGTAATAATTTAGGAACTTGAATTGGGTTAATAAGTAAAATTCATAGTAGTAGTTATAGAATCCATACCTCTTAAAATGTTGGGATGTTGTAGCCTCTCCTCCTTGAGAAAAATTTTCCTTGAGTTTCCTTTAGGGTGGTACATCATCTTTTGAGAAAATTTCTACCCAATGAGTATGTAAGTCATCTGATATCTCCTATGTCGCATCCTATATACGGGTGTAAATCCATCAAAGCCATGCTAGAAGAACTGATTTGGATTAGATATCCCTTTTTCTCATATCAATGATATGGATATGGTACTTCTCTGAAGTAGAATCCCTGAACAAAAAACCCTCATTTGGCTAAAAATAATGAGACATGAATTAATTGTATTAGTAGAGCTTTAAAACATTGAAGAAATAATGCATGGATGGATACATATGATGTAATTATTATTGATTTTTTATTTTCATGAATCTCTATAAAATCTCAAAGGATCCCATGATACTAAGTGTAAACCTCCCTTCCCTCCTGAACCATCAGTTCCATAGTCTAGTTGAAACACATAATAAGACCTGACACCTGACCACAAACTCCAATGTTCATAAACAATGAGCAAAAAAGGACATCCACCTAGAATGAGTACAAAGATATAATTCCTAATAAGTATTACAACCTCTGATGTATCTTTAATGATATGATGTCCTGGTAGTGATTGCTTATATTCCTCTAACAAGAATAAGTGATAATAGAAGGGTCTACCATATAAAGCCTCATAAAGTACTATCTGTATAGTATTTTTAAATCTATCATTATAGGAAAAATTGGATGTTTGACTTTTATTTTTATAAGAACCAAAAAAATTGAGGACATATCCTGAATGCCTTTCATTCAACACCTTTATTGTATTCTCTGACTATCTTTCATCCTATAGGTTAATGGCAGTTCTCAAAAACACATGTGTACCAAGGGACTTCTGCTACCCCTTGAAAAACCACATTGTGTATTCTATATCAACATATTTTATGAAATATCATAGGACACAATGATTTTTTATGACCTAAAAACATATATCCCCCTAATATCATCCACGAAATCGGTCTTTGTGGTAGGTAAAAAGTGAGAATCCATTATTATCCTATCGATGATCACCCATACTGCATCACTGTCTCAAGGTAATCATTGTAAGAAAATCAAAAAAAATACATGGAGATGTCATCCCATTTCAAATTCACAATATATAGAGGATTTAAAATTCCAGTGGTCCACTAGTTATTCCCCTTTACCTACAGATAGGTGAAACACTAGACCAAAAAAACCTCAAATCTACCTCCTCTTATATGGCCACTAATACTGGAAGCACATATCACGATACATCTTGGAGAGTCCAAGGTGTACTACCAAAGTAGAATAATGAAATTCCCATACCCATATATCCCTACATTACGATGTTACCCACATATATCCATGTTTTTGTAGGACCTCATTGTGGTCAACGTCCCATCTAGGTGATGGGTCCTCAACCGAAACACTCCCCCGTAGGACCTTGTTCTCATGATAAAATTGAAAACTCAAATTTAATATATGTAGAAGTAATTGGGTCATTGGTAATGATGATAAAATTTGGTTACCATGACACTTTTGAAAATCTAAATGAAATTCCTATAACATGCCAATCAACTACAACTTACAAATGGCCTCCGAAACAACCTGATTCCAAGTCTTCTAGCATAGAGAAGAAATGAAAATATTTTATTTGAAATTTTATATCCAATCTAAATGTCATATGAATATAGATTTTCAATCCATATTCATTACCTTAGATTTCTTTAATACCATGTAATGATTTATTAATGGCTATTGTGGTCTGTATACAACACAAACTACTCTCCCAGAAGATAATACCTCCAACACCACAAGGAATTTTACATCAATGCCAACTCGATATCATGAATTGTGTAATTATTCTCATGAGGTATCATCTTCTGAGACCCAATCACCATAAATCAATATCCATTCATAAAAAATAATCAAATATTGATAAATGATTCATCAATATAAATTTTATGACTTCTCCCCAACCATAGAAGAATATGGATTACTGATGCTGTAAATATTACTATTAGCACCATAATATCTCTCCATCGGGCTTTAAACAATGTAAATTCTTCCCCTCACATGGTCAATAATTTAATAGGTTCTTTTAGGCATGAAAAATCTAAAATTAAACACCTATAATTACTATCCCACCCCAAGAAACTCTATATGTAAAATTAATTCATAGAATTATCTTAGTTAACTAAAAATATCACCATCTCTAGGAAAATACATTATCTTACCTTAAAATGATGTTTCCTAGTATAAGATCCTTATTGATCCAAAAGTTTTATGTTGTGAGCTTATTATATAATTGGTTTTCTCTTAGAGTATTTGGTATGATCTCCAGATGCATGGAATGGTCTTGTAGAGCATGAAAATACACTAAGATTTCATTGATGAAACTATCCTCAAATGAATCTAGATGTGGTGGGAATCTATATACATTAGACCCATGAATACCATTTGAGCATTCATGATACCAAATAACCAGACCCAATAAGTAAATAAGCCATATTTACTATAGACTTTTTTACATAGTATTTATGATGGTCTAACATGCACCTGATGATTGTTGAACCAAAAATAAATCTTCCAAAATACAGAAGATTCTCAAATCCAGTTAAAGAGGTCATATATATGAGGGAAGTGATATCAGTTTTTACCATAAGTTTATTCAGCCTTATGTAATCCACACAAATTCAAAGGGTACTATCCACCTTCTTGGTGAGTAGGATTACATAACCCCATGGTGAAATATTGGGCAGTATATATCCCTTATCCATTGAATACTATAGTTTCACATTGAGTTTTGGAAGCATAGTATGTTCCTAATTGTAATGGGGAATAGAAGTTGGTTATATTATTAGAAATTGATGAATAGTAAATTTCACTTCTCTCCCAGAATGTAATCCATAAACATCATTAGGGAAGACAAACCTGAAATGATCCCCCATTGGAGGGAAATATATACATCATATTCCATGATCACACCAAAAAATAAATGATATATGGAATCCACACTTCCCATGATGTTCTTATTCATATCTATATTCCAAGACATCCCATTTTTCATAATGAATATAAATACCTCCCACATGTGATGTGAAAGACACCCTCATATGGGAGCAGTCAACATGATCATGATAAGATACTAACTAGTCCATCCCAGTTATGATGATGAAACCAATCATATCAAGATAAAAAATGATCCGTATGAAATGATATCTACCTATATATAAATGGAATTTATTACATATATATGCACACATATATAGGTTTCCCAATGACGTAGTAAGGGTAATTACACCACATAATTACTCTATCTCCTGGGATACACATTCCTTAATTCCATAAGATATAATATAGTGTGTGGTTTGTATGTCAAACAAGGAATATATCAATATAGAGGAAACTAGAATGGTATCTTGAACTATAAAAGTCCATAGAATCTGTTCCTCAGGAGTAGGTTGCACTGCATAGATATGGTCAGATTCATTTCCTTGAGATATTATCTGACAACCCGAGGTTGGTCCACTTAGATGGTGCTTTATATCCATTGTCTGGCTACCACTTCCACTTATACCTCCTTTTCCTAATTATAACTTATTATAATAGGTCCATAACTGACATAGAATTATTGATTCGACACCTAAATGTGAATACAATGTAGACCCCTTCTCACATGGATCTATAAGGAATGTATGAAAAAAATGTTAAAGGTCCATCATATTTATACAAGATCAACAATAAATTGGTTCCTTAATACATTAGTGATTATTATGTCCCACCCTCCAACATTGGTAAAACAACATATAAATATTAATGTTTGACATTTGACTCGCACATCCTTCACAAGAAGATTGTATGTAGAACATCTTACTACTAGATGAACCACTAACCCATATTAATGATGTAATGAAATGGCCCACACTAACATATTCCCTTAGATTATTCATGATGATGATGTATTTAATAATTATCTCAAAAATGGGTTCCTATTGGATGAAATGATCTTTTGATTGAATGGATTACATAATACCATCCTAAAACTATCTTTTTTTATCAACTCATCACCAATAAGTGTTGGTTTAAATCACCGAATCTCAGTAAAACACACTAAATACTCCATCATAAAAAACTTACCTAATTTTTTGGGTATAAATTACTTTGATTAGTACCCTACAATAATCTATGGTATGAAGTAATCAAATATGGTCATTTGAATGTCTTCCCATACTATATCTTGATAACGATCTCCTAGGGTGATCACCTCCCACCAACGTTTGAAAAAACCACCAAGTGTACTATCTCGAGCCTGACCCTACACTCTAGATGAATCTACGAATTCTATAATATAGATAACATGACCTCCGTCCATGACTAGGTATATTGGATACAGCTATCCCCTTAGAAAGTGAGAAGATAATTCTTCTAGAATTAACTCGTGAACTCTACCATAGTAGAGGCACGTCCTCGAACTCCTTGTACATACTATATAAATCAGTGGAATATCTATTGGAACATAAAATCATATCTCATATTAGGAATATTAGTTGGTGGTTCTGGTGGAACCCTAGGGGAAATAATCGGGGTCAAGGGTCCACCACCTATATAGAATGGTTTTCACTATCCTCATATCACATGAATCGAGGATGTCATCGATAAATGACATTATAATTTCCAAATGCACACCTGAAATATGATTAAATAAGAGAAATGATCATAGATAATAGAATAGGATATGTACATACATTATTATGTTAGAGTCAAAGACCTCTACTAACTTCTAAATCTTGGTCATTATGGTAAGTAATACTATAAATTTTGCAAGAGACACTACCTACCACCCACTGCTAAGTCCTTATTAGGGTTGAGGTATCACATTACATAGAAGAGGTATAGAAATATAGAGCTTAAATTACATGGTATATAGAAAATATCCATTTAAATTTTAATTGACATCCCCATTATTGGTGTCCATTTTATTCAAGTGTTTAAATTCATTTATATCCACACATATTCATATGTATATATTTATCATAGTGTATTTAGATGTGTCACCATTCCGAAATTTTAAATTTATACGATTTATAAGGGTCAATTGGCATGCCATGTAATTGATTCATGATCCATAAAACCAACATCAAGATATAACATGCCAAATAAAATTATTATATTATAGTACTTTCTATTCCTAATTTATTAATGTACATACTTCAAAAAGTATAATTGGAAATTACAGAATTTAATTAACTAATGTTTCATCCCAATTGACTTGTGGACCGTTACTCAAACATGTAATAGTTTCTTAATTAAGTTAAAACAATAAATCTCTTTTGGGAAAAAATATTTAGGTTCATGCATACAGTTTAATTTATCTAATAATTTTATCAATGTAAGAAAAGTTAGTAAATTTACCAATATAAAATTTATTGCACCAATAAAATATTGTAACAAATTTATAATGTAATAAAAATCTGTTAAGGTATATACATGACATATGATTCCTTATTTGTCTTATATGATGCATGATCAATGCCTCCTTTCCATTTTTGAATAAGGTATAAATTGAATCCATGATGATGATGATGATGATACTAATAATAAGGCCAAAAATCAATTTGGTCATCTGATTGGTGAAATCAACACAACTATGATAAGAAAAAAACATAACAAAAATTTCAAATCCATGTATTTTAGGGTTTCCTTATATGTGGGTAAGATATTCTAAAATACATGATCAACAGCAAATTCCAGCCCATTTATAGTCTCCTTTCTAATGTCCTGAATAGTATGAAAAAAGGATCTAATACAACTTGAAACATCCAAAACATGGTTCAATAATTAGTATCCAAACATGGTTGGCCACATGGCATCAATCATGCCTCCCAATATTCCATAAGCTTGTGACCTACAGGGAGGTTATATGATAGTCTGGTGGGGATTTTATACTCTATTATTCAGAGTGTATCATAGTGGTAAAATGATGTAAATTACTAGAGGAATCATAGTATATAAATAGTATCATAATAAAAAATCAACTATACAAAAATAAAAAGAATAAGAAAATATTATATCATAAGAAAAATGTTGCCATGTTGCTATGATATACAAAAATGGAATACATGGAATCAGAGAAGAAAATAAAAATAATGTGTTATAATATTTGAAAAAAGGCCAAAACAATATACAATTGTGTCCTGAGAAAATTCTTAGCCCTCTTCTCCATAACACCATCTTATTAAAATAAACTATGCATACAATGTAATATGCTTCCCTTTGTCACTTATTGTATCCATAAGTCTTTTCATGTACCAACCGGTGATCCAAACATGGTGTGATATATACCTAGAAGGCCACCACCAATGGTGTTTAGAAATATTCTATATATTCATATAAAATGAGTAGAGTGTTGGAAAAATCAATTTATGAATGTACATAAAATAAATCACTTCCATTCAGGTTAATTATGGAACACCTAGCTGATAATACCTCATTCCCCTTATACAGTAATATCACTGAATAGATGTCACCCAATATATATTATATGTGTGTATATATATTCATCATATACAGATGAAGATATGTGTATATAAATATTAATGTGAATTATCATCCAAGACCTGAGGTGTATATGCAAGGTATCCACACATGAATAAAAAGGTGTTTCATATTTCTCATGATATGTTTCATTAGGAAGAAATTATTTGTATTCCATCATGAATACAAAATTTAGACTGAATCCAAGAATTTTCATTAACATGGAAGACCCATAAATTGATTTAATATATTATAATCCTAATCCTATCCAAGGAATTATATTTAAAGGAACCCAATAATCACTCTATGATCACAATAAAACCCATCACCATAGGATTCCATCCCAGGCATTCCATATATGAACTAAAGATGGAATCATGATAAATTATAATGTTTTAAACCTATCTTACCATCAGTGGTATACCTTTTTAGGGATCCAGGTATATGTCGTGGCATGATATAATAACATTTATCACTGAGCCTATCCATGTCAATCTACTGGGGAACCATGTGTCACTTATGGGGTAATATAATGGCATCGACCAAGGGAGCTAGACAAAGGAATTCTAAAAAATAATTTATGTATCACTCTCAGTGTGATGCAATTCAGTTATGAATTCAAATTATTATGCTTGATGATCCTATATATGCAATTAAAAATAGAAACTCAGATATCACCCTTGACATGGTATAAAATAATGGAATACCTAGAATTAGACACATACCATATAAACAAGTCATTTAAATTTATATGAAACATTTATTCCATAAAAAACACACAATATTTAACCAATAAGACAATGCCTGAAGAACATGTATTACCATTTTCCATTTGATTAGTTAAATTATTTTTCATTTATAAATGAAACTATCAACACATCTCATGCAGTGGTTCAAATTAATTTGAAGTCATAAGTGTCGTAGTCCTTTTAATAGGGCACACCCTCAGAGGTGGATCATGTTAAGGAGGACATCCTCTAATATTAGTTTTTTTTGTTTCCTAGGTTTACCCTAATCATGGATATATCAATTCATTCATTTAATTTTACAATAAGGTTGTGCTTCATAGATCATCTGGAATATATCCCAATGACACATAATATAATGAAGGGGAATGAATAGCTTATTGATATGCATCTAATAAAACTAATGATAAAATAAATGAAAAAAACATGTATGCTCTATGTCAAAGACTATGAGGGAAAAATTGTGATTTAGGCATGGGAAGATCTTGGAGTAATGGGGATAAAAATTAAAGTTTTTTTAGAAGGATGAAGAGGAATGATCATTTTACCCTTCCTTACTAGTCCGCACTATTGGGGTGCACCTTATGGAAAAAATCTATTATAACCATGTGACTCCACTGTTTAAGTGGTACTAAGGGTGCGGGATAGGCGCATGGTTAGTCAAAACTGTGTGAATCTTATGTACCCTATGTTAGTTTACTAAAAACCCCCAGATGTGTGGCCTCCATCACACTATTAATCAAATTATGCACTATAGAGACTCAGGATTAACATAAATAGATAATACATCATTTTAGATGTATATTTAGGTCAATAAAAAATACATTCTCGAGGACTGTAATAGTATAGTTCCTTTGGAAACAATGAAATAAAATCTTCTATCATGGTGAAAAATATTAAACATCTCCCATAAATATCTCCACCTTTAGTAATTCTACCTAAAACCTTTTTTTATAAACTACGTAAAGGAAACATAAGAAAGCTGGTAGCTGAAATTCGTACTAAGAGTAAACAAGGGAGATATAAAAGCATAATCATGAGTAATGTGGTATGAGAACGTGTTCATGAAAATATAAGATCATACCCTTCATATCTATGGTCATATACATGAATCATGGAATAAATAAAGGTATTTCATAAGTCATGGGTCATAAAGAAATAGAGCATAAGTAATGAAGAAATAAAATAGGAGTAAAACATAAAATTATTGAAGACACATAAGTATATAATATGATTTCAATAGGAGCTAAGGAATTTCTACCAATACCATGTTGGTAGTAAGGGTTCGCTCTCCATACCATCTTGGTAGTCATTGTTCACTCCCATGACCATATTAGTAGCATAATTTTACTCATAATACCCACATGGTAGTCATGGTTCACTCTTATGGGAATCTAAGTAGCATTAATTTACTCCTCATACGATCATGGTAGTCATAATTCACTCCCATTTCCATCATAGTTGAAAAGGATCATTCCCAAGAAAATCTTATTATATGTCATGAGATATAAATATTTACCAAATTCATTGGAGGGAGATATAGGTCCTACCCATCTGAAAATGCAACCATATATTCATGTTCAATAAGATCATAAAATTTATATCATAAACCATGAAATGAAATGGGTATTATAGACATGTAATAAAATCAAAACATGTTGAAAATGATAGGTTTCATTGTCCTTTCATCATAAACATAACCCCTGAAATAAGGATAGATTTAAAATTATACAACCAATGAAAGAGAAACATGTTTCAAAAATATAATGTTGTTATGTCTAAACCATTAATAGAAATTATATGATAGAACCTCTACATAAGTTCCTAAATTGTCATGGATTGAATCAGTAAATGTCATCATAGATCGAAAATTATTTTGTAATATCATTCAAAATTGATTCTTGGGAAAAATAACCATAATTCTTTAAAAAAAGTTTTTTAAAACATAATAACATTTGAAAATAATTTTATATGAAAATGCCATTAAAACTCATAAAGAAAACATGAAATCATTTGAGAACCATTTTCATTGAAAATATATAAAATAAGCTTCAAAACATTTTAAAAAATATTTTTCTTTGAAAACACATTGAACACTTATAATGAAATCTTGAAAATATTTGGAAAACCATTTCATTGAAAATACATTGAAAACATATAATAAAATCATGAAATGTTGTTGAAAACAATTTATTTGGAAATACTTTTAAAACATATAAACAAAAATTGGAAATGTTTTGAAAACCATTTTCCTTGAAAAATTATAAAAGACTCATAAAAATGTTTTGAAAACCATTTCTATTGAAGGTACATTGCAAACATATAGAAACATCTTGAAATAAATTTGAAAAACATTTTCCTTGAAAACTTATAAAAGAGTTTTGAAAATGTTTTGAAAACCATTTTCTTCAAAACTAATAAATGATACATGAAATCTTTTTGAAATTCAGTTTTAACAAAATCTTATAAAAGAAACATATAAAAATTTTAAAACCATTTTTCTAGAAAATAATTTAAAAAATATACTTTCTTAAAATTTATCCCTTTGTACATGAAATTTAAAATTATCATAAATGGCGTTGGGTTAATCTGAACATTTTAAACTAGGTAAAACCAATAATCCATTATAATGGTAAAAAGGTTAGAAAATTAACTTGATTGGAAAAAGACAACAAGATTCCATTGAAAAATAAGAAAAAATAAAAAAATGGTAACAGTGACTCTTATGATCATAGAAGTGTAGCAGAATATTCATGGAAACTCTATTTAGAAAACAATTTTTTAAAAGAACATAATCTTCCGGTCGAAGAGATATTAAAGTCAAGATTCCTTAAAAATAGTTTCTCAACTATATTATCTACCAATGTGTTGAAAATGGGATAAATACATTATTATATTATGAATTTCCAAAGGATAATAAAATTCATGTATTTTATTGAGGTATTGATAATAATATTTCATGAAATAAAGCCTAAACAAAAATAGTCTTGAAAAGTGGTAAGACTGTTTCAATATACTTTAATAACATGGTAACATGGGATATCTATCTACATGTAAGAAAAATTAATTTAATTGAATCTTAAAATAAATTGGAAAAATAGGATATTCGTGATATAACATGATAAATGGATCTATATAAACATTGAAATCAAATTTAGGTTCATAACAAAACATAAGTCTCAAATAAGGAAAATTGAGACCAAACTATTTATCAATTTGGTAACTTTAAAAACCTAAATATAATGAAAAATAGGTCATAAAATTGATATGTTAATACATATAAATTTATGTACCGAATACATTGAATAAAATAATGGATTTTACATACACCATAAAAATGGAAAGACTGGCCAACATACTGGGTGTCTCACAAAAATAAAAAGTGAGAAGAAATCCCTTTTCCATGTGTCCTGAATCTCATCATACTCATCCAATCAAAATATATAATAAATATAAATTTATTATAAATCTATTAAAATCACATTTTATTATTTCTTATACTGTATATTATTTTATTACGTCCTTATATTACCAGCTTGTTATCCATCAGATGTTAAATTATCACTTTTGTTAATATTCTCGTTGTTTTTCTTGCATGTTTTAATTCATTATATTGATGGTCATTATCATATATCATGATTATATAATGTAATACATGATATAAATATCTTCCATATACATTATATGTGTATTTTAATAACCTTTTGAAAATATAATAATGAAACAGAATACACCGTTCATGGAGACAGTATGTTGTACGTACACATGAATTCTATTACTATTTAATTATTGTGTTGAGGGAATGAAAGTAAAAGACACACACACACACACACATATATATATATATATATCATTATTAATGTATCTTTCTGATAAAATATATAAATATATATAATATATTCACTAAAACCATCCTTAATACTATCCATGCAACATATTTTTACACATGGTGGGTTTTAATGAAATATTTTCTTTTAATAATTTTTATTCATCAGTAATATTCATTGAATGAAATTTTGAGTTTAAAAGATCCTAAATATTAATTTAGAATAAATTTACAATTATTTACTAGTTCTTAGATTAGCGGGAATAATTATAACTAACTTATGAAAATGCATTGTTAATTTATTGGCTATCAATTATTTATGAAAAAAAATTTATCAAATATTGGTATTTTTGAGTGAATTACATTTTATGATGAAATACATGGGATATATATGTGTTATATAATTAATAAAATATTCTAATACTCATCAAAATGATATTTTTGTCATATGATATGAATAAAACCAGATTTGATGTATAAAAACTTATTTTTAAAAAGAAAATAAAATTTACACCTTTGAATGAAAAACTCATTTTAAATTATGATTTTGACAGATTAATAATTTATATATGAAAATATAAACATTTTATATTTAATAAATATATGAAAATTTATTTTGGATGAATTTCAGAAATTTTTATTGTAACTCTTAGGTTTTGATGAATTGTAAAAATACTCGAAATTTTAATTAAAAATAACATCTTTCATTGAATTAATATATATAGTTAAATTATATTATTAAATATTTTAAAATTATAAATATAATATATTTTTATTATTTTAGAATATTTTTGATCATTGTAATTAATTTTAAATTAAATTCATATGTAAAAATATTTCAATCTTTTGTAATGTTTTAACATAAAAAAATGTAATCTTTCATTCTGACAACGAGATTCATTTTAAATTAATTACAGCAAATTCTATGTTTTTAATTTTCAAAAATTTAATCCATATTTTTAATCAGTAGTTCCATATAATGTTAATTGGATACTTTTATTTTTGCGCATTATGAATAGTAATTTTGTTATTTCTTTTTATTACAATGGTTGTAGCTAAATTGGGTAATTAAAGGTAAAAATAATATTATTAAATTACCTTAATACCTATAAGAATCATATTGGAATACTAAATTAGACCCTTATCATATATTTTTCGAAATGGAATCACTTGATAGACACTTACAGATAAATTTAACGTGAATGTAATAAAAACTAATGAAGGTGACAAAATGTCACAATCTCCTTTTAAATAAGTATATTAATTTTAATATATGGATAAATATGAGATCATATCGACTATAGATAGTCTCTAAAAATAAAAAATAAATAAATAATTCTTGAAATTTATTAATAATTTTTAGAGATTAAATAATTACCAGGATTGATGACACAATAGTGATGTAAAAATTATTTTATAAATTGAAATATCAAATAAATGGTTTTAGAAATATTAAAAAATATTATATGAAATAATTAATGTTCTCTATTAATTTTCTAGTTTAAAATGGAATTTTAAGACTGTATGGAATATTTTTTTTGAATTTATATTTTTTATGGTTTTTTAAGTCAGATAAATGAATAGTGTCAAAATTGACACATCTGATATTTCATGATGATAACATTTTATTAAATTATTTAAAAAGAATAAAAATATTTAAAATTTACAAAGATAGAATTATAAGATCTAAAATTTCATTAAATATCCAATTACGGTCAATTAACACCATATACGTAAATATTTATAACCATTAAATATTTAGAATATAATTATGTGGATTAAAATAAAATTTAATAACTATGTGTCAATTAAACATATATGGTTTAAATGGATAAAATATCATGTCTTAAATTTATTTAATAATTATATTAAAATACTATCTCATCTTATATTAAAAATTGGAACATTTTTTAGTTTTTTGGGGTTGTGTTTAATTTTATTTTAAATTACAATTTATGGAGTTTCTAAAAGTGCCCTCACATCGATTTTAAAAGGGAACTTCATCCCTCACCACATCACTACATTTGAAGGCTTCAACACTGACATCCACTGCCCTTTTTTCCTTATCAACTTCCCTATATTCATTATAAAAGTTATGGTTATCTTTAAAGACCAACTCTAGTGCTCTAAGATGAGATTTAGAGGATACACGTCTAGGAAGAGGTAATATATTCTACCGATTAATTCTAATTTCTTTCTTATTCTACATACTCATAGATAGTTTTTTCATTATATATTAATAACATAATTACCACTCATATTCTGATATGTTATTTTAAATATGAAATAACCATATTTATCCTTCTATCCATCCTATGAAAAATGAAATTATCGTGTGTGCGTACGTATGGCTTACCATCTCCACATCATGATGTCGTTCATATTTCACCACCACCTTACATGGATGGGTATAATTATGGAGTTATCAAATACATATATATATTATTATTATAAAATGATCTTGATTCGAAGATATTATACACTATCCAATTCAATACCATTCAACAATTATGTGAATGATATTGTCACCAGTGCGTACGTATGGATTACCGTCTCTACAGAGTGATGTGATTCGTTCTACAAGATATTAATTAAAGAATGAATATATAAAGGAATGTATGAAATAAATATGATATATATTATACTAATACCTTTTTGTAGATTATATTACCATAACCAAAAAATAGGAATAAAAAATTTCTGAGAAAACATGCATAAGAACATAAAGTAGTTAATACCCTAATAAGGAGTAACAATGAAATGTTACTAACAAACAGATGATAATATAATAAAAAATGTTATCATAAAAATGATTATGATTCTGAAATAAATTAATTACAATATTTAAATCATTATACCTTATATTTTGATACATACGAAGCCTATCTCACCTAAGGTAATGGATTATTTTGACTCACTTTTATATCTGTGGGACATATGCCTTATACATAGTATAATTATTTTGTGTGGTGTTTCTGTTACCCAATAATGTTTTTATTATTCTCATTATGAAGGATATGCTATTAAAATATGTATATTTTTTGAGGAATTATATTTAAATAATTATAAATATGTAATGGATAATTTTACAATCTTATTTTTATTTGAGATTATTTACACATAAGTATTTAATGTGGTATATTTATCATTCTCATCTACTTTTATTAATTATGTAATATTATTTATAGTTTTACAATGTTTTTTAAATTTAATTTTACTCTTTGGTGAATTATTATTAAATATTATGGAAGGAATCTTTTGATGATATTTGATTTGTGGTACTTTATGACCTTTCCTGCAAGAGTAGGAGAGGAATTTAATTTACATATATGGAATGACTGGTTTTTAAGACATATTTAAATTTAGATTTCTCCACAAGATTGAATTTTTGTTTTCAAATAAATTATTTTTAAAAAAATTTCATGTCATTTTGAAAAAAGAAAAGGGTTTTAATGAAGAAATGATATTTTCCAATAGAATAAAGTTCAAGTGTTTTATCAAAATTATTTACCATTTAAGATGAATCTCTTTAAATAAGGTTATGTTTCTATCCCTATTATTACTATGATTTTATTATGTTAATGATGATATGATATTTTATGTGGATGATTTTATGATAGAGTGATGTTTACGAAACCTGTTTTATGTGTTGGGTTATTATATGATGAATGATATATGTTTCTATGGAACACATATGAATGATTTCATTATGATATAGTTGGAACCAACATCTCCACCAATGCATTGGGAAATGATTTATATCTCATGATATAGATAGGACTGCAATGGAATGTAAATATGGTTCAATAATACAGGACATAAATGAGGAGTGAACTCGCTACAGTAATGGGCTTTGTCTGCAATGATGGTAATTAAAATGAGATTTGACTAATATGAAATGAATTTATATGCTTATATGTGTATTAAATGTAATTAAATGTCTAATTTTATGACTATTGGGGATAAATTTCACTTTTATGATTTATCTAATGACATGATATTATGATCATTCATATGCATTATAAGATTTTCAAATGATATGTTCTTATGATTATGATATGATTGAAATTTCCATCCTTTATCCTTAATGATAATTTTTGGTCACCTTTTCCTATGTTTCTTTTATCCAGGCCTGAAAGAAGGATATTAAGTAAGATATGTCAAAAAAGTCTCTAGTTATGAAGAAATAAGTGGGAGACTATGGAGTTGTTTTATTAACCAATTATTTATATTTTCTAGTTATGAAGACATTAAAACTATACGGTCCTGGAATGGTTTTTGTTATTTTATGTAACAAATATTCATTAAATTTGAAGTAAAATCTATTTTTAATTTATGGTCCATTATATTTTGAACAAATCATATCTCATTGAGGTGGCAATAGTCCACACTTCCTCTAATGAAGTAATCGTATTTACAATAGATGGAAAGAGTAAAAGTTTGTTCCGAATTTTATTTACATTATCTTAATAAAATTAAAAATATAATATATATAATATTTATATATATTTTCCATAATAATGGCCACCATGATAGGTGGTATGGAATAAATGAAGAACCATCATTTCAGGAGGTAGTAGTTCACTGTATACAAAAATTGTATGTTCGTTACCATGTAGTGTGAGGTGTGTGTAAGTGGTGGAATAACCATTTACATATGAAAATCATTTTATATTGAGAATACTAATTTTAAATAATAATATTATTAATAATGTTGGAGTGGGTGGAGAATAAAAATAAAAAAATTAACTTGAGGGAAGACGTTACCTCTTAATCGAGTAACTCCTTTTGGTTCATGTCGAAAGGCTTCCTTGGTTTTCCTAATTAACAAGGTAAGGATAATATAAGTATAATGGATTGATGGGAAGTGTATTGAGAAGTGATTGGAAGATATTAAGAGGTTTTAGAGGTGTGAGGAAGTGGGAGAGGTTGTTTTTATATGGGAGGAAAATGACTCACTTAGAATTTGTTGAAACAAGTTAGGTATACACATGTTGTTAGCTAAAAAATGTCATAAAAAACAAAAAGAAATCAATAAATGAAGTTTTATGGTCGAACTATGGATACCCAATGGGTTTTGTAAAAGTTTATAGATCATTTAAGCCCTTATTTTTATGGTTTACTCCCCAATTAATAATAATTTGTCCTTAATCAGTGGTTTTAATTTTAATCACCTTTACAAATCATTTTGGTCAAAATTAACTTGGTATTATTAGAATATAAATATTATATTGAATAAAACTGTGTATAACCTTTATAATTCAAACAATGAAGTATATTTTTTCATATTTAGTTTCTAAATTTGTGTAAAAATAATTTTTATTAACAATGGTTAAATTAAGAGAATAATATTTTTAACATAGAAGGACTTCACCAAAAATCATGTCATTCTTTATCAATATGTTTTATTTATTTCTAAAAATTATAAAATTTTTTAAAAAGTAGTTATTACTATTATAATAACTAATTTTAACAGCTATGTTATAGTTATCTGATTTAAATAATTATATAAAAAACATCTTAGAGAAACTCAGTGTTGCATGCATCGTACACTAAGTCAGTGTTGCGTGTAACATTCGCCAAGTCAGTTCCATGTGAAATGAATCTCTCACTTTGTGCATTTCATGAAATAAATTGACATTTAATTTGTTAGGGTAAAACACCATTATGACCATAATAATATTTCCTTTCATATTAAATAGGTTTTTATATTAATTTATAATTAATTGGAAATCTATTAATTCATATTATTTTGTAAAAACCGTCTATTTTTTATAAATTAGTTAACACTGTTAATAAACTATAATTTTACATCTAGGATATATATTGTTATAGTAAATAATAATAATTTAATTATATTTTATTTTTTGGTAAACCTTGTTCATGCGTGTAACACAAGTCATCAAGGAAAGTCATTATTATGCATAACACATGATATCCTCAGTATTCCATGTAAAGAAAACCAATGATTATGTTATATGTAGTGAAATATTAACTTGGAGTTGCATATAACACAAGAAAAATATAGTTATTTAATATTAAATAAACTATATTCTGTGTTTTGTGAAATAAAAAATAACAAAAATGCTAAATTAATTACAAAAATATTAAATCTCAAAATATTAGGGTGTTACTTGAACCCCCTATTTCTGGGATGCACGGTTGAACTGCAAATTTACAACAAACCATGGCCCAACTGTGAACCTTAGGATGGTTCTAAAAAAACCATTGCTTTGGGATCTCTATAATCCAGAGAAATACTGAACCCTACCTTAATCATTTAAAAAGAATATTAATGATAATAAGGAATATACAAACTGAATGAAAAAGGATCCAAACATCATTAATAAGATTGGTCATTTGAGAAAATAAAGATGAATAGATCAAGTAATTTAATAATAAGAACTAACATGTATACTAATAAATAGGTATATATGAAATGTGATCTAGTATATCGTGTCATGATGATTGAACCAACCAAATCCAAATAATGAGATCATCCAAAAATATACTACATTTTTATGAAATTGTAAAAAAAAATTCAACCACATCACATGTAACTCAATGGTCGACCATGTAAGAGATCACCAAAAAATTACATGTTTTCACTACTCGATATCCACTTAGTCGAAATCATTTATAAATATATGAAATCATAGCAATGTAAAAAAATTAGAGCTCATTTGATACCATAGTACAATTCCTTGGCATGAATCACCTAGTACCAGGTGGAGATCCACATGACCTCTTACATACATCCCCATATAGACGAGGATTATGATGTGAAATCAGGGTCCGATCTATATAATGGGGTGAATGTACCCTCATCCAAGCAACAGACTAAAAAAACTATATCAAAAACTAAAAAAATACCCAAATACTAAAAAATTATATATCATATGGAATGTCAAATAAATAATATTAATATAATGTGACAAAACATTGACCCATAATGTGGAAATTAAATATATATGGTAAAATGTAAATATGAAAATAAATAAATATATTGTGGAATCATTTTGGAGTCTATATCGTAATCACCATCATACAAAAAATTCAATCTCTTCATCTCCCTATCACTAGGCCCTTTACCATTCCTAGATAGTTTATTAAGAATTATAGAATCATATAAATAAGTTCAAGCTAGGTGTGAGTCTAAAAATATAAGGAAACAAATAATATTTACATAAAAAATGTTCGCATGTACAATATAACTATTTCATTACAAAATGTAATGGTGAAATCCATTATAAAAAAATGATGTGATAATAAATTGAACGTTAATAAAGTACATTGAAATCCTAGTTGTGCTTTATTTGGTCCAATTTTGGAAAGACTTTTAAAATAGCAGTCATGAATAGGGTAAGAAGTTTGGTCACCGCATATATCCCTAAAAACCCATAATTCTAAAGTCTCACATGTAAGGCCACAAGGCATTTTAACACATTATTATTCACAGGTTAGGACACTAATCATTCATTCCCTATCTCTATAAAGTGTTATAATACAATACCATATCACTTAATATCAATACCAAGTTAAGAAAAATCCCATTGTACCCCAACATTACTATTGGTTCGGCTACATGGCCATCACATACCTTCCCATTTTGGGTCCCTCATCAACATCATCACGTGTCACATATTATCTGCTTTTATGTGATAACTATGAAAATGTGTCCCACATTTAATTATCTACAAGAATGAAAACATTCAATGTCAATAAATTCGCACATAAATGGGAATAAATCATATAGGTAAAAAATATCATATCAATAATTATTATCGTTGACCACAAACATAGATGCACACATGTGATCATAACCTCGAATGGTCTATTGGGAAACATATGCACAAGGATGCATTCATTATCAATGCTTGGGTATCACTAGGTACACACGCATGTGATCAATATAAAACCTGGGTCTCATGGGATAAACATGAAAAACCATGGGACCAATATCTGTAATGGCCCGGACCTCTCGGGCCCATTCCATTGTCAAAAAGAAGGCCACGATGTGTTCTGGAGGGTGAAATGGACTTTTCACACACTTTCTAGAATTTTGAAACTACACACCATGTAGTGTTAGTACACGCCGTGTACCCCCTCGCTAGGTATACCCAGTGTTGAAAGTCGTGTCCTTTCTGTGCGAAATAATGGGTGCACGCCGTGTGTCAAGTTCTACACGCCATGTCATCCTTCCCTGCATACGCATTACCAGTAAACGGCCATGTACCATGTTGGAGCAGTGTCCTTTCCGTGTACAATAAATGAGTACATGTCGTGTGTCTAAACTACAAGCCCTGTAGTCCTTCCCCGCGTATGTGTTACCCTCAAACTGTGTGTTCACCAGTCAACGGCTGCGGAGGTGTGTTGGAAGTCGCGTAGAAACCGTGTAAAATAACCGAGTACACGTCGTGTACCATAGATTACACGCCGTGTACTTTTTCTTTTCTCACCTAAAAATGGAGGGGTCCCCTCCTCCTTTTCAACTAACTCCTCTCCTCCCCATTCCTCTGAGCAGAGCTCTCCCAAGAGACTCGAAGCCTACTTTTTCTTCCATAACTTCTTCGTCCGAGCTCCGATTTATGATCCGTCAGCGGCCACGGGATCGTAAAGATGAGGAGGAACTTCCGAGAATAGATCTGTTGTCTTTCCTTCAGCCTTTCCTTTCCGACTTCCACCCGAGGATGTTTTTCCGGGACCCGATAGAAGTGACGGACGCCGACAGATGTCTTCTAAGGTTGATCCGGGGGAGCGTTGCGATCGAAACCTGTTGAGGTAGGGATCTTACCTTCATCTCTCTAATTTGTGCAACATGATGGGTGGTTGTCCTCCTGCTTACATGAATCACTTTTGAACCTGTTAAATAAAGATAATAACTGGTTAAAGAATGGGGATGGGAAAGTTGTTATGTTTATCTTGTTTATCCTATTTATATGTTTTGAATTGAATATGATTATTCCTACTAAAAATCACGGTCATTGGAGGCCTTTTCTTGCACAATTAAATGTTTCCCTATCTTATAGACGGTTTTGTGGATGGAACCTTGTCGAATGTGGAATTTGGTAAATCACGTAAACTTGGCTAATTAAATGAAAATATGGAACCCTTCTGTGATCACCCCGGTTAAACAAAAATGGAATAGTGAACATGTGGGTGTTGTCTTGGATATGTGGTATGAGATGGGCGGTGTTTTGTGGGTTGTTGTGAATCGGGTGAGCAGTGGGTTGCGGTTGGCTTGGTTGTGGGTTGGTGTGAATGTTATGTTGGTGACGGGAAGAAGTGATGCGATAAATGGTATTAAAGGGATAATGATGTATAGTGCAGTTGTGGTTATGGTGGTTGGTAGCGGGGCTGCAGGGATGGGTTGGAATGTGTACAGACTATGGGTGTTGAGTAATAAAATTTAATGAACGGTGGGTCATGGTAATGGAACAATATTAATAATCAATGGGTTTTTTGGTTGATAAGAAGGACTTGGTTGTGTTTCTTGTGTTTTCCTAACATGATTTTGGGATGGCAGGGATATGTTTTATGAACGATCGATGTGGTTGGTTGTGGATAGTTGCCCAGTAGTTAAGGAACTAAATAAACTAATTCTGCTGAAACATGAAAACCTTAATGGGGTTGGGGTTGTTTGTTGTATGCATTCTTCATAGTAGTAGTGCCAAGGAACGTGCTCAGTTTCTCTGTTTAGAAGCCATAGGTTGGGCTGTGTGTTTGGTATACATATATATATACCTGTATGTTTTGTGTTTTATCACACCCCACCCATGTGGAGCACATAGTTCCAAACACTCCCATTTAATGGGAGAGGGTGTTTTCCCTTAGTTACTAGCTCATTCCTGCTCCTCCCCTAGGCTGTGATGGATTGAGGTGATCGTACACCTAAGACCCTTCAGGTAGATTTCGATTAGGGTGGTTTTAGACCAAGGCTCCTCGGGTAGGTTCTACTGTTTCCCAAGAACCTTCGGGATGAGGCCCAGGTGTGTGCGGGCGGGATACGTGGTTGTGAGGCCCAGGTGTGTGCGGGCGACATACGTGGTTGTGAGGCCCAGGTGTGTGCGGGCGAGATACGTGGTTGTGAGGCCCAGGTGTGTGCGGGAGGGATACCTGGTTACGAGGCCCAGGTGTGTGCGGGCGAGATACGTTGTTGTGAGGCCCAGATGTGTGCGGGCGGGATATTTTGTTGTGAGGCCCATGTGTGAGCGGGCGGGATACGTGGTTGTGAGGCCTAGGTGTGTGCAGGTGGGATGTGTGGTTTTTGAGGCCCACGTGTGTGCGGGTGGGGAGAGTGTGGCAGCGTCAGGACGTTCTCCGTTAGGAAGAGCAGCTAACTACTGGGAAATGGTGCGAGGTACCCAATACTCTTGTTTCATATATACTACTACCTGTTGTGTTTGTGTTTTGGTGAGTGTGGCTGGTGAGGTTGGGTGGATATATTTCCTTGCTAGGTTTCTTCTATTGTTCTCACAGGACATTACGACGTCTCCCCACTTGTGCACAAGAGCTTTAGGATTCCCTACTGAGTATACTAGTATTCTCACCCTACATTTACTTTCATGTTTCCAGGTGGACTATCAGGGCCGTGCGGGACCCTACGATTCAGACAGTTGGAGTTGTTGCAGTTGTTGTTCTCTTGTTTTATTTTTGTATTGTACTTTGAGCTTTCTTGTACCTGCACCTTGTTATAAAAATTTTTAATCATGCATTTGGGCTAGGTTTGGGTTTATTTATATACACTTGTTCTTTTCCTTTTTTGGTGGTTGACTTGTCCTATTTCGTGATCCTAAATAAATAAAATTGTTAATGCCTCCCATATTTATGAAAACTCATACCCTTGGTGCTAGTTGCCACCCTGGGGCCTACTAGATGCGGGACTCGGGGGTCATTATCTCTTTTTCACCATTTCCAGCTCAGGAGGGGCATCTTTGGTGGGAGGGGTCACGAAAGAATGTAATCAGAGATGATGGTTGAGAGATATTATGGATTATAAATCTAGGCACAGTCAGGATTGCATGGGATGGTAGGGAAACAGTGTTAGTTAATCTTGGTGCGTGACATAGGCCAGGGAAGACCGGCTAGGACACCGGATTTTAGGGCCCCCCGTGATCCGATGAAAGGACTCTGAGCCTATCGAACGACCAAGTGAGACTACATTGATTGCAGGGTAGAGACCCTAGGGAAGGTACATGCATCATCATGATTCTGTTTTACTTGATTTGGGTGCTCTGGGAAAAAAATTGAAATAAAATGATAAAATAAAACCGTGAGCTTTTACTTACTACTTGGTCTTAGGCGATCCTTGTTTACCGTACAGCTATGGCACCTGGACATTTTCCCCAGGTGGATCAAACGGTCGAGGCCCAGTAGATTCTGGCGGTCGATCAGTTGAGGATTGGCCGAGAGGAGAAAGATAGCCAGTGGCAGAGGACTCTCCATTCCTTTCAGCGACATACCCTCAAGAAGTACGAGGGTAGTACTTTGAATATGGAGACGGAGGGGTGGCTTGAGGATCTAGGGATTGCTTTTACCTTGATCCGTTCTCTGAGGGAGTACTGGGGTCCAGTAGCAGTCAATCAGCTAAGAGGCACAGCGCGACAGTGGTGGACGCTCTACCTCGGAGAGAGGATAGAGGCAGAGGTTCCATGGTATGACTTTGAGAAGGAATTCCAAAAGGAATTCCTTTCTTCCATGATCAAGGCGGAGAAGTGGCAGGAGTTACTCTCCCTTCAGTAGGGGAGCATTTCAGTACAAGATCTGGGGATCAAGATCAAGGACCTCTTGCACTTTGCTCTAGATCTCTTTCCTGATGAGGAGTCTCGGGTGAGACGTTTGGAGGAGGAGCTTCGTCCTTAGCTCTAGTATGTTTTCACCCCCTTCACCCTTCTGACGTACTTGGAGGTACAGAAGAAATAAGAGGTTATAGAGAGGATGAACTCACTGGGAGGTGCACCCAGAGAGGGGATCTAGCTGGGCTCCTCGAAGGGGAAAGCAGTCAGCAGCATGTCTCCTGCGACAGGACCTTCTAGGTTCAGGCCAATGGGGAGCATGCCCCAACAGTTCCAGTTCAGATCTTCGTGTCCTCAACCCTTTTTCACGATCCCAGGACTGAAGTGTTTTTATTGTGGAGGTTTTGGGACCATCTAGAGTCAGTGCCCGACCTGAGATCAGTATGGTGGAGGTGGGCAGGTTTAGCACCCACCTCAGCAGCACCAGTTGCCGGAGAGGCCCTTCCAGCAGCAGTAGGACCATGCTCCTCTGAGGGAAGACTTTGTGGGAGGAGGCCGACCTCAGTGTGCTCCTCAGGCACCTCGACCAGGGCATGGTTGGGGAGGTGGGCGACATCAGATAGGTAAAGGAGCTAGGCGTGGACAATAGCACGCAGTAGAGTTGACAGCTCTGACAAGACCAGAGGTGGTGCGAGGTACGATTTGTTTGTTCAGCACTCTCGTTTCTTCTTTGTTCGATTTGGTAGATTCACACTCTTTTGTTGTACCTGGTCTAGCCCAAGCTTTGGGACTATACATAGAGAGACTTTCCGTACCACTGGTGCTAAGTACACCAGTTGGATTCCAGACCATCATATCTTGTGTTTTCTAGGTATGTTGGCTGACATTGGGACCACATCGATCTAGTGGGGACTTTCTTCTATTATAGATGCAGCCATACAATGTCATCCTAGGCATCGACTGGTTTTTTTCTGTTAGTGCCGTTATAGACTACTTCTGGAGAAGAGTCATGTTCTCCGACGTGGACGGGCAGCGTGTAGCTTTTTTTGGCGAGAGGTGCTATCAGGTGGGAAGCCGGCGTGTGGAGCCTCTCCTTTCTTTGTTAGGTGGGCTATCAGTGGTTCCAGATGATACAGAGATGATGGATGTCCCGGAGGTTGTTGGGGAGTTCCTAGAAGTTTTTTGTTGTGGAAGTTGTGACTCTACCCCCCCTGATGTGACGTTGAGTTCGGGATAGACTTACAGCCTGGTGCATGTCCGATTTCGATGGCCCCTTATCGGATGAAACCTTCAGAGTTGCAGGAGTTGCAGATTAAGATTGACGATTTGATGGAGAAGGGTTTTTTTCGACCCAGTGTATTGCCATGGGGTGCTCCAGTTTTGTTTGTGAAGAAGGAAAATGGTGGTCTCAGGCTATGCATATAATACCGAAGGTTGAACCGGGTAACGGTCAAGAACCGCTACCCCTCCCAAGGATAGATGTTCTCTTAGACCAACTGAGGGGAGAAGGTTGGTTTTCCAAGATTGAGCTACGATCTGGATATCATCAGATGAGGGTAAAGGAAAGTGACATCTCGAAGATGGATTTTTGGTGCAGGTATGGGCACTTCGAGTTTGTGGTGATGCCTTTTGGAGGTAAGAATGCACCGGCTGTGTTCATGGGACTTATGAACTTTGTCTTCTGAGTGTTTCTGGACCAGTTCGTCATTGTGTTTATCGATGACATCCTAATCTACTCAAGGTCAGAGGAGGAGCACATTGAGCATCTCGGGGTAGTCTTGAAAGTCCTTCGACACCACCAGATTTACGGGAAATTGCCGAAGCGTATGTTCTTGACGCAAGAAATACACTTCCGTGGGCACGTAGTGTCTAGGAATGGAGTGTCAGTGGACTCGTCGAAGGTGGAGGCAGCTGTTTCTTTGGTAGCACCCAAGAGCGTGGCAGAAGTTCATAGTTTCTTGGGGTTAGCAGGTTACTATAAGAGGTTTGTTTCGGACTTCTCTCATGTTGCTGCTCCATTGACAGCTTTGACTAGGATGAACCAGGTCTTCCTATGGAGTGAGCAGTTCCAGAAAGATTTTGACTACATGAAGGAGAAGTTGGTCAGTGCTCTCGTACTCTAGTTGCCAGAGGAAGTTTTGTTGTATGAGGTGTTTTGTGATGCTTATGGACTTGGTCCGGGGTGTGTGCTGATGCAGAAGAAGGGAGTGATCTATTAGTGGTCTAGGAAGTTACACCCTCACGAGCAATAACTATGCCACCCATGACCTAGATCTTGTAGAAGAACTGTTCACACTGAAGTTGTGGAGACATTACCTCTTTGGGGAGTGCTTTGTGGTTTTCTCAGATCACAAGAGCATGTGTTATATCTTCTCCCAGCGTGACCTGAACTTATGGCAGCAGAGATGGGTCGAGTTTCTACAAGACTACGACATTGAAATCTCTTACACTAAAGATAAGGGAAACGTTGTGGCTGATGCCCTGAGCAGAAAGTCACATAAGGAAGTGGTTCGGGAGTCCACTGATGCTTGGAAAGCGATGGGAGAGTTGGCCGCCTTGCAATTGGATGCCAGGGTAGAAGGTGTTAATGGCTATTTGTTTCAGATGACGGTGTAATCCTCCTTGTTGCAGCAGGTGGAAGAGTCTCAGTGGGGGGACTCCGAGTCGAAAGTGATGGGGGGTCAAGTTGATCAGGGGAACACTCTAGAGGGATGGTCAGAGGACAGCCGACATCAAATGCTTTTCCATCGAAGGGTGTTTGTTCCGGAGGCAATGCGTGATGGATTTCTCAGTGAGTTCAATAGCTCAGCCTTGGCGGTACATCCAGGAGTTTCAAAAATTTAACGAGGCCTGAGGGAACAATTTTGGTGGCCCAGGGAGAAATGGGAAGTTGCGAAGTTTGTGGCTAAATTCCTAGTGTGTCAGAAAGTGAAGGTTGAACACCGTGTTCCAAGTGGGTTGTTGCACCCTTTAGATTTCCCTGAGGGAAAGTGGGATGACATCTCAATGGACTTAGTCACATGACTACCCAGAGCTCAGGGTGGTTATGGTGCTATCTGGGTAGTGGTGGATCAGCTGACGAAATCACCACACTTATTATAAATTAAGGAGTCAGGCCCAGTGAGTGCCTTAGCACAGAGGTACGTAGATGAGGTGGTGTGTTTGCATGGTGTCCCGAAGAATATCATCTCAGACCAGGATACTTGGTTTACCTCACGAGTCTGGAGGGGGTTACAACATTCCTTTGGCACCCAGCTAGGCCTTAGTATCATTTTCCACCCCCAGACCGATGGGCAGATGGAACGGACTATCCAAATGTTGGAGGACATGCTGTAGGCATGCGTTCTGGATTTCAGAGGATCATGGGTATGACACTTGTCTTTTGTAGAGTTTGCCTACAAAAACTACTTCCACTCTACTATTAGCATGGCACCATTTGAGGCTTTGTATGGGATACCACGTCGTTCACCCATTTTTTGGGCAGAGGTTGGTGAGACAGGCACTCTTGGGCCAGAGGTAGTGCAGAGCACCATAGAGAAAGTCCATCTTGTACGTGAGAGGATGAAAGCGGCTCAGGACCGACAGAAGTCTTATGCTAATCATCAGAGGAGTCCCATGGTGTTCAAGGTGGGAGATCGTGTGTTCTTGAAGGTTTCCCCTTGACGGGGGTAGCCGTGGTTTGGGAAAAGGGAGGAAGCTCTCACCTAGGTTCATCGGACCTTTTGAGGTGCTGAGGCAAGTCAGCGAGGTGGCATATCAGCTGGCCCTGCCACCTCAGTTGGAGAAGGTTCATGACATCTTTACGTCTCCCAGCTTCGTAGGTACTTACACGACGACTCCCACGTTATCGACTGGGGAGAGTTAGATATGGGAGACGACGTGACCTTCGAGGAACGACCAGTCAGAATCGAGGATTGTAAAGAGAAGGTGCTTTGTGGATGAACCATTCCATTGGTTTGTTTGTTATGGAGGAACGGCGGGCTTGAGGAGAGCACTTGGGAGAAGGAGACCCAGATGCAAAGTCTGTACATGGAGTTGTTTTGACTTGTGTTTTCCCTTGTTCTTATGTTCTTTGTGTTGAAGTTATACTCTTTACCTTTGATATAGGGAATTCTTGGCTTGACGGTTGTGAGACCATTTCTTTCCTTGTTCCCTGGTAATGTGTAACATGTACGGATGTGTGGGGAAAGTGAATAACCTGATCCTTAATCGAGACGCATTAATGCGGATGCGATTGAACCCGTGAGAGCGAGTCAGTGCCACCTAAAGCGGATAATATCTCGACATAGGAGAAGGAATTTTTTCCCCAAACCACATGTTCATGGCGGTGTGTTGGTTGTGTGGTGTAGGGGGTAGTTCAAGTTGGAAAATACTAATGTATGAAAGTGGGAAGACCCAATTATTAATCGAGATGAATTAATGAGGATGTGATTAAACCGGTGCAGGCGAGTCTGTGCCGCCTAAAGAGGATAATATCTCGACATAGGAGAAGAAATTCCTAACACATATGATTAGGGTTGTTGGTAGGGTTTCTGTTATAACGAGAACCCTAAGAGGTATCTTGTTGGGTTCCTCTGGGCTGGTTTTTGAATTATCAAGGACGAGAATGTTTTAAGAGGTATATGATGTAATGGATTGGACCTCTCCGGCCCATTCCTTTGTCAAAAATGAGGCCACTAAGTGTTCTGGAGGGTGAAATGGACTTTTCCCACACTTTCCTGAATTTTGAAACTACACACCGTGTAGTGTTAGTACAGGTCGTGTACCCCCTCACCGGGTATACCCCATGTTGAAAGCCATGTCCTTGCTGTGCGAAATAATGGGTGCACGTCGAGTGTCCAGTTCTACACGCCGTGAAGTCCTTCCCTGCGTACGCATTACCAGTCAACGGCCGTGTACCGTGTTGGAGCTGTGTCCTTGCTGTGTGGAATAAATGAGTACACGCTGTGTTTCTAAACTACACGCCATGTAGTCCTTCCCCTCGTATGCGTTACCCTCAAACCGTGTGTTGATCAGTCAACGGCTGCGGAGCCAAGTTGGAAGCCGCATGGAGACCGTGTAAAATAAAAGAGTACACACCGTGTACCATAAAGTACACGCCGGGTACCTTTTCTTTTCTCACCTATAAAAAGAGGGGTCCCCTCCTCCTTTTCAACTCACTCCTCTCCTCCCCATTCCTCTGAGCAGATCTCTCCCAAGAGACTCGAAGGCTCCTTTTTCTTACATAACTTCTTCGTCCGAGCTCCAATTTACGATCTGTCAGCAGCCACGGGATCGTAACGACGAGGTGGAACATTCGAGCATGGATCTGTTGTCTTTCCTTCAGCATTTCCTTTCCGACTTCTACCCAAGGAGGTTTTTCTAGGACCCGACAGAAGTGACGGACGCCGACAGACGTCTTCTAAGGTTGATCCGGGGGAGCCTTGCGATCGGAACCTGTTGAGGTTGGGATCTTACCATCTTCTCTCTAATTTTTGCAACATGTGGGGTGGGTGTCCTCTAGCTTACATGAAACACTTTTGAACTGGTTAAATAAAGATAATAACTGGTTAAATAATGGGGATGGGAAAGTTGTTGTGCTTATCTTGTTTATCCTATTGATATGTTATAAATAGAAGTTGATTATGCCTACTGAAAATCACGGTCGTTGGGGGCCTTTCTTTCACAATTAAATTCTGCACTATCTTTTAGACCGTTTTGTGGATGGAACCTTGTGGAATGTAGAATTTGGTTAATAATGTAAAGTTGGATGATTAAATGAAAATATGGAACCCTTCTGTGATCACCTCGTTTAAAAAAATATGGAATAATGAACATGTGGGTTAGATCATCCCTCCTTTTTATCACATAAACTCTCATTGCATTTTAAAAAACTGAGGATCTTTAAGGTTTAGTGTCTTGGAAACCAGAAACTTAAAACATGAAAACATAAAACATTCTTCTTAAACACTTGAAAGGATTCTCCTCATGTTCATCCTAGGTTCATTACTGCATCTCATTACCTGGGGACATACATCAAAAGAAAGGGTGAGCAGAGGGCCCAGTAAGAGAAACAAGAGAAACATTTAACATGTGAACTTGAGATACATCAACTATGTCATGAAAAAGAACTTTAAGGCATGAGAAAGAATCATGTGGAATATCATAATAAAAATAACATTTTATATAACTTGAAGATGTGGCTACAACATTCAATATTAACAATCACTACGTTTCACCGAGGTCTATCCCCAAGGTGTCATTAAAAAATACCAAGGTTATTCACCAAGGTATCAGTCTAAAAGTCATCTCTAGAGATTAAGTCTTTACCTAATGCATTGAAGCGCTATCTGGGCGCACCCTTGACATGTAATTATTATCATGTGAGCCACATATATCATCATCAAACATTTCGTAAACAACCCATATAGCATAAAAGAAATGGGTTTCATTTCATAATTATAACGTTTTAAAAACTTCTTTAAAGACATGATCTTTATGTCACTTTAAACCCACGAAAAGGGGAAGCGGGTTTCATGTATGTAAATACCAGAATTTAAAATAGAACATTTTGATATATATGTGAATACCCTTGTAGAAATAAGAGATTTCAGTATTCACTTTATAACATAAAAATAATTTTGAGAAAAGAGAGAGGCATTTTGAGACGAAAATTATGCAGCATAACTTCTACGATACATAGTTTTAGAAAACATTGAAAAGGGAGGGGACATGGGTAACCAACTCAAAAATGATACATAAAACAGTAGGGGAACAGAATATATAGTATTTAAGAACATGGTAATGAAATTTGAATGATATACCATATGAAACGAAGAACTTGAAAGGAAGACAAAAATAAGATTTCTCTTATGAGAATTCGGCAGCCTAACGACATCACTTAAAACTTCCAAAAAATGGATTGACGAGATCAAATGGGGTCTCTCATAACATGAACATAAATGATCAGTATTATAGATATAGATATCATAGCCCAATATAATAAAAATGAACTTGAGGGACTTTACATGAATGTAGATCTTGAAAACGAGAAGGTTTAAAGAACCCCTTAGAAATTCGGCAGCCTAACGGCGCCACTTAAACTTCAACAAAAATGAATTGATTAGATAAAATAGGGTCTCTCATAATATGATCATAAAAGATCAGTATGATTGATTTAGAGATCATACCCCAACATAATAAAAAGGAACTTTCAATACTTGACATGGAATTAGAACTTTGAAAAATGAGAAAGGTGAAAGAACCACTTAAAAATTCGGTAGCCTAACGGCGCCACTTAAAACATAAAAATACTGAATTGAAGATATCAAATGGGGTGTATCATCATATGATCATAAAATATCAGTTTGAAAAATTTATATATCATACCCCAACATAATAAAAATCAATATGAAATACTTTACATGAAAATAGATCTTGAAAAATGAGAAGGGAGAAAGAATCCGTTACAAAAATTTCAGCAGCCTAACGACGCCACTTAAAACTTCATAAAACGAAATAATGAGAGTAAGAGTGTAACAACCCAAGATTTTATGAAAAATATTCTTTTTAATTTTATTAATGTCTTGTGTTTTACGCTACACCAAAAGGAGCTTGCACAACACGCATCCATGACTTGCCTTGCATTACATGCAATCACAACCTTCCTCGATAGCGTGTGTAGTACGCAATACCGAGTTTCACTAAACAACGATATGCTATTAAAATATTATTATAACTACCCGTTATGAATAGTAATAACCACCTTTTAAAATTTTCGAAATTTTAGCTCTCAAAATGGACTTCATTTTTGGATTCGGCGTATCGAATTTAGCCTAAGGTGAAATTTTGGTACTTTTCGGATAACTTTCATATTCTGATGAATAGTGAAAATTACTAAATTATAATTAAAAACAACTTTTTTAATCGAAATAATTAATAGTGATAAATTATTAATTTGAGTTGTTTTAAAGTATATTTAGAATATATTTTTACAATTTAACACAATGTTGGTCATTGGATGTAATTTCACATTTAAACCAGACATAATCAAGTGTCAATCTTTTGATAGATATTGTTTCTTAAAAACACGCTATTTGTTTTAACAGCGGGATTTAATTATAAAATTAATTAATGCAATTTCTATGTTATGAATTTGGTAAAATAGACTTCATTTTTGAATTCTGAATATGAAATATAGCTTAGGATAAAATTTTGGCATTTTTCTGAAAACATTCAATTTTTGATAAATAGTGAAACCACTAAGTGGTAGGTTAAAAACTGAATTTTGCATAAAACTTAATTTTACCGCTTCTGTGAATGGAATTTCGAAAATCCGACAGACACGGTTAATATCAAGGACTAAAATGTGGTTCAATGAGATGAAAATAATTTTTGGTGAATAGTAACTTTTTACTTTTTTTTACCACGGTTAATAGTAAATAGGGTAACTAAGGGTAAATATGATATTACTATTACCCTAACACATGTCCTAATTCTATTGGATAAGTTTAATTCGACCAAAAACAACCTTATGAATATAATATGACCATTTAGGTCCACTTGGATAAGATTATGACATTTAATATTATTTTATTTAATGAATAGTTAAAATAGTTAAAATCAAAGTTTAATAACTAAATCATTTTTAATATGGGGTTATACATAATATAAATTCGACTATAAATATTCATTAGAAATCTAAAATTTTTTCCTACATAATGATATTTTATTTATAATTTTTAGACTTTAAATAAATTAATTTATTTATGACACAACGATGATGCAGTAATTACCCTTTTAAGGAAATGTTAACATAATTGATGTTATAAATGCTCAAATAAATGTAATTTGAGACTTTTTTTGAATTCCACTAATTTTCTAGGTTACTATGATATATTAGTGTTGATTTAATCAACTTGGTTCGAACATATAATTCTTTTATGACTTTCAAAAAAATCATATATCAAATAGTGTCAAAATTGACACAAAATAGTTTTTAAATCAAATTTTATATTATTAATTGTTATTTTATTCCTAAAAATCTAAGGTTCGGCCAAATGACTTAGATAAGGATATATATATTAATAATAAACAATTTGGGGTTAGTTATTCATGTTATAGTAAGTGTATTAACCATATAGTGAAAGAAGACAAAAATACACGGTAAAAGTTAAATTATTTAACTTAGAGTTAAAATCTAATTGATAAGGTTAAAATAATACCCTAAACTTGTCTAAATCCAATTGGTTGATAGGATTTCGACCCATCCCCACTTAAGCTTCGAAATAAGACCCTTTGGAACCATTATAAACCGATTTTGACTTTAATATAAAAAAATATTTTGAGATATTCCTAAGGTGCCCCTCTCCTCCCTTATAAAAGGGAACCTCCTCCCCCTCCTCCTCACACCAATTTGAGCACTCAAGCTCGGCCAAACCCTGCCAAAATCCCTTCTACACTTCCCTAGAATAATCCTAGAGGTTCTGGTATTCTTCAAAGACCAATCTTAGTTCCCTAAGTGAAGGAGTCAAAGAGGCGTTTCAAAGAAGAGGTAATATCCATTACCGATCTTTTCAATTTCTTTCTTCTTCAACTTCTTCTTCTTTTGTTGTTTCATGATAAAGTAATAACATCAGTATTTCTTATATACTGATATTTTATTATAAATATGAAACAACTCTAATTAACCTTCTATCCATCCTACGGAAAAAGGAAATCACCGCGCGTGCGTACGTACAGAATACCGTCTCCAAGCCGTGGTGTAATCTATTTTCCGCCACCACCTTAATTGGATGGGTATAAAGGTGTAATGAGTTACTATATATGATTATTGTAAAGTGATATTGATACTGAAATAGTATACATACACTTCAACACAATTCCACGACCATGGGAACGATATCATCGCTCGTGCGTACGTACGGACTACCGTCTCCACGACGCGATGAGATTCATTCTCAATGATTAACCATTCATGAATGATTATAAAGTATATATAATAAGTAATAATGAAATATATGACCTAATAATGATACTGGAATTATTTATATTTATATGTATGTCATCTACTTAATTCCATTCAATTCAATAAGGAAACGAAAACAGTGTTCATGCGTACGTACGGACTACCGTCTCCATGAACGGTGTTTTTCATTTCATTTATCTATCTATTATATATATATATATACTGAATATATATATGATATATAAATAATATTTTATATTCTGGAAGTATGTAAATCATGATATAAGTAATAATAATGTCAAGAACAACAAGTCAAAACACCTACGATAAATGAAACGATTTTACCCAAAACGCTTCTTTAACATGGAATTTACAAAAGAACGGGTAATATAATGTCATAAGTGAACCATATATGATATCATAACAATGAATATGATTCTGTAATAAGTCAATGAAATTATTTAAATCATTATACCGGAGGTTCGGACACATACGAAGCAAATCGGACCTAAGGTAAGGGAAATATCACAATCTCACTTTTATCCGAGATTGTTTTTACTTTGGTAATTACTGGGGTGTATTTTATCATCCACATCCATGTTCCCTAAATATGTAATATTATTTCTATCCTTATACAATATTTTATATCCAATTTTAACCTTCGGTAAGTTTTTTGTAAAAGATAAGAAAGGAATCTTTTGTCGTTTTTCGTACGAGGTACTTTTTGATTTTTCCGACAAAAGTACGAAGAATGTTTTTCTTAACTTATACGGCATGAATGGATTTTTAAAACATTATTTCCAAGAAGCTTCCTTTACAAGTTTTCAAGTTTATTTTTAATCAACTTCTTTTAGTTTATAATTTTATGACATGTTAAGAAAGGAAAATGTTTTTGAAGTATAAAGGATATTTTCTTCAAGAATGGAGTTCAAGTGTTTTATCAAAATTATTTTCCATCTAAGATAATAAAGAGTTCTGTTTTATACCTATTATTACATTGATTTGATTATGTTGTGATGGAATTATATTTTTAGAAATTCCTTTATCTTATATGAATTGATTTATGATGTTTAAGATTCCCATTTTTATTACATGGGTTATGCAATGATGTATGATTTATGATTTTGTGGCACAAATAAGAAAGGATTCATTATAAGATGGGTGGGACCTATATCTCCCTCCAATGCATTGGGTAAAGATTTTATATCTCAGGAGATAGACAGGGCTGGAACGGTAGGTTATACCGGTTCAGTGAAACAGGACTGAAACGAGGGTTACTCGATTCAGAAACGGAGTTTGTCCACTATGATAGTCTTGGCAATGAGTCTTGACTAACAAGAAATGATTCTCTATGATTATGTGTGTATGCCACAAAGTTTAATGTTTTAAGTTATGATTATTGTGATTACATTTCACTGCCATGATTTATCCCGTGTTATTAAATTATGCTCTCTTTTGCAGGTTAAGATTTCCAAAATGTTATGTTCTTATGAATACGATGTGATTGATATTTCTTTTGTTTACACTTACTGAGCATTTGAGCTCACCCTTTTATGTTTTCTTTTCCCCAGGATATAAAGAAAGGTTTTAGGTAAAAAAAGGGAAGATCTTTATAGGAGACGTTGAAGATCTTTCACCACGATTAGAAGATTATGTTCCGAGTTTCCAAAGACACTAAACTATTACGATCCTTGTGTGTGTGTTTTTGTACTAAGTATTCCGCAAATGTAATGTAATGTCAATGTACGTCAGGCTTCGGGTCTTTACAGTTGGTATCAGAGGAAGGTTTTAGTCAACCTTTGGAAACTAGGATTCGAAAGCGTTAGTGAGATCCCTAGAGATATTTCTAAGGTATGTCTAGGGATGTACCTAAGGATAAGTATACGTATAGGATATAGTCCTAGAACTATGGTAACGATATTAGATTAAACCAAAGATGTTAGATATTGAAGTTACTCCCCCTTTATTATGATTTTTGCCTCTCACACTATTCTTTTTGGGTTTTAGAAAATGGCTGGAAACAAGATGATTCACGATAATGGAGGATATGATGGACAATGGAATGATATTCTTCATGAGAAACCAAATGAAATGGGATTTGGAGGTCTGAACATCATTATTAAGCCGAATCAGCAATATCATAATATGATCAATAAAGTTAAATTTGGTATGATTCCTGACTCGGCTAATAAGAGAAAGATGGATTTTCATGATGATCATAGAGGAAAGAGAGTTCAATTTCCCCTATGTAAATCATGTGGGAAGAGGCATCAAGGAGAATGTTTCAAAGGAACTGGAAGATGCTTTGGGTGTGGAAAAGAAGGACACAAAGCCAGTAAGTGCAAAGGAAAAGGATCAGTTAATACCAGGGATGAGGATAATGGTATTGCTACGACATCAACAATGGTTAAATGTTTTAAATGTGGAATGTACGGGCATTATGCAAACCAATGCCCTAAGGGAAAGCCTCATGAAGAAAATCAGTATGGTCGTATGGGTAGTATTTATGTGGATGATGATGATGAGACTACAAATGATATGTGAGATGAAAGAATTGTTGAATCTCAGTCAATGGTTTAAGAATGTAGTGGAATGATTACATGTTTATCATGTGTAATGTTGTATAAGTAATCTCATGGTACTATGGAATAAAGAGACATCTAAGGATTGTTACACTGTTGTCTTTCCTTGAGTTTTGAATGTGTATGATTAATGGTACCAGTATCCATGAATGGTTATTCAGATATTTTTGGAATGTAGATGATATGCACATAATAAAGGGATAAGACGATAATGAGATGTTTGATAGTATTCATGAGCTCATGATTGATATAAGGACTAAGTGATATCATGGTTTGAGTATATAGAATTTTGAGGATTTTGGTATGTGGAAAGTGTTAACTTTAAACTACATTCATGTTTTCACTAAGGTATTCAAGAGAATACATGATTAAGGACTTTGAATGTTTGGAATGTGACCAACAAAACATATCTTATGATATATGGGGATCAACGATGGTATTAAATCTCTGTTAATCGTTTTCACTATGTTATGAAAGTGGACTGCAGTATTATGGATAAGCCTCAAGACTAGAATGGATTATGTTGGACATAAAATAGTATTGTTTAAGGATAGAAGTTCTTTTTTCGATATTTTTTGATGGGATGTTATGGTAATGTAGTTTTAGAAAAAGGACAACCTGCAGGATGGGCGACAACCCATCGCTTCGGACAAGGCTGTGGGAATCGAACCCACAACCGAAGTGTGACTGGCCTTTATCGCCTACCACTGGCCTACAGGAAGTCCCTGTTTAGTAGAAACTAGTTTTATTATATTAAGCAGTATGATATATGAAGTATAATCCCATTTTAGGAACCATATATGATTAATCCCACTATAGATCGACTTATGTATATAAATTTTTCAAACCTTTTGAGACAGATGGAATGACCTGACATTCTATCACGTGATCTGCTAACACTTCACAAATAACAAATTCAACTTCATCTATTTAAGATATGAAGTGGAAATTGTTCAAGGCACGAACAACAGTGAGATTGTACCAAAATCATGTAAGTATTCCTTTTAATTCATCAACTTTAGGGAAATGATCTTGAAAACCAAAAATGTTGTCCTAGTGATCTTATACCTGATGAATCGGATGGTACCTTAGATCGTCACAAATTTATGGATTTGTGATTGTTGGCTTTTCCATAGCCATGTTCTCTACCACTCTCCATCAGAACATGATGGTTAGACTTTTCTTCCATATCCATATTTTCACCTATGTGGAAACCCAGTGATTAGTTTATTTGGGTAACCGTTAAGTTTCATACTTTTGTTTTAAAATATTGGTTTTGGTATTCCTTTTTACGATGTGGGTTTCTATTAAAGAAACTTTCGAATAGTAAACCATTTATAACCCCGACGAATTTCGAGGGCGAAATTCATTTTAAGGGGGGTAGAATGTAACAGCCCAAGATTTTATGAAAAAATATTCTTTTTAATTTTATTAATGTCTTGTGTTTTACGATACACCAAAAGGAGCTTGCACAACACGCATCCTTGACTTGCCTTGCATTACATGCAATCACAACCTTCCTCGATAGCGTGTGTAGTACACAATACCGAGTTTCACTAAACAACGATATGCTATTAAAATATTATTATAACTAGCCATTATGAATAGTAATAACCACCTTTTAAAATTTTAGAAATTTTAGCTCTCAAAATGGACTTCATTTTTGGATTCGGCGTATCTAATTTAGCCTAAGGTGAAATTTTGGTACTTTTCGGATAACTTTCATATTCTGATGAATAGTGAAAATTACTAAATTATAATTAAAAACAACTTTTTTAATCGAAATAATTAATAGTGATAAATTATTAATTTGAGTTGTTTTAAAGTATATTTAGAATATATTTTTACAATTTAATACAATGTTGGTCATTGGATGTAATTTCACATTTAAACCAGACATAATCAAGTGTCAATCTTTTGATAGATATTGTTTCTTAAAAACACGCTATTTGTTTTAACAGTGGGATTTAACTATAAAATTAATTAATGCAATTTCTATGTTATGAATTTGGTAAAATAGACTTCATTTTTGAATTCTGAATATGAAATATAGCTTAGGATGAAATTTTGGCATTTTTCTGAAAACATTCAATTTTTGATGAATAGTGAAACCACTAAGTGGTAGGTTAAAAACAGAATTTTGCATAAAACTTAATTTTACCGCTTCTGTGAATGGAATTTCGAAAATCCGACACACACGGTTAATATCAAGGACTAAAATGTGGTTCAATGAGATGAAAATAATTTTTGGTGAATAGTAACTTTTTAATTTTTTTTACCACGGTTAATAGTAAATAGGGTAACTAAGGGTAAATATGATATTACTATTACCCTAACACATGTCCTAATTCTATTGGATAAGTGTAATTCGACCAAAAACAACCTTATGAATATAATATGACCATTTAGGTCCACTTGGATTAGATTATGACATTTAATATTATTTTATTTAATGAATAGTTAAAATAGTTAAAATCAAAGTTTAATAACTAAAACATTTTTAATATGGGGTTATACATAAGATAAATTCGACTATAAATATTCATTAGAAAGATAGAAAGATTTCCTACATAATGATATTTTATTTATAATTTTTAGACTTTAAATAAATTAATTTATTTATGACACAACGATGATGCAGTAATTACCCTTTTAAGGAAATGTTAACATAATTGATGTTATAAATGCTCAAATAAATGTAATTTGAGACTTTTTATGAATTACAATATTTTTATAGGTTACTATGATATATTAGTGTTGATTTAATCAACTTGGTTCAAACATATAATTCTTTTATGACTTTCAAAAAAATCATATATCAAATAGTGTCAAAATTGACACAAAATAGTTTTTAAATCAAATTTTATATTATTAATTGTTATTTTATTCCTAAAAATATATGGTTCGGACAAATGACTTAGATAAGGATATATATATTAATAATAAACAATTTGGGGTTCGTTTGGCATGTAATAGTAAGTGGATTAACCATATAGTGAAAGAAAACAAAAATACACGGTAAAAGTTAAATTATTTAACTTAGAGTTAAGATCTAATTGATAAGGTTAAAATAATACCCTAAACTTGTCTAAATCCTTTTGGTTGATAGGATTTCGACCCATCCCCACTTTAGATTCGAAATAAGACCCTTTGGAACCATTATAAACCGATTTTGACTTTAATATAAAATAATATTTTGAGATATTCCTAAGGTGCCCCTCTCCTCCCTTATAAAAGGGCACCTCCTCCCCCTCCTCCTCACACCAATTTGAGCACTCAAGCTCTGCAAAAACCTGCCAAAATACCTTCTCCACTTCCCTAGAATAATCCTAGAGGTTCTGGTCTTCTTCAATGACCAATATTAGTTCCCTAAGTGAAGGAGTCAAAGAGGCGTTTCAAAGAAGAGGTAATATCCATTACCGATCTTTTCAATTTCGTTCTTCTTCAACTTCTTCTTCTTTTGTTGTTTCATGATAAAGTAATAACATCAGTATTTCTTATATACTGATATGTTATTATAAATATGAAACAACTCTAATTAACCTTCTATCCATCCTACGAAAAAAGGAAATCACCGCGCGTGCCTACGTACAGAATACCGTCTCCACGCCGTGGTGTAATCTATTTTCCGCCACCACCTTAATTGGATGGGTATAAAGGTGTAATGAGTAACTATATATGATTATTGTAAAGTTATATTGATACTGAAATAGTATACATACACTTCAACACAATTCCACGACCATGGGAATGATATCATCGCTCGTGCGTACGTACGGACTACCGTCTCCACGACGCGATGAGATTCATTCTCAATGATTAACCATTCATGAATGATTATAAAGTATATATAATAAGTACTAATGAATTATATGAACTAATAATGATACTGGAATTATTTATATTTATATGTATGTCATCTACTTAATTCCATTCAATTCAATAAGGAAACGAAAACAGCGTTCATGCGTACGTACGGACTACCGTCTCCATGAACGGTGTTTTTCATTTCATTTATCTATCTATTATATATATATATACTGAATATATATATGATATATAAATAATATTTTATATTCTGGAAGTAAGTAAATCATGATATAAGTAATAATAATGTCAAGAACAACAAGTCAAAACACCTACGATAAATGAAACGATTTTACCCAAAACGCTTCTTTAACATGGAATTTACAAAAGAACGGGTAATATAATGTCATAAGTGAACCATATATGATATCATAACAATGAATATGATTCTGTAATAAGTCAATGACATTATTTAAATCATTATACAGGAGGTTTGGACACATACGAAGCAAATCGGACCTAAGGTAAGGGAAATATCACAATCTCACTTTTATCCGAGATTGTTTTTACTTTGGTAATTACTGGGGTGTATTTTATCATCCAAATCCATGTTCCCTCAATATTTAATATTATTTCCATACTTCTACAATAGTTTCTATCCAATTTTATCCTTCGGTAAGTTTTTTGTAAAAGATAAGAAAGGAATCTTTTGTCGTTTTTCGTATGAGGTACTTTTTGACTTTTCCGACAAAAGTACGAAGAATGTTTTTCTTAACTTATACGGCATGAATGGGTTTTTAAAACATTATTTCCAAGAATCTTCCTTTACAAGTTTTCAAGTTTATTTTTAATCAAATTCTTTTAGTTTATAATTTTATGACATGTTAAGAAAGGAAAATGTTTTTGAAGTATAAAGGATATTTTCCTCAAGAATGGAGTTCAAGTGTTTTATCAAAATTATTTTCCATCTAAGATAATAAAGGGTTCTGTTTTATCCCTATTATTACATTGATTTGATTATGTTGTGATGGAATTATATTTTTAGGAATTCCTTTATCTTATATGAATTGATTTATGATGTTTAAGATTCCCATTTTTATTACATGGGTTATGCAATGATGTATGATTTATGATTTTTTGGCACACATAAGAAAGGATTCATTATAAGATGGGTGGGACCTATATCTCCCTCCAATGCATTGGGTAAAGATTTTATATCTCATGAGATAGACAGGGCTGGAATGGTAGGTTATACCGGTTCAGTGAAACAGGACTGAAATGAGGGTTACTCGATTCAGAAACGGACTTTGTCCACTAAGATAGTCTTGGCAATGAGTCTTGACTAACAAGAAATGATTCTCTGTGATTATGTGTGTATGCCACAAAGTTTCATGTTTTAAGTTATGATTATTGTGATTACATTTCACTACCATGATTTATCCCATGTTATGAAATTATGCTCTCTTTTGCAGGTTAAGATTTCCAAAATGTTATGTTCTTATGAATACGATGTGATTGATATTTCTTTTGTTTACCCTTACTGAGCATTTGAGCTCACCCTTTTATGTTTTCTTTTCCCCAGGATATAAAGAAAGGTTTTAGGTAAAAAAAGGGAATATCTTTATAGGAGACGTTTAAGATCTTTCACCACGATTAGAAGATTATGTTCCGAGTTTCCAAAGACACTAAACTATTACGATCCTTGTGTGTGTGTTTTTGTACTAAGTATTCCGCAAATGTAATGTAATGTCAATGTACGTCAGGCTTTGGGTCTTTACAAAGAGGGGATCTCTAATTATATTAAAATGAAAAGGGATGTAAGAGGAGTATAAAATAACATCCTTTAACATAATAACATGGAGCACAGAAGAAATTACATAAATGAGATTTCTTGAAAAGAAAGAGAGAGGTCAGATCCCTTACCTTAAAACGTAACTCTTAAAACTCAATGGTTGGGACCTTGAGGGCTTGGGGGCACCTTTGGAGGATTACTTGGGAGGTAATGATATGAGAACTTTGTTGGGGAAGAGTGGGGAGTCGAATGGATAAGAGAATGTCTTGGTATTTATAGGGAAATGTGAGGGGACAAGGCATTAATGGCCAAGAGACACCTCATTAGTGGTTTTGGAAAAACCATGGGCTTGCCCATGGTATTTTCCCATGGTATTGGCCACTTGGGACACCTCATACCTTATCTTACTATTCATAAGTCGACCATATTGATTACATACTTAATACATCATTTAATGATGTCATTAAACACCTGTAACTTAAAAACCGTATTTTCACTATTCATCGAAAATTCAACTTTTCTCAGAATAATCCCAGAATTTCACCTTGACCAAATATCAATGCTCTAATTTCAAAAATAAAATCCATTTTATAAAAATAATTTTCTAAATATTTTTAATTAAATTTTTAATTAAAAAAACACTATTCATCGAAAATTCATTTTTTTAGAAAAATCCCCAAAAATTACTATAACATAATATCGATGATCTAAGTTCAAAAATGAAGTCCATTTTATAAAAATAGTTTTCTAAATATTTTTAATTAAATTTTTAATTAAAAAACACTATTCATCCGAAAAAACTAATACTTGAATAATAATTTATGAAACCATTATTTAACCATTTTATTGAATCATATTAATTAATCAATGTTCCTAGATTATTTTAATACTTTCTTTAACTGAGATTACTAATCCATTTGGTCACATTACTAATCCTAAGCATAAAATCACTATTCATAATTTACTATTCATCAAAAATTAAGTTGATCTTATTAGACTCTAAATTTTGTACTGAACATAATTGTAGAAGATCATTTTTTGAAAATCATTACACATTTTTAATTATTTAAGGTTTACCTAAACATTTTTAAAATATCCTTTTTCTAAAATTCATCAAAATTATGCATACTATGTTTATCCGGACATTTGAAAATTCATAAACCTCATCATCAAATTTTTTATTTAAAACAAAGGATTACACAAGGAAGTTACGGTTTCCTTACATTGACCATTATCAAACTAGAATAGGACCTAAGTGTGAGGTGTGATAAGGTGAGAAAATCCGAGGGAGGCTCGGCCAACATCGCAGGAGTATTAATTTCTATCAGTTTGAACTTCTCACGAAGGCGATCTCGTTCTAGCTTGATACGATGAAGTTTAGCTTGGGTTCGGTCCAGAGCAAAGCCCAATGGTGCTACCTCCATCCCAAGTTCTGTTATATGGGCTTCGATCGGTGCAAGAATACTGGGTGAGGCCATCGAATCTTTTTTCTGTATTAATTAACCAAGATTACTTGTATTTAGAGAAAATAATCGAAACATTTAGTTTACAGCGGTCATATTGACCAATGGTCATATAACAGTCAAAACCCAACGGTCACATTTTAATTATAATCATGTTATCAAATGAAACATTTTTGTTGAGTATAAAAATAAAACAACACACAAAATTAGGAAACAAGATTTATTCAAAATTCCGGGTCGTTACAATCTCCCCCCTTAAGAAATTGCGTCCTCACAATTTTTAAAATTGGGTTTTGAAATTTTATTGAAAGCCCCACATCAGAAAAGGAGTCAGTAAAAATATTACTTTAAAAGAAAGAAAGGGAAGTACAAAGGTCACCCGAGTTAACCCATACTAGGATCCCATGTAGGAAAACATGGACATGGAGGAAAAAACCAACAGTCATGTTATAAGGGAGAGTGGTTGAAAACATGATTAGGGGAATGTTAACCATAAGAAAATCTCAAACTTACGATGTGTGTAAACGGTCTTTGATTACCTATTAGGAAACGTAAACAAACAACATTTTTGTTTTACATTCCTTTTCATAATATTTAGGAATTCATTTACAACATAGAACAAAAACATAAGAAAATATACCTACCTTCAAGTAGAGTTTCATCCTTTAATAAGTCCCTACCAACACTAATCTTTTCCCCAAATGATGAGAATTCTAAAAACACTTGGTCTCATAAAAAGAACAAGAATCATATTCTATAGAATCACATAATCCACAAAAGATTAACTATATATTTCTTCTATCTTTCAACATTATCCCAAAAATAGAAAGGTTAAGGTAAAACAACTCTTCAAAAAGAATGAATCCCATAGGAATGGAAACTACTTTTAAATCTTCAAAGTTCCATGGTACTACCCAAAGATCATCATAGACCATTCCATAAATAACGGTCCTTAAAATTCCTCAAAATAAACAAAACTAAGATTGAAACCCAAATACAAGAAGGATTTGATAACATAGTCTTCCAAAATAAACATCATTGTTCATCTCCAAACAACATCAAACACTCCTAACATCTTATAACAAAAGTAGCTAACCTAAACATATTTTACTCAAGATAGGTTAATCATTCCCATATGTAACCTAAATTACTATAAGTCCACCTTAAATTCATCGATTATTCAAAATATAAGTCAACCTTACTCCTCAATGAAAATACTGTAGTAATCTATTTACCTCGATCATATAGGGTCCCCAAAATAGTGGATGTCTTCCAAAATAATAATCATCTTTTAATCCCCTAATCATCCATGTCATATCAATATGGAAATCGTCGTATTTCCTATCACATTGGTTGTTGAGACATGTTCTTCCATTTCCCACCATTAACTAAGAAGAGAAAGAATAATTAGGGGCTTAAGTACTTATCCAATAATCATGAAAAGGAACTGAAAGCATTTAAGGATAAATTGTAGATGAAAAGTATACCCTAACTTGTGATCCCCTAGGTTCCCATCTAGGTTATCCATGATCATATATTCTTATGTAAAAATTTATTTTATTTTATCTTTGTTCCTTTAACAATGGTTCATACTAAGATTATGAATTTACCAAAGCATATCCCCCGGGAGTGTTGTAACCAAGTGTGCAGCAAGGCCCGTTGTTGTGTACCAGTTCCCGTTCGAGTATAGCTCAAAGTAGTGTTTTCAGGTTTTACCCCTATGTACATCTGTGTCAGAGCAACCTCTACCTGCACGTATCCAGATAGGGATGTATTTTCTTGGAAACCCCTTACTCAATACTCACCAAAATACCAGGAAGATTTCCTATATATAAACTTTTCTATAGGGTTCTTCCTAGAGTTTTCATATCCTAATTTCTACAAATAACTAAACCATCCTTTGATACCAACTATATAATCCCGCCTTTTTATCACATAAACTCTCATTACATTTTACAAAACTGAGGATCTTTAAGGTTTAGTGTCTTCGAAACTAGGAACTTAAAACATGAAAACATAAAACATTATTCTTAAACACATGAAAGGCTTCTCCTAATGTTCATCCTAGGTTCATTACTGAATCTCATAACCTGGGGACATACATCAAAAGAAAGGTTGTGCAGAAGGCCCTGTAAGGGAAACAAGAGAAACATTTATCATGTGAACTTGAGATACATCAACTATGTCATGAAAAAGAACTTTATGGCATGAGAAAGAATCATGTAGAATATCATAATAAAAATAACATTTTTTATAACTTGAAGATGTGGCTACAACATTCAATATTGATAATCATGTCGTTTCACCAAGGTCCATCCCCAAGGTGTCATTAAAAATTACCAAGGTTATTCACCAAGGTATCAGTGTAAAAGTCATCTCTAGAGATTAAGTCTTTACCCAATGCATTAGAGTGCTATCTGGGCGCACCCTTGACAGGTATTTATTATCATGTGATCCACATATATCATCATCAAACATTTCATAAAAAACCCATATAGAATAAAAGAAATGGGTTTCATTTCATAATCATAACATTTTAAAAACTGCTTTAAAGACATGATCTTTATGTCACATTAAACCCACGGAAAGGGGAAGCGATATTCATGTATGTAAATACCAGAATTTAAAATAGAACATTTTGATATATATGTTAATACCCTTGTAGAAATAAGAGCTTTGAGTATTCACTTTATAACATAAAAATAATTTTTAGAAAAGAGAGAGGAATTTTGAGACGAAAATTATGCAGCATAACGTCTACAATACATGGTTTAGAAAACATTGAAAAGAGAGGGGACATGGGCCACCCACTCGAAAATAATACATAAAACAGTAGGGGAATATAATATATAGTATTTAAGAAAATGGTAATGAAATCTGAATGATATACCATATGAAACTAAGAACATGAAAGGAAGAAAAAAATAAGATTTCTCTTATGAGAATTCGGCAGCCTAACGACATCGCTTAAAACTTCCAAAAAATGGATTGACGAGATCAAATGGGGTATCTAATAACATGAACATAAATGATCAGTATGATAGATATAGATATAATACCCCAAAATAATAAAAATTAACTTGAGACACTTGACATGAAAGTAGATATCGAAAACGATAAGGGTTAAAGAACACCTTAGAAATTCGGCAGCCTAACAACGCCACTTAAACTTCAACAAAAATGAATTGATGAGATAAAATAGGGTCTCTAATCATATGATCATAAAAGATCAGTATGATAGAATTAGATATCATACCCCAACATAATAAAAAGGAACATGCAATACTTGACATGGAATTAAAACTTTTAAAAAGGATAAAGGTGAAAGAACCACTTAAAAATTCGGCAGCCTAACGACGCCACTTAACATTTCAAAATACTGAATTGAAGAGATCAAATGGGGTCTATCATAATATGATCATAAAAGATCAGTATGATAAATTTAGATATCATACCCCAACATAATAAAAAGGAACTTGAAATACTTTACATGAAAATAGATCTTGAAAAATGAGAAGGGAGAAAGAATCCGTTACAAAAATTTCGGCAGCCTAACGGAGCCACTTAAAACATCATAAAACGAAATAATGAGAGTAAGAGGGTATCTATCATTATATTAAAATGAAAAGGTCAGTAAGAGGAGTATAAAAGAACATCCTTTAACACAAGAACATGGAGCATAGATGAAATTACATAAAAGAGATTTCTTGAAATGAAAGAGAGAGGTCGGATCCCTTACCTTAAAACGTAACTCTTAAAACTCAATGGTTGGGACCCTGAGGGCTTGGGGGCACCAAGTGAGGACTCCTTGGGAGGTAATGAGACCAGAACATCGTTGGGGAAGAGTGGGGAGTTGAATGGATGAGAGTATGGCTTGGTATTTATAGGGAATGTGAGGAGACAAGGCATTAATGTCCAAGGGACACCTCATTAGTGGTATTAGAAAAACCTTGGGCTTGCCATTGTATTTGCCCATGGTATTGGCCACATGGGACACCTCAAACCTTATATTACTATTCATAAGTCGACAATATTTATTAAATACTTAATACATCATTTAATGATGTCATTAAACACCCGTAACTTAAAAACTGTATTTTCACTATTCATCGAAAATTCAACTTTTTCAGAATAATCAAAAAATTTCACCTTAACCAAATACCAATTCTCTGACTTCAAAAATGAAATCCATTTTATAAAAATAATTTTCAAACTATTTTTAATTAAATTTTTAATTAAAAAATACTATTCATCGAAAATTCATTTTTTTCAGAAAAATCCCCAAACATTACCTTAACATAATATCGATTCTCTGAGTTCAAAAATGAAGTCCATTTTATAAAAATAATTTTCTAAATATTTTTAATTAAATTTTTAATTAGAAAACACTATTCATCTGAAAAAACTAACACTTGAATAATAATTTATGAAACTGTTATTTAACCATTTTATTGAATCACATTAATTAATAAAAGTGCCTAGCTTATTTTAATACTTTCTTTAAGTGAGATTACTAATCCATTTGGTCACATTACTAATCCTAAGCATAAAATCACTATTCATAATTTACTATTCATCAAAAATTAAGTTGATCTTATTAGACTCTAAATTTTGTAATGAACATAATTGTAGAAGATCATTTTTTAAAAATCATTACACATTTTTAATTATTTAAGGTTTACCTAAACATTTTTAAAATATCCTTTTTCTAAAATTCATCAAAATTATGCATACAATGTTTATCCGGACATTTGAAAATTCATAAACTTCATCATCAAAATTATTATTTAAAACAAAGGATTACACAAGGCAGTTACAGTTTCTTTATATAGCCCCTTATCACACTAGCATAGGACCTAAGTGTGAGGTGTGCTAAGGTGAGAGAATCTGAGGGAGGCTCGGCCAACATCGCACGAGAAGTAATTTCTATCAGTTTGAACTTCTTGCGAAGTCGATCCCATTCTAGCTTCATACGATGAAGTTCAGCTTGGGTTTGGTCCAGAGAAAAGCCCAGTTGTGCTACCTCCTTCCCAAGTTCTGTTAGATGGGCTTTGATCGGTCCAAGACTACTGGGTGAGGCCATCGAATCTTATTTCTATAATAATTAACCAAGATTACTTGTATTTAGAGAAAACAATCGAAACATTTAGTTTATAGCGGTCATATTGACCAATGGTCATATAACAGTCAAAACCCAATGATCTCATTTTAATTATACTCATGTTATCAAATGAAACATTTTTGTTTAGTATATAAATAAAAAAACATACAAAATTAGGAAACAAGATTTATTCAAAATTCTGGGTCGTTACATGGGTGTTGGCTTGGATACGTGGCATGTTATGGGGGGTGTTTTGTGGGTTGTTTTGAATCGGGTGAGCAGTGGGCTGCGGTTTGCTTGGTTGTGGGTTGTTGTGAATGTTATGTTGGTGATGGGCAGCGGGGCTGCAATAAATGGTATTAAATGGATAATGATGTACGATGCAGTTGTGGTTATGGTGGTTGTCTGCGGGGCTGCAGGGATGGGTTGGAATGTGTACGGACTATGGGTTGTGAATTATAATATTTAATGAAATATGGGTCATGGTTATGGAACAGGATTAATAATCAATGGGTTGGTTGGTTGATAAGAAGGACGTGGTTGTGTTGCTTCTGTTCTCCTAACTTGATATGTGGATAGCAGGGAAATGTTTTACGAATGATTGATGTGGTTGGTTGTGGATAGTTTCCTAGTAGTTAAGGAACTAAATAATCTAATTCTGCAGAAACATGAAAACCTAAATGGGGTTGGTGTTTTTTGTTGTATGCATGCTTCATAGTAGCAGTGCCATGGAACGTGCTCAGTTTATCTGTTTAGAAGACAAAGGATGGGATGTGTGTTTGGTATACATATATATATCTGTATCTTTTGTGTTTTATCGCACCCCACCCATGTTGACCACTTAGTGACAAACACTCCCATTTCATGGGAGAGGGTGTTTTCTCTTAGTTACTAGCTCCTTCCTGCTCCTTCTCCCTTAGGTTGTGATGGCTTGAGGTGACCTTACACAAAATACCCTTCTGGTAGGTTTCGATTGGGGTGGTTTTAGCCCAATACTCTTCGGGTAGGTTCTACTGTTTCCCAAGAACCTTTGGGATAAGGCCTAGGTGTGTGTGGGTGGGATACGTTGTTGTGAGGCCCAGGTGTGTGGGGGCGGGATACGTGGTTGTGAGGCCCAGGTGTGTGCGGGCGGGATACGTGGTTGTGAGGCCCAGGTGTGTTCGAGCCGGATATGTGGTTGTGAAGCCCAGGTGTGTGCCGGCGGGATACGTGGTTGTGAGTCCTAGGTGTGTGTGGTCGAGATACGTGGATGTGAGGCCCAGGTGTGTGAGGGTGCGATATGTGGTTGTGAGGCCCAGGTGTGTGCGGGCGGGATGTGTGGTTTGTGAGGCCCAGGTGTGTGCGGGCGGGGAGAGTGTGGCAGCGTCAGGACGTTCGCTGTTAGGAAGAGCAGCTAACTACTGGGAAATGGTGTGGGTTACCCAATAGTCTTGTTTCTTATATACTACTACCTATTGTGTTTGTGTTTTGGTGAGTGTGGATGGTGAGGTTGGGTGGATAGATTTCCTAGCTAGGTTTCTTCTGTTGTTCTCACGGGACATTAGGATGTCTCCCCACTTGTGCACGAGAGATTTAGGTTTACCGTATGAGTATACTTGTATGCTCACCCTACATTTACATTCAGGTTTCCATGAGGACTACCAGGGCAGTGTGGGGCCCTACTAGTAAGACAGTTGGAGTTGTTGTAGTTTCTGTTCTCTTTTTTTCTTTTAGTATTGTACTTTAAGATTTCTTGTACTTTCACCTTGTTATAAAATTGTTTAAACATGCATGTGGGCTTGGTTTGGGTTTATTTATATACACTTTTTATTTTCCTTTTTTTGTGGTTGACTTGTCCTATTTCCCGATCCTAAATAAATAAAAAGGGTAATGCCTCCCATATTTGTGAAAACTCATACCCTTGGTGCTAGTCGCCACCCCGGGGCCTACTGGAGGCAGGACTTGAGGGTCATTATCTCTGTTTCACCATTTCCAGCTCAGGAGGGGCATCGTTGGTGGGAGGGGGTCATGACAATATCAAACATGAATCTCATGAGATACGCATCCACACACATGTGTTTAATATCCAAAATATGTCTTATAGGCTACACGTGCATACATATGTGATCATACTAAATCCAGGTACTCAACAAACTAATGAAATTACCATTATATCATACCAACAACCATGTACAAGGGATGTATAATATTTTAATATTGCTACCTCAATAGTGTGATTTCTATCACAAATATTTTCAATTGACAATACCTAAATCATGCCCAAACACAAAAGAGATCAACTCGTATTTCAATAATGTCTATAAAAATATAGTTTCATCATAAAGTGATTTCAAAATAACAGTCAAGAAAGATATATTGACAAAGTATTATAATAAAGTAACTTACTCAGGTAAGACAACCTTTAAAGGTATATCGTGATCCAATATAGGGATAAAAAACTAGTCAATCTAAATATATCGACTAGAGATGAGGGAAATATTCCACGAGTTCTGACCAAACATACCAATCATGGGTTGGAATGGATCACCCCAGGACATTACTCAAAGATGGAATAATATCAAAACCCATCCATGATATCTTCTATGACAGTGAATCTAGAATAAGTATGGAGAACTATTTAATCAAGGTAAAATTATTTATGAACAAATTTATCATCCACTCTTAATGATTGAATTCATTGTTTTTATGAGTCATAAATCCCCCTGAATACTCATAGGTGAAATGTAAAAAATCAAATTTTTAAACCTCCACCACCACATCATAATGATAATCACCATGGTTGTACTGAACATAATAACATTAATCCCTTGGAACATGACATGATGACCCTCAATTACATTGTGTCGTAACCTTACTTGTTTTTACTCACCATCTCTCAAAAAATCTCATGATGATGCTAAAGTAGTTTTCAAATATATGGTGAATTGTAGTGTTACATGGTTGAGACCATGAAAATCCATAATTTATTTGGTCCTATTAATTTCTCACAAGCTTGTTCTAGGCATAAAAAGACCAACAACATGGGGTGTTTTTGCTGGTGTTTCTCCAAAAAACGTAAAAAACCTTGTTTATGACCCCCAGAAAACTCGAAATCATTATTATGTGGTTCTGGACTTAAAACATTACATTATATAATTACATTAATCTAGAATTAACAATATTTTATTCCTAAATTCCATTTTGGTTCATAGTTATAGAAAATTTGGACATAAATCTTACAAAAAAATTGTATACAATAATATGTTGACACTTACACTTAGTTCCATTTTTCCTACAATATAATTTTTTACAATGAAATAATATATCTCTTCATGAATAATTTTCATGTCTTTTAACATGACTTCTACATTTTTATTACTCATCCTTAAACACATTATAGACACTAAAAAACATGGGTTGAGCACCAAAAAACTCAGTAGGTGATATAAAATTAAAAAAATAGTTAGTCTTGTGAGAAAACATGAAAACATATAAATAATTTATTTTTTAGAATTACTATTTCAGTATATAAAATAAAAAATATTTACATGGGAAGCCTTTTTTCTCAAAGAAAAACATAAAATACATTGAATGAAACATTGAGACCCTTGTAAGAATCTTAGAGTATTATATTCAAAACTAATTTTCACTCCTGTTAGAATTAACTAGATCCCAGTTAAACCCCTATGAGGAACCTCTTTGTTCACTCCCCTTGCTTTTATTTGATGACAAGGAACACTACCCAAATGTGTTGTAGAGCTACCTTTGTGTCACTCATAGTATAATCAGTATCATGATCACAATTCATAAATGTTATGTATATCTTACATATCATAATATGTAATTATGAAGTACCATAATATGAATAAGTCATTTCAGATGTACATTTTCCTCAAAAAAAAAGAAACTCATTTGTCCCATATGTAAAACAAGGTGGGATATCAAGATACTTTTTCTATTTAAACCCTCATTTCAATACTAAATTACCAAAAAATTCAAATAATGTTATTATTAAAAAGACATCAAATATTATAAAGGAATAAAATCATTAAATTTCAATTATGGTTTCATTTAACTCCATTTGCATCATATAAATTAAAATTAAAAATTCCTCATGCATTTTTTAATGGAATCTATATCATTCCACCTAAAATATTTAAAAACAATCCTTCTAAAAAATGTGGTAACAAGGAAAAAATTTAGAAAATGTTTCATTAATATTAACTTAATAACCGTAAAAATAAATTGAAAAAACTTTTTAGAGAATTATAAAATAGAAGAAAAAAATTTCTTGAAATAAATCATTAAATTGTATAAAATAAGAACTATAAGAATAAAGGTTTTATTCTTGGTATTTTCCAAAAATAAGGTTATATGCATCCCTTATATCCTTTCTGAAAATTCTTTTCACAGGAAGGTCATATACCCACAGTTACCCAAATACAATGGGTATTGGAATCCCCTTTACCCATGGTCATTATAAACCATCGTATTATATTTCATGGGTAAAAAATTTTCCCTAGAAGGATTTAGTTGAACTTATACCCATGGTTTGACACAACCATTGTTATTGGAAATGTTTCTGGGCACATATACCCCGGTTTGACCAAACCGTGGATATTGGTTGGCCCATTCTTTTATATTAACAATAACAACAACAATATATACATTAACATATATGAAGACTTATATTTGAATATATGAAGAAATTTTTTTTTTCGGGTAGAGGTAAAGTCAATGTATTATAAGTGGAAAGTGTATGGATAAATTTATAGTGGTGTATTTTTTCCATAAAGTTCCAATACCCATGGTTTGATCAAACCTTGGGTATAAGGCCCCAGCCTTAATCCTTAATTAATATTGAATTAAATTAATAATTCACATTGATGATATTTTCAGGTTCGGAGTTTTAAAGAATTAGGACATAACTATTACATCTCAAAAGATTACAATGTATACACTTCTACTAAGTTTCCATAAAATAAAAACACTTAAAAAGAAACATGTCTAGTTCTATGTTTTAGACAGCCTGACATTTCCTTGATCCCATCCTTGACCCTATTAAACATTATGTCCTGTGAAAAACATTTAAAAAAACATGGAATGAGAATAAAAAGCCCAGTAAAGGATACACAAAGAACGAATACTGTTAGTTTTTCAAAACAACAAGTAAACCATGTATACTTTTTCAAAGTAAGACTTTTCACCTTTTGGAAGTAGTGAAAACACTTCACTGAATAAAATATCATTACATACCCTATTGTAACCAAAAGATTACCATAAGAACCATATAAATAAAACATAACATATAAAGGTCACTTGGGACATAAACATACTTAAATGTAATAACCATACAGTCTACTTCCACATATACTTAATGGAATATCCATACGGCAGACTTCCATACCCAATGCATTGGAGGGTATAACGTAACCACCCGTCCTGGTATTCATGGCACCACCCGTCAAATGGTTTATCACGTAACCAACCGTAAAATGTCCAAGTACCATCATTACACATAAAATATTGAAAATATAAAAATTTAAATAACAACAATTCATTTGAAATTACAATAAGTAATTCCAATATATAGAATTAATCAATCCATTTTCAATCACCATTTAAAATAGATTTTTGAATCAAAGTGTCCCATACCACTTTAAAGATTTTAATGGAATTACAATTTTAAAACATTAATGTCCATGTAAATAAATACTGAAAACCATTTTGAAAACATGAACATTAATGATAAATATTTAGAATAATAAATCTTTAAAACAATTAAAACTATATTTTTTGATAAAGAGTTTTTAACAAAATGAGAGACTCTTGAATACAAATAATTGCGGAATAACATTAAATCCGAACATTATAATATAATGAGAATAAAGGGATTCATGATATAATATGTAAAAGGTCAGTATACACTCCATATAAGAGTGAATTGGTGCATAACAATAATGAAGTCTCAATGGAAATGTAAATTGAGATGGAATCCATTATAAAGATGGTATCCTTAAATTAAGGATAAATCTATCACATAATTATATGTGAGAAATAAAAATACACCCAATATAAATGGATATTAAGAGTGAAACAAGCATAGTTCATTCACACATATTCATAGGATGACATGTTCAAGAAGTACAAGTTGAACCCAAAGAAATCGAAATTGGGTTAATATGTTCCCTTGTAGAAATTCGGCAGCCTTATGACGTCACTTCAAAATTCAGAAAATTAATCGATGAGAGAGTGAATGGTATCTCATCACTTGGAAATAAACTTTACATCAATAAGGATATATAATAACATATCCCAACATAATAAAATGTAAATTAAAAGACATAACAAAATAAGTCTTTTATAATGAGTAGTGTGAAAGGTCCCCTTACCGAGTTGGGTAACTTTCAAAACGTACACCCCATGGAAGAAGGGTCATACAATGAAGATGTAAATACCCATAAATAAAATTACACTACACAAAGTGTATAATAATGTGCAGTACATACAACACTCAAAGTAAATAGTGGAAAACGTAGCATAAATGTCACGAGAATAAAAGTGAGATGAAAAATCCCTTACGAAAACTCGGCAGCCTAACGACGCCACTTAAAACGTCCAAATATGGATTTATGAGATCAAATAGGGTCTCTCATAATATGACCATAAACATTACAGTATGAGGAATATAAAAGAACATCCCCAAACAGAAGAAATATGAGCTTAAAATAAATGACATAAAAGAGAGTACTTAAAAAGAAAGAGAGAGGTTGGATCCCTTACCTCAAGTCCGACTTGTCTTGTTCGTTTCTTTATATTCCATTAAATTGGGTAACTCTTTTGGATTTGAGCTCAAAGGATTCCTTGGAAAGTATTCTGCCCAAGGTGAGGCTTCAATGATGAAGATAGGGATGTGGAGAGATGAAATGGGTAGGGTTTGGCTGAGCCAAAGGCTTGAGAGGTGTCGGTAAGGTGGTGGAGGTGGGGGCCTTTTATAATAGGAGAGGAGGGGCACACTTGGGAAGTTATAATATTTTATTTTATTATATAATGATTTTCGGATTTTAAAGGTCCCAAAATGATATATTTCTACGATAAGGTGATAAGGGTTCGAAATCCACCCATCCAATAAGTTTTTGACATGTGTAGGTCTTAGATATTACATTATCTTTTCATTTTATTAAAATCGTTAAATAATGAGGTAATCGCTACATCATCATGGTGTCATAAAAAATTTAATTTATTTAATGTCTAAAAATTATAAAACAACTATCATGATTTAGGAAATCTTTTTAGCTTTATAATGAATATTTATAGTCAAAAATATTACTTGTATAACCCCATGTAAAAATTGTTTTAGTAAAACAATACATGTTTGTGACATTTTAATTTTAACTTTAAATAAAAATGTATTAATGCCATTTTTCTACCAAATTTGGCTCCATGGGGTTCCCAAGTTGACCTATGGATTTTATTGGTCTTCCATGACACATACAATAAGGGTAGGACATGTGTCTAGGTTATTTCATATTATTAAAATATTATTTTTAACTTAAATTACACTAATTACCTTTAATCGCGATTAATAAAACATAAAAGTTACTATTCAGAAAAAATTATTTTAATCTTATTTAACCACATTTTACTTCCTAATTAAAACCATGTGTGTTGGATTTTTGAAAATCAAATCACAGAAGTGGTAAAGTTTCATTTAAACGAAAAATCAGGTTCTTTAACTTCCACTTAGTGGTTTCAATATTCATAAAAAATTGATGTTTTTAAGAAAAATACCAAAAATTTAACCTAAGCTATATTTGATATTCCAAATTCAAAAATGATGTCTATTTTACAAAATTAAAAACATAAAATTTGAATTAATTAATTTAATAATTAATTCCCGTTGTCAAAACAAATAACGTGTTTTTAAGAAACAATATCTATTAAAAGATTGACACTAGTTTAAGTCCAATTTCAAATTGAAATTAATACCAATGACCACAATTGGATTAAATTGTAAAAATATATTCTAATTTCAATTTAAAACCAATTCAAAAATATAATCTAATCATATAATTACATTATATTAAAAAGAGGTTTTCAATTAAAATACAACATCTTTCACTATTCATTAAAAAATGAACTTTATCGGAAAAATACCAAAAATTTACACAAAGTAAATTTTCATGTCCTGATTCTAAAGAAAAATTTTATTTTGTCCAATAGAACACATAAAATTTTTAAAAAGTTCATTTAAAAGAGGTTTTCCATCAAAAGGCAGTTAATCGACCTTTTAAAGAATATTAGAATGTTTACGCTTAAAATTAGATTCATTCGCATTTTTAATCCTCTAAAATTTATTGTAAAATGTAAAAATATTTGAGAAACATATATAATCATATTGTAGTTAGTTATGTTCATTCCCATCATTACAACGGCTAGGTGTTAACAACCATTTAAAATAAAATGTTTTATTATTATAGTGCAACGTAAGATTTGAAAGGAACTCGTTGTTGCGTATTGGGTAAGATATCAAGCATATCATTCCCTTTAAATTAATATTAAAATTTTATTCACAAATAGGGATAAATATAAAAATGTCATATTCTTTATTTACCTTGGGTGTTACATCCTTCCCCCCTTTTGGGAATTGCGTCCTCGCAATTTAAAAATTGGGCTCGGAAACATCATTGAAAGTCGCACATCGGAACAGGAGTCAGTAAAACAATCACATTAAAAGAAAGAAAGAGAAGTACAGAGGTCACCCAAGTTAACCCATACTATTATTCCATGTAGGAAAACATGGATATGGAAGAAAATGAAAAGGGTCATGTTCTGAGGGAGAGTGATAGAAAACATGTTTAGGTGGAAGTTAAGCACAAGAAAATGACAAACTTGTGGTGGGTTAAATGGTATTTGATTCCCCAGTAGGAAAAGTTAACAGAAATTTTTCTGTTTTATGTTACTTTTCATTGAGGAATTCATTTTTTATCTAAAGGAAACATACTTACTTGTCATGTTTACTTTCAAATTTTACTAGATTTCTTACACAAACTCATACTTCCCCCAAATGATGAGTATTTAGGAAGACTTACCAACATTAAGAGTACTATAATCAACTTCTAGAGAATCACCTAATCCACACAAAAAAACAATATATTTCCCATGTCTTTATAGCCTTACCAAAACCAAAATTGTTAGAACAAGATCAGATAATCCAGAAAAGGATAACCCTTTATAAAAAGAAAATCTATTCTTAATCTCCAAAATTTGTCCAACAAAACCCAAATTTCAACGAAGACCATTCGATAAACAATTTTTCCATAAAATTATTCAAATTAAACCAAACTAAGATTGAAACCCAAATATTTGAAGGATTTAATCACATAGTCTTCCAAGGTACAAATTAACACTTATCTCCAAATAACATCAATTTATCTTAACGTCTCATATTGAAAAGTAATTAACCTAATCACAAATCCTCCGTGATAGGTTAATAATTTCCATAGATGACCCAAAATCAACTTACTCTTAATTCATAAAATCATCTAACTAAAAATAATAAGTCATACTAACCAGGGACATCACGTAGTCCAGCGGTAGGCAATAAATACCAGTCGCACTTTGGTTGTGGGTTCGATTCCCACAGCTTTGTCCGACGTGATGGGTTATCACACGGTCTGTGTGTTTTCCTTTTTCCAAAACTATATAATTCTTATAACATTCCCCAAAAAACGATAAAATCTTCAAAAATAACCATAATATAATTTAACCTCATGTTTATCTCAGGTCGTTCATATTCCATCATTCATATAGTAACCCATAATTACATCAAAAGTAAGGATCATATAAACCCTAACGGTTACCTTTATAATTATTACCTGAAATTCCACATCGAGTTAGTCATCTCGTACATGATTCATTAGAGAAATCACCAATGTTCAAGTGGTTGATCATGAGTCCTTGATATTTGGTTTAGAACAACGACGAGATTCCTCATTGAATCCCCCTTTTCATCCAGTCTCTTAATCAGAGAACCACCACAGTTTCCTTCAAACCCATTGTCACTTTGGTGCCTACTAGATCCATCCATTTACTAAATACAGAGATGTTAGTGTGAGTATATCAACAAAACCACCACATACTAATGAGGAAGATAAACACTAAGATATACTTACTCATTCACTTTATCTAAAACTATGAATATTTATGAAATCCTAACCATTACGGTAATGTCACTTATGCTTAGAGAATACCCTAACCTATAAAGTTATCTAAACTGACCTTTGATACCAACTATAAGGCCCCGACCTTAAACCTTACTTAATATTGAAATAATTGAATAATTCACATTTAGGATCTTTTCAGGTTCATAGTTTTAGAGAATTAGGACATAACTATTACATCTCAAAAGATTAAAATGTAGACACTTCTACTATGTTTCCATAAAATAAAAACTCTTAAAAAGAAACATGTCTAGTTCCATGTTTTAGACAGCCTGACATTTCCTTGATCCCATCCTTGACCCTATTCAACTTTATGTCCTGTGAAAAAAATTTCAATGAAAAACTTGAGATGAGCATAAAAAGACCAATAAAGGATACACAAAGAAGGAAAAAAATTAGTTTTTCAAAACAACAAGTAAACCATGTATACATTATCAAAGTAATACTTTTCCCCTTTAGGAAGTAGTAAAAACTCTTCACTGAATAAAATATCATTACTTACCCTCTTGTAACCAAAATTTTACCATAAAACCCATATAAATAACACATAACATATAAAGGTAACTTGGGACATAAACATACTTAAATGGAATAACCATACGGTCGACTTCCACACATACTTAATGTAATAGCCATACAACCAACTTCTATACCCAATGCATTGGAGGTTATAACGTAACCACCCATCCTGGTATTCACGGCACCACCCGTCATATGGTTTATCACGTAACCACCCGTAAAATGTCCAAGTACCATCATTACACATAAAATATTGAAAATATAAACATTTCAATAACAACATTTCATTTTAAATCACAATAAATAATTCCAAGATATTGAATTAATCAATCCATTTTCAGAAACCATTTCAAAGAGATTTTTGAATCAAAGTGTCCCATACCACTTTGATGATTTTAATGGAATTAAAATTTTGAAACATTAATGTCTATATAAATAAATACTGAAAACCATTTTGAAAACATGGACATTAAACATAAATATTTAGAATAATAAATCTTTAAGAAAATTAAAACGATATTTTTTTAAAGAGTTTTTAACAAAATGAGAGACTATTGATTACATATAATTGCGGAATAACATTTAATCATAACATTATAATATCATGACAATAAAGGGATTCATGATATAATATGTCAAAGGTAAGTATATAACCCATATAGGAGTGAATTGGTGCATAAAAACAACGAAGTCTCAATGGAAATGTAAATTGAGATGGAATCCATTATAAAGATGGTATCCTTAAATTAAGGATAAATCTATCACATAATTATGTGTAAGAAATACAAATACACCCAATATAAGTGGATATTAAGTGTGAAACAATCATAGTCATTCACACATATTCATAGGATGACATGTTCAAGAAGTACAAGTTGAACCCAAAGAAATCGAAATTTGGTTAAGATGTTCCCTTGTAAAAATTCAACAGCCTTACGGCGTCACTTCAAAATTCAGAAAATTAATCGATGAGAGAGTGAATGGTATCTCATCACTTGGACATAAACATTACATCAATAAGGATATAGAATAACATATCCCAACATAATAAGATGTAAATTAAAAGACATAACAAAAGAATTCTTTTAAAAAGAGGAGGGTGAAAGGTCCCCTTACCGAGTTGGGTAACTTTTGAAACGTATACCCCATGGAAGAAGGGTCATACAATGAAGTTGTAAATACCCATAAATAAAATTACACTACACAAAGTGTATAATAATGGGCAGTACATACACCACTCAAAGGATATAGTGGAAAATGTAGCATAAATGTAACGGGACTAAAAGTGAGATGAAAAATCCCTTACAAAAACTCGGCAGCCTAAGGGCGCCACTTAGAACTTCCAAAAATGGATTTATGAGATCAAATAGGGTATCTCATAAAATGACCATAAAAAGTACAGTATGAGGAATTTAAAAGAACATCCGCAAACATAAGAAATATGAGCTTAAAAGAAATGACATAAAAGACAGTACTTAAAAAGAAAGATAGTGGTTGGATCCCTTACCTCAAGTCCGACTTGTCTTGTTCGTTTCTTTATATTCCTTTAAATCAGGTAACATTTTTTGATTTGATCTCAAAGGATTCCTTGGAAAGAATTATGCCCAAATTGAGGCTTTAATGATGACGAGAGGGATGTGGAGAGATGAAATGGGCAGGGGTTGGGCAAGCCAAAGGCTTGAGAGGTGTGGGTAAGGTGGTAGAGGTGGGGGCCTTTATAAGAAGAGAGGAGGGGCACTCTTAGAAAGTTATAACTTTTACTTTATTAGAAAATTATTTTCGGATTTTAAAGTCCCAAAATTATATATTTAGAGGATAAGTTGATAAGGGTTCGAAATCCACCCATCCAATAGGTTTTTGACATGTGTAGGTCTTAGATTTTACATTATCTTTTCATTTTATTTAAATCGTTAAATAATTAGGTAATCACAGCAACATCATGGTGTCATAAATAATTTAATTTATTTAATGTCTAAAAATTATAAAACAAATATCATGATGTAGGAAATCATTTTGTCTTTTTAATAAATATTTATAGTCAAAAATATGACTTGTATAACCCCATGTAAAAAATGTTTTAGTAAAAAAATATATGTTTATGACATTTTAATTTTAACTTTAAATAAAAAGGTATTAATGTCATTTTCCTAACAAAGTGGCTCCATGGGGTCCCCAAGTTGACCCATGGATTCTCTTGGTCGGCCATGACACATCCAATAATGGTAGGACATGTGTCTAGGTCATTTCATATTATTAAAACATTATTTTTACCTTAAATTACACTAATTACCTTTAATCGCGATTAATAAAACTTAAAAGTTACTATTCACCAAAAATTATTTTAATCTAATTGAACCACATTTTACTTTATAATTACAACCATGTATGTTGGATTTTTGAAAATCAAATCACAGAAGTGGTAAAGTTTCATTTAAATGAAAAATAACTTTCTTTAACTGCCACTTAGTGGTTTCACTATTCATTAAAAATTAAAGTTTTTAAGAAAAATACCAAAAATTTACCCTAAGCTATATTTGATATTCCGAATTAAAAAATGATGTGTATTTTAAAAAATTAAAAACAGAAAATTTGAATTAAATAATTTAATAATTAATTTCCGTTGTCCAAAAAAATAGCATGTTTTTAAGAAACAATATCTATTAAAAGATTGACACTAGTTTAAGTCTATTTTCAAAGTGAAATTAATTCCAATGACCACTATTGGATTAAATGGTAAAAATATATTATAATTTCACTTTAAAACCAAATCAAAAGATAATCGAATCATATAAATAAATTATATTAAAAAGAGGTTTTGAATTAAAATACAACATTTTTCACTATTCATTAAAAAATGAACATTATCGGAAAAATACCAAACATTTACACAAAGTAAATTTTGATGTCCCGAATCTAAAGAAGAATTTTATTTTTTCAAATATAACACATAAAATTTTCAATAATTGGATTTAAAAGAGGTTCTCCATCAAAAGGCGGTTAATCGACCTTTTAAAGAATATTAGAATGTTTACGCTTAAAATTGGATTCATTCACATTTTTAATACTCTTACATTTATTGTGAAATGTAAAATTATTTGAGAAACATATATAATCATTTTTTAGTTAGTTATGTTCATTCCCGTCATTACAACGTCTAGGTGTTAACTACCATTTAAAATAATATTATTTTTTTATTAGAGTGCAACGTAAGATTTCAAAGGAACTCGTTGTTGCGTATTGGGTAAGACATCGAGCATAGCATTCCATTTAAATTAATATTCACATTTTATTCACAAATAGGGATAAATTTAAAATTTTCATATTCTTTATTTACCCGGGGTGTTACATTGGGAATAGGTTGGTCCAAATTTTTTCATCATAATTATAATAATAAATAATTCAATATAAATTTATATATATATATATATATATGAATATAAGGATAGAAAATGTATAATGGGATAGTGGTGAAGTTATTAGAGTAAAATCAGAAGGTTCTTGGATCAATTCTTAGTGGTGGATTTTTTAAATAAATGACCATTAGAAATGGTTTCACTGAACCATGGGTATGGGTCTTTCCATTGAAATTTTCTACACTAATGGTTTAAGAACCATGACTATAGGTGACATATACCCATGGTTTGGTTAACCAAAAGAAATAGTTCTATCCTGATTAATTAAAAATCCACAGATCATAGAACCATATTAATATCCTATTACCACGTTTTTCTATGCTTGGCCCATGGGTTTAAACGGTGGGAATAGGTAAGGATTCGTGTAGTGATGGTTTCATGTTCAATTTTCTCTTACCTCTAGCCTGAATCAGTGTGTTTGTTCTTTATCTTCTTGAAAAATAAACTTATGTGAAATATTCATATTTTAATGTCATATTTCATGATTTTATTCCTTTTCCTTTATTTATTAGCTTGTTATATTCAATTAGTTAATCAATGATGTTCACATCAGACGTAAAGATTATATTTATCTCATATGTGCAAAATGACTTTCCTATATTTACTATCATCTAATATATCATGATTAAATTAATTATATAATTTTAATCATGTTACTATTATCATTTTCATACGTTATTTATACTTTCAAAACCAACTTGTATGATTTTTTAGAAAAATTAATTATTCTACAATAACTGAGATGGAATCTCATGTATACAAATGAGTAATGTTTCCATTTCTCTATGAATTTTTCGGATATAAGGTGAATATCATTTAACCGTTAAGAAATGATAATTATATCATAGATATCACGTTATTTATTTAATTTCACCAATATAAACAAGCTACATGAGGCAACATCAAAAAATAAAATACATCGATTCACGAGGTGGTAGTCTCTACGTTCACATGTGCAATATTTTTATTTTACATTAAATGGTAATTAAATAATTATGATATTTATTTACCATTATAGAATTTAATTTATAACATATTATATATCAAATTATATAATTCATATGCATCTTTTCAGTGTTCCTTAAGATGTTTGATGGTAAAAAATTTCATCATTACGTGAGGTTTCAGTCTTCAAAATATAGAATAATAATTTAACATACATTAAAAAATAACAATATGGATTAAGGTTAATGTAAAAAAATAATTACATCTCAATATATGGGATATATTTATGTAATTACATCACAATTTTTGGATGATAATTAACGATCTATAAGAACAAATAATACTAAAATATCTTGTTAAAAACTATTAAACTTCATTGGAAAACATCCTTTATTTCACACCTTAAGACAAATAAGTTTTGTATTATTCCAAAAATAATTCTTATAGGACATGGAGAGGAATATATGATGGTATTTTGATTGGTATAGGCCAAAAAAATGTGTTCGATCAAAATAAAGATGTATAAGTATATTAGATGACACAATACATGGGGGGGTGAATTGAGTGTTTAAAAACATTGCATCTAAACACTTAAGAAATAATACAGTTTAATAGGTCTTAAACTAATACAATTCACAATCAATTCAATAGACTATAATGTCCTTGGATCCTATGCAAATACTAAGATATAATACTATAAGTATTATAAAAAAAGTTATTTGAAGTGAATACAATGATAAGTGTAAAACAAATGATAATGACTCTACCACATATTATATAGAATCATTCAATACAATATGAATTTCAATTGAAACTATTATAATTTAATCGAATATAAAAAAAGGGGAAACAATACAATTCTATTTCTAATATAAATAGCAGCGAAAATGTGAAAGTATTACAATTCATTTTGACCCAAAGAGAAGGGTATCCTTTAACCTAGGATAGAAGGTTAGTCTTACCACCACATTTGTAAGCCCCCGTTATGAAGATCCATATGGCTATTTTCCTATCCCCAGACTTACTTGAATAAGAATGTAATTGACACCTCTATCCTTCAAGAAATTAAAGGCCCTCTATTTGATGATCAGTTGCATGTCTTCCTATCCACGGAAGCCCTCGATCGTTATCACAATGATCGACTTCAAAAAGATGAAACAAATCACTTATAGGAATACATGAACACAAAATAAGTTTCTCACTTGTTATATCTTCAAGGCTTTCACATGAAGCAAGAGAGAAGTCACAACATCTCCCTATATATATTTAAAGAAGACAAAGTTTTTTATTATAATTTGAACAAACTTCAATTTATATGCTTCGGGATCCAATAGTAATATTTTATCCAATGGTCATATTTCATTGAAAAACCCAGAGGGACATGGACACCTAGCATTACAACGGTCAAAGAAAAATAGAATACACGACATCATTTTTATTTGTGAATAACCAATTCAATGACACTATTTTATTTAGAAAATAGTATGTATGAAATAATGAATATGAGATACATGCAATCAGTATTGTAGTTTTGATTAGAGTGTAATGAATCTCATAAAGTAATAAACATAACTTGTTTGCAAGGAGTAACATGATAACAATACATATCATGATTACAAATTATATCCTAGTTACGATTCTTAACATAGGTATGATGTACGATATATAATCTTGTTATGATGCTTGGATTCAATGCATAATAAGATTATGATACATAACCTGGTTATGATGTATGTTTACGATACGGTGCTTAGCCTGGTTATGATGAATGATTACGATTTAGAATCTACCCTGATTATGATATAAATACAATATGCTATATAACATGGTTAAGAATTATTAGTACATTGGGGTAATGATACTATACTAACCAAGATTACGATGCATGATAATGATGCAATAATAAGCTTGGATACAATGCACATAGTTAAGAAACATATGGCTATGATGTATGACCTAGTTATGATTCATGGGATTACAATTCATGTGATTAGAATGAAATATATAATATAGTTATGATTTATTCTTACAAAGAAATAAATAATATGATTACAATATGTATTTTTAATTCAATGCATAATCTGGTTATGATTGAAACAACATATTATAAACAATATATGAATCAACAAACACAACTATGATAATGATACATCAAACATGAAAAAGAAAGTGATTGATTATGATTGTGTGATTTTTGACATGTAAAAAAAGATTTATGGGATAGTAGAAACATGTTTTGAATAAAAAATATCCCCCTTTTTGGGAAGCCCAAAACAAAAAAAAGATACCAATAATATAAAAAACAATAAATACTTATATCCCCCCCGAGTTTAATAACTTGATTGAATATGACTAGTCACACTCTTTGTTTAAACAACTCATAGGGGATCATATTTTCCTTATTGTTAATAGTGAATTATCCACCTTAACGAGACATTCGTTAAATCCTTAATTTTGAATCCATTCTCCCCCATTGTGATTTTCAAAAATAACAATGGAATGAATTTATTTCCTGTATAAGGTTAGAGAAATAGATTATGAAACAATAAATGTTAATCGAAGAAAATTTTTATTACAACAAGATTTCAATGATTATTACCTTTCCATTTGTTTTTCTAAAAGATTAACAAATATAGTTTCAACTTCTTTGACTCCTTTCTATCCTCCATGAGCTTGTCAAGGGCTTCTCGCTGAGCCTTTAGCTTTTCATCATCTTTAGCAATAATATTTCCTTTCATTTAGAGTAAATATTCACGATGCTTATTAATAGCTTCCTGATCTTTATGTCTTTCTTCTGGGTTATTGGAATCATCCATTCTAAGTTGATTGGAATTTTGTAAGATAACTACTCTATTCGAGAGTAAAACTAACTCAGTACTCTTGTCTTTGAATGTATACTTTAAACTCTCAATATCTTTTGAGGATACTTTTTTTGTGGTACCAGGTCTTTGAAATTATTCAAACTTTTCATTCAAATCGTCAATCTACTTTATATAGAGAGAGTCAAGTTTTTTTAATCAGTGTACCAATTCTTCTTGCTCGTCCTGATGGTTCTTCTGGATTTTTTCAATGCTATATACCACTTCAAAACATTATTTCAAGCCCTACTATGCTCTGAAGAACGTTCCTTAAAAATCCTAAAATCATCTTCAAGCCATAGAAACATGTCCATCAAAACCTAGATAGAATACGTTCTATCATTATGGGAATTTGAATAATTTGGAAAACTTTCTTCAACTTTTGGAATAAAATGTAACAACGTCTCTAATCAATTTAAACAATGTTCAATGTGTTGAACCCCTTTCACAGTGATTTCCCTTTCATAATCTCTATCCTCAGTGAATTGTGGGAGATCTCCAAAATGATTCCCTATGTTGATATCTTGGGATTTATTATTCTGATTTATATAGGATTTTTCATCCTCCTCCTCTTCTTCTTCTATTTCATCTTTATAAAAAGTCTGAATGACTCCCTTGGAGGAAACCTTTTGAGATGTTCTCTTAGGGGGATGAGGATCCAAAGATGGATAAACATAAGATGGTACTTCTAATGACTTTAAGGTATGACTTATCTTTTTTTATCTTATTTTTCTTCAACTTGAATTTACAATTGTTACTCTTCTTATTGATCATTTTTCTCTTGAACTTCTTCTTTTTGTTATTCTGAAAGATAATATGTAGCCTTTTATTTAGATCCGTGTATCCCCTTTCCTATCCCTAATGGATCCGATTGAGTTTTACTAGATGGATCCATTAATTCAATTCCGGATTTCTTTAGTTGAGCTATTCAAAGAAGACTATCAATGTCAATATCATCACCCATTCTTTTCTTCAGTCTCTTCTTTCTCTATTCTTCTTTCGAATTCTCTTCAGACCTTTATTTTAAAGCCAAATCGTCACTCGGATCCAAACCAAACTGAGGATCCCCTTCTTTCCATTCATGCATTTTCTTTCTCCACTCAGTAGAAACCACATGAGATACATCTTTTTTTTCTTTGAGGTTTTTGGAGTTGTATACATAACTGAATTTATTTTGTTCGAAGATGAATTTGATGGATTAGAATTTTTCTCACTACCTTAAGCATCATCCTTTTCTTTCTCAGCTTCCTGCTCACTCTCAAAAAATTTCATTTCAAAATTGATACGTAATTTGAGCATTCTTACTGTATCCTTGCTAAATAAAGGATCTTTGATGAAATTCAGATCTGACATAATTGTAATATTACATAAACCTAAGATCTATTTCCAAAAAATATTGATAATAGATATAAACATGATCAACATATATTTTATACCACCATATTTGAGTTTTATAATTATTTGGAAAATAAACCCCATAAGGTAAAACTTCCTCATGTTGACCATGTACTCATGTACATACACATATGAAACATTCAAGGTTTCCTTATCACCATTTCTCGACACCAGATACCCTTGAATCCAAAGGGAAATGAATATATTGTCTCCTTATAGATGACTTACATTTCTTTTGTCATCATGAATCTCAAAAATTATTTCTTCGGCTTTAGACCTATCAAAGCATCTATCAACTTTCAGTAACATATGAGAAGAACATAATGCATCTACCTCAAATTGAACATTTAGAAACAGAGCAAATTATTTTGAAGAGGTTTTATATTTCATATCATACATCGTAAATGAGATATTAAGATCCATTTATATCTATACTGATTCATAAAATTGTAGCACCTCATCATGATAAGCACGATCCTGATCACAACCTAGTCATTATACAAAAATATATTCCCATTCTTGAAAATAATTAATTCTTTTCAAAGAAAATCATAAGAGTCATAAAAATCTTAGGGCACAATCCTTTGACCATGGACAGTCATTGAATAGAAATTATTAGGTGGCATTTATTTTGGTGAAGAAACAGAAGACTAGGAAATGAAACACTAACTCACACCCAGAAGAATATGCTGATTATGAAATCTGAGAAGTTATCTAATTACAAAAACTAGGATGGGAACCAATAGATATTTTCATAATATTTATATATTAGCGTGAATTTGGAGAAAACACAGAATAAATCGATATGAATCATTTTTTATTTAAATACAATGACATGCAAGATTAGACCTAATATATATAACAACCAATAATTATTTAAAACTCTTGAGGTTTTCATTTAAAATAAAATCCTATTCAAAGTGAAACTATTTATGAATTAATTTTAAGAAATGAAAAATATCCATTAAAATAATAAAATAATGGTTTTATAAAATGTACTTGTCAGAGTAATAGGATAGATATTTTGGTTTCAATATATTGTTATTATGAATAAGTACCAAATAAAAACCAATAAATAAACTAAAATCTATGAATTCAAATAGGCTGGTGCCAAATTTTTAGAACTGATAGAACAATCCACAACAATATTCAATTAACGATATTGATATTTAAGTAGTGAAAATGTAATTCAATTTCAATAGTTTAGAATTGACTAGATGAATCTATATCGATAACCTTAATCTAGTACCGGATTTTTTTAATCTAAAACATTAAACCGATAAAATTCATAATCTATAAAAGAACGAATAAAGAGTAAAAACTATTAACTGTAAAACAAAAAACCTAAAATGAAACCGATAAATTTTAAAACAAATAGTGAGACCAATAAACTATAAAACATAAAGTGAAAAAGATAAACTATAAAACAAAAAGTTTAACCAATAAACTGTAAAACAAAAAAAAATGATAAACTATAAAACAAAAGGTGAAACTGATAAATTGTAAAATAAAAAGTTATAAGAGTTAAACTTATAGAACATGAAGAATAAATAATAAAACTAGTTAAATATGTATAATCCAAGTTTGAAAAGGAGTAAATCAATATAAGGAGACAGACTATAAGAGAAATAGATTTGAATGATTATTTGCACTGATCATTCCTATTTTATGTTTAATGTATTCAAATATATCAGAAGATAATGGTTTTGTGAATATGTTATCAAACTGTTCTTGCATTCCGATTAATTGTAAAATAATATCTTCTTAATGTGTGTGATCCCTAAGTTAGTGATGCCTAATGTCTATGTGTTTTTCACTTCAGTGATGGGAAATGTTTTTACAATGAGCAATGGAACTAGTATTACCACATAGTATTTGAGTATTTGAGAAAATCATGGCATAATTTGTGAGTGTGTGTTGCATCCACCACACCTGAGCATAGAAACATCCAACTGCTACATATTCTGCTTCAGTTGTGGAGAGCGCTACTAACTGTTGTTTCTTGCTTGACCAAGAAACCAAATAATATCTTAAAAATTGACATGTTCCAGATGTACACATTCTATCCTTTCTACATCCACAAATATCGGCATCTAAAAAACTTTTCAAAAAAATCATTTCTAGAATAATAGAACGGTCATAAATTGTAATGCCCCGAACCTAGTTACCCAGAGTCAGTGCATTATTTTAATACATTGGCATGATTATAAGGAATAAAGTCTTGAATGACCAATCAATTTAGGATTCTTGGAAATTTTTTTACATTTATGAATGTCACATTACACATTAGAAAATAATACAAAACACAAATGAACCTTTGTGAATTGCATTAATCACCTAGATTAACCCTACTTATCAATCATAATACACTTCTTGGAATCCTAGGAAAATTAAAACCTTGAAAGGGGTGAGATAATATGCACATTAAGGATAAAAATATAGTAGAAACATTCATAAATAAGAATAAACATTTAAGGAAATGTATAATACTGAGTCAAATTCCTTCTAAACTTAAACTTCAGCATAATATGGAAAAGATAAAATATAATAATTCCATTTACATATTCACATGGATATTCTACTAGTCGATTAATAACATGAAATATCAATATCAACTTTCATAAAGATATATTTCATAATGACACACATCATAACCACATAGTCAAGGCCTTGTGCCAAGACTACAAATATGATTTTATCAAGGCCTTATGCCAAGACACTAGTTTGTCTCAAGAGACCTACCGATGCATCGAGGAGCAATAACGGGATCCACCCATTACATACTAAGTCCCGTTCATTCCTCATATGACAAGGTTTAACATAACATAAACATTAATATTAAAACTGGCATACGAAATGTCAATACTTTATCCACAAACAATGAATGATGTAAAAATAACACATCCATAGTCAAACATATCTCAATCCATCAATTCAATATGGACGATTTGTATCATAATAAATCAACATAAAAAATGTTTAAAATCCATTAAAGGATTTTTACATTGATTAAAATGATTTATAAAACCTTTTGATAGAAATACAACTTTTTCATGAAAACATATAAAAGTCACACAATTTAGAAATGAAGACATTTAATGAAATTTTTGAATAAAATTTTCACATACCTCATTGAAACTAGTTAATGAAATTAACATTTTAAAACATTTATGTCCCTTTAAATGAATCCTTAAAACCATTTTGAAATCATGGACATTAATGAGAAATGTTTAGAATAATAAATCCTAAAAACATATAAATTGAGGTTTTAGTAAAAATTACCTTAAAAATAATCCCTTGGAAAACTCTTTTATGAAACGTGGTCATGGATAATAAATATGTCCCATTAGGTACTTACGTAAAAACTAACTCGGATAATAAAGATATTTTGAAAGTAACCCTTACCTTGTACTTTCCTTTAGTCGATGGTATCTTTAACCACTTTTATGATGACCATAGTATGTTATTAAATTATATAGGGACCATATTAATTTTTATGATATCAAACAATATTCATTTACTACAATTTAATACCCATTTAATAGTAATTTTCATGGTAAATTCACATTTTAGGTAATAATCACTTTCTTTATCGTACAAGTTTTAACATGTTACTACTAATTATATCACATAGATCATGATTTGAATACATTAAGAATATAAATCATGATTTATATATCATAAATATTTAGAATATAAATATGTTTAATCATTATATATATGAAATGGAAAACACTGTTTCTGGAGACTGTAGTCCGTACGTACACATAAACGTTGTTTTTGTTTTCATATCGTATTAAAAGGAACTAAGTGAATAAGATATATTTAAGTATATATATATATATCCAGTATTATTATTATTTCATATATTACATACTTAATAATGATATATATTTTATAATCATCGTTGAATGCTGAACGTCGAAATGAATCTCGTCACGTCATGGAGACGGTAATCCGTACGTACGCACGAGCAACAATATCATTATATTGATGGAGAAATCATATGTAATTTCATGGTATATCACATATACATAATAATTATCATGTTATATTTATTATTTAGATAATTTATACTCATTATTATACCCATCCAAATAATGAAGTGTTTGAATAAAAAACTATACCATGACGTGGAGATGGTAATCCGTACGTACGCACGTATGGTGAATTTTTCATTTATAGGATGGATATAATAATGAATATAATTATACAATTTCTCTAATAACATCGCATAATATAGTATATACTATATTCATTATTTTAGAATTGAAACAACAGAGAAATAGGAAGTGGATGAAGAAAAGAACTTGAATGATGGGATGAAATATTTACCACTTTTTCAGGTTCTTCCATTGATTTGATAAATAGGGATCCATAAGATGGATTTCGGATAAATGTAATGCCTCTAGGATTAATGGAGGAATGTTGGGAGGATATTGGGGTAAGGGTTTTCTGTGAAAAAAGGATTTGGAGGTGTGAAATTTAGGGAAGGGGAAATGGCATTTTATAAGAGAGGTGAGAGTCACTTTAGGAAATGTTTGAAATATTATTTTATAATAATAACATTTTAAATTTCTAATGGATCCATAATGAATTATTAAAATGAAAAAGGATGGTATGGGTTGAAAACATCTCATTCAATAGGGTTTAGATAGTTTTAGGTCATCATATTATCCTTCTCTTTTAGATTTAACTCTTAGTAAAATGTTTTGACATTTACCATGTCTCATTGTATTTTTATATTATATGGTTAATAAACATACTATACACTTCCAAGAGACCCCCAATAAGTTATTTAATGAAATATATAATATTATTAAGGCATTTTAACCAAACCTTAGATTTTTAGGAATATTATATCATCCAATTATATAGTATTTGTTTTAAAAACTCAATTATGTCAATTTTTACATTATTTAATAAATGATTTTTGATAAATTCCTAACAACTTTATTACTTAACATAAATTCATATGTTCAATACTTAAATGTTTTAATAATCAATAAATTAAGTTTACTTCATCAAAAGTCTCAAATTACATTTATTTGGATATTTATAATATCAATTATTTTTAAATTTTATTATTTAGGAAATTACTATGTCAACATTGTGTCATAAATAAATTAAATTATTTAATGTCTAAAAGTTATAAATAAAATAAAATTATGTATGAAATCGTTTTATATTTATAAATAATATTTATTGTCAAATTTATATTATGTATAACAAAATATTAAACACGGTTTAGTTATTAAATGTTGAATTTAACTCTTTTAACTCTTCTTTAAATAAAATAATAATAAATGTCCTAATCTAATCTAAGTGGACCAAAGACGATCATATTTTTTCCTAATGTTTTTTGGTAGAATTATACTTATCCAATAGGATTAATACACATGGTAGGGTAATTATGATATCATTTGTACCCTTAATTACCCTATTTAATTTTAACCGTGGTAAATAAAAGTCAAAAGTAACTATTCAAAAAAATTATTTTCATCTTATTGAACGAAATTTTACTTACTGATAGTAACTATGAATATCATATTTTTTAAAATCAACTCATAGAAGAGGTAAAGTTAAATTTTATACAAATTTGCAAATGCTCCTAAAAGGTGGGTAAAAGAAGGTAAGATGTTGGATAAATTTATATATATATATATAAACTTATTATAAGATGACTCCAATTAATTATATTGAACATATATAGGTATTATGTATCAATTTATACCTAATATAAATTAACATAAAACAACTAATTATTTTATGAAAAAGTCAGTTTTAAATAATAATGCTGTGTTTTTTACAATTCATCAAAAAATTAATGTTTTCAGAAATATAGAAAAAATTTACCAGAAGAGAATTTTGATATTACGAATTCAAAAATGTTTTCTATTTTACCAAATTAAAATCATAGAATATTAATTTATTAATATAAAATTAATTCCCATTGTCAAAATCAAAAGGCGGGTTTTAAAAAAAGAGAAAACTATTAACATATTGACTTGTGTTTATGTCAAATTTAAATATGATATTACTTATAATGACCTATATTGTATTAAATTATAAAAATATAATATAATTATACTTCCAAACCAATAAAATGCATAATTTATCACTATAAAATATTTCGATTAAAAAATGTTGTTTTCGTTTAAAACATAGTATTTTTTACTATTCATCAAAATATGAAAGTTATCAGAAAATTAACAAAAATTTATCTAAACTAACATTTTATGTCCTGATTCTTATGGAAAATTTAATTTCATGAAATTGAATATATAAAAGAGTCAAATATTGGTTTTAAAAAGTGATCATCATTAAAATACAGTAAAGTTGCATTTTTAGAAAAATACATCTTTTATCTAAAAAATTAATTTGTTCTTATATTATGTCTAAGAAACACATAATATGAATGTTAAAATTATATATAGTATATAAGATTCAAAATTATTTTAATAATATTCATAACCTCTTTTTGAACAACTAGTGTGGTAAGTTGTTGTTCACTCAAACTTGGTGTTGCGTGTAGTGCATGTTATTGAATTTCTTTAATGTGATAACGTACTATGAAATCATGGGGTGTTACATTCACCCCTCCTTCAATAAATTTGTTCCTCAAAATTTAAAATTTTTCTTCGAAAATAAATGTTTAAAAATAGAAAATTACTTTGGTGGGAAACCCACATCAGAAATAGGGTTAATAAAATTTATTCATAATAAGAGGAAAAAGGAAATGAAAAAGTCACCACCAAATTATAATCAAGGTTAAGAGAAAATTGGTGGAAATTAGAGAGACATAAATAGAGGGAAAAATTAACTATTTCTATGGAGTGATTGAGGACATCAATCACAAACAAGTGTAAAATTGAGGGCATCAAAGCCATCAATATAAGATGATGTAAAATATCATTAGTTCAACAAAATAGATGGTATTAAGGTAACACAGTTTTGGTTTTAAGGTACCTTTCCTAATGTTTAATAATTTATTTATTCATCTAATAATATGATGTAAATATATATATATATATATTATATACTTGACATGCATAGTTTCATCCATCAACTAATTCCTACCACAAACTCATATTTCACTCCAAAATATAATAGAATTCAAAAATATTCTATTTATCCTAATCGTATAGGGTTCCAAAAATAATGAAATTGAAATTTATCTATTAGGATATTAAAAAAACTACATTATACAATCCAGAACATCACATAGGCTAGTGGTAGGTGATGCACCCTTGTCACCCTTCGGTTGCGGGTTCAAGTCTCATGGCCTTGCCAGACATAAAGGGGTGTCGTCCGACCTTCGTGTTATCCATTTTATGACAATCCAAAAATAATATCAAGAAATTATTTAACCATATAAATATAATATAATGTCAAACATAATCAATTCCAACATTTAGACTTATCCAAAATAATTCTGTCTAAACTCACAGTCCCAAATTTATAAGGAAGGTAAACACAATGAATATCCTTTTTTCCACGTAATAACATGTGAATACCTTCATCATGTATTATTTTAAAAAATAGTAATGCTCTAAATTACCATAAAACCTTATTTATTACATTCATACTCCCTTATTCTTTATAAAATACAGGATATACTCATTATATTCAAAAATGTAGTCAACTCCCACAATGATGGAATATACAAATCAATAATCAGTTTCAAGGAAGTCAAGAATATCCAATATAATTTATCCAAATCAATCATATCATATTCCAAAATAAATAACTCAGTATCAGGACCATATTAAATTTTTTATTTCCTTCAACCATGTATTTTCCAAAAAGTATAACTTTCCATTAAGTCACTTTTCTTGGTTCTACAGAATCTCAAGTCCTTAATGAAATAGTACTGTAGTACAATCCTTGTATACTTTATAATTATTATAACATGTACATCATTAATACAATACTAAAATGACACAATACATTAATAAAATCCTATGAACTCTTAATTATTCTTCTTCATCTTTGGTAGTATCACAACTTGATTATTATCCAATTGCAGCATTTGGGGTATACAGTGATGATCTAGACATTTATTCCTGTAGTGTCCCAACTCCTTGCTGATGAAGAATTTTACATATTAAACCTTTTTCTTACTCTTTTTATCGCGTACATGGTGTCCTTTTTCTCCACACTTATAACAAACTTCCATTCCCTTCAAGCATTTACCAAGGTGATTCTTTCCACATTTATTGCATATGGGAAAATCATTGTTTCTATTATACTATTTATCCATCTTTATTTATACCATCCTTTTCTTCCCTAGCATCCTTTCAAAGCCATAGGACTCAAATAATTCATTACTTATCTTATTAACACATGATAAAATTTCTTCATATGATGATAAAAGTGGGAGACTATTTCATTTCTTAATGTTGGCTTAATACAATGAAATATGTGATCCTTCTTACTCTTTGGATCATGAATATTGTTGGAGGTCTCATTCTTTCTACTAGCTACCATTTATAAACAATGAAAAACACCAGGTTAGTTTACGATTCTCTATGAATAATGCCAAATTTGTAAAATACTTAAACAAAATTTCAAATATTATGCATATAATCTACAATCATAAAATTTATTATTTGAGAAAATATTTACTCTTAAACACTTCATTATGGATTTTAATGAAAATGTGAATTATCCTAAGCATATCCCCTGGGATTGTCGTAACCAATAGTGTCGCAAGTCCCATTGTTGTGCACATGTTCTCATTCACGTATAGCTCAAAGAAGTGTTTTTGAGTTTAACACCTAGGTACATCTATGCCAAAACAGCCTCTACCTACTCATATCCCGACATGGATGTATTTCTTGGAAAACTCACAAAATCTTTACAGTACCAAAATTATAGGTAGTCCATCTATACTAATCCTCAAAGTCTATCATAGTGTAATGTTCTCTAATAAGAGTTTGACAAAATCTATTTCTATGGTTGTTTCTAAACTTTCTCTGATACCAATTGTAACATCCCGACCCTAGTTACCCAGAGTCAGTGCATTATTTTAATACATTGGAATGATTAAAGGAATCATGTCCTGAAAGGCCGATAAATTTTGCAGTCTTGAAAAAAATATTACATAATGAAAGTTACATTATACATTAGAAAATAAAACACAACATAAATGATCCATTGAGACCACCATTAATCCTTTTGCATAACAGTGCTAATCAATCATAATCCACTTCTTGGAATCGTGACGAAAATTAAAATAGAGTGTCACAACCCGCCTTCACCAAAAGGAGGGAAGGTTCACAAGACTGCCAGGACCTTCCTTCTTTAGGTTGAAGGAGGGATAATGACCCCCGAAACCCGCCTTCAATAGGTCCCGGAGTGGCGACTAGCACCAAGGGTATAGAATCACACACTAAATGGAAAGCATTACATTTTTTCTATTTTACAGAATCGGGAGATAAGATGATGGAACTGAACAACTCCAAAACTAAAAGGATAGTGAAGCCAAAAGTAAACCATTACCAAATGCATGTTTCAAAAGTAAAAGCCACAGTGAAAAAGGTGACTACAAAGGTATATACCGAAGGAATAAAAATAGCAACTGCAACTGCCAATGGGTCTGAGCTAGTATGGTCCTTCGCGATCCCCGAAGTCCTCCTAGAAACCTGAAAGTAGTTTTATATATGTAGGGTGAGCATAAAAGTACACTCAGTAGGGAATCCAAAGACTCTCGTGCACAAGTGGGGAACGTACTAAAGTCCCGTGAGAAAAGGAGTAAGACAAACACCTATCAAGGTAAACTATCCACCCAAGCCTCACCAGGGCACACTCCCCAAATAACGCAAGTTAAGTAATATATATAATAAGAGCACATCGATGTTTGGGTACCCCGCGCCACTTTCCCACTGGTTATTGAGACATCCTACACATAAAAACAATCTCGCCATTCTCACCGTAGTCCCACTACCACACCTGCCCGCACACATCTGGGCCACAGCCACACGCAGTCTCACTACCGAATCCCGCCTGCACACACCTAGGCACAAAACTGTCACATGTAACCACGCCTGAAAACACCTAGTCCATAACAACCACCACCACGCCCGAAGACACCTGGACTAGAAGATCCACTGCAACGCCTGAAGACACCAGGGCCTCATCCCGAAGACACTTGGGAACCCACCTGTCGCAGACACCTGGACAACCACCACACTACCATGGCCAAAGGTTCTTGGGCTAATAATGGACCTCAGTCCATCAGATCATGCCCGAAGATACTTGGGCTATCTAGGAAAGGGAGCAGAAAAGGAGCTAATAACCATCCACTAAGAATATTGTTGGGGAAACCACCCTCCCCCATGAAATGGGGGTGTTTTGCACTAAGTGATCAACATGGCTGGGGCACGAATATGAAACAAAAAACTAGAAGTATATACATAGGTATCATGAACTCACCCAAAGTTAGGTTTTTCTTCAGACAGCCTATAGATCACAACAGCGCTCAAGTCCGAGTTACAACTCTCGCCAACAAAACCCATTTGTCCCATTCTTGTTTTAATGTATAGTAATAATGTTTAAATAAGTTTAAGCACTACTGGGAAACTAATCTATAATCATATCTAAGGAAAAGAAACCAGCCAAATGTAAACTAAACCTCCACACTCGGTTCTCCTGTAAAGTCACAACAACAAAGGAAAAGTGAGAACCATCGAAATACTATAACCAGACAACCACGAGACACTTCCCCATGTCCCATCCCCCAAATATGTTTTTCATCAACAGAGGATCCCACCCCAACTCATGATATAAACAAGATATCCACCCGGTCATAAAACTTGCACATACTAAATCCATAAAAACTGGGGATCCCATCCCCGATTCCACAACCATCGAGAGTATAAAAATAGGGGATCCCATCCCCTCCCACATCTCCAGTAACCGGCCTGTGGAAAAAGAACAAACAAACCACTACCATCATGAAAAATAGGCCCATGTGGTATTTTCAGATTTAAAAGATTTTACACGCTCCATGATTTCAATTTTCGTGTGTTTTAACAGGGGGTTATCACAGAAGGATCGGTCCTGGTGCTTTCAATTTATTCATCCGATTATATGTGATTAACCGATTTACTTTTCACAACATGAGCTTACATTTACAAAAGAATCCATTTAAAACACTATGATGGGTTCATTAGTGCACAGACAACGACCACCAACGGCCTCGATTTTCAGAAGGCGTAAGCCAACATAACACAGAAAGATGGTCATAATATAAACAACATCAACGATCACATCCCCCCTTCTTTCCTTATAGAATTTGTTCATTATATTTATTTAGGTCTGGTTTATCCCATTCTACGGAAACAAAAGCACGCCCACCCCACATGATACACAAAAGAGAGAGACGAAGGAGAAAATTCCCTACCTGTTGATAGACGATAGACGCTTAGGCTGGTCACAGAACTTTATGGATAACGATGCGGCACGCCTGATGCACCAGAAGCTGTTTGTGAAAAGTCGTGATCGATGAAAGAAGAAACCACGGCTAACCATTAGTTTATAAGAGTTGCGGACGATTGAGATGAGAACACCAAACCGCGTAAGGCGTGGGTTCGTGGGTTGGCCACGCGGCCCCATACGTTATTAAAGGGGTCGGGTGGTTTAAAACCACTACTTAATTCATTAATTAATGAATTAAAACATTTATGGGTGTTACCCGTCTTTAAAACATGCTTAAACGAGTCAGAATAGGGTTTAAAAACCTAATTGTGCAAGAAGGAATGCCATTGAAAAAACATGCAGGGGTAGGCCAGAGCCTGCGGTAGCTGAGAGCTACCGGTAGGCTGCAACTACCGATAGGTTGAGCTACCGGAAGGGTGTAGCTACCGGTAGACCGAGATATCGGTAGGCCACAGCTACCGGTAGATCGAGGTACCGGTAGGCTGCAGCTACCGGTAGATCGAGCTACCTGTAGGCGGCGGCTACCGGTAGACTCATCTATCCGTAGGTTGCAGCTACTGGTAGACTGAGCTACCCGTATCCAGAGCTACCTATAGGCTAAGGCTACCGGTAGGCCTGCTACAGATAGGCTAATGCTACTGGTAGGCCTACACCACCGTGATTCCCAGTCCAGAAAACCAAACACGTTGTTTTCACAAGGTAATGGACCCCAAAAACCCGGCCCATTACATCATATACCTCTTAAACGATTCTCGTCCTCGAGAATCAAAACAAACCAGAAGGAAAGAGAGGGTTCGAACGACCACCTCGAAAGATACCTCTTTGGAGTTAACCCATGCTAACTAAAAACACTTCCCTGTCAAGAACCAGGAAATATACCATGCCAAAATGCCCAGGCATGTGGTTTGGGGAGTCTCCTCCCCCATGTCAAGATATTATCCGCTTAGGGCGGCACTGACTCGCCCGCACGGGTTTAATCACATCCACCTTAATGCATCTTGATTAGGGGTCGGGTCCTCTCCTCCCCCATAGCCAGGTCTTTCCACACACATCCAGAGGAATGAAAACCAGTACATTCCATAGCCAAAAGGATGAAACGTTCTACTAGAACAGGTATAAAAAAGAACAAAAACTCAATACAACTCTGGGTACTGGGAACGCATCCGTGCTTCCCTCTCCCACATACTCTCTTTAAGCCCACCATGTATTCACAACACACGAACCAAGGGAATGGTTCGCCCACGAAGCACCTTCTCATTGCGATCCTCTATCATTACTGGTCTCTCCACAAAAGTAACGTCGTCCTCAATGTCCAACTCACCCCAATCAAGGACGTGTGAATCGTCATGCAGATACTGGTGGAGCTGAGACACATGGAAGAAATCATGTATCCTCAGTAGTGGTGGTGGTAACGCAACTGATAAGCCACTTTGCTGACCCTCCGCAACACTTTTGAAGGGTCCGATGAACCTGGGAGAAAGTTTACTCCCCTTGCCAAACCTCTGTTGCCCACGCCGAGGGGAGACCTTCAAGAACACGTGGTCTCCAACCCCAAACACCAAGGGCCTCCTCCTAGTATCAGCATACGACTTCTGTCGGTCCTGGGCCTCCTTCATCCTTTCTCGTATGAGATGAACCTTCTCTGTCGTTCTCTACACCACATCCGGGCCAAGGATGCCTGCCTCTCCTACATCGGTCCAACACACAGGTGAATGACATGGCCTCCCGTACAAAGCTTCAAACGGGGCCATACCGATGGTAGAGTGGTATCTATAATTGTAGGAAAACTCTACTAGCCACAAGTATCAAACCCATGATCCCCCTGAGTCCAGAACACATGCCCGCATCATATCTTCCAAGGACTAGATGGTGGGCTCTGTCTGTCCATCTGTCTGGGGGTGGAATGCAGTGCTAAGGCGTAGTAGGGTACAAAAATCATGCTGCAATCCTCTCCAGACTCACGAGGTAAAATGTGCATCCCTATCTGAGACTATTGACCTCGTAATCCCATGCAACCGCACCACCTCATCCATGTACCTTCGTGCCAAAGAATCCACTGCACTCGACTCCCTGATCGCCAGAAAGTGAGCCGATTTTGCCAACCAGTCCACTACCACCTAGATGGCGTTGTATCCCCCTTGGACCATGGGTAGTCCCGTGACTAAATCCATTGAGATTTCATACCACTTCCACTCGAGGACATCTAGATGCAGTAGTAGCCTTCCTGAAACTCGCTGTTCAACCTTCACTTTCTAAAACGCTAAGCACTTGGCCACAAACTCTGCCACCGTTCGCTTTACTCCAGGCCACCAAAACTGCCTATTCAGTCCCTAGTACATCTTGGAAACTCTTGGGTGTACCGCCAGGGGTGAGTTGTGGGACTCAATTAGAACCTCGCCGCGCATCACCTCTGGAAAGAACAACCTTCCCTGGAAAAGCATCAAGTTCTAACCATCCTCTGTCCATCCTTTCGGAGCATTGCCCTGGTCAAATCGGTCACGCATCACATCGCACTCCGGGTCTCCCCACTGAGACTCCTCCACTTGCTGAAACAGAGATGAATACCCTGTCATTTGATATAGGCATCCTCCAATACTATCCATCCTCGCATCCAGGTGTAAAGCAGCCAACTCCTCCATCACCTTCCAGGCATCCGCCGACTCTCGGACCGCATCCTTCTACGTCCTCCTGCTCAAGGCATCGACCAGTACATTGCCCTTTCCCTCAGTAAAAGAGATCTCGAAGTCGTAATCCTGGAGGAACTCTACCCATATTCACTGTCGCAAGATTAGGTCCCGCTGGGAGAAGATATACCTCAAGCTTTTGTGATCCGTGAAGACCACAAAGCGTTCTCCAATGAGGTAGTGACGCCATAATTTTAGTGCAAAGACGATCGCTGCAAGCTTCGGGTCGTGGGTGGCGTAATTATGCTCATGAGGGCGTAGCTGCCTAGACCCATAAGAGATCACCCCTTGTCGCTGCATCAACACACATCCTAGGACCTTTCCTGAAGCATCACAGAACACCTCATAAGCCACCCCTTCTTCTGGTCGTCTCAGCAATGGGGCACTCACCAACTTCTCCTTCAGAAAGCTGAAGGCTAACTCGCACTACTCACTCCACATGAAAACTTGGTATTTCTTGGTTAGAGATGTCAAAGGGGCTGCTACTCAGGAGACATTGGGTACGAACCTCAAATAGTATCCTGGCAGCCCGAGGAAACTACAGACCTCTTCCACATTCTTGGGTTCTTCCCAAGAAACAACTGTCTCAACTTTTTATGGGTCTACCGCTACCCCCTGCCCGGACACCACATGCCCGATGAAGTGCACTTCTCGCATCCAGAACTTGTATTTCGACAACTTCCCATAGAGCTGATGCTGTCAAAGGACCTCCAAAACTATCCTCAGGTGCTCTGCATGGTCCTCCTCTGATCTAGAGTAGACCAGGATGTCGTCGATGAACAAAAATACGAACCGATCTAGGTACTCCCGAAATATGGAGTTCATAATCCCCATGAACACAGATGGGGTGTTCGTAAGGCCGAAGGGAATAACCACGAACTCGAAGTGTCCATACCTGTATCTGAATGCCATCTTCAGGATGTCAACCTCCTTCACTCTCAGCTGGTGATACCCACATCGCAGGTCAATCTTCGAGAACCATTCTGCCCCTTTCATCTGGTCGAAAAGATCATCTATCCTCCGAAGAGGGTAGCGGTTCTTTATCGTCACCTGATTCAGCCTCCTGTAGTCTATGCACAACCTGAGGCCACCATCTGACTTCTATTCGAACAAGACTGGAGCTCCCCACAATGATGCACTCAGTCGAACATAACCCCTCTTCATCAGATCTTCAATTTGGAACTGCAACTCCCGTAGCTCTGAAGGTTCCATCCGTTACGGAGCCATCGAGATCGGAAAAGTGCCGGGCTGTAGGTCTATCCAGAACTCGATATCACATCGAGGGGGTAGAGTCGTAACCACCTCAGGGAAGACATCCATAAACCCACAGACGATCTTTGGCACTTCCACCATTTCAGCATCTACTAGCTCTACTGACAGATCAGCTAGAAAGGATAGGAGGGGTTCCTCTCACTTGTCTCCCTTCTGACTGCTCCACTCAATGGTGAAAACAACATGCCGACCACCCATGTTAGAGAACATGACCCTTCCTCGGAAATATTCGATGACGGTACACACAGAGAATAGCCAGTCGATGCCATGGATGACATCATATGGTTGTATCTGTAGCAGAAGAAGATCCCTAACTGACTGATGTGGCCCTATCATCAGTCTGAATCCCCAGAAAACAAACAACAAGTCGGTCTGACCCCCCGACTGGTGTGCTCAACACTAGGGGCACTGCGATTCTCTCTACATCTAGACCCAATGAACGGGCTAGACTGGGTGCAACAAAGGAGTGCGATGATCCGATATCAAACAAGGCATAAGAAAGGGTACTAAACAAACTGATCGTGCCTCAGACAACCTCCAGCCCTACTCGAACTGCTGCCTCTGCGGCTCGTAACTTTCCACGCCAAGCTCCCCTGCCCCTCGGCTATCGGCCACCTCCCCAACCACACCCCGGTCGAGGTCCTTGAGGAGCTCCCTGAGGTCGGCCTCCTCCTCCTACATCTACCCTCGGAGGAGCGGGAGCTCACTGTCCCTGCTTCTACTAGAAAGACCTAGCTGGAAGCTGCAGCTGGGGAGGGTAATGGGGATATCCACCACCACCGTACTGTACCCAGTCCGGGCACTGACTTCGGAGATGTCCAGGGCTCCCATAGACGAAGAACCGCGGTCCCGGGCCCGAAGGAAAAGGGCGAGGACCAGGGGATCGAAACTGAAACTGCTGCAGCCTTCTCCCTACTCGTCGGAACCTGGAGGGTCCTGACGCTGCAGGCCTGGTGCTGATGGCCTTCCCCTTCAATGGTCCCAGCTGGATCCCCCTCGTGACACTCATCCTGGAGCATGCATCCTCTCCACCACCTCGGCCTTCTTCTGGACCACCAAGTATGTCGGAAGGGTAAAGGGGGTAATAACTTACTAGAGGGAGGGTCGGAGCGCCTCCTCCAATAGTCTTCCCTGAGACTCCTCGTCAGGAAAGAGGTTCGGAGAAAAATTTAGGAGGTACGTGAACTTGATCCCTAGCTCCCTCACGGAAATACTCCCCTGCTGGAGGGAGAGTAGCTCCTATCTCTTTTCCGCCTTCATCATCTAAGAGAGGAATTCCACCCAGAACTCTCTCTCGAAATCATTCCACGCTACCTCAGACTCTCTCCTCTCCCCCAGGTAAAGCGTCCACCACTGACGCGCCGCTCCCCGCATCTAGCTGATAGCCAGAGGAACCCATTACTTAGTCGGGGCCCAAACCAGGAAGAAAGCATTCACTAGCTCCTCTAGCCAGCCTTCCGTCTTCATGTCAGAGGTGATGCCCTCATACTTCTCGAGGGTCTCTTGCTAGAAGGCCCGAAGAGTCTTCTGCCACTGGTCATCCTCTTCTTCTCGATCATCTGTCTACCGATCGACCAAAGTAGTCTGTGGGGCCTCGATCATCTGTACCACACGCAGTCGCCTTCCAGGTTCCATAGCTACAAGGTAAATAAGGAATGCCTAAGCCCAAGTAGTGGAAATTATTGTCTTTAAAAATTCTTAAACATTTCGTTTATTCTAAATCCCCAAATCATCCCAAAAACACGATAACACAAGTCATTATGATGCATGTACCTTTTCCTAGGGTCTCTACCCTGCAATCACCGTGGCCTCACTTGGTCGTTCGGTAGGTCCATAGTCCTTACGTCGGATCACGGGGGGCACTAAAATCCTGTGTCCTAGCCGGTCTTCCCTGACCTAATTCACGCACCAAGGTCACCCTACACTATTTCATACCATCCCATGCAATCCTCACCGTGCCTAACTCCAGACTCCATCCTATATCTCAACAATCACCTCTGATACCATTCTGTCACGACCTGGCTTCACCAAAAGGAGGGAAGGGTTAGTAGACTGCCATGCCCATCCTTATTTAGGTCGAAGGAGAGATAATGACCCCCGAAACCCGCCTTCAATAGGTCCCTGAGAGGCGACTAGCACCAAGGGTATAGAATAACACACTAAATGGAAGGCATTGCCCTTTTTTCTGTTTTACAGAATCGGGAGATAAGATGATGGATCCCAACTACTCCAAAACTAAAAGGATAGTAAATCCAAAAGTAAACCAATCCCACATGCATGTTTCAAATGTAAAATCCATAAAGTGCAAAAGGTGACTACAAAGGTAAGTACCAAAGGAAGAAAAACAGAAACTGCAACTGCCCAAGGGTCCAAGCTAGTATGGTCCTGCGCGATCCCCGAAGACTTCCTGGAAACCTGAAAGCAGTTTTATATACGTAGGGTGAGCATAAAAGTACACTCAGTAGGGAAACCAAAGATTCTTGTGCACAAGTGGGGGAACGTACTAATGTACCGTGAGAAAAGCAGTAATCCAAACACCTATGATGGTAAACAATACACCCAAACCTCACCAGGGCACACTCCCCAAATAACACAAGTCAAGTAATATATAATAAGAGCACATCAATGTTTGGGTACCCACACCACTTTCCCACTGGTTATTGAGACATCCTACGCATTGAACCAATCTCGCCATTCTCACCGTAGTCCCACTACCACACCCGCCCGCACAAACCTGGGCCACAACCACACACAGTCCCACTACTGAATCCTGCCCGCACACACCTGGGCCCAAAACTGTCACACGTAACCATGCCTGCAAACACCTAGGCCAGAACAACCACCACCACGCCTGAAGACACCTATGCTAGAAGATCCACTGCCACGCCTAAAGGCACTTGGGCCTCATCCCGAAGACACTTGGGAAACCACCTGCCACACACACCTGGCCAACCACCACACTACCCCACCCGAAGGTTCTTGGGCTAATAATAGACCTCAGGCCACCATAGCCTGCCCGAAGATACTTGGGATATCCGGGAAAGGGAGCATAAAATGACATAATAACCATCCACAAAGAATAGTTTTGGGAAAAACACCCTCCCCCATGAAATGGGGGTGTTCGGCACTAAGTGCTCAACTTTGGTGGGGCGCGAATAAGAAACCCAAAACTACAAGTATATACATAGGTTGCAAGGACTCAACCAAAGTTAGATTTTTATTCAGACAACCTATAGATCACAACAGAGCTCAAGTCCGAGTCACAACTCTCACCAAAAAAACCCATTTGTCCCATTCTTGTTTTCATGTACATTAATAATGTTTCAATAAGTTTAAGAACTTCTGGGAAACTAAACCATAAGCATAACCAAGGAAAAGAAACCAGCCAAACGTCAACTAAGCATCCACACCTGGTTCCCTTGTAAAGTCACAACAACAAAGGAAAAGTGAGAACCTGCAAAGTACTGGAACCAGACAACCCCGAGACACTGCCCCATGTCCCCTACCCGAAAAAGGTTTTTCTTCAACAGAGGTCCCCACCCCAACTCGTGATATAAACAAGATAACCACATGGTCTTAAAAGTCGCACATACTAAATCCATAACAACAGGGGATCCCATCCCCGATTCCACAACCATCGAGAGCATAAAAACAGGGGATCCCATCCCCTCCCACATCTCCAGCAACCGGACCATGGAAAAAGAACAGACAAACCACTACCATCAAGAAAAACAGGCCCATGCAGTATTTTCAGATTTAAAAGATTTTACACGCTTCATGATTTCAATTTTAGTGTGTTTTAACCGGGGGTTATCATAGAAGGATCGGTCATGCTGCATTCAATTTATTCAGCTGGGTATAGGTGATTAACCGATTTACATTTCACAGCAGAAGTTTTCAATTACGAAACATGCCATTTAAAACACTACGAGGGGTTCATTAGTGCATAGACAATGAACACCAATGGCCTCGATTTTAAGAAGGCATAAGCCAGCATATCTCATAAAGATGATCATAATATAAACAACATCAACGATCACAACCCCCCTTCTTTCCTTATAGAATCCGTTCATTATCTTTATTTAGGTCTGGTTTATCCAATTATATGGAAACAAAAGCACGCCCACCCAGCATGATACACAAAAGGGAGAGACGAAGGAGAAAATTCCCTACCTGTTGATAGACGATCGACGCTTAGGCCGAGTGCGGATCTTTACGAATAACTATGCAGCTCGCCCGATGCACCAGAATCTGTTCGTGAAAATCCGTGATCGAGGAAATAGGAAACCACAGATAACAATAAGTTTATAATAGATGTGGACGGTTGAGATGAGAACACCAAACCGCGTAAGGCGTGGGGTCGTGGGTTGGATACGCGGCCCCACACGTTATTAAAGGGGTCGGGTGGTTTAAACTGACTCATTAATTCATTAATTAATGAATTAAAACATTTATGGGCTTTACCCGTCTTTAAAAAACGCTTAAACGAGTCAGAATAGGGGTTAAACCCCTAATTGCGCAAGAAGGAACGCCACTGGAAAAATCCACAGGGGTAGGCCAGAACCACCGGTAGCTGAGAGCTACCGGTGGGTGACAGCTACCTGTAGGCTGTAGAGACCGGTAGGACGGACTACGGGTAGGCTGCAGCTACCGATAGGCCGAGCTACCCGTATGCTGCAGCTACCGGTAGACCGAGCTACCGATAGGCTGCAGATACCGGTAGACCCAGCTACCGGTAGGCTACGGCTACCGGTAGACAGAGCTACCAGTAGGCTGCGGCTACTGGTAGACCGAGCTACCGGTTGGCCTGCTACCAGTAGGCCTACACCACCATGATTCCCAGTCCAGAAAACCCAACACGAGGTTTTCCCAAAGTAATGGACCCCGAAAACCCGGTCCATTACAGAGAGGGGTGAGCTCAGCTTCTCAGTAAGGACAAAAATATAGCGGAAACTTTCATAAATAAAATTAATCATTTAAATAAAAGTATAAGACTAAAACTAAAGCCTTTTAAACTTAAACTTCAGGCATAATATGGTAAATATATAATAAAATAATGCCATTTACCTATTCGCATTGATATTCTACTATTCAAATAATCAAATACAATATCATTAGACACATTTTTAATGATCAAATGAATAATTCCAGACTTCATAACAATACATTCAAGGACTTGTGGCAAGACACTTTTTTGTCTCAAGATACCTACTAAAGCATCGAGGAGCTATAGTAGGCTCCACCCATAACGTACTGTGTCCAATGCATTCCTCATATAAAAAGGATTAAATATAACATAAATTTTCATATTAAATATTGCATACGAAATGTAAATACTTTATCCATAAATTATGAAGGGTTAAAAAATAACACATCCACAGTCAAACATATCACATAAACTTGAATACAATACGGATGATTTTTATCATAATAAATCTACTTCAAACATGTTTAAAATCAATTAATGGATTTTGACATAGATGAAAATGATTTTTAAAACTCTTTGAGATAAATATCCCTTTTCATGAAAACATTCAAAAGACACAAAATTCATAAAGGATGTAATTTAAAGATATTTTTGAATCAAAGTGTCCCATACCAATTTGAATCTTTTTAATGGAATTAACATTTTAAAACATTCATGTCCATTTATATAAATCCTTAAAACCAATTTGAAAACATGGACATTAATGAGAATAGTTTACAAGAATAAATATTTTTAACATTTAAATTGATGTTTTAGTAAAAATTACCTTAAAAATAATCCCTTTGAAAACTCTTTTATAAAACAAGGAAAATGATAATAAATATGTCCCTGTAGATACTTACATAAAAACAACCTCGAATAATAAAGAGATTCTGAAATTAACTTTTACCTTTCACTTTCCTTTAGTCGAGGGTAAGTTTACCCTCCTGTATAAAGATTTTAGAATGTTATTAAATTATACTAGAACCATATTAATATTTATGATATCATATAATACTCATTTATGACTTTATACTACCCATTTAATAGCAATTTCCATGTAAAATTAACATTTTAGGAAATAATCGTTTTCTTATCGTACGTGTTTTAACTTATCAATCTTGATTGTATCACATATATCATGATTTAAATACATCCTTTATATAAAAAATGATTTAAATATCATATATATTTAGAATATAAATATGTATAATAGACATATATATGAAATTGAAAAAACTGTTTATGGAGACGGTAATCCGTACGTACGCTTAAATCTTGTTTTCCGTTTTCATATAGTATTGAATGGAACTAAGTGAATAAAATATATGTAAGTACATATACATATATATATATTAGAACTATTATGTCATATATTACATAATTATTAATTATATATATTTTATAATCATCGTTGAATGGTGAATGTGGAAATGAATCTCATCACATCATTGAGATAGTAATCTGTATGTACGTAAGAGAAAAATATCATTATATTAATGAAGAAATCATATGTAATTGGATGGTATATAATATATAAAGAATCATTAACATGTCAAATTTATTATTTAAATCAGTTATACTCATTATTATACCCATCCAAATAATTAAGTGTTTGAATAACAAACTACACCATGACGTGGAGACGATAATCTGTACGTACACACGTATGTGGACTTTTTCATTTAAAGGATGGATAGAATAATGAATATTGTTGAACCATTTATATAATAAAATCACAGTATATATAAGTTACCTGATTAATTATTTTATAATGGAAACAAAAAAGAAAGAGGAAGTGGAAGAAGAAATGATCTTGAATGATATGATGAAATATTTTCCTCATTTTCGGGTTCATTCATTTGATTTGATCAAAATGGCTCATTAGGTTGGATTTAGGACCAATGTAATTCCACTAAGATGAATGGAGGAATGTTGGGAGGATATATGGGAATGGTTTGGGTGATAAAAAAGGCTTTGGAATTGTCAAATTAAGAGAAGGGGAAGAGCCCTTTTATAAGAGAGGTAATGGTCCCTTTTAGAAAAGCTTGAAATATTATTTTATAATAAAATAATTTTCGGTTTATAATGGCTCCAAAATGAATTATTTAAAGGTTAAATTAGGGATGGCTCGAAAAAATATCAATAAATAGATTTTATATAGGTCTTTGTCATCATATTAACCTTACATTGTAAATTTAACTCTTAGTAAAATAGTTTGACATTTACCATGTCTCATTGTATTTTTATATTATATGGTTTATAAACAGACAATAAACATCCAAGAGATCCCAAATAGGTTCATTAATGACATATATAATATTATTAAGTCCATTTGGACGAACCTTATATTTTTAGGAATATTATATCAGCCAATAATATAGTATTGGTTTTTAAAAACTCAAATCTATCAATTTTAACATTTTTTTATATACAGTTTTTTAATGTTATGAAAACTTTATTACTTAGAAATAAATTCTTATTTTCAATAATAACATCTCATATTAACCTATAAAATTAGTGGGATTAATCAAAAGTGTCAAATTACATTCATTTGGATATTTATAATATCAATTATTTTAATATATCATTATAAAGGAAATTACTATGTCATCAATGTGTCAAAAGTAAAATAAATTGTATGATGTATAAAAATTATAAATAAAATATAATTATATAGGTAATATATTTATCTTTATAATGAATATTTATAGTAAAATTTATATTATTTATAACCCTGTATTGGAAATGGTTTAGTTATTAAAAATTGAATTTAACACTTTAAACTCTTCTTTAAATAATATAATAATAAATCTCCTAATCAAATCCACGTGGATCAATGAGGATCATATTTTATTCCTAATTTATTTTTTGGTAAAATTTTACTTATCCAATATAATTATGACATGATTTAGGGTAATTATAATATCATTTTTACCCTTAATTACCATATTTACTTTTAACCGTGGTAAATAAAAGTCAAATGTAACTATTGATCAAAAAATGTTTTCATCTTATTGAACCAAATTTTACTTACTGATATTAACCAAGTCTCTCCGATTTTTGACATTCAACTCACATAAGTGGTAAGATTATTTTTTATACAAATTTTCAAATGCTGCTAGAAGGTGGGTAAAAGACGATAAAATGTTAGATAAAATTATATGTTTATATATATATAATTATTATAAAATGACATCAGTGAATTAAGTTGAAAATATATATGTATTATTTATATATTATGGCCTAAAATAAATTAAAATAAAATAACTAATTATATAAATAAAAAGTCGGTGTTATATAATAACTTAGTTTTTTTTACTATTCGTTAAAAAATTAATGTTTTTAGAAAAATACCAAAAATTTACCATAAGATAATTTTTATATTCCAAATTTAAAAATGAAGTATATATTGACAAATTAAAAATATAGAAGTTTAATTCATAATTTTAAAATTGATTCATGTTGTCAAAACCAAAAAGCAATTTTTTAAAAAGGAAAAACTATCAAAAGATTGACATGTGTTTATGTAAAATTTAAATGTGAAATTACTCATAATGAGAAAAATTATGTTAAATGATAAAAATATAATATAATAATACTCATAAACCATTAAAATGCACAATTTATCACTATAAAGTATTTTTATTTAATAAATTTGTTTACAATTAAAACATAGTATATTTTTTATACATCAAAATATCAAAGTTATTAGAAAAGTACCAAAAATTTATATAAACGAAATTTTTATGTCACGCTTCTAATGAAAAATTTAATTTCATTAAACCGAATATATTAAGGTGTCAAATGTTGGTTTTAAAACGAGATCTCCATTAAAAGGCTGCAAAATTTCATTTTCCAAAAAAAACTTATTTGATCTAAAAAATGTATTTTTACTTATATTATGTCTAAGAAACACATAATATAAATGTCAAAATTCTATAGGTTATATAATATTTCAAAACAATTTTATACTAGCTTTAACAGCTTTTTGATCTGTTAGTGTGGTGAGTTGTGGTGCGCTCAAACTGAGTGTTGAGTGTAGCACAAACTATTGAATTACTTTAATGAGATAATGTACTATGTAATATTGGGGGGTTTCATAAATCTAGAGTTTCTTTTATGTAACAAAAAATTCATTTCAATTCCTTTTAATGAGATTCTGTTGGATTTTATTGGTATCTTTCACATAAGCATAACGAAAACAATATGTATAGACATGTATCCGTTATGTATAACTAACTCTCTATCATAACTCTAAAAGTTGTTTGATCAAATGGTTTCCTAGATTAATCAAGATCTAGTGTATTTTATGTACCTATTGGAGTGATAATAATTTTATTATTGCTATATCCATAATTTTTTATTAGTTCTTTGATATACCATGTTGGGATAGATAGGTTCGTTATGGTTTTTGAGATATTAGAAAACCTAAACAAGAAAGTTATCTCACCCATCATACTCATTTAAAACACAGATATCATTAGTTTCATAAAGGAATCATTTAAGGATTGATGAGTTGAGCCAAATATAATTCCATCTACATAAATTTGAACTATTAAAATTTTTTGTTTTCCATTTTTATAAAACGAGTTGGGTCATTAGTACCATTTGCATAATTGTTTTTTCAAATAAATCTTGTGAGTCTATCATAACATGCTCTTAGGGATTCTTTATAGCCATATAATGATTTGGTAAGTTTAATAAAATGATCAATATGATTTGGATCAATAAAAACATGGGGTTTATCAACAAAAACATCTTCTTAAACAAAAAAATTTAGAACATCACATTAGACATCCAATTGAAAAAGTTTGAAATTATAATATGTTGCGAAGGTTAGTAGAATTCTAATAGATTCAAGTCCAGTTATCGAAGCACAATATTCTTCATAGTTTATTTCATTTTATTGTTTATATACTTTAGCTATAAGTATTGCTTTATTTCTTATAATTACTCTATTTTCATCACAATTTTTTTTGGAAACCCCTTTTACACTAATTATAGCTGTTTGTTTAGGATTTTCAACCAAATTACAGATGTTATTCCTTCAAAATTAATTTAGTTTATCTTGTATTTATTTAATCCAATCTTCATCACATAAGGCCCCATATGGTGTTTTAGGTTAAAATTGAGATAGAAAAGAAAGATAATCTATTTCATTTCTCAAGGAATTTCGGGTCCTAACGGGTTGATTTATATGTCTAATGATATTATAACTAGGATTATTTTTAAGAAATAATTGATTTGGGTTTTCTAAAACTGGTTCATCAACATGAGATAAAATGTCTTCTGAGGTAATTGTTTCAAAAAAAATATTTTTGAATATTCACTTTCTTAGAAGAGTTTTCAATATTCGATTGATAATCAGTATGTGAAAATACATTAGTTAATGTAGGGAATAATTCTTTAAAAACAAATGGTGCAGGTTAATCAAATTTTACATTCACTATTTCTTCAACAGTACAAGAATTTTTATTGAAACCCATATAGGTCTTAGAGGTTGTGGAATAACATATAAAGATTCCATTATTGGATTTGGGTACCAACTTGTGTAAATTTTTATTTTTATTCAATATGAATAATTTGCATCCAAACACTCTGAAGTATGAGAAAATAGGTTTTTGACCAGTTTGCAATTCATAAGGTGTTTTATTAAGAAAATGTCTAGTCAAAATTATGATTTATAGTATAATAGGTTGTACTAAATACATCATCCTAGAAATTCTTGGCAATTGGGTATTCAATGAACATGGTTCTTGATATTTTCATAAGAATAAGTTTTCTTCTTTCAACAATTCCATTTTTATTATGGGTTCCTGGAGGTAAAAAATTATGAGTAACACCTTTCTTACATGAAAAGGATTCAAAATCCAAAATTTTAAATTCTACACCATGATCAATATAAATAGTTATCGATCTTATGATTTTCTCATTTTTATCATAGGCTCTAAAAGTTTTTAAATAGAAAAATACTTCAGAAATAATTGCTAGAAAATATACCCATGTATATCTAGTCTAGGAATCCACTAAAAAAATACATAGTATTTTCCTCAAATGCTAACATTTTGTGTGGTACCAAAAAGATCCATGTCCACCATTGGTAATGAATTATAATTTGAAACATCTTGGATTTATTTAATAATATTTTTGATGTTTATTTAAATATTTACAAGGATAAAAAACTTTTGAAGAATCATTCCTATGATCTAGTAGGTTCTTGGAAAGTCTTTTATTTGAATATTTACAATGGTCCCTTAGGTTGTAGTGTCATAACCTTCTATACCATAACAAAAATTGGTCTTTTATTGCACTTAAGCAAGGTATTTCTTGGATTATATGGTATTCTATGTTGATTGTGTATACATTGACATGTCTATCAGAAGAAAGAATGAATCCATCATTGGAATTGTGAACTAAATATTTATCACACCTAAAATTCACAAGGTAACCTTCCTCAGATTTTTGAAATATTCTTATAAGGTTTCCCTTAAGAAAATTGAAAAATAAAACATTTGAAATTAAAACCTTTCCTAAATGAATAATATTACCTATATCAATGATCAGTCCCTGAGCATTATCTCAAAAGATCACTCTTCGACCATTCATTTAAACTATCTCTTCAAAGAAATAATTTTTACTTATAATGTTTCAATAAAAACCACTATTCAGGTAACAAATGAATTTGTTGTTGGTACACTTCTTATTTTCCTAAAAAAATAATTTTACGGAACCTAATCATGTTTGGATCATGAAATGTTAGAGAAAAAAATTGGGAATCCACATTTGTTTTGAAAAATTGGTTTTGTGAAGTTTAAATCTTGAGTTTTATTAATAGAACAAAATATTTCCAAATGTCCACCACATTTACATTTTTTAAAAAATAGGGCACTCTAAGGAACAAAATAGTTATTACTAAAAAGTGTTTTGAGTGAGTGTATCAGAATCCTGAAGTATAAATCTAATGATGAATTTGATAATACATATTGTCAATGTTTTCCTTACAACATGTAATGTTTGATAATTGCTTCTTAGGAGAATGGATTTCAAATTTTAGTCTAATTACTAAATTATCATTCCCATAAGAATTTTTTTTGGAATTTTTTTTCAGAAACACTCTTCTTAAAAAAAGTTGTTCATGGTCTTTAGAAATTTTATCCTTCTCAAAATTTACTTCTTTAAGATACATTGAAGTATTCAAAAAATCAATGTATTATGATCATGATCTTTCGAAAGATCAGATACATATTTTGTAAGAATAGATATTATATAATTTTCTTTATCGTTCACTTTATGGAGTTTTGAATTTTCATTCTCATGTGATTTTGGAAATCTAGAATCTTATTCAATGGAAGGAGAATATTCTTCTAATGACGAAGATTATTAATTTGAGGTGTAAAAATGTTTTTTATTAGGTTAATTTGAATTTAAAGATACATTTTTAAGAGATTTTGAATTGTGTACCTTAGCCAGGTAGCAATGATTTTCAATTGGTAGTGTAGATAAGAGTTAGAAGTTTCTCTGACCAGATGATTCGTAATCTAAGGACTCGTCTAATGAATCACTACCACTAGCACTCCAAGTATAATTTTCTTTTTAAACATTATTTTCCTTATCATTGAAATACCTTTTCTTATTTCATTCCGAATTTTTATCGTTTCAGTATTTTCATTATAGTAAAGAGCCATCTGGTTTAATATAACCTTCTCTTTTTAATTATTAACGTGTCGCCTCAAAATCATTAATTTATTTTCTACATTTGATTTTGAATATTTATTGAATGTTTTTGTTTCCAACAATCTTATTCATCCTTTGAGAAGGATTGGCTAATCATTATCTGAGTGATCACTATCACTTGATTCTAACATAATAACAGCTTTTATATCTTTGGATCATGTTATCTTTTTGTTGTCTTAGCTTTAGTATTAGTAAAAGATACAGTACCATTACCATTCTTCTTATTATTGAAATCAACATCTCTTTTCATTTTGGTATCGTTCTGAAGTAGAGTTCAAAATAACCCATCAAAAGTGATTTTCCTTACTTTCCTGTTTTCATCAACAATAGTTCTTTTTTATTCTCACTCATTATGCATAATATCAATAATCATGTTTACAAGTGCTTTATTATCATGACCATTCTCTTCCACAGATTGTAGATAGTTGAATATTGTTATGAACCTTTGTTTCACCTTGCATACTATTTCTCCATAAGGAAAAACATTCCCATGATATTCTTCTCAATGAATTGATCTTCGTGTTTCTATAAATGTACATGTACCAAAATGTGTGACTTCCAATTTCCTCCTGATATAATTCGATGCTTCACAGGATGATATCGAACTGCATGTATTTCTTTTCATGGAATACAACAAAATATTATGTTCCTTATAATTCAATGATATTCTTATTTCTCTTGATTAGTGAAGGTACTGACTTCCTTGTCTGGAATTTTATAACCTCCAGCAAGCATTATAATGTTGTCCCTATAGTATTAATAACAAATTTCTTCATTCGATCTCTCTAGTACTCATAACCATTCCCATAAAAAATAGGTGGTCTACTTGAATTTATGTTGTCAATTAATCTAATATTCATTCATTCCATCTAATAAAACAATACTTTTCCTATATACACATTAGTGTAGTATGTAGTTATAAAAAAAAGATTTGTAAAATAAATGCTATTGTATTGCCAAAATAAATAAAGAAAATAATAAAAAATATTGGAAACCTCCTTTTATGAAAATTTTTGGATCGAAATACAGAATTATATGTATATTTAATGACACAATACAATAGGGGTGAATTGTATTTTAAAAAACATTGTATCTAAAACCTAATGTAAGAACATTGTTTAAGAGGTCGTAAACTAATACAAATAACCATCAATACAGTAGACCATAAAGGTCGTGGATCCGATGTAAATTCTAAGATGTAATACTATAAGTATGAAAAATCAAATGTTAGTTGAAGTGAATAGAAAGATCAGAGTAAAAAACTGTTAATGAGTCAACCATATAGCATATTGAATCTCTCAATTCGATTTGAATCACATTTGAAACAATTACAATTGAATATAATATGAAAATAAAGGGGAAACAATAGAATTCCCTTTCAAATACAATTAGCAGTGATATATAAAAGTATTACCATTATTGTTTACCCAAATATAAGGGTATCATCTCACCTAGGATAGAAGGTGTGCCTTACCACCACCTTGGTAGGCCCTTGATACGATGATCGGTATGGATGTCCTCCTATCCCTAGAATTCCTCAGTTAAGAAGGTAATCAACACCTCTTCCCTTCAAGAAATTGAAGCTCGTCGATATGATGATTGGTTGCATGTCTTCCTATCCCGAGAAGCCCTCGATCATTACTATGATGATCATTCACACAAATGAGAATCGAAGCTCATATATGAATACAAAAACACAGAACAAGATGTTCACTTCTTTCATCTGTAAGGATTTCACATGAAGTAAGAGGGATTTCACAACATCTCTCTTTATAACATGATAGAAGAAAAAGTTATTTATTTTGATTTGATAGACCTCTTTTTTGTAGGCTTCAGGTTCCAACGGTGATATTTTCTCTAACTATCATATTTCATTGAAAAACATGGATGGAATTGGACACCTGGAATTTCAATGGTCAAAGAAAAACAGAATACACGACATCGTTTTGATTGGTAAATAACCCACTCAACGACATCATTTTAGTTAGAAAGTAGTATGGAAAAATGAGTATGGGACACAATCAATAAATATTGATGTTATGATCGGAGTGTAATGAATTTCATCAGTGAAAAAGATAACTTGTTAGATAGGATTAACATGATAACACTACATATCATTATTAAAAATTATAACCAGAATCTGATTCCTAACTTCGTTATGATCCATGATATTTAATCTAGTTATGATTCATGGAGTCAAAGCATAATAAGAGCATGATACATAACCTAGTCATGATGTATGTTTATGATACAATGTGTATCTTGGTCACAATGCATGATTATGATTTAAAATATATTTGGTTACGATATAAACAGAATGTGGCACTTAACCTGGTTAAAAAGTATGAGTAATTTGCAGTAATGATGTTATACATATCTTGAATATGATAATTGATTATGATGCAGTAGTTACCCTGGTTATGATTCACATGGTTATAAACCATATGGTTATAGTGAAAGACCTAGTTATAAGTCATGAGATTATAATGTAGGTGAATAGAATGAAATATAGTAAGTAGTTACAATTTCTGCATACCAAGCAATAAATAATCTGATTATAATTTCATCTTTCAATTCAATGCATAATCTGACAGCGATTGAATTAAAATATGAAACAAAGTAATTGAATCGAAAAACACAAGTATGATAAGGATACATCAAACATGAAAAAGAATATGAGTGATTACAATCGTGTGATTTTTTATTTCCAAAAAACATTATTGATGGTAATGTTGAAAAATGTTTTCACTCAACAAATGGATCTTGAGGTGTAGAGAGAATAGATATGGGGTGTAATATTATTTTAAAGGGAGAGGAAAGACATTATATTTTTCAAAATTTATAAAAAGTAATTTTTTAATTTTCATTGAAAAGTGTAACATAAACATATAAATTTAGATAATATGGTAATAAAGACATAAATACATTCATCAAATAAGAATTATGATAATTGTTTTTGGATTCATTACTTAGTTTTGACATAGTATAACCTGATTTAAACATCTTTTGTGGTGTCAAATTTTTTACCAAAGCTTTTAATCATAATGAAATAATAAAATAAAATTGAACTTATTAATAAATTTGTGGAGTATTTTCTAAATATTGAATCCATTTTTATATATTTATTCTATAGAAATGTATAAATTTAAATAATATCAAAACACAAAATAAAAATAAAATTGATTTTTACAAATAATTATTCTTTAAGTATAAAATGATATTTTACAATGATCAATTATAATATTAATAAAATTATATAGATTGAAATAATTTTATCAAAATGAGAATAATTAAATTTTTAAACCTTATAAAATCAATATTGGGTGCTAAAAATACTGTGAAAAATGGACAATTTTCATTAAAAATGTATATTTTCTTCTATTCACTAAAAATACACTTTTCAAGAAAAATATAAAATACTCCTAGTAAGGGAATTTTATATAGGTTGATTTCAAATATTATAATTTTTTTAATAAACATAATTATATTATATTAATAAATTAATAATTGACAAGAAATATTATAAAACATGGAATGAAATTCATTACGAATAAAACTATTAGCTTTTAGATTGAAAATTTTATTAGTATTATTATCATGGAAATAAATATATAAAATATAATTCATTAATATTAATAATGATACAAATAAATTTACTATTAACAATACGTTGGTATTAAAAAACATTTCATCTTTTAGGAATTAAATCCTCATAAATTTATTCATTACCTAACCATGTGGGGATATTTTCCCTTCATACCATTATACAATTCCTATGATTCTCTTTCAAAAATATATTATTTTTAAAATCATTATCCTGGGAAATAAATTTGTTCTTAAAAATGATTTCTTTATGATAAATAATATTTATTGACTTTTCCTCATAGTAAATGTTTTTTTCCAAGTGAATTACATTTATTATCAAAAAAATGATATGTATTTGACCAATTTCTCCTTAATGAGGTACCGTGAAACCCACAATGTACCTAAGATAAACATGGAGGATATGATATTCAATTGGAAACCAATTCAACTTTCTTAATAAATGTATATAGTCGAATGAATGAGGAAATAAACTTTCTCTTTTTACGAAATCATATAACAGTTTTCCATGGATGTACCTAAAGGAAAACATGACCACCTAACTCAACTAAGTGATATTTCAACCTATTTTCTATATAAATAATTTTGTTACTAAAATAAATCATATTATAATACTGTGTTATCTCTATTTCGCCAAAAAAATTGAATTATTTGGGTGGGGGTAAAATGAACTTTAACAAATTTAATGTGGAGTAAAATATTAATTTTAGAATTAAATAATTATAAAATAATAAAGAATGAAATAATATACCAAATAGTTGATATCTTATATTAATTTATATAAATTTAATGACATAGTGATTAAATTATAGAAACATTTGAATCAAAATTGTGAATCTATGTGATTTAATGACTAGTGTTGAATTTCTGAATTGTAAATAGAAGATAAAAATTGTTGATAAAGATCTTAACAAATGTTCAATGTGATCCCCTACATATTCACTCGTACTCTCAATTGATAAATTTTATAAATTCCGTAGAATAAATGATGACCAAGAACCATAAATAATAATTGTGTCTTGTGAGTGACCTATATAACATTATCGGTAATCTAGTAACCCATTTCACATTTTTGAAGAGTGTAAATCATTGGTGAATGGTGGTTGAGGAAGGATAGGTTTTCCTTAGACATACCCATTGGAATTTATCTAAAAAACAATATGGAAGGATATATAATAGAGGAAAAATAAATATTGGTAATTTTATACAGCCTATATATGAGTTATAACTATGAAATATATTTCGTGGAAAATGAGATTCAAGAGTTTCAAAGTTGATTTGATCCCGAGAGTGCTTAATTAGGATAAATTATCATAGATTTTTTAGGTGTTTTTCTTGGAGATAAGTGTAAAAAGACAAAGCCTAGTGTCTCATATATTGTTTTTACATAATTAAATTTGAATAATACACAAGGAGTCACATCCTAAAATATTGAATAGATTATTAGTTCTCAAAATCTTGAAAAATGCATGAATCCCACTCTAGAAATGATAACATAAGATACAACATATTAATATATTTACAAACAACATTATTCCTTTAGAACATCTCATCATATCAATAATAATAAAATTACTAGAAACCTATGGAAAGTAAACATTATAAAGTGGTGGTCTCAGAAGATGAGTAAGGGTTTGGGTACAATTGAAGCTTGAATGAAGCAATGGAAAAAATAATTTGTTGGTTCAGAAAATAATAAAATATACCACAAGAATAATACCATAAAATATGAAACTAAATTAGTAGTTTAAATAAAAACATAAATAATCACATTCATAAAAATTATTAGATTTATAATGACAGAATTCATAATTTTTAACATCATAAAATTTTCTTTATTTCCTCGGTCTAATACATCATACCTAAATGGGAAAAAAATCATCCAAATACCAACAGTAGTCTATATCACAGGGCATATTGATGTATTGGTGGGATATAAAATCCCCCACCAATCAATTTCTATGTTAAATGAATTCAATATATCAATTATTTCAATCATAATCAATGTAAACAAACATATTGGATAACTATCATATGAAATTATTATAATTTTTGTAGTCAATACACATAAAAACCATCTACAGTAATATGTTAAATGGTATCAAAATACTAATACCCTAATAATGAATAATATTTTCACAATAATATTTTTACAGATGAATATTGAAGAGACCCTTGATTATCAAAAAAACATATTACATTATTTTTTATTAATATTCATTGTTTTACTCAAACAAACACTTGTGGATGTAATACTTTAGTGCATTTGGAAGCATGGAACCCCAAACAACCAATCCATAGCTAAATTAAATAAATTCCAAATATGATCATTATAAATAACACCCTTCTTAGAAATATCATATGTTATACATTTTTCCATAACATGGGGAATGGAAACATAAAAATTTGTGGGATTAGATGCTCAGTAAGGTTAAACAATGGAGATACACAAGCACAAAATCAACATAATGGTACGAGAACATGATAAAAACATTTGATAAGTATAACATTCATATAAAATATTTTAATCTCGAGTTATGTAATAAATAATGGAAGTTTATATGATATTAATCATAGGGGAATCATATAATACAATCCAAAAGATCATAAAAATGTCATAAGACATAAGTTTATTTCATATAAAAAAATAGAAAATCATTTTGATAGTTTTCATGGATCACTTCCTTGGCTATCATACTGACAGGGGTTTACTCATTAAACTATCATAGTAGTAATGGGTCTCTTCCTAGACAATTGTAATAAAAAAATTACCTTACAAAATTTGGTTCACTCCTCAATCTAGTTCAGTTTATCTCATGTGATAAAAATATTTTCACAACATGTATGAGGGAGATATAGGTCCCCCCTATGTTACAATGAAAACCATATTTATGTGTTATAAAATATAATAAAACATTCATTATATTATAACTCAACAAATTAAATGGGTTCCATTAAAATTTAATCACATCATAGCCTAAAGAAAATATAATTGATTCATAACCATTTCACCATTTCATCATAGAAAAACCCATGGAAGAGAAGCCATTTTCATATGTATTTATTCATTTTATAACCCAGGTAAGATAACAGGGTTTCATAAAAAACATTTCATAATAAACTATTTAGAGAAATAATTTAAAATTATATCCTTTATTCAGGTCCCTAGTAAAACAATGATAACCAGTGGTTATCTTTGGTAGAAAATGATCCTAAAAGATAATTCAAAAACATTATTGAGGAAAATATACTTTTTATTTTGAAAAAAATTATTTTTCATACACAAAATAATTTGAAAATACATTAATTTGAAAATAAAATTTAAATTATATACAATTATCTTCAAATTAATTGTTTCTAATTATGGTAGAGAATTATATTCATGATGTATATGTTAAAATAAAGATTCCACAAACATTTTTTTTTAAAATCCAAATTAGAATTCTTTAGAAAATAACCTAATTATTAATTTAATTTCTTATGAAAATTAAAATACGGATAATAAAGTCTATTAATAATCACATGGGAGTAGTATAACATTTTGGAAAACATTTTTTTGAGACATGGTTTTAGAAAAAAAATAGATTTACAAATTAAGAGAGAAAAAATATATAATTTTTATAAATACCATTCTTAATAATCTTTATTTACAAAGATTAAAAAATGTTACTTTATCTTGGAAATATCATGAATATCTATATTATATTAAAATTAATTTATTTATTAAGGGATAGACCATAATATTTTATCATCAGAAAGATAATCATATGAATTCATAATAAATGATGAGATTGTGAAAATATATTACCGCATTGGTGACATTGATTTGTATCTCCCATGAAGGAATAATATAATATATTGAACATAAAATATAATGGATATTATTAAAATCATGATATAACATGTAAAATGTTCAGTATATATACCTCGTTAAAGAATATAGATGCATAACATAATGTAAATCTCAATGAAGGATCATTAAAATGTGTATGGTATATATATATATATATGTATATATGTATTAAACCACATATGATTTTACTATGACAATTTATTATCCGTTAATTTGTAATTCAATGTTAATGTTACGTTTGGGGTAACAAACACTTTATTTTTCATATAAATAATTAATTGTTTTTTGTTCTTCATACATTGTTCATCATATTATAACCCTTAGAATTTTAAACATGATAAAATTATCATATATAATTAGTATATATGTATTTATATTAATCCATAAAATTATGTGATTGAGAATGAAATACATCATTCATGAATATGGTAGGCCATCCATACACAATAACGCTATTTCAATTTACTTTTCTAATTAAAATAAGATAATATAAATGATATATTATGAGTATATAATCATTTTAATTCTATATATACCATATATTTTCATTAAAACCATATTTATTAACTTCCCTGTAAATCATGATCGAATCAGATCTCTTCACGAGGTTGTTGTTCTTCATACGCACTTGGGCATAATCATATTCCCAAAAACCTAGATATATTGACTGTATATTGGACATAATTATTCCGTATCTACAATTATATCAAAATATGATATATAAATCATAAATATATCATTATGAACAATATTTAGAGGTGGTAATGGAAAAAACTAATGACATCAGTTCGCGAGGTGGTAATCTTCCAGACCCACAAACAATGATTTCAAAGCACATTTTATGGATGTGGTGATAATTGTAGGTCATGGACACAAGAAAAAAATATCTCTATATGTTTAATATACATATGTTATTATATGATATGATATAATAAAAATTTAAGGAGGTGGAGGAAGAAATTAAAATGCATGTTTATGAACATTACGTCTTCTTTGGGTATCCTCCATAGGTTTTCAACAAAATCTATCCTGCAAAGGATTTTTGTACAAAGTAAGGATTCTAGGATAATATAAGTATTTTTGGGAAGTGATTTGGGTACATAATTGATGAACCAAAAGGGTTTTAAGGCATAAATAATATATGATAAGGGGTGGCCTTTTACAAGTGAGGTGAGTGGCATATTTATAAATGTTTTGAAAACAAAAAGTTATTCCCATGTTTTTATCATTCCATAAGAAGATATAAATACCAAATACTGATGTATAAAAGATTTTTAACATGTTTTAGGTTATTTTAATGCTTATTTTTTTGTTTAACTCCACCAGTAAATGCATCATTACCTTAACTACAGTAAATAATTTTCACTGTTTTTATAATTTATTTTAGTAAGACTTAACATTACCTCGTAATATAATAAAAATTATGATTATTAAAAATATTGAATCCATTTTTATAAATTAAATTCCATAAATTTTAAAATTTTAGTTTAAAATAAATCCCATTGTTGTGATGATAATGTAAGGCTTTAAAGAGATAATGTTCAATTGTTTACAATGTGTTTGTATAGAAATTCAATATGATATTTATTCCAATGTGATAAATAAGATTAATTTATGTAAAATTGAAATAATTTTATATTAAAAATAATTTATGAAATATAATTTATCATTATAAATACAATAAATGAAAATTTAGTTATCAATTAAATTCAATACTTTTCACTATTTATCAAAAATAAAATATTTTAGATAAATCTAAAAATTAACCCTAACATAATTTTTTTATTATGATTTTTAAAATGATGATAATTTTATATAATATTTTTTATAATATTTTTTAAAATTTTTTTATTAATGTTCCAATAATAAATGAGAAGAATTTTAAAAAGAATTCAAAACATATAAACACATATCTAAAAATTATATTTTTTCAATTTATATGATTATTTTATACCAAATAATTTTAATTAAATTTTTAAAACTATATATATGTGTTATAATCACTATGTTTAATAGATATTTTATAATTATTTTTTTTAAATAAATATTTTAATTATATATCATTGTTTCGTTAAAACTCAGCATTGTGATTAACATAATTTAACCCAGTTTTCTATATAACATATCTTTGATTTTATTTTTTGTATAATCAAAGATAACCATGTCATTCATGTATCACAAGTTTAAATTCATGTCAACTGTGATTCAAGGCAACCGTGTGTTTCATGTAGCACAATCCTAACTTCCGGTTGATTGTAATGCAAGCTAACACAGTGTTTTGTGTAGCTCAAGCTTGATGTGGTATGTTCTATAATCCAAGTAAGCAAAAAAATTTAATATATTACAAAAAAAGATTTTTTATAAACTTGGGTCGTTAAAAAGATAAATTAAAAGGATTTATATATTATTTCATGAGGATAATACCCTTTTCACCTGGAAAACACTTATTTAAAGTCCAAAATACATCAAAAATATTTAGGAAAAATTTTTATTTTAAAATAAACGTGAAAAATGTATTGCACTATTAAAGGAAATTAGGGATCATGGTGGAAGGTAACTCTGTAATTGTTGTTAAAAAATCATTTTTTACACTAGTGTAAAAAGGTGAGACATCTCATCGTTCTACACATGAATAAAATATTCCTCTTTAACCATTTTTTAAAAAGTCCAAAAAGGGGAAATATTATTTAATAAATAATTATTGAATAACAAAAAATAATTATTTCAAAGATTTTATAGAAAAAAGGTTATGTAAGAGAATGATTCCTCACAGAGTCTAAATACAATATTGGGTTTACATGGATGGATTAATTTTTTATCTGAGTAGCTAAATAGAGGATGCTGAAAGAAAAGCATGATATTAATTTTAAGAAACAGAGTAGAAGAATATATATTATTTCTAATATTTAATGATAAAATAATTTTCCCAGTGAAGAAATAAACTTAAACAATCCCAGATAATGATTAGATTATGATGTAAATCCTTTCCTCTGGTTTTAATTCCTTTATATATGACTTAAATTTTTTTATGATAAATATATATTTAATATACAAATACTAAAAAACAAAAACATATGTATCATAAAATATATTATTTAATTATAATATTTTATAGCCCATTTATTAGCATTTCTTTTTTAATATTCCTATTTCTGGCAATAACTATGTCCCTTTTCATGTATGTTTCGGTTTTGTAGATTTAATATTAGTAATTTGATCATGGATTCATAATATCCATAATTATAATAATGATAGAAATAATATATATATATATATATATGTGTGTTTTTATTGTAATCCATAAGCGGGATAGATTAAAAAATGAGGTATACCGATCATGATGATGGTAGGTCATACATACACATGAACGTTATTTCCTTTTTTTGATAGGGGAATGAAAGAAAAAGATTCAACAATTAACATTTCCATAATAATTATTATATAACATATATTATTTATATTTATTAAATCTATCCTTATTACCTTCCAAAGTAAAATGAAATGAAAAATGTATCACAACTCTTCGTGGTGGTTATAGTCCACACATACCCACGAGCAATTTTATGTTTTTCTAAGGGATTGGAATATAAGAAGGTATATGTTATATTATTATTAATTAAATATAGTTTTTAAATAAATAAAAACATATATTTACATTAAATCAATAATTATATCAATCCATGAGAAATAGTGAAAGAAAATGAATTACATCAGTTTTCGAGTCGGTAGTCCACTATACACATGACCGAAGGTTTCATTCCCTATTTGATAGAATTAATGATAGATATACATTATTCCATTTACACGATAACATATAATTTTAAGGAATATAATGCTATTATTATTTTATCATATATTTAGAATATTTTAGGGGAGTAGTGCAACATATAAAATTAAATCACAAGGTTAATAACTAAACCACTAATTCTCAAAACCTTCTTTATTAAAACCTAAAGACATCTGAGTATGGGTTTGTGGTCAAAAAATTTCTCTAGGTAGTGGTTTGGGATTTTAAGGAGATATTTTTTTATGCCTTTTAAAAATTAAGTCTATTTATGGATGTATAAGAGAGGATGGTGGTTTCCTTTTATAAGTGGGGGAGACGGCAGACAAGAAAATTTCCTACAAGAATACAAAATGAAAAAGTCATTCCTAAGAAAAATGATTCCAAATTTACATAGATTATAATATGGTTCTGTATAATAAATAAAAAGGTCCATAAAAATAGATTTATTCAGGTTAAATTGTAAAAAATACACTTATCTATTATTTTATAACCCGGTAAACCAATTTATACCTTTATTGCGGTAGTTAATTTGCTAATTTTCTACTATTCATTATGTTAAAAACTAATTTTACCTTATTAAACAAATATTAATTGTGATGTTTCCAAATTGATAATCCATTTTACCAAATTTAATTCTTATAAGTGGAATAATTTAAATGAAAATAAAACCTTCATGTTCAACGAAAATACAGTCTTCTAATTGTTTTTCATTAGCACACAATGTTTTTATATGAAAATTAAACATAAAATCAACTCTTACGAAATAAATTGGATTAATAATAAATGTATTTTTCTAATTTTTGATTAAAATACTTTAAACCAAAATTTAACAATTTAAATTCTTTAAATGAAATAATAATTTTTAATAAAAATATTTATTTTTACTTTTCATCAAATTTATTTAAATTATCATTTTTTCACTCTAATATAATTTTAGAATGATGATTTCAAAAATAAATATAATTTATAAAAATAATACATCTAAAAGTTCAATAAATTATTTTAAATATAATTTCAAAAATATGATATAACTACTTTTTATAGAAATACATTTTAAGCATAAAATTTGATTCATTCTAATATAATTATTAAGAATTTTTAAATGATTGATTAAAAATATTTATTGAATATATAGTACATATATTTCAATATAATTTAACAATAGTTATTAATTTGATTTATTTTGTAAACAACATATTGAACACACGTTTTTTTAGAAAAACATTAATTTTTCTTTCAAATGATTTTAATTTTTATTTCTAATTTATTGATAACCAATGAATTTATTTTTAAATTGTTTAAAATATTCAATTTTAAGAAATATTTTTGTCATATACATATCTTCTAATTTAATAGATCAGTTAAAACTGTATTCTATATTACATATTTTTAACTTCTGGTTTTGGGTAGAACATGTAATTAAAAAGATTATGTTTATAGAAATATAACATAAAATCTCAGGGTGTTAGATTTATCCCTTATTTAAAAAATCATATCCTTGAAATTTCAATGTTGTTGCTTAGAGAAAAATATTTGGGTAGATTTACATTATAGTTGTTTATGTTACCATGTCACCTCTTTTATCTTATGATATCTCTAAAGAACATTTATAAGCTGAGTAATCTAATTCCTTAACACTTGTTCCCTAGTGTTATGAATTGGGATTTTTACTTCATAGTTAGTGAGATCTGGTTCCAATTCCATTTCTTTATAGGTTACGACATGTGTTGGGTCTGTCATTTAATTATTTAACAATGATACATTGAAGATATAATGTACTATAGAGAGACATGGTGGCATTGGAAAATGGAATCCAAAGCTCAAATTCATTCCATGATTTCAAAAGATTTGATGTACCAAGGGATTAATTTACATTTATTACAAAACATTAGTAAGGCTTCTACAGAGATACTATCATGTAATAATAATCTCCTACTTGAAATTCTAAATATTTACCTTGGTTATTAGTATATATTTTTTCATTCTTTGAGACAACTTATTAAAATTCTGAATAGTCTTGACCATTATCATTGTCTCCTCTTCATGTTTTGGGCCTAAAATCATCAATTCATCGAAAAAGTTGGAGTGTGACATCTTTTTAAGTATAATTTTTCACATGAAACCATTTAAATAGATGAATGGAATATATTGTCACAGAAGAAATATACAAATGGTAAATACCGATATTATATACCATGAATGTCTAGAGAGAATGTCCGCAAATTTTATCTAATGGTTGAATAATCCTTTCTGGCTATGAATTGGGTTGGGGGTAAAATGATATTCTCAAAATAATATGGTTATAAAGATCCTAATGATGAATATTTTTTAATTTTTATTAAAATTATAGATAATTATTAGATATAATTAAAATAGGGATTCTGTGATTTCTCAAAACATTGTTATTATGTATCCTTGAAAATAACTAATGAGGTAAATATTATATTATTGTGAGTAAAAATATATATTTTGTGAAGTAATCAATAACAACCCATATTTCAATATTTTTTATTAGAGTTTTGGTATTCCATTAATAAGTTCTGTTATAATTTCATTGCATTTCCACATAGTAATATATAAAGGTGGTACAAATCCTCTCGTATTCCATCACTAAATGAATAACTATTTACTAGCCAAAAATCATGAGACATAATTAGCAATTTCCAAATATCAAATTATCCCACAAAATGTGTTCCATGGAATATCTATGCATCTTAGTGATACCGTGCTTTATAGAATGTCTCGAGAAATATATATAGATATATTTTTTTATTTTGAAAAAGAAAATAAAAATATATAGGTATCAAAGTTAATTTTTAAATATAGAACTAATTTAATATAAAAATTATTATATTGGAATAAGATTTTGAAATTTCAAAATTAATGAAAACTTTTTTATTGTAGTTAATTAATTTAACATTATTTTAAGAATAGAGATATATCAGAAATAAAATTTCTGAATTAATATATGGAGATCAACAAAAAATTATAATAATGTTAGATAATGGATAATAACCCAGAAGGTTAAAAATAGATTTTAAAAATATCATTTATAATAAAAACAATGGAATCAGTATAACAAATGAATAATTGAATAAGTGAACAATAATTAATTAACATTTATTGAATTTGACTTAAGATAGCGATTAATTGTTAGTGAAAATAAGAAAAAGTTAATATTATATTCTGAAAAAATATAATAAGAAGAAATAATGAATCCCACATAAATTAAAATGATAGTAAGATATCTTAGTATATATATTCATGAAAAACTCATTCTAAAGTGTTTTATTGAATTTAAATCTAGAATCAAGATCACTGGGTGTAAATTTGGGAATGCATCTTCATTTAATATAATAGGTTTAAAATTATTTTTAAGAAAACATTATTATCCTCTAAAAAAATTTAGAGTTATGATCCACTCTAATATAAATCTAAACCTCACAATACATATGAAACAAATATAAACTGAAAGAACAAAAAATTATTTATAGTGTTTGATACAAAGATCTACTCATTTCTATGTTGGTTAGTCCAACAAACATGGATTGCTTTAATAAAATCATTCCAAAATACAAAGGTACAACAATAAAAAATTCTAAAACCCCATAGCACACTTTTATAGTATTGTTGGTTAACCCCCCCCCCCCATATTTCCTCTTCCCATCCTATTTCATCACTCTTATTTATACACCCCTAAGTAAAATCTTCTTTCAAAAAATGGATAAAACCCAAGAATCATGATTCTTTCTTCTTTTTGGATCAACTTAATAAATTTCTTCAATTCCATAGAATATTAAATGAATTTACATCACCGATGTATAAACTTAATGAACATCAACAATTATTTTATCAATTTTTATGAATTAAAATTCATTAAGATCTTTTGAAAACAGGAATATTATTAATAAAAATATCAATAGTTTATATCCACAAAACATTCAATAAAAATTTTAGTCTGATATACCTTCATTGAGTAACCTCTCTCTTGTTGTTTCCATTAGATTTAGAATGTATGTCAATATTCTATTCATACTTCAGATAACTAGAAACTCTATATAAAACTCACAAATTCTCAAAATGAAAGAAAATCTATATAATGGAGATATTTTTTATGGATATATCATTGATGGTTCTCCGTCTAATGTATCTCTCTCTAATGGATCTCTTGTTCATGGTTCTCATTCTGGTGGATCTCAGTATGATGAATCTATCTTCAAAAGATATTTATGTGATGGAACTCAATACAATTGATATCACCCCATTGGATATTTCTCAAGCTATCTCCAAATAATCCTAAAAATAATTCAAGTTGTGATATCCACTATTTAAAAAAATGTTTGAATTTAATCTTTCCACTAATGTAAATAGTTATATATTATTAATGTACTGTGTGATTCAATTTATCAGTTCTCCAAAATATAATTTTGAAAGAATATATTTTCTTTACCTACTCACTCAAACTTTTGTATCTCTGAATTTCCCATTTATTTGAGCTTTGTCTTTGACCAATTGATCTATTATAATATCTTATGATGAATTCTCTAAACTTATTTAATCATCAAAATTATTTTTGAATTATAGAAATCAGTATGGAAATGTTAATCCAGATGACTAATCATATATAATGATCTCTTAGCACACTTCAAACATATTCAATATTCAGCCATACATCTAATAAAATAGCATTGTATAGTGGAGTGTATATTTCTAATTAATTGGTTTCAAATCATTTCTAATGAATAATGAAGTAAATGAAAGAATTCATAACTTCTTCTCTTGAACCACAAAAAAAATAACTTAAATTCTCAATATATTACTTGGAGCTAAATGAAAATCTTTGATTAGTTTTTTTCATCTTCTAAAAACGTATGATTCCTAAATATACTTAGGAGAAACATCAACATGTATTAAATTTTCAAAGAAAAAACTCAATATGCTATCATTGTTCAACTGCTTTATCAATCCAATCAAACATGCCTAAGATATCATAGTCTGACCTTTTGTGTCCAATGATGATCTTGAAATTTCCCTTTTCCTTTCTTCAGAAATAATGATCTAATTTATCCAACCACAAATTATGAAGACAAATTAGTGTCAAATTATCATTTAATTGACCAGTGTCAACCACCATTCACTTTCACAATTGTATTTTATCCAATGGAACAATGATTTTGATGTTTCATCGATGCGATTGAAAATGGAAACATTTATATCTATTTTTTTATCATTATATAATTATATATCTATGAGACTTATAGATTTTTCAATGGTTCATACTATGATGCATATATTCAGAAACCTTTTGGTGTAGTTAAGGGTCCATCCGATTATCAACTCTTGCAAATCATCAAACTTCATCAAATGAAAAAATCATGAAAATTCAACATCTAATGATCTCAATCGAGAAGACGTCATTTTTTGGGACTTTAAAAATTTGCAATTGTATTTTATCATTCAATCATTATCTCATATCATGACTTCTCCATTGTATTTTAATAACATGAATGAATGTAAAATAATTTAGTGGTTTTTTTCTCAAAAGCTATGTAAGATCATTAAGGACTGGAAGGCTGTGTATAGAAGGTTTATCTGAGATCTATGATACAATTTACCCCCATTTACGACATAATAAAATAAATATATTACTCTTATTCATAGAAAATACCAATGAAAAACATAATGGAACTTACAATACCCCATTTGGGTCTATTTTCAATAGACAAAAAACATCAACCAAATTGATAATCATAAATTATTACATATTTATCACCAACAATATTTTTTTCAAATTCTCTATTGTTTTCAATATCTTCCTCCCCTATTTTTTAATCCTCCTAATTGTATTTATACTAAGTGGTGCTACTCAATAATCATAAAAAATTTCTGTTGGGGAAGAATTGTATCACATGAGTTTATAAAAAATGTGTCATTAACTAAACATCTCTATGTTAATGTGGATGATCCCGATATAGAAAACATGAGTGTAAAATAAAATAGATCAATATTTTCTACGACACAAATTTTTTGGAAATAAAAATATCATTCACCTTTGAACATTTTTATTTCATTGTAAATATGAGAAAAAATTTTCATGTTAACATAAAAAACATTTACCCATATCAAAAAACATATTAGAAAAGTTTAATTGTATAATAAACTAATTAAGGTCTATTTATTCATATCCTTGTTAAATTCTTTAACATGAATAGTAAAATGATCAAACTAGAGATTAAATTTTTCCTCCCTTCTGTGTAGTACTCCATTTCATTTAATGTTTGATAAGTTCCATGATAAATGTTCCTCTTTTTGTTAAACATCTTTTCAACATTCTTAATTTTATTAATTGATTAATTCAGATTACATAATTTTCTAATGAAGTTGTAAAATCTAATTCAACATTCACAATATCTTTGTTACAATGTGTTTTCAATGTTTTCATCATGTGTTATTGTTAAGCCAGAAATATATTCATAAAATTTTTATTAAAATCCACAACATTCTTAAATATCTTAAATCATATCTAAATATTCAAACCACAATATCTTGATTTTTTTTTCAAATTAGTTGTAATCTTATAAAACATTTCCTCCCATTTTAATCTATTCCTTTTTTTTTCTATCTTTACGAACATGACAACTCGATCTGGCCAGTTAACTAATCATTATTGCCTTTCTTTCTCATAATTTTTCCATTTTTCAATATTTTTAAAATATTAAACTATATTTAGTTTCCCATTTTTCATTGTTGAGGTTTCTACATTATTCATCATCTGAATTTTATTTTCCGATTCCATATTTTTCAAAAAAAATCTATCTTACATTCTTATCAGAACTCCCACTTAATACATATTTCCTATTAGAAATTTTTATATCCACACGAATAATATCTATGTCTGAAAATTACACAACAAAAACATTGTCGTTTGAATATAGATCATTTGAACTAATAATTAAACTAATTTATTTTCTTGTGGTTATTTCGTCATAATTCATGGGAAACTTTTCCCAGGAGGTTACTTTTTTATAGAAATACACTATTTCTGAGTGGATGGTAATTTCTAAAAATATATTCATTTTTGATAATGTAGTGTCATTTGAAGTAGATGTACATCGTGGTTTTTTAGAGAATGAAACAACTTACATCTGTGAAATTTTATTTTTACCATATTTATAAGCTTAACTCATTACCTAAAAGGCTTTAAAAATGTTTTTCTAATTTTTATTAACTAATGATGTATTGTAAGAAAAAATCATTATGTTTCAAAATAATTATATTATTTCTTATCCAAACTATATTTCGGAACATTTAACGTATTCCAAAATTATTATTTCTTTAATTTGTCAAATTTTAATCCTGTTAAAATTGTATTTTAAATAAAGTCAATTTTATCATCTCATGTATGATTCTCTTTGTAAAATTTCATTTTTATTCAAACTCACCAATCATAATATTGAAATATCAATAAATGGATATTTAATTACACTTTATTAAATTGATCACCATTCTCAAAAGTATTATATTGAAAATTATTCTTTAACATCCTTATTTTTTCCTTGACTTGAGTATTCTGATCAAGTTATTATTCAAATTTAACTTAAGTTCTATTCTTTATTAATAATATTTACAATTTATTAATGAAATATTTTAATTTCTTACTCATCAGAGTAAGTTGACTTGATATAAATAATTAAAATTGGAAAATGAATCACCCTTATTTATGATTCTTAGACAACTTCTCTCTTTCTTATCTTGAAAAAAATTTCATAATGCTTCTTCCACATTTTTCTTAATATTTCATGTCGTCTTATTTATGCTCACACTACTCCATTTTATTCCCTAGAAAATTTTGTGAAAAGGGTTATGTACCATCCCAATTTCAAAATTTGAGAAAAATATTGAAATTTTCTCTATAAATTACACTAGATTAGTATTTTTTGAAATAGAGAAATAAATGGGTTTAAATCTAATTCAGCTTCTTCTTAGGAATTACACAATTCTTCTACAACATATTTATCATTTTTCATTTATACTAAGAATTATTTAGAGGAAATTTACTTGTCATCTATTTTCAGGAAAACTAAATATTTTATCATATCATGTGACAAAATTATATTTTTAATTTCATCCATAGATAAATATTAATGATCAAATAAAGTTGATTATTCAAAATAAAATATATTTAAATTGTTTCTCATCTTTTTAATATTAATAGTAAAATATTATTGATTCTCACTAAAAAAACGTATGTTTTTCACATCCTTATTTACTTTTGTAATTAAATCCTTAATATTTTATTCATTAACAATTTTTAAATATAAATATACTTCTAGAAATTGTTATCTTGAATTATTTAACTTTATCATTTTTTTAGTACCTTCGTATCATCTAATCATAAATTATCTTTTCTATTAGTAACCCCATAAACGTTTTACAAAAAGATCAATAATATCCCTCAATATAGAATTATAATCTTTCAAATAAGTTTCTAATCATCTATTATCAGTTTTTATCAAAGAAGCATCATTGGTGGGAGGAAATACCCCAATTGGTACATCTCTATCTTAGAGGTAGAGAGATAGATGTTAGGGTAACATATTATTCATCCAATTGTGGTAATTGTGTACAAAAAAATAGAAACACCCATATTGTTTAATTAATTGAAATTTTACAATATAATATATGTTACTTTTAGAGGGATCCATCCTCTGAAACAAAATGATGTTTCTTTTAGGATCAAGATCACTATCAGGGTGAATCAGACATCATTTTATCATTTATAATGAAGCATAAAAACTTATTCTTAAAAATAAATCGGGACCTATGAATAATATTACAGGTTTAGGTCTACAATTATACGAATAACTTATTCTTAAAACTATTCTGAGCCTATGAAGCTTCATAACATTATAATAATTATTTTATTCTACATTTTTTGTCATTTTTTTTTGAGTTAGGTCTACTCAAATATGAATCTCAGCACCAACCTTCACATGAAAAAGTATATATAAAATGAAACAAATTACATTTACAAGGGTGGGTAAAAATACATACCCCTTTCAATGTTTTTTAGTACCCCCAACATAGATTTATATAATAAATTAATACCCTAATAAAATGGAACAAGTAGATAACAATTATACATCCTATTAGTTAGATTTTTACCAATAGATGGTTATCCCCCCCAAATATCCTTTTCGTATCCTATTTCTTCACTGCTAGTTACACTCCCCCATAAAACAAGACTCTTCCACAACTTGTTATACCCTTAAATACATGATTCAATCTTCCTCTTAGATTCACTACCAAAAGATCTTCACTTACTCAACAAAGAAGTGGGGTCGACATCAGAAATTTAAAATCTTGAAGAACATCACAATTTTTTTTAATAATTTTATTATCTTAAAACATCGTTAAATTATTTTGAGAAAATTAATATTAATAACATTTTTTGGGATGTTTATTTCATGAAAATATTCATATAAAATTAAATTCTATACAACCTTCATCAGTCAATCAATGTTTAGTGATCTCCATCTGATTTTGAATGTTGAGACCCTTTCTCTTCCTATATCAATTGAGTATAATCTCAATTGGAAAGTCCAAAATTCTCCAACCAATGGAATTATGTCTACTGAAACATTGTTTCATGGATATCAGTCTATTAGATATCACTCTAATATAGCTTCATTCAATGGATATAGCTCATATGGATCCCTCAGCAATGGATATTTCTATGTAGGATACCAATTTTATGGGACTCGCTCAGATGGATCTCTATCCAATAGAACTTGCATAGATAGACATTTCTCTAATTGAACTAACATTAGTTATATAATATTTAATATTAATGAAAACTTTGGTTTGGATATAAAGGTATAAAAAATGTTATAGCTTCATCATTCAACCTATGTGAATATTTAAATATAAATATGGCACAATGTACTTGTATTTATGGGTTTTTTATTAGTAGTTTATGGGAAAATAGTTTATTTTCATGATCAGTCAATATTTTATAGCTCTAGATTTCAGATTGATTTGATATTTATCATTGACCAATTCAACTCTTCTCAAATGAACTGATGAAAATGTGAAACTTCTTGATTCAATAAAATTCATCCATAATTCCAAAACACCAGTCTACAAATGATAATCTAGAAGTCTCATCATCTATCAGGTCCTCTTAAAAATCATTAAACATACTCAATAATCAATAATAATTTGGTAAATAAAAATGTTTACAGTATATTTTTCTTCACATTTTGGAGAAGTTTTAATGATTTTACATTTAATCTTGACAAAAAAAATAATTCATGTATTTTTCTATTGGAACAAAAAAATATTCGAATTCTTATTTTAATGTTCTTAGAAAATGAAAATGTTTGACCACATTATTGAAAACTATAATGAAATTGGTTATCTTCAAACACTTGAGAAGAAACATTAAAATGACACACATTTTCAAAAACATTCTAAATATGATAAAATATTTCATCTAAATTTTCATTCTAATAAAATGTCATATTGTATCTTAGACCGATCATTTTAGACTAAAGATGAACTTGATCATTCCCTTTGTCTATTCTCAAGTTTTAACATCTAATTTCTAGAACCAATACATCAGATGAAATATTGGTTTCAAATTATTTTCAAATTTATTGGTTTCAAAAATTCCTCAAATTCAAAACCCGGGTCCATCCAATGTAACTCTGGTTCCAATGAAATATTAAAATGATAAAAACAAACTAAATCAATTTCTATCATTCTTTATCTTCTGAGAATTCTATATTTATGGTACCAATGGATTGTCTGATGTTGAATCCGATGGTGCATATGATTTGTAAGTAATTGGTGATGACTTTGGTTCATTTGATAAAAAAAATTGCAACACATCAAACGTCATCAAATAAAATATTCCAGAAAATAATGTATCTTTTGATATGGGTCTCCATGAATTCATTTTTATATATATTATAATTTTTCACATTTGGTTTATATGAAAAACTTCAAATCATATAGTGACTACTTTATGATGTTTTAGGAATAATAAATAACACCAAAGAATCATATATTTTTTTCTTGGAACCTTGGTTTGATCATATGTATCTAGAAATTTGAGTCTACAAACCCTATTACTATTTATCCTCATTTAAAACTTATAGTGTTTTAAATATTGATCTTATTGATAAAAATATAAACCAAAAACAACTTTTTCCTCACAAGTACATCAATAGTCACCCTTTTGATAATTGTTTCTAACAATTATGATCCCAAATACTTCCCTTAACCTATTCCATACCAACAATCATGATTCTGAAACCACTTTAAAACGATTTCCTCCAAAGTGTCCCCATGCATACAAAAATTTAATCTTTTTTTATAAGAAAATTCAACTATCAAACAATGATGATAACAATTTCATTGAAAATCCACTGAATAATATTGATGTGTATCCTATAATTCCTAAATTTTTTGCTGTAATTCTCCATCAGATAGAGGTTGAAAAATTACATGGAAGATAATTTTAGTACATAATGATTTCTAAAGGACTTTAACAAAATTTAAAATAAACCTAGGATTATTGATTGATACAATGGAGAGAGGAACTCAAGGTAATCTTCTTATCTCCTTGATATATTGTTTATAAAACGGAATAGAATATATTATATATTGAATAAGTAATAAATGATTATATTTAGTGGACTGATCTAAATTTAAAAAAATCACATTATTACCATTATAGGTCATCGGAAATCCATCCAAAAAATCCATCAGCATATTTGAACATTTTCACCATGGAATTATAAATATATAAAGCATCCCATTAAATAATATTCATTCAAATTTAAGTTATTATAAATTAATAAAAATCAATGTAAACTATATAATACAATTATTTATATAACCCCAGATATAATACTCTTGAATATCTTAGTGCATCATACTACTTCCTAGATGAACATAAGAGAGAGAGCTATGAGGTTCAGTCAGTAATAAATTTTTCAACTAGCCTATATCTAGGAAACATATCCATTTAAAAAACTCAAAATATCATACCTATTAAAATTAAATCCAAGTTACTTTCCTTTCGTTACCACTTCTATCTTTTCTCACAAATCATGGTCTGTTATCTATCATCTCTTAATTATATCTAAAAATGGATACATCCCTGAAGATTAAATCAAAATAATGGATGTTCCTACATGAAAATTTTCCAGTCTTTTATTAATTAAATAATTTACTTCAGGATAATGTTTTAATAATATGTTAGTTAATTTTTCATTATCTTGTTTCATTAGAGACTCAACTACATTGTTTGTTCTTCTTGTATTTTAACGAATCATTCAATAATAATCCATTATCATCTCCAACCATATTCGGTATCCCAGGATCTACTATTATTGAATGATTATATACATCAAAATATCTTGATCAGTATATATTACACACATTACTTGTATAAATTATTCAATCATATTTGTAACAACGAAATATGAACCTCTAATTCCAAAATAAGGTGTAATATAATTTATGTCATTAGTTTTGAATTTATGTGATGCATATGAAATTACCTGATCAGTGTACTTAGAAAACCACCAATTCATATGAATGAAGCATTGATATTAGTTGAAAACTCCCTATATTTTGTGGAGAGGAGTAAAATAATGTCACTCTACAATATCATTTTTAGTTCCTAGAATTTTTCATTTCACTCTATCAACCTGATGAATTTAACTCCTTTTATATTTAACATAGTCAGTGGGATAGACAACCAAGTAAAGTATTCAACAAAGTAGCTGTAATAACATAGTAAAAAAATTAAACTATGAATTACATTGATTTTTTTGTCTTTTAGATTATTTAAAATATTTACTTTTAGAAAGATCAACCATTATTCCATACTTAGAAAAATTATTCCCCAGGAAAGAAATATTCTTCAACGAAAGTTGACTTGTACTAAATTTTCCATATTAGTTATTTTATTTCATGATTTGAACAAAATAATTTATTTTATTTTATGATCCTAAGTAATTTTATAACATACAAAAGTATCATTTATAAACACTACGAAACATTTATCCATGTTTCCATTGAAAAATATATTCATGATCTTTATGAATATATTTGTTGCATTATTTTTTTAAAGGAGTGACCATAATCTCATAATTCATATATCTAGATTAAAAATCTATGTTTATATGTTCATCCTTCTTCACATTTAAATGATGGTATCCGGACCTATGTTCAATCATTGAAAAATATTATCCTTCCTAGATCTGATAAAAAAATCTATTTTTTGAGGTAAATGTTACTTTTTTTGAAAATGATGTTATTCAAGGAACTATATTTAATGAAAATCCTCGTTGAGAAATAGTTATTTTTAACAAATAAATCATTATAACCCAATAGTGGAGGGCTCAGATGAATGGAACCATTATAAAGAACATCATGTAAATAAATTTTCAATAACAAATTTTCAACATGATTTTATCGATAATAGGTTTATTAAATTTCCATAGCATTAGATTCTACTTGCACTGTAAAATAAATCCTCCAATAAAAAATAACACCATGAAAATCATCATGAAATATATTCATAGATCAATTTATAAATGGTACATAAAAATTATTAAAATTTATTTCTATTTAATAATATTACCTAGGTAGCTATCAATGCCATCCTGTATCAATTCTTCACCTTCTTAATATTCATTAAAAGGTATGAATAATTGAATAAAACATTCATAGCTCTGAAATATATAATAGAATGATAAATAAAATAATATTCTATACCCAAAATAATATCAAACTCTATTATGGGATGATTAACAACTTTTTGATGTAAAAATATCATATAGATAAGAATAGGAATATTTCTATAAATTGTGGTTCCATTAATTATTCCAGTTGGAGTTTTCGCAAAATATTATTTCTTATTATCATGTCATGATATGTCTATTTTACATGAAAATATCATAGAAAAAAAGGAATTTGAAGATCAAATGTCAAATAGGTTGTCAACATAACTCAAGTTATTAAGTAACAAACATGTGACCACATTATTAGATGAGCCATCATTAACAATTGTAGTAGAAAATAATTTTTCCACACCATTTTTTCTTTTAAACATGAGTATATAGACATTGTATAAATAACTTGGCACATATGACAGAATAATGATCCAAATCATTGAAAAAAAAAATACCCAACTAGGGGGATATATATTATCCTATTCATGAATTTTTAAATATTCTTTTCTTTTCTGTCATGAGATACATAACCATATATAGCACATTGGAACTAATTTCCAGATCCGGTCAAAATTTACCTGATTATTCTCCATACAAAGAATATAACTGGGGATTACTTCATATTTTCATAGTTAACTACTCTAATATTAATTTCCCACTTGACCACTTCATTATCTTGCTATCCCATGGAATATAAGTTTCATGATAATCCTTGTCTAATTTATTAGTTCCAAGAATAATAAGCACATAAATTTTAAATTCTCCAGAGGCCAATACTATTCATAAAATAGTTTTCAATCATTAGTAAAATCAATTAAATTTATTATCAAAGAGTAAATTCATTTCCCTAAACAATGGTATTGGGAAGAGGCGGTTGGTGTTACAATCCATTAGTGACATCCCTAGGATACAAATGGATGGAAATAAATTCCGAGAGCCTCTAAATAAGGTTAGAGAAGATTCTAGAATTGAGGATAAACATACAAACCAAAAACACCATAGAAAAATAAGCCTCTTTATACAGAATCAGTATAATAACACAAATTCATAATAAAACTTTGAAAAAAACAAAATTAAAGTATAATAGGAAACTAGAATCCAAAATCCAAGGTAAACTGAAGACTACAAAAGCTTAAGACCAAAAAGATAGTGAACGAGATTCACTCAACCTAATATAATATTTGAAATGACATGCAATGACCAAGGTATAAAATTTAATTACTAGGGACCTAAGATACCACTCATTTACCATTATCTCGATAGACGACATATGTAAACTCACCAAATTGCCTAAATAAGGGGTGAGTCTTAAATAAGCAGGATTTCACCAATGACTTCTTAACTCCATAAACTTTTACAAGAATCAATTTTAATAATTAATATAATACATTAGAAAAATTAAAACTATTTATGTCAAATCCAAAAAAAATTCCTTGGAATGTAATAATATAATCCCTTAAAACCTTACAAAGATAAATTTTCCCTTACCCATTTTATAACAATATCGACCCATACATCCACACATCCACACATTAATGCCCTAATGAAAATTTCATAATTATGAGAGGTATCATATGTATATACAAAGTTATTAGAAGGTGATTGGACCCATATACCCTACAAAATATTACACTAAGAACAATGTCTTATTTAAAAAATGACCCACAAAATATAAGTGGAACACAAACCAAATTCTCCTCCAAAACCCATTAAAAACATTTTCAATAAAACATTTCTTTCTTTAAAACAATTTAAAAACCATAAATAATGTACCAAATCTATACCATAATTTTAAATTAAGTATCTTAAAAGTTTTATCAATGTGGATTTCCTCAAAACAATCTAATTTCATAAAATTTTCAAAACCATCACCAAAGTGGTTTCCAATGATATTTACATAATAATTTTAAAATTATTATAAAAACCATTATTTCATGTTATTCCATCACATTATTATCATATGGAGTCTAGAGTGAATAATCCATCATAAAATTTTGTTGCAAAAATGAAGAACAGAAAATTTATTTTCTAGATACTTTGTAATACCACCCTTCCTTCCCTAGATCTAACAATAAAACATCATAATTCCTATCATGTAACTTGGATATATCCTCAGTGGATTTGATGTAAGGTATTAGGAATCAAAACAAGAATATATCTAACAAGAATAGTAAATAATGGGTACCAACATTTAAATATGGATATCCAACAATATTTGAAATGTGTAAAATATTCACTCAGATAGAATGGAATTGACTTGGAAGAATTTGGAAATTTTTGGAATTATGGATTCTAAAATATTATGAAATTAAAGGTTTCCTATGAATTAAACCATAATAGAAAAACAATTTTAGGATATCAAACTATATGTCACATAGTTTGGCCACACGGTTTGATAGATCATTTTCTAACCATGCTGTTCTTACTTCTTTATGACAACCCCCATATCGTAGGATAAAAAAGCTTGAAAAAGGTGTGGATCCCATTATTTCATAGTGAATAGTTTCTCTACAGAATATTCATAGTTTGGACCAAACCTACACTTATTTTTCACCTTCTTAGAGACCATTGTTTCCCTTTTACAATTTCATGGAGTTTCCTTATGGTTTCTACTTATTTTACTAAAACATTATGCCTCTATAATATCCTCCAAATCATGAAAAAGGTCTTATGAACATCCAAAAAACAAAATCATATCATTATATCTAATTAAAATAAATAATTAAATAAAGGGTCATGAGTATGAAAATAGTTTTTAGTAGGGGTGTAATAAAAAATCTATACATTTTTAATTATATCCCAAGAAAATAGTATCACCGAATTTTTCAAGAAGAGTTCAGGACAGTGTTATATTATTTCCTTTTCAAGATCTGATGTTCCTTACAAAATTTGACCATGTTTCTATAACACCCATACTAGATAGATTATTTTCCCATAAAATACATTCTCTGGCCTATCCAAAATCCATTCCAATTCATGAGTCAATGTATCATCCAGATCTTGGTCAATGTGATACCATCGTATCACATGGTCAGGATTAGGCTGATACTTATTCAATTTAGAGACACGACACACATTACACACTAAACTAAGCCTTATCTGAAAAGACACGGGATATCCCACCTCACCAACTCACCCAATTATCTTGAAATGCCTATGAATCTAGGATATAACTTTTTCTAATTACAAAAATGATGATACCAGAGCCATGGAGAGATTCCCAATAACACATTATCACTCACCTCCATCGACAACATATATTGATGATGTTCTGCATATTATTTATGATGATTTTAAGTATCCTGCATCCTCTTTATAATCAACTACATCGTTTCTATTGTCTCCTGCACAATATAAGGTCCAACCAGTGAATTCTCACCTTTTTTCACACAAGAAAGAGGAGAATGGAAATGACACCAACACAATTCTTAAAAAGGATCCCTATGTTTCTAGGCATGATATCTATTATTATAAAATAACTCCAGTGATGGTATTTTATTCTCCCATGGGCCACCAAAAATCGTTCACCCAATCCCTAATCATGTAATCCATTGCATAGTTCGATCTTTTGTATTTTTCATCCATCTCGGGTGGATAGACCGCCCCTATAATCAACTGATTCCCAGTGTATTACTAAAAGGATTTCAAAATATTAGTGGTAAAACTCCCATATCTATCAGATAAAATCTATAATTTAATTCATTGTAGGTTTAACTTATTTGATATTGGTTTTGGATATATTCTCCAATAAATTAGTTTAACAAATAAGCATTAAATGATCTGAATCTATGACATGATCCACTATCACCCATATGGAATCATGTTTTATAACAATCATTGGTAAACATTATCAAAATCAATGGATATCATCTACCATTTCTATAAAATAATTCATAAATAAGATAACATTAAATCTAGTAAATTGTTCTCTACCCTTACCTACTAAGAATTAATGCATCTTCAAAAAACAATCCACCACCATTTTCAGGGAAACACAATAGAAATTTGAATTCAATGATTTATACTTCTTATTAATTATATGATGAAAGTTGAATTTTGAATGTTGGAATGAATTAAGAAGTTATTCGTGAAAAAATAAATTTACCATAATCTAATCTCTAAACCTATAAACTATAAACACATACAGCTTCAATCCTGAAATTGTCTCCCCACCATTAAGTTTTGAACTCATAGAAACACATTTAATATTGGATATCTAATCATCTTTCACATGATAAACCAAATTATGAACATAAATAATATAGAGGAAAAATATATAATCACCATTGTCAGTACAATCTAGGTGTATGTCCGCCAAAACTAATATCATCTTCCACGGATTAAAATCTTGTTTGAACAAATGAATATTTGAATTCCTTCTTAACAAATCCTACACAAATTTTAATTTACCTGTTGTGTATAACAAATTGAAATATAACATTTTAATGTATTCTATCAATATATTGTTTCATTAGAATCAAATTTTTAGTGAGAAAATGTTAACCAAAATATTATTATATATAAACCATCTCAATTTGTCATAAAAAGATAATGATTCTAGGTGTTCAAAGCATTGACTATAGTATTAGATTCAAAATAGTGTATTAGGTGTGTATTCTCATGCAATCATAACGGTCGTGAACTATAAACAGGAACATGATCTTCATTTCCCCAGAATATGTCCCAAACTAGCTCCTAATGGGTCACAATAGACTACATAGAAATACATAGATATAGAAAATGTAAGAATTGGTTATAATATATTTCTAACCGTAATCTGTTGAAAGGATTTATTATTTTCCATATTCCATTGGAAGGGAACATATTTCATCCAAAAATATGGCATTAGTTATTCCAAATGTGAAAAATAATGTAATAAATGACTATAGTATCAGCCGAACCAATGATTCTATATTTCTCAATGATATTACTTGGATGTTTCAAGACATAATTCCATATATATTTTTTGGATATATATAAATGAATTTTTTAAAAATGGTACGGAAAAGGAAAATTACATCTATTATCCAAAAAACGCACCATTATAACTTTGAATACAAATGATGCCCCCACAAGATATACAATACTATGACCAATTTTATTTCATTGTCTCCCTTTTTCATAGAATACACCAGTGTATCATCAATAAACCCAAAAAAACTGTTAATATTCCTTTTAAATATTTGATTCATTAATTTCATAAAGGCATTTTCTGTACTCATAAGGCCAAAAGTAAGAACAATGAATTCATAATTCCAATATTTAACTTTGAAATATATCTTTAGAATTTCCTCCAACTAAACCCATGGTTGGGGATGTCCCGAACTCAAGTCAATTTTTGATAACTATTTTGCACTACTCAATTGATAAAACAAGTATTTAGTGAATGAAATAGGATAGTTATCCTCTATCATAACCTGGATATGAATATAATAATATAAAAAAACCCCAAGAGTTACATCCACCTTCTCTCCCAAAAAATAACAGGTGCTACCCATAGAGATGTAGTCAATTATATAAACAGTTTAATTTATAAATTTTTCCCTACAATCCATCATTTCAATTAATTTTTTAGATCTATTATATAAGAATAACTGGAAATATAAATTGTCCCTAGTATGTGATTAATCATAAAATACAATTCTCATTTTGGTGGAAACCGCAAGAAATTTTCTGTAAAAATATTAAGGAACTTCTTCACTATGGTTGGAAAATATATATTTCTGATCTCATTTAATGATACCAAAAAAACTATTGTTAATTAGTAAGAGATAGTTGCAACCTCACATATCCACATTCATAGTATTATTTCTTAAACTACCTAATATAATTTAAAAGTAATCCCCACACTATTTTTGGATTTGAAAATCAAATGCGTTGCATAATAATTTTTATGGTCTTCAATGTTCAACCAATAATAAATTTTATGGATAAAGCCATAGACATATATATCTATCATAAATAACTCTAATACTACTACATTCACATCAATAATTTTCTAAAAATCTACAAATATCATGGATTATCACACTCATTTTTGGAAAGGTATTTTCAGTTCCAAAACAGGTGGTATCGTCTAGACATGTAATCCAACTCGATCAACAGTAAGAGTCAAAATAAACTAATGGGATTCAAGCATATATAATTTTTTTTCATAATTGTAGAAATAAAATAAATCATACCTCTAATTATTGATGAGTTCGATTGATCATTCATGATCACTTGACCAGCTCAATATAAATTATTACTTGGTTCACCTTTTTTTCACATTGTTTAGATTTCATATATTGAGCATTCATTATATTTCAAAAATAACCATATCATAGATGGTTTTACTAATGATATCTATTTTACTACACTCTTCCCATTGAATTATACGTTGCCTATAAAGCATGAAATGTGTCCCTAGTACCTGAACACGTAGCAATGTTACAATATAACTGAAGATGTACCATATTTATTCAGTTGTGACTTTATATATGTGTTTTTATAAAATCTCCCTTAGTAGGATATAAATAAAACCATTAAAAATATGTCATATTTTATTTCCATTGAGTAGTAATATGTACTGATACCCTAGTCTGATTCAGAGATGTCCAACCACTCTCTATGTAGGTGTCTATCTCCCTCTAATTATAATATCGGGGTTTATATATTTCCCCCATAATAATAAACATGATATCACAACCATATTTCCTGATATATATATTTTATCCACCATTTATTTTCATACCATTTTCATATAATCAATTATAAAAAGAATGGAAACCATTGAGAGATTATAAATTTTTTACCCTGACAAAAAAAAGTCCCCTTAATGGAAAAAATTAAGAAAATTACAATGAAAATGAAAACTAAAGTAATATGTTTCAACTCATACAGAAATACAAAAATATTCGACAAATTCAAAATAAATAATCCCATTTCGCCATTATTTCTGAACATTTGAGGATTGAATTGTATACTATTTTTTTTAAAACCTCTCAATTCGATTACCTGTTCTAATTTATCATGAACTACTAAATCCCACCACTGACATGCTAGATCCACCAATAGGTACACATCCAATATCAATTTCAACCCTATTGAAGTTCGATGGAAATTGAATATTCGATTCATCCTATTCATCCAAAAGTATTATTTTTTATTCTATGAATTATAGTGAATAATTGGTGGATTCTACTTTTAGAACTAATCTAAGTGATCTACTTGTCTTGGTTAATTATATATATTCACTATATCCATAACATGAATATTCTATACAACACTCCAAATAAATGGTTTTTCAAACATTATCTTTGGTCAGACCAAAATTTTAGTAGCCTATTTTGGTTGATCTTTACTACACCTTGTAATGACTCGGACCCGAACAGAAACCAGAACAATGCTAAATGGGTCGGGTGTTACTACGTTTGGTGCACCTCCCAGAAAGCATCACATTCAATATTTATAAATAGCGGAAGCCATAAATTTAGACAAAAATAGAGGAAAGTAAACAAAATAGTATGCTTATCACTTGTAACTACTACAAAACAAAAAAACGTGAATCCAAGAAGGTCATACATAACACTATGTAAAAGGTACCTAATGGATAACCAACTATATCTATGAAACAAGTAATCATGCTGATATAGTGAAGAAAGAAGAACAGATTAAACTCTATCTAGGAGAGACTTCATGTTCCATAACATCTCCATGAAAAAGCAAATATAGTCCAGCTCCTGATGATGAACTCAATTATACATGTAATTCCATAATGTCTACAGGCATACCAAAGGTCTCGTGCAGGGTGTGAGAAGAATCTCAGTTAGAAACCACCCAATAGTGCATACCTAATATAAGTGTTTATACAGGCATACAATTAAAAGGAAATCAAAAAACAATACGATGCACAAAAACAGACACAAATTCCACTGGTGATCAGCAGCCACCATGGAGTGTCACCCACTTCAGCCAATGCCGGAATCTATATCATATAACATGGAACCATGTGCCCCCTAACACTGCATGTCTCGTGTACTGACTTCTTGAAGGAATTCCCAAGAAATAGTAACTTAGAGGACCATCAGTTCCTATCATCAAATAAGTATCCATAGGGATAGTGATGTCTACACTCAATTAATGTAACTAGAGAGATAGAGATTTCTACCCTTAAATAACAACGAGCCTATGCCCCCAACCCGATAGCCTCAATGCTATAATCTGTAGGCTCCTCACCTTCCACATGGACTCCTATGGAAATCACTAACAAAACAATAGTACCTAAACCAAAAATAATGGGGTCCTCTACAAACACAAGTGGTCAAAACCACCTCATCACAGAGTCTCTCTATGTTCACACTACTCAAAGTTCCATGTGAGAGGTAGTCATCGAAGTAAGATCCCAAGCCACAGCCTCTCTGATACATTGTGCTCCAACAAACATGCTGCTCTAGTCCAATGTCCTTTCCATCCCTGTATCGCGGGTCATGCCCAACCAAACAGTTAGAATGCCTTAACCCGATGTCCATGACTCGCAATCCCGTGGTCAAAGACACCCAATGTATCATAGGCCAAGCCCAACCTGAGATAAGAATTACTCAATAATATCTAGGCCACACTCAACACAACCTCACTTGTTCCATCGTATGCAATTCAGTAATTACATATAAAATAAAAAAATTCTTTTAAACAGGAAAAAAACTAAATAGTTGAAATGCACTAACCAAGGGTTGTCCCATACCAGCACTGAGGTCTTTAAATCCTCAAACAATTCATTTCAAGGTTTTTTAAACAAAACTCAATAATTTAAATAATACAATTAAATTATAACCATTTTGGCATCCCCCATCCAAAATGCCCTGATGTGCAATAGCCACTCACTCAGCCCTCCTCAGGAAAAAAGGTAACATGGAATCCCATAGGTCAAATAAACAATTAAACATCTAATAATATGTAAAACATGGTCACAATCAAGATACCCAAAAACGCACCAAAGGCCGCAACAACCAAACGTCCACAAAAACACAATACAAGGTATGACCCACGTACCAGATACTTATAGACATAGGCATGTTTGACACCAATCTCCTATTTGAAGCCGATTTTTGTAGATATACATTTCTATCAAATCCAATAAATTCCACTCGGATGGTTACAATGACGTGTGAGGAAAAGGATCAAGAACTAAATGGGGTGCATGGGTTTATCCTCGCTATTGCGATCCCACAACTACTGATGGATTGAAGAATGAACTCCAGTTAATGATTCTTGAGAAAGGTATATAATTTGGGTTTTCAGAAAGGACATGTTCCAATGTTGGGGATAAATAAGTTGTTTCTCAAAATGAGATGTGATGCTCTTTCATTAAAGAAAATAAAAATAAAAATACAAGGAATGTATTATGGACTACATGTCATGTTATATCCTTGTCCGTACTCTGACTTAACTGGAGGTTGAAACATGGTTTGGATGTTCCACATGGGTCAACACACAACTTGAACTCATCTGATATGCAGAAAATAGGATACATGGCATGTCGAGAAACATTTCACGCTGTGTAGTAGGAAATTCCTACACAGTCATCACATGACATATACTCAGCAAGCACATGTCGGGTACACACATAACACATACACGGTGTGTACTTTATAGAACATGGAGAGCAGTCTATAAAATTCCAAAACAATCCATATTTTCCCAAATTTCTCAGAAAGAAGTCAAAAATTAAAATACTGTTGGGATTTTGACCCGTTCTAAAAACTAGGTTTTTTACAATCTCCCAACATTAACATTTCATGTCCCCGAGATATCAAACAAAAGTTGAATATGGAACAGAACATACCACCCCAATCAGCATAACCCGGACTACCCCCGTTTAAAAAGGTAATGGATAAATCCCTCAAGGGCTCCCCACCTTAGGATTTTACTAACATGGTCTCAAACATACAAAACTCAACAAATCATGGGTTCACTAACTAGTTTTTTGACTAATGGTCCTCTGGTGACACATCGTCACCCCTACGCCTCATTGGTGCTCCTATGTCACTCCCGACACCCCAAACATATCTAGCACTGCATAGGTGTCCGCCTCCATGAGTTCTTTCTTCCCATGGATGCTCAAAATTAATTACGATGCCATGAACCACATATAAGCCGCATCCTCGTTGCCCTGATGCCATAGAATCACAAGTAGCCTGCATCCTTGATGCCCTAATTCCCATGACACCTCATGTAACCCGCATCCTCGATGCCCTGATTCCATGCATCTCATACATATATATAAATATATAATGCACACGATATGGCACCAATCGCACTGACCAACATCCGGTCAGTCCACATAAATTTTGTGCACCTTGTCCACTCAAAACGAACATGCCCCAACATATCATGAAAAAATAAATCAAGAATTTCATAGCCACACTCATAGTGTTCCTCTAAACATTGTCAGCTCACCAGCCTACTCAGCCCCTAGAAGCTCCACGTTGCGCACCTACTTTGATGTATGACTTCCTATTGCCTGAATTACCTATGGTGCTGCTCTAGTCACTTGACACTGACCCCTCAGATGGGTCCCGATGTCTCTGTCACATACTTTGCGTATAGTAGAATCTCAGCTTACCTCTCCAGGTACAAAACCTAAACCGACTATAGATTCCACCGTCTATCCTGGTCCTTTCCTTCTAGCTATCTATGACGGATTCCTGTAGAACCTCTCAAAATACCCAACCTTTACACAAGCCTGACACCACTAAGGTGTCTTATCTAAATGAGTCTGATCATTTCTTGGCTGTCCACAATTAAAGAAAACCACTGAAGAACAACTACGAGGTGGCCTAGTTGAGTCATTGGCCTAACTGCCCTACTAGAACTCATACAGTCATTACTTCATGACATTCGAACCATCACCTGAAGCTACCGCATGTCCAACCTAGGGTATATCCCTCTGGTTACCCTCCGCTATGAGCGCCTAATTTACTGCTAATGAGAATGAACCCAACGTGATGAAATTTACCTGGATCTGAATGGTGTGTCGAAATCCATCCTCAAAGTGCCTCACCCTTGCCGAGTCATCACTTACCATATAATGTGAAAAGTGAGATAACATAGTGAAAGTAGCTACAGAGTCCATGATAGACATGTATCCCTACTTAAGGCTCTAGAAATCCGGAGCTTTCTCTGCCCTCAGTGTCTTTGGGTAAACATGATCGAAAAACCATTCCTTGAAATCTTTACATGCTAGAACCATGTGCCTGTGAGCCTGAACCTCCACTTCCCACCAGCGCTTCGCTGGTCTTCATATCATGTACGTCACCAGTTTGTCCCTCCACCCTTGAGGGGTCTTGATCTGCTCGAAGATCATCTTAATGCTCACTATCTAGTTCTAACCATCTTCAGACCACCCTCACCACGAAAATGCAGGGGGTTCTGCAAATGGAACTCCCGCATCAGATATGCCATAAATGGCTCTGTACCCAACGTGCCTCTGTCAATCCCCTGCAAAACATGTACCAGTCTAACTCAGAGCTGCTCATTGAGCCATGGTCTGAATGATTTCAAACCCTACATTTTTCCTACATAAATTGGATTGTGGACAAGTTCCAATCCTTGAGCCTGTACCTCTAGCTCACGCTCTTCCTGCAACAGATCTTGAACCATACCCAGATCTCGTGGCACTGTACCATCTCCCACCTGATGCTCCATCTGATTCGACTAAAAGGAACCCTCTAAATTCCATAAAGGGTCAGAAAACACATATATAAATAACAATATATATTCATCACTTATAAAGAAATTTTTAAAGAGCTAGCATAAAACAACAACCCTTACTCTCCCCTATCGTAACCCATGCCCCTGGATTCCCGACCTCATGGCCTCCTTACTAGTCCTCAATCGATCGAAGTATCAAAAGTACTTCGGGCCATGCCCATCCAGAAATTCAACATTGCCTCAAAACGATGATAGGGTCGCTCAATCCAGGTGATCAAAATAACCTCAACCATAGTACATGATGTAGGTTCCAGGAACAATGAAAACATGTTGGTGGGAGTTCCCAACTTTGATTTTAGCATTAAACAATGATCAAACAAAGATCTGTCATGATAGAAAATGTCGAATATTCAGAATAGAATGAAGAACGAAAAACAAAATTGGGAGTTATGGAACCATAGAGTAATTATCATCATATATTGGTTATAATTAATTTAATTAATTCACAAGAATTACCTTGGTGTAATTCTTACTTCATTGATGTCTCTGGTCACGATACGATGTGATCAGTCATTGTGTCGTAGAATAAAAGTGTAGGATTTCTCTAGCGGTGATCCACATCTGCTGCACGTATCTCAGTATATCGCCAATGGGATGTCTGGGTGGTAGCATAGAATAACCATCGCTTGCGATGTCCACCGTCGATCACCTTGATCCGATGGAGGAGGATCTCTCTTGTTCTTAAGAGCGTTCTTAGAGGAATTAGTTCTTTCGCACATGAATAATTCTCCATAATTGTTGTGCACAATGATTGAGAAAAAGTGTTGGGGTTGTGAGGATATTTATAATCGGGTTTGAGGTTATAGAGTTATGATAATAAACAAATGTGTTATGCGTTTTATTTATTTCATTAACACTTATTGAAAACCCCCATGTCGAATGATTAATTCCTTGACATGCTCCCAAACTGATTATAATAAATATCATTTTATAAAACGATATTATTTCCTCAAAATCCAAACTGGAAAAACTACACGGTGTGTAATCCTTAATACACAGAGTGTACTCATTTTCCATAAAACTACATGGAGTGTATATTTAATATACACAAAGTGTACTTTTATTTTCCATTTCCCATTATTTCCTCCACCACATTTATTAGTCCTTGAGTAATGGATATTAATTTGTTAAATAAATGTAACAACATTACTCGCTATAAAAATATATTATTTTCCCCACAATATATTTTCTCAAATAACTAGTGTCGAAGTAATTGAAATTAGGAATTCTTAAATAATTATTAAACCATAGTTGGGAATAATATTTATTTAACTTGTTAAATTAATATTTAACTAATATACATGGAAACACTTTGTGTGTGACCCTCTAGGCCCCATTCTCAGTGGCATTAGGTAGAGCCTGCCTAATGTCCAAGGTTAGTGTCTCACAACACGCCAAGGCACCCATATAGAAATTAGTTAACGTCGCAATGACGTGTCATCTCCTACAAACATTTACCATGTAATATAATCCTTTTTTCACGATATACCGAATCTAGCAAGTTTCATTCTAATTTCATCTACCCATGTGCTCGATTATTGTTTCTTTGACTTTCCAGAATTGAACTCTCCCATACCTTTCCATGGCCATGGATTTATTGAGGCTGTATCAATTCCATCAAAGGGCCTCAGATATCTACATATTTTATAGAACAGAAGGGACAAATATTTCTCACATTATCTATTAAGTCAGTATTACTCGTGATGCCCCCAACGTATCCTACCTCACCGCGAACAATGTGTCATCATAGTTTTCGGAAATACATCTAAGTGCGCGAGTTGTAATACACATTAATAATAATCATAAAGTCTAAGGAACAATACACACGTCCACAGATAGGAACATCCAATGACACTATGAATTGTGGATTTCCTTCTGGCGGGTCTCATTCTTATAGTATCCTTCTGGATATTACCAAGGGCGCACGCCATGAGAAGGTGCATCAATGTTTTATGAGTGTTTTCCCCTAATGGCATGTACTATTTTTGTACCTCAAATAACATCATCTGGATATAGAAAATATATTCAAGAATAGTGTTATGGCACTTATGGGTTGTCATCATAGCAGAGATCCGCTATGACCCTTTACTGCAACAGCTGCCCTTATGACATTATCACATGCATTATCATGCAGAAGAACAATCAAGATGTGATATGGAATTTTAGAATGAATAATGTACAAAGTAGTTGGTTCTAGTACAACAACTCCAACAGACTCCCACTTAGACTAGAGCCAACTACTAACAACCTTTAACCCGCTATCTCTCACATGATATTAATGCTTCTGCTAAGATAGGCCTTTAGTCATGGGGTCTACCACGTTCTCTTCGGTGGACGCTCTACTCACTGAAACTTCACACCTCTGATAGAAATACCTCAACAGGTGATACTTCCAGAGTATGTTCTTAGTCCGTTGATCTGACCTTGGTTCTTTTTCAAGAGCCACTACTATAGTATTATCACAACACAATGTGAAAGGGTCTTCAATTCTAGGAACCCCATCAAGGTCCTGGACAAAGATCCAAATCCATGTGGCTTCCTTGGCTGCATCAGAAGCCGATATATATTCAGACTCCACTGTAGATTCGGTGACAACTGGCTTCTTTGAACTCTTCCAGCTCACAACTCATCCATGGAGACAAAAAGCATATCAATATTGTGACTTCAAATCATTCTAATCTGTCTGAAAGCCATCATCAGCATAACCTCTAATGCCATGCTCCTCATCTCCTACATACTACAGGAACATATCCTTAGTTCTTGGATTGTTCCATACTAAATACCTTTATTATCTGGTCAATGTATGTACCCAGACATAGTCCAAGCATCATTTTGGATCTATGAGGAATGATCTTGATCCCCAGAATGTAGGCTACTTCACCAATGTCCTTCATGGGGAAACACTTGTTCAACCAGTCCTTAACTAAATGTAACACTGGCACATCATTTCTAATAAGCAATATGTTATCAACATATACTACTAGGATAATGATCGCATTCCCATTAAACTTATTATAAACACATGGCTCACATTCATTCTTAATGAACCCAAAAAATTTTATGGCTTCATCAAATCAAATTTTCCATGACCTGGATGCTATCTTTAATCCATAAATGGATTTCTGTAACTTAAAAACCCGTTTGGCTTCACCTGGTGTCCCAAACCCTTCTGTTTGTGTCATATAGACATCCTCATGAATTCTCCCATTAAGGATTGTTGTTTTGAAATCCATTTTCCAAATCTTGTAGTCATGGTAAGATGGTATGTAAATTATGATTCTTATGGATTTAAACAGGGAAACTAGCGACAAGGTTTCGTCATAGTCAATTCCATGACGTTGTCTCAATCCTTTAGCCACTAGCCTTTCTTTATAGGTGCTAACTTGACCTTCCATGTCTAGTTTTCTCTTGAATACCCATTTGCATCAAATAGGTTTTACATCAACTGGCTCATTGACCCGAACACATACTTGGTTCAGATACATGGAATCCATCTCATAATTCATAGCTTATAGACATCTTGTAGCTTCTGAGATTTCTACTACTTCCTTCTAAGATAGAGGATCATTATTGTCCAATAATAATGATTCACCATCCTCGGTGACTAAGAAACCAAATCTCTCTAGCTCCCTTACCTCTCTTGAGCTCCTACGCAGTAATTGTGTTTCAGGAACTTCTTCCATGGGGACCTGTGGAACTTGTTCCTGTACCAAATACTTTGTATCTTGAGCATCAACTTTTTCAATGTCAGTCTTTCTCCCACTATCCTTTTTGAGGATGTGCTCCCTCTTGAGAAAGACGGAAGGTCTGGAAACAATCGATTTCTTTTCTTAAGGGTTATATAGGTAATATCCTTTCGTTTCCTAAGGATATCCTATAAAGATACACTTTGTTCCCCGGGGTGCTAGTTTGTTGGCTGAGAGGGCTTTAACAAATGCCTCACATCCCCATACACGTTTGTGCAACAAAATGGGGTTCTTTCCATTCCATAACTCAGATGTAATTCCATTTGCTACCTTAGATGGTACTCGCTTTAATGTGTATGCTGCAATTCGTAATGAATATACCCAAAAGGATAATGGAAGATCTGTATGACTCATCATCGACCTCACCATGTCCAACAAGGTGCGGTTACTCCTTTCAATAACACCATTCTACTGTGGTGTATAAGGAGTGAGCTGAGATAGAATCCTAGACTCTCGTAGAAGATTGATGAACTCTTGGTTAAAATATTCTCCACCTCGATCCAATAAATGATTCTTTATCTTTATACCAAGCTCATTCTCCACTTCATTCTTGAATTCCTTAAATTTCTCTGAGGACTCTAACTTATACCTCATTAATTAGACATAGCCATATATACATAAATCATTAGTAAATGTAATGATGTAAGAATATCCACCTCTAGATTCTACTGGAAATGGTCCACATACATCTATGTGAACCAATCCTAGAAGCTATGTGGCACTTTCACCATGTCCACAAAAAGGCGGCTTGGTCATTTTACCTTGTAAACTAGTTTGACATATATCAAGTGGTTTTAGATCAGTTGTGTCTAGATATCCATCTTGGAAGAGCCTTGTCAAGTTCTTCTCATTTACATGATAGAGGTAGTGATGCCACAACTGGGTGATGTATGAGTCATGTGAGTTTATTTCGTTATCGATTGCCAACGCTTGGTTTTCGTAATTCAATACATACAAACCATTATTTAAATGTGTCATACCATAACATACATTATTCTTATAAAAGAGACAACCCTTATATCCAAATTTAAAAAAAAATCTATCAATATCCAAAAATGATACAGAAATTATGTTCTTGGTAACACTAGGCACATAATAACTGTTATGAAAAACAAAAATATTTCTAGTCTGCCATGAGAGGTGGTATTCGCCAATATCCAACGCAGCCATCTTTGCTCCATTGGTAGCTTGAAGATCCACCTCTCCTCTTGAAATCATTCTAAATCTACTTGGTTCCTATATTTGAATGTAGATGTGAGCCCCACAACCTGTATATAAAAACCAATGTGTAGAAATAGAAAGATTACACTCAATAACGAATGCACCTTTAGCATCGCCACTATTCTGGGTGCATTTTCTCTTCCAATGGCCTTGCTTGCCACATGAAAAACATACTGCCTCCCATTATTTTCCCTACCTCTAGATCTTCCAATTATATGAAGGACAACGCTCGGGGGCTTCAGGCCCTTTATAATTCTATGTTCCCTTTTCCTTGTCCTTCCTATTCTTATTAAACATAAGTATTGTGGGATTGTCACGCCCCATTTCCTTATCTACCTGGTGAATGAAGTTCGGATGTTCCGAAAGACTCTTCTCATAATTTCGCATGTTGTAGTTGACAATAAAGCTTCATAAGGCCTTGCGAGGTTATGATAGGATGAGATCTGTACACAACTCATCCGAGAACTTAATCCCTAAGATCTCCAAGTGTACAATGTAGCCAATGAACATGACCACATGAGGAACAGCTAGTACAGACTCTCCAAGCATAGTGGTGAACAAAGCATTGGTGATCTCATATCTCTCTTATCTTACCTTCTCTTGGTAGAGATCCTTAAGGTGAGACATCATGCTATATGCGTCCATGTTTTCACGTTGCTTCAAGAGCTCCATAGACATGGACGATAGCATGAAACACTAGACATCTATGGAATCACCCATGTGTTTCATGTAGAGAGATGGTTCCTAATCACTGGCCTCCTTTCCAGGAGAAACTGGAATAGGGTCTTCCATCACACACAATTTCTTTTCGTGGCGAAGGATGATGCGTAAATGCCTCTGCCACTCTTGGAAATTGTTGCCGGTGAGAAGGTTATCCTTCTCATGTATGGTCTGAAATGATATGTTTGAAGTCATTTTTCATGAAATTTCTAAAAATTAATATGAGAAAAGGTTTAATAATTTATCAAAAAATTGAGAACAATAAATTAATTAATACTTATTAGTCTCCCACTATTTTATTGAAATCCAATAGCCCTCACCAATGACTTCGGAATATTCCATTTCTTGAATATTCTAGTAGAGAGGATCTGTATTGCCCTTTGTATTACCCCAACTAGGGTTGGTCAAGAAACTTGAATGGTTTTAGGTAGGAATTCCAAATGCCTTCTGCATTAACTCGCAGTTCCTTGATCCGCTGAGTGGACTCCCCAATCCAGAAATCAATTTATTTTCCATTTCCTCAACCTTTGCCTCTTGGTCACACCATGTCCAGCTGTGGCAGTCAACCCATGATGCAAACCAAGTCAAGTCCATCCATAAACTTGAATTAGAATGCCCTGATAATTTAAAGCACCCCAACTAGGGTTGGTCAAGCACTTTTAACTTTGGTATGATTCTAGCCATGATTATTGAAGGCTATACCGACTTAATATTTCTTTGAGGGATTTTACCCTTATACGTAAATTTCCAATTTATTACCTTTTATTACATGCTTGTTAATATTATGTGGGATATACTTAAGCGATCAACTATATATAATATAATATTTATGTATAAGCCAGTTTTATTTTAGTTCCATCTTTCATGGTCGTTTAATTCATTAATTGTGTGATCGTGAAAACACATGCTTAATAAATAAACCATGAAACTGATAGAAATAAAATAAATGGTATGATCATGAGATTTTTCTATTGGTTGTTTATCTATAGGTTGATAAACTAACCCAAGACCTGGGGGAGAACCACCTAGAACCTTTGGGGTTCGTGTTTACAACTTTCCATCTGTCCGCCTTTGTATCTCCTTGGATTGGTTTCGCCTTGGCTCTTGACATGAGATGCCTCCACTAGCTTGGGAGCTCTATCCATTACATATTCATTTATCTCATATGTAGGTGAGGGGTAAAAATGGGATTTACATAAAAGAATCCTTGGGCACGTAGGCCCTACATATTAATGAGGAGAAGGCTCACAGGCCAACAAATTTAATTTAAATAAATAAATTAAATGAAACCATTAAAATACAAAGTTCTTGGTCTATCTCATGATCATACTTAAAAGAAATGATATTTATTCATAAATAAAACAAGAATTCAATTTGTTAATTGTTCTTATTTAAGATAAATCATGCTCAAATCAATTAATTATTTTTAATTTATCAATCATTTTATCTTAATCCCGTTTCAGAATTTCCTTGAGATTCTCATCCATCATAATTTTAAACAAATTCATTCATTTAAAATTAACTTTGTACTTAACTTGTACCTTGGAGGCAACCCGATGAATTCTCGTTCATTACACATATGTTAAATTAAACACATATATATATAAAGCACCTATCGCATGTTATGCCTCATCATTATGTCGGGACCATGGTATTCTTATTAAGGTTTCGTATAATATAATAATAAATTTTATGAAATCTGAGTAATTTGGGTGATTACACGACGTGTAGTTCCAAATAGAAGGCATGCCATTTTCTTCACTGTCCATCCGAAGTACACGCCTAGAGACATGGAATGTTAATGTACATTGGAAATTATAGGAGTACACAACGTGTTCAGTGGGACACATGCTGTGTAGTTTCCACGTTACACGATTTCCATCAGGGCCAGCCGTGTATGGGGTGCATGGTACAACCCTAACCCCAAGGGACTAAATGCCGTGTTCTGTTGGATCACACGGCGTGTAAACCAGAAACCATGTGCCACCTATTCATGGTCAACACACGGTGTCATAAAAGACATAGACAAGATAAATACACGACCTGATTTGGATGACCGGTCTAATGCATGAACCTAGACTACACGGCGTGTACTTCGTAATACACGCCGTGTATTCTTGTGTTATACAACCAAAAACTTTTGGCTCCCCCGGAAGAGATCCTCTATTTTATTTTAATCAATAATTAAATGAAAAAGGATGTTTCTGTATGGTGAACGAGAAATGATAGTGGTGGAACATATCTTGATATTCGTATTTAAAGAATTATTAACTTGAATTGAAACAACTTATATATTAAATGTATAAATCAAAAATGAAAAACTATATAATTATAATCAATGATTTGAGTCCTATGATACCACTTGTTGGTTCCAGGTGTAGTAGAAGCACGTTGGTCGGAGTGCCCATCTTTGATTTTAGCATTAAACAACGTTCAAACTGAGATCCATAATGTAATTAAATGCCGGATCTTTAGAATAGAATGAAGAACAAAAAACAAAATTGGGAGTCCTGGAACCATAGATATAGGATCATCATATATTGGTTATAATTAATTTAATTAATTCACAAGAATCTCCTTGGTGGAATTCGTACTTCGTCGATGTCTCTGGTCACGATCTGATGTGATCAGTCATTTCATCATAGAATGCAAGTGTAGGATTCCTATAGAGGTGATCCACACGTGCTCTTTGTATATTTTGACGTCGCTAAAGAGATCTCCATGTGCTAGCATGGAAGAACCTTTACTTGAGATGTCTGCCTTCGATCACCTTGATCCGAGGGAGGAGGATCTCTCTTGGTCTTGAGATCATTCTTGGAAGAAGTAGTTCTTTCGTCCATGAATGAATTCTCCAGAATTGTGGTGCACAACGATTTGGAAAAATTGTTGGGGTTGTTATGATATTTATAATCAGTTTTGAGGCTATAGAGTTATGACAATAAATAAACATGTTCCACATTTTATTTATTTCATTAACTCTAATTAAAAACACCCATGACAAATGATTAATTCTTTTTCATGAACCCACACTGATTATAATAAATATAATTTAATAAAACGATATTATTTCCTCAAATTCCCGACAGGAAAAACTACATTGTGTGTAATCATTAATACATGGTGTGTAATCGTTTTCCATTAAACTACACAGTGTGTATATTTCATATAAACGGCGTGTACTATTATTTTCCATTTTCCTATATTTCCTCCTCCACATTTATTAGTCCGTGAGTAATGGCTATTCATTTGTTAAATAATTCCAATTGCATTAATCACTAATAAACATATATTATATCTCCCATAATATATTATCGGAAATAACTAGTGTTGAAATAAATGCAATCAGGAATTCTTAAATAATTATTAAACCACAGTCTGGAATAATATTTATTTAACATGTTAAATTAATATTTAACTAAGATACATGAACACACTTAGTGTGTGACCCTCTAATCCCCTTTCTCAGTGGCATTAGGGGGAGCCTGACTAAAGTCGAATGTTAGCATCTTGCAACATGCCAAGTCACCCATAGAGAAATAAGTTAACGCCTCAATGATGTGTCATCTCCTACAAATGATTACCGTGTAATATAATCTCTTTGTCACGATATCTGGAATCATGTGGGATGCATTCTAGTGTCATTAACCCATGTGCTCGATTATTATTTCTTTGACTTTCCGGAATTGAACTCACACATACATTACCATTGCCATGGTTTTATTTAGACTATATCAACTCCATCAAAGGGCCTGAGATATCTACTCCCATTATAGAACAGAAGGGACAAATCTATTCTCGCATTATCTTTTAATGCAGTATTACTCATGACACACCCAATGTATCCTACCTCACTGTGAATAGTGTGTCATCACAGTTTTCGTCAATAAATCTAAGTGCACGAGATTTTATACCCATTAATAATAATATTAAAGTCTACGGACCAATACAGACGTCTGTAGATAAGAACATCCAATGACAATATGAATTGTGGATTTCTTACTGGCGGGTCTCGTTCTCATAATGTCCTTCTGGATATTACCAAGGGAGCAAACAATGAGAAGGTGCCTCAATGTTTTAGGAGCCTTCACCCCTAATGGCCTATATTATTTGTGTCCCTAAAATAACATCATCCGGCCATATAACATATATTTAAGAATAGTGTTATGGCACTTTCGGGTTCTCATCATAGCATGGATCTGCTATGACCCTTTAATGCAATGACTGTCCCTAGGTAATTATCACATGAATTTTAACATAGAAGAACAATCAAGATGTGATAAGGCATTTATTAATTAATAAATTACAATGTAGTTGGTTCTAGGACACTAAATCCAACACAAGCATGGTCATAAAAGTTCCCTAACCAGTTACACTGCCACATGCCATTCTACAAATATATAAGGCATGGAATAACAATTGTAATCAACCAGAAATTCTATCAAATATTTCACCTATTAAAATTTCGAAGCATACAAAGCATGGAAATTGATATTTTTCACTGGGAATTCTCACTTCATAAAGAACATGTGCAGTTATGAAATAGAAATACCCTAAAAATGTGCCTATCAAAATCCAAACAAACAATCCTTTTTATATCGGGCCAAGGTCTAATTCTCCATTACCTCAACGGTTTAATGGTTACATATCACTATAAATAACATCACACACCAAGTGATCCACCGAGGTGGAAATAATATAAACTATAATCTAAGAAAAAGAAAATATAAATTCCCACCCATGGCAACAGGGTCCATCCCTCGTACCTGGGGATGCAGACACCCAAAAAAAATCTAGAAACCTAGTTCCATTAATAATTTATCTCAGGTCGAATATATCCCAAATAGTACTACCAACATAAATAAAAGAGAAGACTCAATCTCATTAGTATCTAGCAAAACACTATTACTAAATCCCTTTCAATAACTCCTCGGATAGCACTTTGAAATGACCCGGACCCGAAAAACCACCCGAATAGTGCTAAATGGGACATGCGTTACTACCTTAGGTGCACCTCCCTGAAGTCAAAAGTTTTTTAACTATAGGGAGGGTCTAATTGGAATATTGGGGAGGCTATACCCTCTAGGAGTTTAATAATGATACTGGTTCATGAGTATAAGAAACATTTAGTGGAATACACAACTTAGTCGACTTGAACAAGACATGCAGAGCAAAAAGACATTCAATATCGATAAACAGGGGAAGAAATAAATATATACAACAACTGAGGAAAGTAAATAGAACATCATGCTAGTCACATGTAACTACAACTTAACAACAAAACATTCATCCAAGTAGGTCATACATAACCATATGTAAATGGGTGCCAATGGCTAACCAAATTTAGTTACAAAACTATTCATCTTGATGATATATGAATGAAGTAATAACAATGTAATCTAAAAATAGGAGAGACCTCAATGTCCATAACATCTCCATGAAACAACTAATGCAGTTCTGCTCCTGATGTTGACCTCGTTCTTGCACATAATTCCAAAAAGTTTACACGCATCCTGAAGTGCCCGTGCAGGGTGTGAGATGAATCTCAGTAGAATACCACCAAAGAGGGAATACCTAATATAAGTGTTTAAGAATGAATGAAATTACGAGGAAAATAGTAAGAAATACGATGAACACAAATAATCACAAATTCCACACGTGCTTAATAGCCACCATGGAGTGTCACCTTTTATGGACAACACCCGAATCTTTGTCTAGTAACCCAGTAACATGTGCCCCCTGACACCGCATTTCTCAAATACAAATGTACTGATGGAATGCCCCTGAAATATTAACTCAGAGTAACAGTGTGACCTATCCTCAAAAAAGTAACCAGAGGGACAACGATGTCCGGCCTCAATTAAAGTCACTAGAGGGACAAAGATTTCTGCCCTCAAATAATGGCGGGCCTCAAACCCCAACCCAATACCCTCAATGATATTCCCTGAATTCTCCTCACCTTCCAAGTGGATTCATACACCAAGCACCCCCAATACTATAGTACATATACGAAAAAAACAGGGCCCTCTAGCCACAAAAGTGGTCAAAACCACATCATCCCGGAGTCTCTCTTTGTGCACACTACTCAATGCTCTCGGAGAGTGGTAATCACCAAAGTATGTTTTCATGACACAACCTCATTGACAGATCCTGCCCCTGTGACAATGCTGCTCAAGTCGTATGGCCTTACCATCCATGTAAATCAAGTCATGCCCAACCTAACTGTCACACTAACTCAAGCCAACGTCCGTGATTCCCAATCCTATGATCAGAACCGCCCAATTTAACCCAGTCCAAGCCCAATCTGTGATCAGCATCACTAAATAATATCATGGCTATTCCCAACACAAACACAAGTGTTCTAGAATTGTAAAATCATAAGTAACATATAAAATCTAAATAATTACTTTTAAATAGAAGAAAACTAAACAAATTGAAATTCACAAACCAACTAATGTCCCATACCATCAATGACATCTTTAAAGCCTCTATCAATTCATATCAAGGTTTAATAAGCTAAACTCAACAGTTTAAAATAATACAATTCAATTATAACCATTTTGGAATTCCATGGACAAAATGCCCTAATGAGAAATTGCCACTCGCCCAACCCCGCTCAAGAGAAATAAGTAACATGGCCTAACAAAAGGAATCCCATAGGTCAAATAAATAATTAAATAGGAAATAGTATGTAAAATAATGTCACGCTCAAAATAAAAAAAACGTGCCAAAGGTCACGCCACCCAAACATCCAAGAAAAAACAAAACAAGTTATTCTCCACCTACCTAAGACTCATAAACGTAGGCACATATGATATTGTGCTCCAAATTTAATCTGATCTTTATAGAGAAATGTTTCAACCAAATCTCAGTAATTCCACTCGGATGTAAACTATAACTTGTGAGGCAAACAATCATCAATGGAATAGGGTGCACAGGTTTAACCTCACATTTGCTATCCCAGAGCCACCAACATATTGAAGAATGGACTCTAGTGGAATATTCAAGTGCATGGGATATTATTCGGGTTTTCAGAATATACATATTCTTGTGTTGGGGAAGAAGAATGCGTTTTCCAAAAGAAGATGCTGCAATCTTTTTATTTAAACAAACAAAAATAAAATTTCATGGCATGTGTTATGGGAGACTTACCATGTAGTATCCTTTCCCATACTATTACTTAAGTGGAGGTAGACACATGGCTTGGATGCGCCACATGGGTCGACACACGACTTGAACTCAACCTGTATGCACAAAGGAGGATACACATAGTGTTGAGCTACAATACACGTCGTGTAGTAGGAAATTCTTACACGGTTATCCCAAAACATGTACTCATCGAGCACACAGCTAGTACATTCATAACCCATACATGACATGTAAATTATATCACATGGTGCGTAGTCCAGAAATTTTCAGAATATCATATATTTTCCCAATTTTCTAATAAACTAGTCCATAATTCTAACAGGGTCGAGATTTTGATCCATTCTAAAAACCCAAGTTCATACTCACCTACATGGTGTGATTATATATAACCAAAACACACTCTATTTAGTATCAATATTTATAAACATAAGGATAAAAAATTTCAAATGACCATTTCAATAAGTTATACAATCATTTTTATCCACAATAAACCATTTTAACCATTTCAAAAATATCGCCATCAATCCTTTTCAAAATCATACCATTTGAAACAATATTAAATATTTTTCAAAAATCATTACTTTATTACATTTCCATAGATCATTAACCCATTAAGGAAAAGTAATGAATCATTGGGAATTCATACTGCCAACAAATTGCATGTTACCCTAATCTGATAAACTCAAAACGATGAGGTGATAAATCACCTAAAAGAGTTTAAAAATACAAAGTACTCTACTCCATGCTAACTTTATCCCTGTATAAAGAGGTTAGTTATGCCTTTTTATTAACTATAAATAATGTTTCAAAACTTCTATCTCTTTTCTTCCATTCCAAGAAACATAAAAACATTATAACGATAGATACAATTTCAAAATCCATGACTAAATGCTAATGATACAAAAGGAACTTACCAATTGATACCATTTGAAACATCCCTCCCCTCACCCAATTTCTTGGGATGTAGTGGTTGTTGTTATTAGACATAGGTGGCATCCACAAGACACTAAAGGATGTAAGAAAATTCCATGACACACAAAAATAGTTGGGGAATTATTTTCCATTTAATAGAAAAATATCCAAACTAAAAACACCATAGATGAAAAAATATCTATAAGATTATTGAGTACAACAATAATGCAAAAAAAATAACCATGAAAACAACCATATCAGAGTACATGTAGAAAACAAGAGACTACATCCAAGGAAAACCAAATACAATAAAACCTAAAGACTCGAAGGACATCAAACCAGTAACTCCCAAACTTCTCCAAGATAAAACATGAAAAGATAGTCCCAATGTATCAAGAATAATCACTAAGTAACCAATATATCTTTCCATTACCCATGTACTAAGAGATTACATATGCAAATGCAATATAGTGCCCACGAATCTGGTGATTCTTAACATTGTAGTTTTTTTACATTGACATCAAAATTCATGCCACTAGGAAGTAACATATAAATATTAATATAATATAGTTTCAAAAAAATAGAACAATTAATTTCAAAGATGTAATATTTTCCATGGAAAATAATAAAATAATCCGTTAAAAACATTCTCAAATAAATTTGTCATATCTATTCTAAAAATATACCCATCAACCCATCCAAGCATCAACACATTAATTCCTATGTGATAGTTATATACTCATGATTGGTCTCTAATTAATCCACCAATTCATCAGAAGGTGATAAATCCAAGTATCGTTTACACATTTAGCACTAAGAACCATGTTTTATTTCAAAAGGCCCAATAAAATGAAACATAAAAACAAAAAAAATGTATTGAAATACCCATTACAAAACATTCCACCTAAAACCATTATCTATTTATAAAATTTAAAAAACTATTTACAATGTATCAAATCAAAAACATAATTTTCAAATCACCGTTTTAAAATTATCATCAATGTGGATTTGTTACAAAATTGACCAATATCTACAATTTCCAAAAACCATCACAAAAGGGGACTCCAATGAGAATAAAAAAATCATAATAATTTAAATATAACAATTATTTTAATCCAATAATTCCAGATCTAATAAAGTGGAGTTGTGAAAGAATCCACCTAACTCACAAAAATTGGTGAAAGAAAATAATGACAGAACAATTCTTTTGATAAAATCATGATCTTCCCTTCATTTTCAAGATCCAACTATAAAAAATAAAAATTACAATTATGGTATGAAGATATGTCTCAATCATATTGGATATATATTTTCCGGAAAGAGATGAAGAAGCGATATATGAATAAAGGGCACAAACAAGGACTTATTAGTGAATTTGGATCACCACCATGATTTTAAATGCCTAAAACATTCCCTCAAAATAAATGGAATCATCTCTCAATCCTCGGGAAGACAGGGAATTTGGGATTATGAATTATTATTAAATTAAAAGGGGTACCAGAAATTTATCCGAGTTATATCCACATCTTTTGGATCTTAAACTACACGTCACAATGTTTGGATGCATGGTTTGGTAGACTATGCACCATCCATTATATGATTATTGATTTAAGAAAACCCTCCACATGGATAGGTTGAATAGTTATAAAAACATTTCACCAACCATTCTTTTACCCTAATTTTAAAGTGCTTCATTTTTACTAGAAACCTGTATGCGTTGTATCACCCTGAGAATTTATGAGAATTATTAATTTTAATTTCTTTGATGTATTTTTTTATAGGCTTCACCAAGATTATGTTTCACTATACAAAACACTTTATTAGCTAGTAGTATATATAACACTATTCTTGGCTTGTGATGCACACAATTTCATGTTCTTTCGAATAAAATTAATTTTACACTACACCAAGTATAGATTTTGATCAATGTATAACTGAACTATATTTTGATTATGTTATACGCAACTCCAAATGGATCTTTCTCTACAATCATCCATGACTTAGCTTCCATTATATGCAATTAAGACCTTCTTCAATAGCATGTGTAGTACACAATACTGAGTTTCACTAAACAAGATATTATTTTAATATTTTTATGAACTAGCTGTTATGAATCGTAATACCCACTTTTTAAAATTTTAAAATTTTTATCTTTCAAAATGGACTTCATTTTTGGATTCAGAATATCAAAATTATCCTAGTGCGAATTTTTGGTATTATTCTGAAAACTTTCATTTTTTGATGAATGGTGAAAACACTTGGTTACAATTTAAAAACCGACTTTTTATTTAAATAATAATTTATTTTATTTAAATTTATTTTAGGTCAAAATTTATACACAATACCTATAAATGTTCAATGTAATTCGTTGGAGTCATTTTATAATAATTTTAGATATGTAAAAATTTTATTGAACTTTTCACCGTCTTTTACCCAACTCCAAGGTGAATTTGAAAATTTTCATAAAACATAATTTTACCACTTCTATGAGTGAAATTTCAAAAATATGAGAAATATGGTTAGTATAATGGAGTAAAATTTGGTTCAATAAGATAAAAATAATTTTTGGTGAATAGTAACTTTTTTCTTTTAATTACCACGGTTAAAAGTAAATACGGTAATTAATGGTAAAATTGATATTATTATTACCCTAAAACAGGTCCTAATTCGACTGGATAAGTATAATTCTACCAAGAACAACATTAGTAATATAATATTATCATTTAGGTCCACTTGGATTAGATTAGGACATCTATTATTATTTAATTCCAAGAAGAGTTAAAAGAGTTAAAATCAATATTTAATAACTAAAACATTTTTAATATAGGGTTATACATAAGTAAATTAGACTATAAATATTAATTTAAAATATAAAAGGATTTTCTATATAATGGTATTTTATTTATAATTTTTAGACATTAAATAATGTAATTTGTTTATGACACAATAATGATGCAATAATTACCTTATTAATGAAATATTTACATAATTGATGTTATAAGTACCCAAATAAATATAACTTGATACTTTTTATATATTAAAATAATTTTTTTATGTTAATATGAAATATTATTATTGGTTTAATTAACATTGTTTTAAGTAATCATGCATTTATGATATTCACAAAAATCAATTACCAAATAGTGTCAAAATTGACATAACATAGTTTTTAAAACAAATATAATATTATAATTGCTATTCTATTCCTAAAAATATAAGGATTGGCCAAATTACTTATCTAAGGTTATATATATTAATAATTAACCTCATGGGGTTATTTTGGCCTGTTATAGTAAGTTTGTTAGCCATATTGTGTAAGAAAAGAAGAAGACATGGTAAAAGTTAAATTATTTAACATAGATTTAAGTTTAAATGATAAGGTCAAAATAGTAACCTAAACATGTCTAAAACCTATTTTTTGAGAGTATTTAGACCCATAACCACTTTATCTTAGAAATAAATCAATTGGGATCTATGATAAACGCAATATGACTTTATTATAAAATAATATATTATGTTTTTCTTAAGGTGCGGCTCTCCGTCCTTATAAAAGGGCACCTCCTCTCTCTTCTCTTTACACAATTTTGAGCTTTCAAGATCGGCCAAACCAATCTCATTCCCCTTATCAACTTCCTTAGAAACATTATAGAGGTTTTGGTCTCCCCAAAAGACCAACTCTAGTGCCTTAAAAAGAATCTTAAAAGAGTTGCGTCGAAGAAGAGGTAATCTCTTCTACCGATTCATTCAAGTTTCATTCTTCTTCAACTTCTTCTTCTTGAGTTGTTTAATCCTAAATTAATAACATCAGTTTCACTCATATACTTCTATGTTATTATAAATATTAAACAACCCTATTTCACCTTCTATCCATCCTATGAAAAATGAAATCACCGCGCGTGCGTACATACGGAATACCGTCTCCACGCCGTGGTATAATCTGTTTTTCCACCACAACATTAATTGGATGTGTATAATGGTGTAATGAATAACTATAAAAAGTTATTATAACATAATAGTTATTCTTAGATATTATATCATCCACTCCAATTCAATTCAATAATTATGGGAATGATATCATCGCTCGTGCGTACGTACGGATTACTACCTCCACGACGCGATGAGATTAATTCTCCATGAAAACAACTCAAGAATTATTATAAATTACATATAATGATTAATAATGAAATATATGACATGATAAAGATACTTTATTTATGTATATACATATGTATGTCATCTACCTACTTCCATTCAAGTCAATAAGGAAAATAAAACAGTGTTAATGCGTACGTAAGACCTACCGTCTCTATGAACGGTGTATTTCATTTCATTTATCTGTCTATTATATATATATATATAATGAATATATATGATATATAAATCATGATTTAAATTATTGAAGTAATTAAATAATTATATAGGTAATAATAGTATCCAGAATAACAAGTCCAAACATGTACGATTAGTAAAACGATTTTACCCAAAACGCTGCTTTAACATGGAATTTACAAAAAACGGGTAATATAAAGTCATAAGTGAACCATATATGATATCATAACAATGAATATGATTCTGTAATATGTCAATGACATTATTTAATTCATTATACAGGAGTTTCGGTTACGTACGAAGCATATCAGACCTAAGGTAAGGGATACCTTTTCCAATCTCGTTTTTATCCGAGATTGTTTACTTGTAAGTATTTACTAGGGTTATATTTATCATCCATGTACCTATTTTCTAAAAATGGTTTCATGTATGTTTAAAGTACTTTTTACCCATTTTTTAATTTTACTACATGGTATGTAATGAATATTTTTTTTGATTACAATGCGATGTACTTTTTGACTTTTCCGGAAAAAGTACGAGAGGAATGTTTTTTCAACTAATACGGCATCAACAGATTTTTACGATTTCATAATGCCTTATTTAAATAATGTTTCCTCTACACGATTTTATTATTATTTTCAACAAAATCCTTTTCTTTTAAAATTTCATTTCATTTTCTGAAAATAAAATTATTTTGACGAAGAAAGGATATTTTCCTCAAGAATTCATTTCAAGTGTTTTATCAAAACTATTTCCCATCTAAGATGACATTATTAAATATGACTATGTTTCAAGTATAATGTCTCTATGATTTACATTGTTTCAATTTTCTTATGAAAAAATGATATACATTTGTTTTATATGGATTATGTTATGATGGGATGATGTTTATGAAACCCATTTTAAACTTTGGGTTATGATGAATGATTTATGGTTCTGTTGTGGAACATGTAAGAATTATTTAATCATGAGATGGGTGGGACCTATATCTCCCTCCAATTAATAGGGTAATGATTTATATCTCATGGGATAGACATGGCTGGAATGGTAAGTTAATCTGGTTCAGTGTTACAAGACTGGAACGAGGAGTGAACTCGGTTCAGAAAGGGACTTTGTCCACCAAGATGGTCTTGGAAGAATTGCCTTGGCTAATATGGAAATCGTATCATGTGTGTAATGGTTTTCCACAATTACATGTTTTATTCTGAAGAAATTTTATCATGATTGATGTTACCTTGTGATATATTCCTTACGTACTTCCATGATTTATGTCTTTTCTCAATATTTTGATGTTTAGATTTTATGTTCAAGTATTTGCATTCGAATGTTTATGAATTGTTTTATGTTCTCTATGTTTACCCCTACTGAGAATTTGAGCTCAACCTTTTTGGTATGTTTTCTTTTCCACTGGATTTAAAGAAAGGTTTTAGTTAAGGAAACAAAAGGGGAAGATCCTTATGGGAGATGTTGATGATCTTTCACCGCGATTAGAAGATTATATTCTGAGTTTCCAAAGGCACTAAACTATTATGGTCCTTTTGTGTTTATTTTTGTTATGTATTAAGTATTCCTCAAAAGTAATGTAATGTCCATGTACGTCAGGCTATGGGACTTTACAGTTGGTATCAGAGTATTGGTTTAGTCATCCTTTGGAAACTAGGATGCGATAACATTAGTTTGATTCATAGAGATATTTCTAAGGTATGTCTAGGGATGTCTCTAAGGTTAGGTATAAGTATAGGTTACAGTCCTAGAATTATGATAACGATCACGAATAACCTATTATTAATTCTATGATGTTATAGATTGAAGGTACTCCCCCTTTATTATGTGGTTTTACCTAGCATAATTTTTGCCTCTCACACTATTCTTTTTGGGCTTTAGACTATGGCTGGAACCTGAAGGAACTGTGTTGATCAATGTAATGGACAATGCAATGATTTTCCTCCTGAATAAACCAATGTTATGGGAGATGGAGTGAAAAATATTATTTCTATACATACAGAAGAAATGAATCATTCTGGACTTCCGAATGAGAAGAGAAGGGAACAATATTCGATGGAGTCCTTAATGAGGCAACACCCACCTTCTTTCAATGGGTCTTCTGACCCACTTGTCTCTGAACAATGGATCAGTACCATTGAAAAGATATTTTCCATACTCCGCTATTCAGAACACGAAAAAGTAAAATTAGCAGTTTACCGTTTAGAAGGTGAAGCAGACCAGTGGTGGACTCTAATTAAGAATACAAGGCCCTATGATGAAATTGAATCCTTGGAATGGAATAAGTTCAAGAACATGTTTTTCAATAAGTACTTCCCTTGGATTCTTCGAACAAAGACGGAGGAGTTCCTTGAGCTTAAGAAAACGGATGATGAATCTTTTGGTATATACAATGCAAATTTTACAAGGCTTGCAAGGTATTCATCTGGCTTTATCATCCAACCTGAATGTAAAGTTGATTGATTCTTTTAGGGCTTAAAACCACATCTTCGACGGGCATTAGCTAAAAGAGGAATCAGTAGCTATGAAGATATTGCGTGTTGTGCTATCATGTTAGAAATGGAAGTTGGTGTTACATATCTGTCTCATTGTTTTTACAAGAAACGAAAGATGGAGTTCAAGGGGAAATCTCATAATAATGGTGAAAAGAAGATGACTGTTTCTTTATGCAAAAAGTATGGAAAGAAGCATGGTGGATATTCCCTAAAAGGTACTAGAAAATGTTATTGGTGTGGAAAATAAGGTCATCAGGCAGTTGAGTGTCTAAGTAATGGTAAAAAGGTAGCTAATTATGTGAATAGATAAAAGGCTACAAAAAATGATCCACCAACACTTCAATGTTTCAAGTGCAAGTAAATGGGGCATTATGTTAATCAATGCCCAAATCCAAGGGTTAATGATGATCAATATGAGAAAACACTTAAGGAAAAGAAAAAAGCGAAGTCACATGCAATCACTATTGGTGATATAGAATATGACAACGATGTGGTGGAATGATTATTTTTTATGTAATGGGATTCCAAAATAATGTTGTACATAGTATCGTGGAATATTGGAATATTTATGTATTAGTCTATTGTAATTTTCAGTAATTTTATGGTACCGGTAACCATGGAAAGTGATTGAGATATGTTTAGAAGGAATATGATATGCACATAATGAATGGATAAGGAGAAAATAAAATGCTTGATAGTATTCATGAGCTCGTGATTGATATAAGGACTAAGTGATATCATGGTTTGAGTATATAGAATTTTTGGGATTTCAGTATGTGGAATGTGTTAACTTTTAACCACATTAATGTTTTCAATAAGGTTCAATGGGTATTCATTTTTTAAGAGAACACAAGATTAAGGCTTTCGAATGTTTGGAATGTGACCAACAAGACATATCTTATGATATATGGGGATAAATGATGGTATTTACATGCTTGGAAGATGACCTCTCTATCAATATTTTTCCTTATATTGTGAGTTTGGGTAAGCCTAAAGATTGGAATAGATTAAGTTAGACATAAGATAGTATTGTTTAAGGCTTGATATTTTTTATATTATTTTTGAAATGTTATAATAGTATAGTTTAAGAAAAAGGACAACCCATAGGACGGTTGACAACCCGTCGTGTCGGACAAGGATGTGGGAATCGAACCCACAACCAAAGTGTGACAGGCCTTTATCGCATACCACTGGACTACATGAAGTCCCTGGTTAGAATGAATTAGTTTCAATTTATTATGTGGTATGATATACGAAGTATACATCCATTTTAGGAACCATATATGATTAATCTTACCATAGATAGACTTATGTACATTTAATAACATTTTCGAACATTTTATTTGAGATATATAGAATGACCCACCGTTCTATCACATGATTTGCTAACGCTTTGCGAATGACAAATTCATCTTCATTTCTTTAGTAGATGAAGTGGAAATTGTTCAAGGCATGAACAACGGTGAGATTGTAACAAAATAATGTAAGTATTTCTTTTAATTCAACAATTATTCAACATTAGGGAAATGATCATGAAAACTAAAAACATTGTCCTAGTACCCTCATACCTGATGAATCAGATGGTACCTTAGATCATCACAAATTTATAGCTTTTTGATTCTTGGATTTTTCATATCCAAGTCCTCTACCAGTCTCCATCAGAACATGATGGTTAGATTTCTCTTTCATATCCATAATTTTCACCTATGTTCTCATATGTGGAAACCTAGTGATGAGTTACGTTGGGAAATCGTTACGTTTCATACTTCTGATTTTAAAATTAACTTTTAGTATTAATTTTTATGATGTGGGTTACTATGAATGAAAATTTCAAGTTGAAAACCATCTATAACCCCGATGAATTTTGAGGGCAAAATTCCTTTTAAGGGGGTTAGAATGTAACACCCCGAGATTTTATGAGAATTATTCTTTTTAATTTCATTGATTTCTTTTGTTGTACGCTTCACCAATATTAGCTTTCTCTATACGCAACATTGTATTAGATAGTAGTATATGTAACACTATTCTTGTCTTGTGATGCACAAAATTTCATTATCTTTCGAATAAAATTAATTTTACACAACACCGAGTATAGATTTTGATCAATGTATACCTGAACTAAATTTTGATTATGTTATACACAACTCCAAACGGAGCTTACTCTACACGCATCCCTGGCATAGCTTGCATTACATGCAATCAAGACTTTCTTCGACAGCGTGTGTAGTACACAATGAAGAGTTTCAACAAACGAGATATTATTATAATATTATTATGAACTAGCTGTTATGAATCGTAATACCAACTTTTTTAAATTTTATAAATTTTATTTTTCAAATTTGACTTCATTTTTCGATTCGGAATATCGAAATTAGCCTAGGGTGAATTTTTGGAATTTTTCTGAATATATACATTTTTTTGATGAATAGTTAAAATACTAGGTTACTATTTAAAAACTGAATTTTTATTTAAATAATTATTCATTTTATTTAAATTTATTTTAGGTCAAAATTTATACCTAATCTCCATTTACATTCAATGCAATTCATTAGAGTCATTTTATAAAAAATTTAGATATATAAAAATTTTATTGAACTTTTCACCGTCTTTTACCCACCTCATTGAGAATTTGAAATTTTTTCATAAAACCTAATTTTTCCACTTCTGTTAGTGAAATTTCAGAAATCATAGAGACACAGTTATTATCAAAGAGTAAAATGTGGTACAATATGATAAAAATAATTTTTGGTGAATAGTAACTTTTTTCTTTTATTTACTACGGTTAAAAGTAAATAAGGTAATTAAGGGTAAAAATGACATTATTATTACCCTAAAACATGTCGAACATATATTGGAAAATAATAATTCAACCAAAAACAACCTTAGCAATATAATATTATAATTTAGGCCCACGTGGATTAGATTAGGACATTTATTATTATTTAATCCAAAGAAGAGTTATAAAAGTTGTAATCAAAGTTTAATAACTAAAACATTTTTAATATAGAGTTATAAATAAGATAAATTCGACTATAAATATTCATTAGAAAGCTAAAAAAATTTCCTACATAATAGTATTTTAGTTATAATTTTTATACATTAAATAATGAAATTTTTTTATGACACAATGATGATGCATTAATTACCTTATTAATTAAATATTAACATAATTGATGTTATAAATACCCATATAAATATAATTCGAGACTTTTTATAAATTACAATAATTTTTTAAGTTAATATGACAAGTTAGTATTTATTTAATTATCTTTTTCTAACTAATAATGTTGTTATGTTTTTTTACAAAAATCCATTACCAAATAGTGTCAAAATTGACATAAAATAGTTTTTAGAACAAATATTACATTATTAATTTCTATTATAATCCAAAAAATCTATGTTTCGTCCAAATGACTTATATAAGGTTATATATATTAATACTTAACCACTTGGGGTTATTTTGTCTTTTTATAGTATGTGTATTAACCATATAGTGTAAGAAGCCAAGAAGACACAGTAAAAGTTAAATTATTTAACATAGAGTTAAATCTAAATGATAAGGTTAAAATAGTATCCTAAATATGTCTAAAACCTATTGGTTGAATGGATTTAGACCCATACCCACGTTATCTTCTATATAAAATAATTTGGAGCTATTACAAACCGAATATGACTTTATAGAAAAATAATATTTTATGTTTTTCCTAAGGTGCCCCTCTCCTCCTTTATAAAAGGACACCTCCTCTCTGTTCTCTTTACACAATTTTGAGTTTTCAATATTGGAAAAACCCTAACCATTTCCCTTCTTAACTTCACTAGAAACATTATAGAGGTTATGGTCTCCCCAAAAGACCAAATATAGTGCCTTAAAAGGAATCTTAAAAGAGGTGCGTCGAATAATTGGTAATCTCTTCTACTGATTCTTTCAAGTTTCTTTCTTCTTCAACATCTTCTTATTTAGTTGTTTCATCATAAATTAATAACATAATTATCACCAATATACTTATATGTTATTATAAATATGAAACAGACATATTTCACCTTCTATCCATCCTACGAAAAATGAAATCACAGCGCGTGCGTACATACGGAATACCGTCTCCACACCGTGGTGTAATCTGTTTTTCCACCATGACCTTACTTGGATGGGTATAATGGTGTAATTAATAACTATATAAAATTATTATAAAATCATACTTATTATGATATTTTATATCATCCACTCCGTTTCCATTCAATAATTATGGGAACGATATCATCGCTCGTGCGTACGTACGGATTACCATCTCCACGATGCGATGAGATTCATTCTCCATATTAACCACTCAAGAAATATTATAAAGTATATATAATTAATAATAATTAAATATATGACTTGATAAAGCTACTATATTTATGTATATATATTTATTCCATCTACTTACTTCCATTCAAGTCAATAAGGAAAAGAAGACAGCGCTCATGCGTACGTACGACCTACCGTCTCTATGAACGGTGTATTTGATTTCAATTATCTATCTATTATATATATATATTCTGAATATATATGATATATAAATCATGATTTAAATTTTTAAAGTAATTAAATCCAGATATAAGTTATAATAATATCAATAACAACAAGTCCAAACACGTACGATAAATAAAATGATTTTACCCAAAACGCTGCTTTAACATGGAGTTTACAAAAACTATTTAAAATAAAGTCATAAGTGAACCATATATGATATCATAACAATGAATATTATTATTTAATAAGTCAATGAAATTATTTAAATCATTATACATGAGTATCAGATACGTAAAAAGCATATCATACCTAAGGTAAGGGATAACTTTTCAAATCTTGTTTTTATCCCAGATTTTTTACTAGTAAATATTTACTGGGGTTATATTTATCATATGTGTCCCTATATTATAAAAATGGTTTCATGTATGTTTAATGTCCTATTACCCATTTTTTACTTTTACTACATGATATGTAAGGAATATTTCTTTTTATTACCATGCATTGTACTTTTTGACTTTTCCCGAAAAAGTACGAGAAGAATGTTTTTTTAACTTATACGGCGTGAACAACTTTATACGATTTCATAAAGCCTTATTTACATAAAGCTTCCTCTACAAGATTTCATTATTAATTTCAAAAAAAATATTTTTTGTATAAAATTTCATGGAATTTTTTGAAAATAAAATGATTTTGAAGAGGAAAGGATATTTTCCTCAAGAATTCATTTCAAGTGTTTTATCAAAACTACTTCCCATCAAAGATGACATTATTCAGTACGATTATGTTTCATGTATAATGTCTCTATGATTTACATGGTTTCACTTTTCATATGATGAAATGATATCCATTGGTTTTATATATATTATTTTATGATGGGATGATGTTTATGAAACCCATTTTACTCTTTGGGTTATAATTATTGATTTATGTTTATGTTGTGGCCCACATAAGAATGATTTCATTATGAGATAGGTAGTACCTATATCTCCCTACAATGCATTGAGTAATGATTTATATCTCATGATATAGACAGGGCTGGAATGGTATGTTAATACGGTTCAGTGTTACTGGACTGGAACGAGGAGTGAACTCGGTTCAGAAAGGGACTTTGTCCACTAAGATGGCCTTGGCAGCAATGCCTTGGCTACTATGGAAATCATATCATGTTCTTAATGGTTTTCCACAATTACGTATTTTATTCTAATGCAATTTTATCATGATTTATGTTTCTTTGTGATATATGCCTTATATACTTCCATGATTTATGTATTTGCTCAAGATTTTGTTGTTTATCTTTTATGTTCATGTTTTTGCATTCAAGTGTTAATGGATGGTTTTTTGTTTTCTATGTTTACCCTTACTGAGAATTTGAGCTCACCCTTTTTTGTATGTTTTATTTTCATCATGATTTAAAGAAAGGTTATAGGTAAGAAAACAAAAGGTGAATACCCTTATGAGAGATGTTGAAGATCATTCCCCACGATTTGAAGATTATATTCTAAGTGTCTAAAGACACTAAACTATTACGGTTCTTCTGTGTCCATTTTTTTATGTATTAAGTATTCTACAAAAGTAATGTAATTTCCATTTAAGTCAGGCTATGTGTCTCTACATGCATTTTCCAAACCATGTGGAAACTATTCTCTTTATTATAGCCCACTATATACCCTTACATAGTTTCTAAGAGGTGTTTCACTGTTTCTTCTAACAATGAAAAAAACTGCTCTTCCAAAAAAAAATACCCAAAGAAGGAAACAACTCCTAATAACCAAGATAAATATAAATCAGTCTATATATATACATAAAATACATAATTATTTTCATTTACATGAAACCAGGGACAATGTAGAAGGTTTAATAAAACATTTGGTGTAGACATGGAGAATAATGTGAAATTTTATTCATAAACAGTTATTAAGATCTCCTCCATTTTATTAATTCCAAAAATTATTTCTCCATTATATTTCAATCATCAACATGGAAATAATTCGTTAGGAAATTATTATATAATTTATTTCATACCATTGAATCAACCTCATCTATCTCTTTCCTATTTTAATCGAATACCCACCACTGATTAGATTCTCAGTCAAAACGATAAAGAGAATGAGTGTAACACCCCGTGATTGGAAAATACATTTATTTTAAATATATTTAATCTCATAGATATATTTTTTACACAAAACCCAATGGTCTTAAAAAATAATATTATAATAGAATGCATATATGGGATGCAACACCGAAATTCAATAGCCCGTGAAATATATTATTTAAATATGATTGTCAAAGTATATCCATATAATTTTTTTGTATGAATGAGATTAAATGAATTATTGAATACATATAATGGTTATAATCAATAAAAATTTACTGATAATAAAAAATAAATTTTTACTAATGAAAAATAAATCTTAAAAAAAATATTTTTCCACCAATTTTTAGAATTTTATAAACAGATTAATTTTTTATCAATAGTGAAAAGAACTCATTATTATTGAAAAACATAATTTCATTTAAGGATTTTAATGATTCCAATTTTTTTTATAAATCTTTTAAATTAAATTTAGTTTAATTAAATTATAATTAATATAATTTATGTGATTTAAATGAGTTATATATTTAATTTTGTTATAATAATTTTTTATAATTTTGAAAACTTTTTTAGTGGAATTCAATTTTTTATCACTTGTACTTGTATAATTTTTAATTAAATTAAGTCACATTTATGATTTTAATGCCGAAAAATTGATTCAATATGTGTAATAATTATAATATTTATTAAAAAATTTTTTTAATGAAAATTTATGTCTTAATTAACAGTGAAATTAGTAAAAATTAATTACCACAATTAACGTTTGAATGATCATACCATGGCATTAAAAAAATATAATGGTTGAAAATAATCTATAACTTGTCTAATTACTTTAGGATATCAATATTTGAAGAATTATCAGATTAATATTTATTTTAATTAGTTTTTGGGCCACTTTTCATTGAATCTGACCTATATCATAATTTACATAATGAAAAGAAAAAATGAAATCCTCTTATTTTTAAATTAAAAATATATCATCACAGAGGGACAAAAGAATGTTCCTAATAAATATTGATGAAAATTTTTGAGGAATGAATTTATTTTTTAGATAGTAATTTATTTGTGATATTTAAATTTATTTAATTATCTTAAATGTCTACTCAATATAGATGTTGTAATTATATAATTTAATTAAAAATACAATAAATTATTATAAAAATTTTAAAAATATTATATTTTGATTGAATTATTATTTTCAAATATTTTATCATTAACATATATCAGGATATAAATGTCTGAAAAGAATATATTCTGATTCCATCACTATTTTCATATTTTTAATGTTAAGTTAAATGAATAGTTTCAAAACGGATATTAATATGACTTCATAATATATATTATTTCATTTATAGATTTAAAATTTCTAAAATTACTAGAATATACGAAGTTATTATTAAATGATTAAAAATATTATATTTGGTCCATTCATGGACTATTATATGTTTTTTATTTACAATATTGGCCCTTAACTTAAAAAAAGGTTACCACGACTAAGGATATATCTGCGGTATTACATTTTTGATGAACTTTTATTGACATTAATTTTCATCGAACATAGTATTTTGAATTAGAAAATTGGATTTACTATTTATGTCAATATGTTATAATTTTTTTAAGGAGTACCATTTTATTTTTAGGCTTAATGGATGAATTACATAGGAAGTTGAACTAATTACATTGGTGGAAACCAAAATGGTAAAAGTAAGTAAAATTAATGGACAAATAATATCAAATTTAAAACATTTTTTATTATAGTTGTTGTGTGGATCAACCAACTATTTCCTCAACAATATTGTTTATAAATTTCGTATGCACTTGGGGTGTGAGAGACTTCCCAATTATGGAATAGTTTTTTGTATTAAAAAAAAGCATTTCATGCTCAATTATAAATGGGAACGCCCTTCCCTCACTTTATCAAACATTATAATCCATTTTTATAAAAAACAAAAACAATTCCTCCCCAAAATCATTAGACACAATCTAGAGTTGATGGTATTCCTAAAAGTCCAACCCTATGGTCATTAATAATAGATCTGATTGAGGTTCTCTATGATAAATTAATTTTCTTCACTATGATATTTATTTCTTTATCTCCTATTACCACATTAATTTTTAGTACCTTTTTTTTCAATCATGTGTGGATTTTTGTCTAATTTGATTTTATGGACCTCAAATGGATTCCTAATGAGTGAGTGAAGATCTCAGGGGTGTCTGAGTCCTGTTTTGTGCCCGGAACCCAGTATTAATGGTTAAAAGGCATGTTGTACGGTTTGTTTTAAACCGTGAGAGGTAGGCATCATAGTTAGTTTAAACTGTGTGAGGATGGACAATGGGTTTATTTGGGTTACCCAATTTCCTGAACAGTGTGATTTGGGATGCAAGGCCATTCTGAAATTTGCAGACAAATTGAAGAGGAATTTCACATGGTTGGCACATTGTTTTCCTAACCATGCATATACCCTTCCCTACAGATGCTCGTTCATGATTTGCACATGGTCTTTCCAAACCATGCAGCCAATCCATGTGAAGGGTAAATTTTGGTGAATATTCAGTTTTACAATGAAAATATAATTAAATCAGTCCCCCCCCCCATTGTTTTTATTTTCTAGCAGAGGCAACCCCTATTTTCACCAATTTACCACTCAATAGCAAACAATTCTTACTTTTTAGATCGACCATACATCTTAACACTAAATCAACCACAATTCATCTTGTCATATTTTCACTAGTACATTATTGATTTCTTTTTTACCATTCATTTTTCTTCTTCCTATCAACGAATAAATTTAGATGTAGGCTCACATGCCCCAATTTGAAGGAATTTATCCATTATTGAAATCTAATGCAATACCTACTGAACTAAAGGCTTTTACTGGCTAAGGAGGGTCGTATGTTCCTATGTATATTTTTCTATAACTCATAAATTGATTTTAATCATTTTGGAAGATGATGTGGGAATATTCCGATTTCATCGAGCATCTTCTGATAAATTTTATTCCTATCTTAATGTCTTTAGGACCATGTTTTAAGACTCTTTCCATATATGTATTTAATTTCTCATGGTTACAACCATAACTTCTAAAACCCCATTTACAGTGTTTTATATAATTTAGTTTTTTTATTTGATAGTTTTGAGCCACTGTTTGGGTGAGCCTCAGCATAAAAAAATATTACGTTAGGCCTTCCTATATAAAATGACGATTATATTATGTTGTTTTTCTTTGGTATTCATACTTGACCTAGCTATGGTAAGTTCATCAACTTGGTTAATCAAACAGAAATGGAAATTCAAAAGTTTAATGTATATTTATGACTTGGAAACATTAAATGGAAAATAATGTTTGGTTGCATGTTGTATCACACCATTGCATTTACGAGGGAATGTACCAGAATGAATCGAGTGAAATGACTATTACCTATGTGGATATATAAATGGTTTCAAGCACATTTTGATTGGGTGGGGCAGCTCTATGTAGTCTGTTTGGGATGATTTCCACTAATACATTTGTGTCATGTAATGTGTCACTAAACCTATGGGCCATGAAAGGGTTCCCGTGATCCCATAAAAGGGGGATATAAAAAATAATAAATAATGATGGCCTCTGGGACATTCAGTTGGAGGACCTTAACATGTCATACCTTATTAAAAAACCAAATTTATGGATCTTAATCGTATGTATGGACCATGAAATATCAATAGGAGTGTTATGGATTAAGTTAGTTCATTGATTCCTGAGGGAATGTCTTGGGAAGTTGAGGATGCAATTCCAATACTTGGTTGCATGTTTACTAGGTTGGGACCCACAATGAATGATGATCCTCATATATTAGTGGATGCTCAGTAATGACAACATGGTATCCCTATATTAATATTACATGATTCCTTGGATACACCTCTTGGTTCCAGTATAGCTTCTACTGACACTGGGTGAATTGGTTATTTCCTTGGTCAAAGTCATAGATTCTCCCATTTTACCTTGGATGTATTCATTGGACATGATTTGGTCACAATATTATGGAATGCCTTAGATTATTCTACTTATATTACACTCTTACCCTTATCTAGGATATAGTTACTGCTGATTGTGTGACCCTTTAGGTCTATGTTTATTTTTTCATTACCATGGAACCATTTATTTACAAATCAAATTATTAAGATCCCTTTATATAGACTTTCCACCTCATTATCATCAAGATGATAGTGTTATCTATGCCACACACAACATAATTTTATAAACGTGAATTAATTAATTAATTATTTAGTTACATCTTCAGACAACAGATGAGATATATAACAGGTACATGGGTAACTACATTATTCTAATTCTTTACTTTTATATATACATTCACGCACATTGGTTTTGTTTGTAATACACATGAATGACATTATAGACACCATTAGTGGGGGCCAACTATTATGTATATCACCCCCTATAAGGGTTAAATTAGAAAATTGGAAGAAAATATGCCTGCTGGTGTGTAAAATGGGGAGCAAGATACTTCAGATAAATGATTTATTGATTATTTGGATGGATCTAGATGAAGATATCCAAGCATGAGCTTAGGATTCTTGGATAGTTTCTAGTTTAATTTTTCTCTTTTTGAATAGAATGTTTGTCTACTAATTTATATCCATGTTATCCATCATTTTACTGACATGACATATCTCATACTTAATTTTTTATGTTTATTTCATTTGTTATAGTTCTTTCAGTTATTATGGAACTTGTATCTTTCCATTGTGGCAACTATTTAAATAGTTTTATTCCACTACATATTTACCTATATTAATATGTTATTTTCTATAATACACTATAGTAATAAGGGAATATTCTCCCAAGGGACACACCCTATACATGTGTTTATAGTGGGCAGCGTCTTGGGATCTTGTAAGAATGCATAACACCATATGGCCAACTGGGCTTGGGGCACTCCTAAGTAGAATCTGGGTCCGAGAAATCACTAAGTGGTATCAAATCCATTCATTTATGGTATTTCTATTTTCCGACCATAGATTGCATATTATGAATTATTGGGACTTGTTCATAAAAAATGCTTGGGAATTGTGAACACATGTTTAAGGTAAATTTTTTGTTCCCTAAATTGAAATTATTTTTAATCATTCTCCAATTTCATGTTATATCATATCATGACTGGGTGACTCAGATGCTTTGTGGGGTTTTTAATTGTTACCCTCATTGAGATTTGATTTCCTATATGGTCCAATGATATGAAGGAAATGACCATTATTTCTGGAAAAATTATAGTTACCTAGAATTCTAATGTCATGTATATTTTGATGCCATATAGGTTCATTTCACTGATTTTCTTTTCAAGACACGCATACAATTTCTGAGTGATTTTTTGGTAGTTATAGTATGAATGTGCTTCAAAATTGATGTGATTGAGTGATATTTTCTTTCAATTCATGTGGTATTATTGGACCTCATGTGATGGTATTGGAAATGTTTTGATTCGTGCCATTATATTAAAATCTAATGGGTGTCATTTTTAAAGACAAGCTATAAGACCCTGATTCACAGGGAATAGTGGTCCCTTCTATTTGAACCATGATATATAGAAATATTAAAATGAAATTTCATCGTGAAATTTGAAATTTATGATATAATAATTTCATGTCCTTAACCCACCGTGTCAATGTTATGAATGGTTGAGGAGTGAACCTTACAGTTAACTATGAAATGAATGAAATGGTTTCTAGTAAATGATATGGAAAGGTTATATTTATACATCATATATTGGAACAATTATATCTTATGTATTATTTCATACCAATACAGGAACTTCTATGTTGGAAGATAGGGTAGTATAACTTGGGCTTCACGCCCTTTCTTATGTTTTTCATTTGTTAGTGTTTCCCTATATCTGAATAAAATGTTCTCTAAGGCATATTCTTCCGAATTTTGGACTCATGACCCAATGATTACCTTCTGTGGGGAACTATGAGAGTGGAAATAACCATTTTGTAGACTTGGTGGGCCCCAAGATTCCAGTATTACCTTTAACAGTGCAACATAAGTCACTGCCTATTATAACTAACCGTGGAACTCTTTGTCAAGTTCATTGTAGTTTCCTTCATTTGATGTTGTCCATGCATGGTGAACCATAAGATGCACATGCGATGCCTGATCTGACCTATTAGTATGATCAAACACATCCTCCTACCTACTAAGTGGATTGTGGTCCACAAGATATTGAGTCTTTCATAGAATCCACCATTTTTATTTGATCATATATAAGTTCCTATAGAGTAGAGGGTCATGATTTCTACATAGATGTTGTGTGATTCAGCCAATAATTGGTGGGACATAATTACCCTTTCTGGTATCCATAAAATCATGGTGTGGGATGATATTTTGACTACCTTATTTGATCAATTACTAAATCAGATAATGAGAACTAACATAGATAGAGTGTTCCTAAAACTCTAGTGGGCTTCGTTGTTAGTTGTATAGTATTCATTACATTTCATTGAGTTGTATAGATTTTAACCACATCTAGCTGATGATAATCATTCACATGATGGATGCTTCAAGGATCGGATCTTGTATTCCATCAATTCTTAAGGAAATGTATTTTATTTTCCTAAATTTTATGAAATAGTTAATCACGATCTTTTCATTCATTGATTGTTGAGGGATGGGGATATTTCCAGGAATAGAGGAATAGTTACACATCAGGCCAGTAGTTCTTCTTACTATAGTAAGTGATCCCTAAAAGGTTTATCAATAAGGAAGTGGTGGTCAGGTTACCCATTCATGTATTTCAAAAGTGTGTTGCTATTTCGGATGAAAAGGTAACATGAATCTTAAGTGTGATGGAGACCCTCTGGATTTTTGTGATTTCTGAGGTATGGGGGATCTTCGGGGATAATTTCATACCTTTCTATCATATTCTAGTGGAAGGGGATCCACACCAGATCCTCCTTTATGAAAATATTCTTTTACATAGTATCACGATATGAGTTGGAGTAGCACTAGAATGATCTGCTTAGGAGGATTTCATGGTCGTAGTAGCCATACTCTTGATCACCAGCAGTTCCTAAAAATTATTTTTGACAATGGTAGTACAGCTATTGTTCATGGACTTGGATCATGTCATAGGAATGCTTTACTACTGATACATGGGGATCAGGTTGCATGATCATTTACAGTTTGATTTACTATTCTAGTATACTCCATTTTAGTATCATCTATATTGGATACAATGGAATCACACACATTCATCTCCTTATTGGTTGTGGAAATTCATAGGTTGGAAATGTAGTATTACTATGGTGTAACGTCCATGGATACACTATTTAGATTTTGGATAGAGGGAATACACCAATGTGGGGACGGTCCCCTTGAGATAGGTAGGTAACCTTTCTTATAGTAACATTTTGATCCCAAAATTATGGGATTTGAAGTCATTATTAGAAAGGATTTGATGGTTTAATATAATGATTTTTTAGACTAATGTCTTCATAGGGTATTGTTTGGGACACCTTAAGGAATAAATTATCTACACATGGGTGATTGGGATTTCCATCATGTAGAGATTGACCTCAGCATCATTAGCTAAGTGGAGTGACCATCTAACTATAAAATATCATCATGGAAGATCAAGGTTTACTTTAGGATGAATTCCCTTGAGTAGTAGATAATTTTAGGGATTCCATTCCGGAAGAAATTTCGAGATTTACTCTTTAGAGAGAGGTATATAATACAATATATATCATTATATGAGCATCTCTAGTGTCCATTCCTACATACATGATAACACCCACTGAGCTCTAGGAGCTCAAGTAGAAGGTTGAGGATTTGGAGACCAATGGATTCATATGTCCGAGTACATATTCTTGGGGTAAACCCAGATTTTCTTCAATAAGGATGATGATTCCCTTGGTATATGGGTGGATTACTAAGAGTAGAACGATCCTAAACTCAAGAATTGGTATTCACTACCTCAAATAGATTATATCTTTTACCGTCTCAGGGGATCTAGATTATTCCCTTCGATCGAACCGGGATTCAGCTATCATCATGTTAGAGTTAGGCTATCATACATACATCTAACAGATTTCCATAATACTTACTGTCAGTATTAGTACCTCGTTATGTTGTTTCATCTTACAAAAAAATACATCTTTTTCATGGATCTGATGAATAGGCTATTCCACCCCTTTCTAGAATCCGTTGTCATAGTATTTATTGACGACATCATAGTGTATTATCAGACTAGTATCAACCATGATATGCACCTTGAGATCATTATATATACACTGAGAGAGCATCATCATCATTCCATGATATCTAATTTCCACTTCAGGATCTAAAATCTTTTCTTCTTGGCCCATGTTATTTCAGAATCAAGAGTTTCTATTGACCCCGGTAAGGTGAGTAACATTGACAAATGAGAGTATCCCATGAACTTGTAAAATATATATATTATCATGGGGATGGATAGATATTATAGTTATTTCATTCATGATTTCTCATATTGTGCTTCACCTTTTAATGGTTATACAAAGAAGATTTTCATGTCCCTCTGGTTAGAAGCATGCTAGAAATCATTTCTAAAGATGAAAGAGAGGCCTATCTCAGCCCCAATACAAACATATCCGGGTCATGGAAAAGGCTATATAATTTTCTTGTGATGCATTAGGCATTAGAATCTGATCTATTCTAATACTGGATGATATAGTGGTTGTGTACAGATCTTGGAAATTGAGGCCTCATGAGATAACTTATTCGACAAATGACCTTCATCTAGAAACATCTATCACCGCCTTATAATACTGAAGACATTTTCAGTTGGGTTAGCTCTATTTGGGGTATATGTACAACAAAAAACCCAAATATATAATTTTACAATGATACCTGAATCTCAGATAGTGACGATGGGTAAAAAATCTTCAATCCTTTGATATTTAAATTGCTTATAATATTGGAAGGGGAAATGTAGTGGAAGATGCTCTAATCTGAAAAAAAAAATTTAAGCACATGCCATACATAAAGTTAGAGATGAATAGAAATTAATTTCTATTGTTTTGGGATACATTATAATTTTTACCACAGTCAAAAGCAGACATTCATCACATCTATTATAGTTACCAATTCCCTCCTTGAGAAGATAAAGGGGTGGAAATTTTCAGATCACAAAGGATTAGTTCTCAAATATATTATTTCAAGAGCTGAAACACCTCCAGATATGTATGTGGATAGAGCCAACATCTTACACAATCATGTATTGGTTTAGGTTCATTCTTTTATTTGGGAATATTTGATTCAAGTGTCCCATGCTTCTTAGGTGGTAGTTCATCCAGGCATCTCCAAAATGTATCGGGACATGAAACGTCAATATTGGTGTATAGGGATGAGAAATTATATAGATGGCCTGATCACTAGGTGTTCCACATTTCAATAGGTGTATGCGGAACAGAAGATACTAGTATGCTTGTTATAATGTCTTCCATTCCTAGGATAGAAATGGGATGATGCTTATGGGTACATTGTTTTCGGTTTACCTAGGTCATTTTGAGGTATCAAAGCTGTATGGATTTGCATTGATATGCTAAAAAATGAATTCCACTTCATTCTTATCAAAGGAAATTTCATAATTAATTAGATGGGATTAATCTATTCCTCTTAGATCATACGACTACATGTGGTCTATCATATTACAATTTCATATTGGGATTCTCATTCCAAGTCAAGGTTATGTAAAGTGTAGTAGATATCTATGGGTACAATGGTGCTTATGACACACCATTTCACTCTCAAAGAAATGGATAGTCGAAAAGGATGATACATGTTCTAGAGGACATGATTCATGCAAGATTTCTAGATCATGATAATTCATTGTAGAATAACATCTATCACATTGAGTTTTCTTATAATTAATTCTTAAATGATGAAATTAAGATGGATCATTTTGAAGAATTATATGGTAGATCATTATGTTCACCAATGTGCTCTCGAGAGGTAGGTCAGACATCCCCACTAGTTCTTCATTAAAAGTAGGAGGCTTTAGTGTAGGTTCTGTTGATCAGGAAGTGTATGTCTACTTATCAGTATAGACAGAATTTGTATATCGATCACTATCGATGTCCTATAGAGTTTTTGGTTGGGTATCATGTTTTCTTGTGGGTATCAACTAGGCTAGGTCATAGATGGATACACAGGAAAGTGATTTTGTCTCCTCGTTATATAGGGCATTTTGATATTCTCGAGAGATTCATGTTGATACCCTGTCCATTGCTACCAACTCTTTGGTATCATTCCATGCACAATGTTGTCCACATTTCACAAATTCATGTTATAATGTTGACCCATCCCAGGCATTAGATAATGAGGAAGTTGAGGTTAATTCCAATTCCTCTTTTAATGAGTATAGTATATGCATCATCGACCAGTTCAAGAAGGATCTATGATTCTGGTCTATCCCACTATTATAAAATCTAGGGTGGTACGACTGTGTATATGATGATACGTTGGAGTGGGAAGCCATGGTACATTCCCAATGGACAGAGCTGTTCTCAAACACTATTTCACCACACTTGGAATGCAAACTGAGGGAATATTTATTATAAAGGGGGAAGAATGTAAGAACCCTATTTTTGCTCACATATGGATTCATTAAATTTTGATCAAATATTATATTATATAACATAAATGGATGCCATATTAGATAGTGAGTGATAGGGTTTTTTAGGACTTTTTTGGATCCCAAATCCCAGATTTAGTGGTAAAATATTGCGGATAATTTACACAGGTGTTTCACATGGTTGGATCATAGTTTCCAAAAATGTGCTTCCTAAGTATGTGTATGTCCCAGCATACATTTTCTTGTGCATGATTTACACATGGTTTATCTTAATCATGTAGAAAAATTATTTCAAGGTTAAATTTTGGTGAAAATTTAGGTTTTCACTTAAATTTGAAATTAAATCAATCCCTCCAATGATTTTTCTTTTCAATCAGAGATGGCCCCTGCATTCACCTCTTCTGAGATCAAACCATAACTCTTCAAGATTTTTTGATCTACTAGGTATCTGAAGTCCCAATAAACTATCATTCGTCATGCTGGATCAGCACCATTATTTTTTCAATTCCATTTTGGTCTTCCATCATTTTTCTTCCTATCAACGATAATATTTTGATGAAAGCTCATATTCCCCAACAACCAGGCATTGATCCCTATTCAGAACTACCCCAATCAAAGAAAAACTAAAAGTGGATATAGGATGATGAGAGTTGTATGAGAAATTTTTAGGTGTTATATAACTCATCCTTTGTGTTTCTTCAATTTGGAAAACACTGTGGGTGGGCACACATTTCCTCGGGTGTCATCGATAAAATGTATATGACTAGATTGAAATCATTAAGACTATGTTCTATGAACCTTAACATATATGTAGTCCATTATTGGTGGTTACATCCAAAAATCCAACTCCCAAATTATATTGTTATCCAAAATTGAGTTTTTAGTATCTGAAAAGATTGAGTCACCATTTGGGTGTGCCTTGTCCTCACCCTTCTAATGGCTATCCTCCCTATTTTATATGACAATTGAATTATTATGGTTATCATTTGTATTAAGAAATGACCAGCCTTAGGTAAGTTCTTGAACATTATTAATCAATATTAAACAGGAATAGGAACATATAATGTATTTTGTTGACTAGGCCTCCAGTAATGGAAAATAATTTTGGGTTACATGTTATAGCACCCATGCTAGTTATGTTGGAATGAAGCAGAATGATCCATGTGAAATTACTATAACCTATATGGTTTTATAAATGGTTTCACGTACATTTGGACTTATCAAAACATTGGGAAATACGTTGAACCGTTATTGTTAAATGGGATGAAATTCATAATGAATAACATATTAAATTAACTAAATTTAATGCTCCTAACTATACATATACGCCGTAAAATATCTATAGAGTGGTCAAAATCGATTTATTTATTGGATTCATCAAATAATTCCTTGAGCACTCGGTGATTCCATTCTGATTCACTAATTCCAAATTCCATGGTTGAGTCCCAAAATTGAATCGAATCCCCATATATCAATGGATTTTCCATATGAAATTATACTTTTAATGGATTCCTTGGATACACTCCTTGGATGAATCATGGATTCTACTATCAAGACCCGCCTTGGTTATATCTTTTGGACTATCCAAAGATTATCCCATTTTACCTTGGTTGTATGTCATGGACTTGGTTAGATCATACTATTTTCAAATTCTTTAAATGAGGCAAATTGAATTACACTCATACTCATAGCTAGGATATAAATTTTACTAATTTGGAAACCCTTTGGGATAAAGTTTCTTTTTCATTACAAAGGATAATTTTATTTATTAATCACATAATAAAGATGCATTTCAATGGCATGGATCCCTCATCATCATCATGATTTCACTACTAGATATGACTCATGTGACTAAATTAAATAAACTGAACATTATTAATTAATGAACATGTTACATTTTCTGACACCAACTGAGGGATGAAGCTTGTTCAAGGGTCTTTACATTACTGTACAACATTACATTTCTATATGCATGCTTTCACACTTGTTTAATTTATATTACCCATATAAGATGATATGGAAAGAATTTTTGGTGGCTTAAAAAGGGAAGTGAGTTGCCTCAGATACTTGATTTCTTATTGCTTTGAATGGAGCTAGTAGCAGATGATCATGATAGTGCTCAGGATTCTTGGATAGTTTTTGGGTTTCATTTTGTTACACTTATATAAAATGATTGTTTGCAACATTTTATCCATGTTATCTATCTTTATAGTGAATTTAAATATATCCTCATTAGTTTTTTTATGACAGTATAATCAATTCTAGTTATTTTAGTTATTATTGATCATGTCTATTTCTGTTATGCCACCTACTTACTTATATTGATTTTGCGACTTCTTTACCTATTATTATATGTCATCCACTATAATAAAATATGGTATTTAGGGTATTTTCTCCCCATTGACACACATCAGTCCCCCACTTCTAGTTGGAAGCCTCTAGAATATGGGGAGATGCGTTTGAGGCCATGTGGCCAATGATGCTCCCAATCAGGATCTAAGTATCACTGAGAGGGGGAGGGGGTGAATCAGTTATGTTTTTTCCTTTTTATGGTTCATTATTTTGGAAACATCATTCACCTCCTGTTAAAGAGTTTCTTCTCTTCTGAACACACACAACCACAGGAACACAACATTTACAAGGTTCACTAGTCAACAAGAGTAGCTACGTCCATGGTATGGTAGAGAAATAATCTAGTACCACACAATCCCTTAGAAAACAATCCTTTGATGTGGAATAAATTGAGTAGGATATACACTTAAACTCATGTAGCACTTGGAAAATAGTCCACAAGTGTGTGTGCACAATCTAAGAACAAATAGATAATTACAGTATTTCAGTGCATCATAAAAATTTAACATGTGTATTCTCTAAAGTATAAATATTCACTTTCTTACCCAGAAGATAGTAAGACCTATCTTATGCAAAACAAAATATGTGAAAAGACCACAACATTTTTGAACAAAACTTTCGGTACCTTATTCACAATTCAAATGACTTGCGCATAAAAATTCAATTTTGGGGCGGAATACATTTTTCACAGAAGTTCTTTTTTTCTTAACTTTTCACTTTTTCTCGTAAATTCCCACTTTTTCACGCAACATTCCTCTTTTTGCGCAAACCCACTTATTTTTTTGCAACTCACAAAGTGTATAATTTTATTCTCTTCATAGCATCAAATTTATCTATGTGTCGCGCATTAACAAATGATAAAGGGTCACCTTTTATTTATAGGAATTTTTTACCCTACGTTAAGAACATTAATCTGCGCGTAAAACCCTTTTCATGAGCAAAAAAGCTCATTCATGCAACATCATTTTTTACATACTATATTAAGTATTTTTTCACCGTTCATGCTTTTAGCATCGTCATATTTTCCATGGAATGTACTATAACTTCCTTATCTTCCACCAGAATCTTTCCTTCCAATTGAAACTGTATATGACCGCTGCACCATTACTACCCCTTTTATTCATAATTCTTGCATCATATGTTCTCCTAACCTAGGATATTTGTAACGACCCAATATTTTTTAAAAGGAAATTACATTCTTATAAATATGTCATAATCACATTAACTAAAAAGTGCTATGGGACCCTTAAAAAAATAAGTTTGTCACTTCGGTGATGTGAATTTCAAAAATCCGTAATACACAGTCGTGATCAGTAAGTTATTTAGATTCCAATAAGAATAACATAATTTTTGGTGAATAGTAACATACCCTTATGAATAGTGATATACCCAAATGAATAGTAACCTTGCCTATGATAATATATATATAATATTCATGTTGAATGTATGATATCCCTATATTGTAGAATAAGTTAATGAATGTTTGAAAACTGGGTTTTGATAATAAATAATGATTTTAATTAAATAATAAATTAATAATATTTAGAAAATTATTTTTGAAAAATGGACTTCAATTTTGGATTCTATACATTGAAAAATGTTTAGGGTGAATTGTTGGGATTTTTCTGAAATACGTGATTTTTTGATGAATAGTAAAATATGGCAATTTACCGTATATATACATTATATGCTAAATAGGCAATTTCTAGAATCATGGATTATGTAACCACCATTAATCCGAATTCACATGATAAATTTAATATTCTTCGTCACGTAATACTTACTATTACTTGTATTGTGAAGAAATAATAGATTAATGAGTTTTATATTAAGAAATCCCCTCTCATCCACTATAAAAACACCCTCTCACCCCCTCTTCAAATCACTCCTCTCAAGCCTTTTTCCTTCTCCAAATTCTGGAAAAATACCCTCCCAACCTCCAATCCCACGTCCAGTAAGCTTTGGTCTCATTAAAAGTCCAAAACCTCTCCCTTAAAGAGATTATCAAGGAAGTTTGGTTAAAGAGGTAAATTCCTCTTTTCAATTCTTTGTCTTTCCTTTCAAGTTCATTTGTTTTCTTTTTCTATTACCTCTATTTATCCAAATTTGTGAAGAATCTAGTACATTATATGTACTGGAATTTTTTCATGATAGTGGGATGAGTTAACATAATCTCCCCCTTTTTACCTTATTTTATACTATTGGCAAGAACACCATCCGAGATGTGTCAATTTTACACATTCAAGGACGATAGACATTCGATTTCATTTATCATTCTAAATTCATGTCATGAAACCATTATTTTTATGATTGAACCATATTTTTATATATAATATAACTTATTTATGATTTTTTTATCCCTTTTTTCAAATCGTGTTTGGTTTTAAAGAAAAATGAGTTCGTTGTAATCAAAACCCACAAATTAACCGAAACAGTTATCATTAAAGTTATATATGATAATTCATCCTAATTCCATGTAAACAAGTTATATAAATGAACAATAACACCTATTTATGTTCATGAATAATATATAGTTTCAATTTAGGAGATTTACATCCATTCCACTTCATTACTTAAAAACAAGTGAACCAGTTATGAAAATAAGATAAACAAACACTCCAGAATGGCGAAATTCAATACAATAACTTGTCAAAAAAGACATAATTGAACTAAGAAGAATTATGGTAAAAATAAATACATGTCTAATAGGTTCTAAAATAAGTTATTAACAAGAATAATTTCATATTCCAGGAGTTTATGTACAAGATCGGAACACGTTTGGAGTTAAGGTAAGTGTTTTCCCCCCGAACTTCCATTTTCATTCAGGATACTTTCATTGTCTAATTACCTCGATGTAATTCTTATGTATTGTTATGTATTCATCATATGTTTTGTTTGAGTATCATATATACGTTTACAAACCAGAATACTTCCTTATTTTATGGATTGTTACACGTTTTTAAAGGAACTTTCAAAACTGTTTCCAAAATACAATCCCGATTTATGGGAATTTCTCAAATTCTTATCTATTTTGAAGGGAACTCTATAATCTATTTTTGGGGAACATTATAATTATAAAATCAGTCATTTTATTTTGAAAATACTATCTTAATTCACTTCTGATTTTATAAAAAGATTTTTCCAAAATAACTCTTCTTTTCAAAATAATAGAGTATTTATCTCAAGAATTGCTTAATGATTTTATAAGAGTATTTTCGTCTAATTCAGCACTCTTATTGATTCCATGGTATTATTGGGTTTTATAATTTATGAATTCATCTACCATATTTGATTTAATGGTTTATGACTAACTCTGTTGTGGATGATCTATCCTAAAACCATTCACCATATTATTCCGAATGGTTTGTGTCTTATGTTTTTATGATTAGGGATAGATAGTTACATTTCATATGATAGTTTCAATATGAATGTATTTGTAATTTATGTTTATCCCCGCTCATATGAGGAATGAATTAAACTTATTATGTGATGGGTGGGTCCCTCTATAGCCCCACGATGCATCGATTGGTCTCATGAGACAAATAGATGTGGAATTGGTCGAGGCCTTTCCCAATGTCATATAGATTTTGGCCAAGGCCTTAATCATTAGACGTATTTTCCAAGGCCTTGACCAAATGTTTCAAAATGTCTGACATTATACATTCCATTATTATGAGTTCAGCTATTGATATTTCATGTGGTTATTCGACTAGTTGAATACCCATGATTATGTTTTATTATGGCATTATTTACTCAGCTCATATTCCTGCCATAATGTTTTCATGTTTATTATTTAAGGAATATATTTTGAATTATTCACCATTTCTAATGTTTATATTATCTTCTGCTGTATTGCTAACTTGATCTATGAATTTGAGATCCCCATTTCTTATGTTTCATTTTCTCAGGACTTGAAGAAGTATTTTATGAATGACTTGAAAGCATAATCTAGGAGATTTGATGACTCTAGTGGAATAAATTAGTGTTGTTTTTTCTTTTCCTTATATACAGTTGAACTTATGTATGTATCTTGTTTCCGATAATACTAAACTACTTGGTCCTTTGAGATTAATATTCCTTGTCTGTATGCCAATGTAATCAAATAAGGCACCAACTCCGGGCAACTAGGGTTGGGTCCATAAAATTGGAATCAGAGGAAGATTAATAGAATGCTTGGAAACTAGATTTAGAAAACGTAGAATTAGGAAATAGTCCATATGTTAGTCCTTGAGGATAAACACACAAGAATGTCTTGGTATTTTGGTATGGAATAGATTATGTGGATCTTTCAAGAAATACATCCCTATCTGGATACGAGCAGGTAAAGGCGGCTCTGGCACAGATGTATCTAGGGGTAGAAACCGAAAACACCACTTTGAGTTAGACTCGAATGGGAACATGGGCATGAAAATGGGCATTGTTTCACTCTTGGTTATGACACATCGGGGGGATATGATTAGGATAATTCACATTTTCCTTATAAGCCATTATGAAGGAGTTTAATGTAAATATCCCTCAAAGAAACCATTTTTTTAATATGGGATTATCCATGTGTAGGATCTCAATTTTTCTGAGTATTTTTAAGTTAAGATTATACATTGTGATTCATAACCTAATACAGAGTATGCCATTATCTAGATATGGAGACTAGTGGATGGAATGGAAATCTAATGAATACATGTGTCCCATATAGGGATTTTCCTCTGCCGGAACATAATGATGTCGGCTATGGTGTTGTGAATAGTGGTTAGCAACTCATAACTATATAGAGAAAGCTTACTCAAGTTATGAATAATAACGTTACCCGTATGGAGCATCTGAATCCACAATGTGAAGGAGCTATGATATATCAATTTATGTGATAGCATCCTAAATCATTCAATGGGACTACAAACCCATTTGTACCAGAGTTGTGGATATGTTCCCTTTAAAAAATATTTCTCACTTTGGGATGTAATGAAAGAGAGAATGTTTTCATGGTAGTATATCGTCTATCGAGAGATACAGATCAAGGGTGGTCATTAATCCAAAACACAAAGGAGGAGGAATAGATAGAAGATATGGAATGGAGGGATTTTATAGAAATATTTTTAGATAAATATTTTCCTTGTGAGCAGCGAGTAGATATGGAGAGACAATTCCTGAATCTGATGCAGAAGGAAGATGAGAATGTTTCAAGGTATGAAGCTAACTTCACAAGATTAGAAAGACATGATGTAGAATACATACAAAAAACATGGAGAAAAAATGATCGATGCTTTGATGGCCTAAATCCATTCCACCAGCGGGCACTGGTATCCCAATGTTTTTCATCATATGAGTATATAGTTTCATGTTCCATCAAGACAGAAAAAGAATTCTCTAAGTCATATGACTTTAAGGGAATGGAAGAAAAGAAGAGGGCTTCTGAAAATGCTGGGAAAGGAAATAAGGAAATAGGGAAGAAGGGAAGAGTCTAATTTCCACCGTGTGACAATTGTGGAAGGAAACACCCAGGTGCATGCTTAAAAGGAAAAGGGGTATGTTACTAATGTGTCCAGAAAGGCCATCTTGCTGGTGATTGCAAAGGAAAGATGGAAGCCACTGATGTTCAATGCTATAGTTGTCGAGAGATGGGACATTATGCTAATTATTGTCCAAAACATCAAGGAAATATGCAACAGAAAAGGGAAAGGGATCAGGGACAAGTTTATGGAATCACAACTGTGGAGGTTGAAGTTCCTAATGCTTGGGTGGTATGTACATTAATTGTTTACTCAATTTTAGAAAATGATTTATTTTATTCTGGATCATCGCATTGTTTCATATCTTCCCAGTATATTAATAAAATTAGATTTTTCCAATTTGATTTAACAAGGGAGTTGTTAGTCAAAAATCCCAAGGGAAGTATCATTGCTACGATGTTTTATGAATCTGTTCCCATTAGGGCATAAAAATGTTCTTTATCTATTGATCTCATCATCATACCCAGGATTGAATATGATATAATCATAGATATGGATTGGTTTTCAGATCATGATGCAAAAATTTATTCTAAGAATAAGGAGGTTACAATTTTTGATGACGATGATAAAGAACACCATATCATTATAGCAGAATCAACACCACCGGATTCTTATCTAGATCCTCCCACAGTAGATAAACTAAATTAAATCATTGGGGAGGAATATAATGAAATAAATATGGGAGAGGAAAGGAATTTTCAAATGGATTATGTACCTATTGTGTGAGAATATGTTGATGTGTTTCCAGACGATTTACTTGGACATCCTCTAGAATGAGAAATTGAGTTTTTATTGATTTAATTCTTGATTCAAGGCCCATATCTAAGACCCCTTATATAATGGCCACTGTGCAATTAGTGGAGCTAAAGAAACAGCTAGAGGATTGGAGTGAAAAGGATTTATTTGACCCCGTTTTTCTCCATGGGGAACCCCTATCTTCTTTGTCATGAAGAAAGATGGATCCCTGAGGCTTTGCATTGATTACAAGGAAATCAATGCAATAACAATAAATAACAAGTATCCCCTACCTCGCATTAATGATTTATTTGACCAACTACATAGAGCTCAATACTTATCAAAGATTGACCTTTGATCTGTATATCATCAGTTGAGTGTGAATAATGAAGAAATTCTGAAAATAGCATTTCGAACCTGGTACGGGCATTACGAGTTTACTGTAATGCCTTTTAGATTGACTAATGCACCCTATGTCTTCATGGATCTAATGAACAGAGTTTTAAAGGAACATCTCAATGATTTTGTAGAGGTATTTATTGATGATATCTTGGTATACTCCAAAATCTACTAAGATCATTAAAATCACTTGCACATTATCTTGAAGACTCTTAGAAGATATGAATTATATGGGAAGATTAGGAAGTGTGAATTCTGGCTTCAGGAGATTTCATTCCATGACCATATTTTCTCTAAGGATGGAATCCATGTTGATCCTGCAAAAGACAAAGGCAATCAAAGATTGGCCCATGCCAACAAACATAACTAAGGTACACCGTTTTGATGGCTTAGTAGGCTATTATCAGCGTTTCATATAGAATTTTTCCCGATTGGCTAACCCGCTAACGAAGTTTACACGTAAAGGGGTTAAATTTGATTGGACAAAATATTATGGAGAATGTTTCGAAGAACTGACTAGAAGATTAGTCAATGCTTTTATATTTGAGTATACCATCAGGGAATGGAGGGTCTGTTATTTATTGTGATGCATCAAAGAAAGGTCTTGGTTGTGTCCTTGTGCAAAATGGTCGGGTTATTTCTTATGCATCACAATAGCTAAAAATTCATCAGAAAATATATACTACTCATGATCTTGGGTTAGCTACTGTAATATTTGATTTGAAGATATGGAGACATTGTCTCTATGGTGAAAAATGTTAGATTTATACTGATCACAAGAGTTTGAAGTATATTTTCTCATAGAAAGAACTCAACATGAGGAAAACGAGATGTCTTGAACTACTCAAGTATTATGATTGCACATTACACTACCACCGGGGGAAAGAAAATAAGGTGGTATATGCTTTGATAATAAAGGATCATGGAGTTTTGAACAAGATGAGAGTTGAAAGGGATCCTATTTTCATGGATCTAGTAAAGATGGATATAGGAATAACCATAGAATGTGAAACATCAATTATTTTTAAAATGGTTTCCAAACCATCTTTACTAGAAATGATAAAAAGTTTTTAGGATGATGATGGGGATTTTCAAAAGAAGATTAAATCTGTGAATGATTGGGGATTGAGTGACTTCGTATATGAAGATGGAATTTTGAAATTTGGGAAAAGACTTTGTGATCCCGATATACCTGATCTAAAGAAAGAATTGTTGAATGCTGCTCATAGTTTCAATTTCTCTATACACCCTGGTAGAAAAAATAAGTATAGAGATTTGAAGGAACATTTTTGTTGGGACAACATGGAGAGGGAGATTGCTGATTTTGTGTCAAGATGTATGGTTTTTCAACAAGTGAAATCTGGAAGGAAATAGCCTGGAGGAGTATTGTAACCTCTTCCCATACCTGAGTGGAAATGGGATAATATCATGATGGAATTTATCATGGGACTACCAATGACTCCTAGACGTAACAATGTAATATGGGTCATTGTCGATCGTCTTACCAAGTAAGAACATTTTCATTCAATAATAGAAGACCTACCACTTGAACGTATAGCAAGACTATATATTAATAAAGTTTTGAAACTTAATGGTGTCCCCCTATCGATTGTTTCTGATTGTGATCCACGTTTTACATCAAGATTCTGGAAAAGTATTCAGAAGGCCCTAGATAATGATCTTCGTTTATGAACTGCCTACCACCCAGAAACTGATAGACAATCTGAACGGACAATTCAAACATTTGAAGACATGTTGAGGTCTTGTTGACTTGATTTTCAAGGCATGCGGGATCAGTATTTACCTCTCTTAGAATTTTCCTACAACAATAGCTTCCATTCAAGTATACATATAGAACCCTATGAATCATTATATGGGAGACGATGTTGTACACCAACTTTCTGGGATGATATTGGTGAAATAAAGCTCGTGGGCCCAGAACATGTTGACGAAAAATGGAGAATGTGAAGATTATCCAGAACCATATCAAAATAGCTCAATGTCGGCAAAAGAGCTATACAGATAACTAATGAAAGAATTTGGAGTTTCAAGAAGATGATCACATTTTATTAAAGGTATCTCCATGGAAGGGTATTATATGATTCGATAAGAAGGGTAAATTTAGTCCCAGGTACATCAGACCTTTTGAAAATATGGAACTAATTGGAGTCGTAACATACAGTATGGAAATGCCGCCATGTCTCTCCAAGGTTCACAATGTGTTCCATGTGTCAATGTTAAGAATGTACATTCTAGACCAAACACATGTACTCACTTATGAAGAAGTGGAGCTTGAGCCCGATCTATCTTACTGTTAAGAGCCTATCAAGATTTTTGATACTAGAGAATAAGTGTTGAGAAATCGGACGACTTGTCTGGTAAAGGTTCTATGGAGGAACCATAAGATGGAGGAAGCAACTTGGGAGCATGAGGAGCTTATGTTAAAGACCTATCCAAATCATTTTAGGTAATATTTTGTGAAATTTCGAGGATGAAATTTTTGTAAGGAGGGGAGAATGTAACGATTGAATATTTTTTTTAAAAAAATTACATTCTTATAAATATTTCATAATCACATTAATTGCTATATACTATGGGGCCCTTAAAACATAAGTTTGTCACTTCTATGATGTGAATTTCAAAAATCCGATATACACAGTCACGATCAGTAAGTTATTTAGAGTCTAATAAGATGACCATAATTTTTGGTGAATAGTAACCTACCCTTATTAATAGTAACATACCCTTATGAATAGTGATATAACCTAATGAATATTAACCTTACCTATGATAATATATAAATAATAGTCATGTTGAAAGTACGATAAACCAATATTTTAGAATAAGTTAATGAATGTTTTAAAATTGGTTTTTGATAATAAATTATGGTTTTAATTAAAAATTAAATTAATAATATTTAGAAAATTATTTTTAAAAAATGGACTTCATTTTTGGATTCTGGACGTCGAAAAATGGTTAGGGTAATTTTTTTGTATTTTTCTGAAATTCTATATTTTTTGATGAATATTAAAATACGGTAATTTACTGTATATATACATTATAAGCAAAATAGACTATTTCTAACATCATGGCTGATTTCACCACCCTTAATCCGAATTCATATGATTAAATTACTATTCTTGGTCATGGAATACATACTATTACTTGTCCTGTGAAGAAATAATAAATTAATGAGTTTTATATTAAGAAATCCCCTCTCTCCTCCACTATAAAACCCCCTCTCACCCCTCTTTCAATCACTCCTCTCAAGCCTTGTGCCTTCTCCAAATTCAGGCCAAATACCCTCCCAATCTCCTCTCCCACTTCCAGCAAGCTTTGGTCTCATTAAAAGACCAAAACCTCTCCCTTAAAGAGGATCTCAAGGATGTTTGGTTCAAGAGGTAAATTCCTCTTTTCAATTCTTCATCTTTCCTTTCAAGTTCATTTGTTTTTTTTTTCTATTACCTATCATTATCCAAATTTTTGATGAATCTAGTAACTTATATGTACTGGAATATTTTCATGATAGTGGAATAAGTTATCATCATCTCCCCCTTTTTACCTTCTTTTATACTAGTAGAAAGAACACCATCCGAGATGTGTCAATATTACACATTCAAGGACGATGGACTTTTGATTTCTTTTATCATTATAAATTCAGGTCATGAAACCATTATTGTTATGTTTGAAACGGATTATTATATATAATATATCCTATTAAAGATTCCATAATCCCATTTTTCAAATGGTGTTAGGTTATAATGAAAAATGAGTTCGTTGTAATAAAAACCCACAAATTAACCGAAACAATTATCATTAAAGTTCTATATGATAATTCATGCTCATTCCATGTAACCAAGTCACATAAATGAAAAATAACACCTATTTATGTTCATAAATAATATATAGTTTCAATTCTGGAGATTTACATCAATTTCACTTCATTACTTAAAAACAAGTGAACCAAATATGAAAATAAGATAAACGAACACTCCAGAACGACGAAATTCAATACAATAACTTGTCAATAAAGAGATAAATGAACTAACAAGAATTATGGTAAAATAAATACATGACTAATAGGTACTGAAATAATTTATTAACGAGTGTAATTTCATATTCCAAAAGCTTATGTAAAAGAGCGGAACACGTTTGGTGTTATGGTAAGGGTTTTCCACCCGAACTTCCATTTTTATTCGGGATACATTCATTGTCTAATTACCTCGATGTAATTATTATGTATTGTTATTTAATCATCATATGTTCTGTTTGAGTATCATATATATGTTTAAAAACCAGAATCCTTCCTTATTTTATGGATAGTTACACGTTTTTAAAGGAACATTCAAAACTGTTTCCAAAATACAAACCCGATTTAAGGGAATTTCACAAATTCTTATCTATTTTCAAGGGAACGCTATAATCTGTTTTTGGGAGACATTATCCATATAAAATCACTCATTTTATTATGAAATTTCTATCTTAATTCACTTCTCAGTTTATACAAATATTTTTCCAAAAGAACTCTTCTTTTCAAAATAAAAGAGTATTTATCTCAAGAATTGCTTAATGATTTTATAAGAGTATTTTCATATAATTCAACACTCTTGTTGATTCAATTGTATTATTTGGTATAATAATTTATGAATTCATCTACCATATTTTATTTAAGGGTTTATGACTAACTCTATTTTGGATGATCTATGCTAAAACCATTGACCATATTATTCCAAATGGTTAGTGTTTTAGGTTTAATGATTAGGGAAATATAGTTACATTTCATATGATAGTTTCAATATTAATGTATTTGTTATTTATGTTTATCCCCTCTCATATGAGGAATACATTAGACTTATTATGTTATGGGTGGGGCCCGATATAGCCCCTCGATGCATCCGTAGGTCTCATGAGACAAATAGACATGGAATTGGCCGAGGCCTTCTTCCCAATGTGATGTAGATTTTGGCATAGGCCTTAATCATTAGACGTCTTGGACGAGGCCTTGAAAAAATGTTTCAGAATGTACAACATTATATATTAAATAATTTTGAGTCCATCTATTAATATTTCATGTGGTTATTCGACTAGTAGAATACCCATGATTATGATTTATTATAGAATTATTTACTCAGCTCATATTTCTGCCATAATGTGTTCATGTTTATTATTAAAGGAATGTGTTTTAAATTATTCACCATGTCTAATGTTTATATTATCTTCCTCTGTATTTTTTACTCTTACTGAGCATTTGAGCTCACCCCTTTCTTATGTTTCATTTTCTCAGGACATGAAGATGTATTTTATGAATGACTTGCAGGCATAATCTAGGAGATTTGATGACTCTAGTGGAATAAATTAGTGTTGTTTTTCCATTCCATATTTAAAGTTTAACTTCTGAATGTATATTGTTTCAAATAATACTAAACTACTTGGTTTTTCGAGATTCATATTCCTTGTATGTATGCCAATGTAATCAAATAAGGCATCATCTCTCTGGAACTGGGGTCGAGTCCTTACAATATTTCTGAAATAAAAATTAGAAAACCGTCATCTTATTTGTTTATTATTTGCAAAGTGAATTGTTTTACCATCTTTAAAAAAAATAGACAACACTCTATAAGAACAAACTCTTATTACTTCATTTTGCATCCAAGTTGGTCCCTACAACCAACTAGGCTTATGGAACTCCTTGGTGGATTCATGGTCTGGGATGTTACATTAATTTGTGTACTAGTAATTTTGATATTATAATAAAATTAAATAACATAAAACATTATGTTATTATTATTATGGAATAACTCATACAAGTCGCATATTCTACCAATTGGGAAACGAATCCAACGATCGTGTGGATAGAGAGCTACTGCCTCACAAACATATGTAACTCATTTTCTATCAACAACTCTCACAGATGGAAGTAATGATGGATTTTATGTTTATATATAATATTTTTGGTACATTCATACTAATTTAGTTAAAATATCACTTATACCTTCCTACATACTTTTCTTTTTAAATTATGATAATGTTTCTCGTGTGTATGATAGACTACCTCCGTACAGAGAAATGAGATTACTTTTTTACAAATGATTAATATTGAAGGTAATGAGAATAATTTAAATGAATATATATTATATATATGAGAAGAAATTTATTCTATAAAATTAACAAATACCTCAATTCCTTATCCTAACACCCATTAATAATATATATCGTCTCTCATGCGTACGTACAAATTATCGTCTCCAGGAAGCAATGAGATTTATTTATTATGAAAAAAATTCAATAATTGTTATAAAAATAAATCTAATGACTTAAAATGATATTTATAATATTAATATCATTACGGATATGAATTTTATTTATTAAAAAACAAAAATAAAATCTTCTGTGAAAAAATAAACATGGGTAAACAATATAATTAACGCCTCAACTAATGGTAATAATTAAATACTATAAATGAATAGGTGATAAGATGTTATAATAAGATCAAAAATTTTATTATAAATATGAATATGGGTTTTATATAAATTATAAAACAATTATATAGGATGTTATTTCATGTTTGAAAATTTAAAATCATGTGATATGGGACATCATCTCAATTTCACTACATTGATGCATATTTTAATGTAATAGATCTAATTTTTATATAGGGTGTGTATAATTCACCATTTACCTTTAATATCATGAATAGATCATATATAAATTTATTTTAAGTTTCAATTTTAATTAATTTATACAAATGGATGTGAATTTATAGTTACGAAGTGCTATGGAATATCAATACTCAATTTCATTTCATTAAGTTATGTTACTTCTTCAATTATTTGAATATTCTAAGATTTAGTGTGTAAAAACTATTGATTATTTTATGATGTAGTAACAGATTATTTAGGTGGATTTAAATTTGATACATGTAATCTATAACCCTCTATGATTTCATTGTATTCTATCTCTTCAATGTATTTGAATTACTTGCGCTACACGCAACACCGAGTTCGAGCGCACCACGACTTATGAAACTAGCCATTCAAAAAAGAGGAAATGAATAATATTAACCACATTTTAAATTTTATATATCATATATAATTGTAACATTAATATTTTTTGTTTCATAGACATAATATAAGAAAAATTCAAATTTCAAGATAAAATATGTATTTTTAAAAAAATGCATCATTAAGCCTTTTAATGGATAACCCTTCTTAAAATAATATTAGACACTTTTATATATTAAATTTAATGAAATGAATATTTTATTTAGAATCAAGAAATAAAAAATTTATTTTGGATAAATTTTTGGTACTTTTCTGATAACTTTCATATTTTGATGAATAGTAAAAAAAAAATACTAATTTTAAATTGAAAACAAATTTTTTATTTAAAATTATTTATAGTGATAAATTATGAATTTTAATTGTTTTCAAGTATAAGTAGATTATTTTTTTTAATTTCAAAAAATTTAAGTCATTATAAGGAATTTTGAATTTAAATTTTACAAAAACACATATCAATCTTTTGATAGTTTTTACATTTTAAAAAACCCAGTTTTGGTTTTGACAATGGAAATTAATTTTAAATTAATTAATGCAACAACTATGTTTTTAATTTGGTAAAATGGAACTCATTTTTTAATTCTAAATATAAAAATTGTTAAGGTTGAATTTGTTTTATTTTTATGAAAACGTCCAATTTTTGATGAATAGTGAAAAACACTACGTTATTGTTTAAAACCGACATTTTATTTAATTAATTATATATTTCATATAAATATATTTTAAATAAAAATAGATATATAGTGCCTATATAAGATTAATTTAATTAATTATATTAATTTTCTAATAAAATTAGACATATAAATTTTTAATGAACTTTTTAACATCTTTTACCGACCTTCTAGGAGAATTTACAAATTTGCATAAAAAATAATTTTACCACTTATCTGAGTTTATGTTTCAAAATTCGAGCGACATAGTTGACATCAGTATGTAAAATGGGGTTCAATAAGGGGAAAATTATTTTTGGTGAATAGTAACTTTTGACTTTTATTTACCACATTTACTTGTAAATAGGGTAAACAAAGGAACAAATTATATTATAATTACCATAAAACATGTCCTAATTCTACTGGATAAGTGTAATTAGACCAAAAACATATATAGGAATAAAATATTAACATATATGGTCCATTTGGATTAGATTAGGACATTTATTATTATTTTATTTAAAGAAGAGTTAAAAGTGTTAAATTCAAAGTTTATTAGCTAAATCATTTGTAATATGGGGTAATACATAAATTAAAATTGACTATAAATATTAATTAGAAATATAGAATTATTTCCAATATAATGGTATTTTATTTATAATTTTTATAGATTAAATAATTAAATTTATTTATGACACAATGATGACGCATTAGTTACCTTCTTAATGAAATATTAAAATAATCGATATTATAAATATCCAAATAAATATAATTTGAGACTTTTGATGACTTCTAATTGTTTTTATAGGTTTATATGACATGTGAGAGTTTATTATATATATTTTTTCAAAAGTGATGAGTTTTTTATGACTTTCCAAAAAAACAATATACCAAATAGTGTCAAAATTGACAAAAATTAGTTTTCAATAAAAATATTGTATTATTGGTTGATATAATATTCCTAAAAATCTATGGTTTGGCCAATGGGTTTAAATAATAATATATATATGTCATTAATAAACCACTTTTGGTTCTCTTATATGTTTAGAGTATGTCTATTAACCATATACTGTAAGAATACAAAAAGACAAGATAAAAGTTAATATTTTTAACTAAGAGTTAAATATAAATTATAAGGTTAATATGGTAAAATATTCATATATAAAACCTATTTTGTTTATTTTTTTTGACCTATCCCCGCCTTATCCTAGAAATTAATCATTTTTGAGCCATTAGAAACTGAAAATGATTTTATTATAAAATAATATTTCAAACATTTCCTAAAGTGACCCTCACATCTCTTATAAAAGGGTACTTCTCCTTCTCTTAATTTCAAACCTCTATAGCCATTTGGAATAGACAACCCATGTTCCAATAAATTATAAACAATCCTCCCTTAATCCTAGATGCCTTAAATTGACCAGAAATCCAACCAATGGAGCCCTTTGGACCAACTCAAATGGATACACCTGAAGAAGAGATACTAATTTCATCACCCTCTTTCAAGTTATTTTGTTCTTCCACTTCCTCTTTCTTTACAATTTCCATACTAAAATAATTACTCTACTATATTCTATATAATTTGGATTTATTATATATATGGTACAACCATATTTTTTATTCTATATATCCTATAATTAAAAAGTCACCATACAAGCGTACGTGCGTCTTACCATATCCACGTCATGGTGTAGTTTGTACTATAAACACTTTACTATTTGGATGGGTATAATAATGAGTATAACAGATGTAAATAATTACTATAAGATGTTAATTATTCTCTATATATGATATAACATCCAATTACTTACGATTTTACCATCAATATAATGATATTGTCACTTGTGCGAACGTACAGAGTACGGTCTCTACTACGCGATGTGATTCATTTCCACATTCCCCATTCAACGATGATTATTGAAATATATATTGTTAATAAGTATGTAAAATATGAAATAATAATTCTACTGGAGATATATATATTTATATAAATATGTATATACTAACATAAATATTATTCACTTACATCTGTTCAATATGATATGAAAACGGAAACAATGTTTATGCGTACGTACTGCCTACCGTCTCCATAAACGGTGCCTCCCATTTCATATATCAACATTTTATAAATATTTATATTCTAAATATATATGATATATAAATCAATGTTTATATTATTGATGTATTTAAATCATGATATAAATGATACAAACAAGAGTATCAAGTTAAAACACGTACGATAATGAAAGTGAGTATTACCTAAAATGTTAATTTAACTTGGAAATCATTTTTAAATGGGTAATATAAATGAATAAATAAATAATTTGTGATATAATTAATATGAATATGGTTCTTGTATAATTTAATAACATACTATGGTCATTATACTAGAGTTAAACGTACCCTCGACCAAAGGAAAGTGCAAGGTAAGAGTTAATTCTACAATCACTTCATTATCCGAGGTTGTTTTTATGTGAGTATATACTAGGAAATCTTTGTCATCCACATCTACGTTTCATAAAAATATCTTGAAAAGTAATATTTTAAGGTATTATGGAAGGTACTCTTTAACTAGATCATCATTTTAAATGGTTTAAATATTTATTCCTCTAAATCATTCTCATTAATATCCATGTTTTTTCAAAATGGGTTTTAAGGATTTATTTATATTGACACGAATGTTTTTAAAATTTTAATTACTTTTAAAATTTTCAACTTTATATGGGACACATTGATTAAAAAATTTCTTTAAATTTCTTCCTTCTTAAATTGTGGGACTTTTAAATGTTTTTATGAAAAAGTGATATTTCTCTCAAAGTGTTTTACAAATCTTTTTCATCAATGTCAACATCCTTTGATGGATTTTGAACTTGTTTGATGTTGATTTATTATGATTCAAGTCATCCATATTGTATTGAAGGGTTAGTGATATGTTTGAATGTGGATTTGTTATTTTTATAAAATTAATGGTTTATAGATAATATATTTACATTTTGAATGATAGTTTTAATATGAATTTTTATGATATGTTTAAAAATTTTCATATGAGGAATGCATTGGACTTAGTAAGTAATGGGTGGATCCTAAAATAGATCTTCAATGAATTGGTAGGTCTCATGAGACAAACTATTTTCTTGGCACAAGATTTTGACAAAATTTTATTTGTTTTCTTGGATCAAGGCCTTGACTATGTGGTTATGATGTTTGGAATTATGGATTCCAATATTATAAAATTGGTTATTGATAATACATGTGATTATTCAACAAGTAGAATATCCATGTGAATACGTAAATGGAATTATTTGATTTATCTTTTCCCTATTATGCTGAAGCTTAAGTTTAAATGTATTTTTTAGTCTTATACCTTGCCTTAAATTTTTATGTTTATTTATGAAATATTCCACTAAATTTAATTAAGGACTTGTGATTGTGTGGAACCAAGAAAAAAGACTCAATTGTAGGTTATGTTTTTGGAAACTATATTTTTTAAAGAACGATAAACATTAATATGGTTCTGATACTGATGTAGTGATTTTGGAAAAATATATAATTGAATTGTATAAATTATATTGAATATTATTTACTACCTTGAAACTGATTAATGATTTGTATATTCCATCATTGTTGGAGTTTAAAATTTTTTTGATATAAAGAGTATATCCAGTATTTTGTAAGGAATAAGTGAGCATGAATTTATTCAACAAGGTTTCATTTCGATTCATGGTGTTACGGTGTTTCAAAATAATACTTGATGATTGTATTCACATTTATTACATGGTAAAAATGATCTTCATTATGTTTACCTTACTTATAAATGTTAGACAATGAGTATGGGTAGAAGTGTTTTGGATAAGACTAAAGGTTGGAATGGATTATGTTAAACATTGGATACTATTTTTAAGGTTAAAGAAAATATTAATATTAGTTTTTTGTATTTATATAAAAATGACAACACGAAGGTCGGGAAATAACCCTTCGCATTCGGCAAGGTTACGAGACTTGAACCTGCAACCCAATGGTGACAAGGGTGGATCGCCTACTACTAGAATAAGTGATTTCCTGGTATGAATAATGTTTTTTTAAATAGTATGACAAATAAATTATAAATTCATTATTTCTAGAACCTTATATGATTAGGATAAATAGAATATTTTTGAATTCTATTATCTTTTGGAGTGAAAGATGAGTTTCTGGTAGGAATTATTTTAATGATGAAACTCTACTAGTCGATTATATTTTCTTACTCTTATTATATGAATAAATTAATTCTTAAAAATTAGGGAAGGGATATTAAAACCATAATTGTGTTACCTAAATACCTTATGTTTTGTTGAACCAAAAATATTTTAAATCATCATAGATTCATGGCTTTGAGTTCCAAAATTTTACACTTGTTTGTGATTGATGAACTCAATCACTCTCTATAAATAATAACATTTTCCCTCCAATTATGTGTCTCCAGTTGATTCCAATGTTCCCCTAATCGAGATCATAACTTGGTGGTGACATTTCCATTTCTCATTCCCTCTTATTAAGACAAAATTTTATTAACTCAATTTCCAATGTGGGTTTTCAACAATGGTATTTTTCTATTTTAACCTTTTATTTTTAAAAAACAATTTCAAATTGTGAGGACGCGATTTATTGATGGATGGGAGAATGTAACATCCAATGATTTCATAGTATGTTTTCTCTTCAATGTATTTGAATAACTTGCGCTACATGAAACACCGTCTTCCAGCACACCACGACTTACCAAACTAGCTATTCAAAAATGTTTTTATGAGTAATATTAAACAAATTTTAAATTTTATATATTGTATATAATTTTAACAATCATATTTTATGTTTCTAAGACATAATATAAGTAAAATTCAATTTTTAATATAGAAGAGGTATTTTTAAAAAAATGCAGTTTTATACCTTTTAATTGAGAACCCTTTTTAAATACAATATTTGACACATTTATATAATCAATTTAATTAAATTAAATTATTCTTTAGAATCGTGACATTAAAATTTAATTTCAAAAAAATTTTGGTACATTTCTGATTACTTTTAGATTTTGATGAATAGTGAAAAATACTAAATTTTAATTGAAATCAACATTTTTAATCAAAATAATTTATAGAGATAAATAATTAATTTTAATGTCTTGGAAGTATAATAAGGTTATATTTTTATCATTTAATACTATTTATGTCATTATATGTAATTTCACTTTTAAATTTGACATAAACACATGTCCCTCTTTTAATAGTTATGTTTTTTAAACCCACTTTTTGGTTTTGACAATGAGAAATTAATTTTTAATTAATTAATACAACCACTATGTTTTGAATTTAGTAAAACGGAATTCATTTTTGAATTCAGAATATCAAAATTAACATAGGGTTAATTTTTTTTAGATTTCTAAAAACATCGAATTTTTGATAAATAGTGAAAACATTGCATTATTGTTTAAAACTCACTGTTTATTTATATAATTATTTAATTATTTCAATTTATTTTAAGTCACAATAGATATATCGTGCCTATATAAGTTTGATGAATTTAATTGGAGTAATTTTATAATAAAAATAGATGTATAAATTTTTATAGAACATTTTACCATCTTTTACCCACCTTCTAATAGCATTTTTAAATTAGCATAAAACATAATTTTACTGATTATGTGAGTTGGATTTAAAAAATCCTAGAGGCATATTTGACATCATTATGTAAAATATGGTTCAATGTTATTAAAATAATTTATGGTGAATCGTCAATTTTGACTTTTATTTACCACGGTTAAAAGTGAATTAGGTAATTAAGGGTAAATTTTATGTTATAATTACAAAAACACATGTCCTAATTCGATTGGATGTGTGTAATTATACGAAAAACTAACTTAGGAATAAAATATGATCCTATTTGGTTCACATGGATTAGATTATGACATTTATTATTATTTTATTTAAAGAAGTGTTAAAAGTATTAAATTCAAAGTTAATTAAATAATTTTTTTTAATATGGAGGTATACATAAGATAAATTTGACTATAAATATTCATGAGAAAGATTAAAATATTTCTTACGTAATGGTTTTTTATTTACCATTTTTATAGGTTAAATAAGTAAATTTATTTATGACACAATGATGATGCAGTAATATACTTCATAATGAAATATTATAATAATTGATTTATAAATATCCAAATAAATACAATTTGAGACTTTTGATAAATTACATTAATTTTCTAGGTTAATTTGTCATTTTATGGATAATTATATAATTTTTTTTGAAGTGATAAGGTTTTTATGACTTTTATAATAACAAGAAACCAAATAGTGTCAAAATAAACATAAATTAGTTTTTAAAACAAATACTATATTATGGGTTGATACTGTATTCCTAAAAAGATTCCGTTCAGCCAAAGATCACGTATTATACAATATATGTCATTAATGAAACACTCTAGGTTCTATTGGATGTTTAGATTATGTTTATTAACCATATAGTGTAAGGATACTATAAGACACGAAAAAAGATAATCTATTTAACTAAGAGTTTAATATAAAAGATAAGGTTAATAGGGTGAAATATCCCTGTCTAAAACCTATAGGTTGAGTGGGTTTCGAACCATTACCACCATATCCAAGAAATAAATCATTTTGGATCCATTATAAACCGAAAATGATTTTGTTATAAAATAACATTTCCATCTTTTCCTAATTGACCCTCACCTCTCTTATAAGAGGGTACTTACCCATCTCTAAATTTCATACATACAAAGCCATTTTTCTTGCCCAAAACCTTCCCAAATACATTCCAAACTATCCTCCCTTAAACCTATATTCCTGAATTTGATCATAAAGACAACTTATGTAGCCCTTTTGATCAACTCAAAAGGAAACACCCGATGAAGAGGTAATAATTTCACCACCCTGTTTCAAATTCTTTTCTTCTTCCACTTTCTGTTTCCTTGATGTTTACACACTATAGTAAAACCTATTTTACCTTCTATATATTGTGGTTTAATTATAAATATGGCACAACCATATTCATTATTCTATCCATCATATAATGACAAAGTCACTATACATGCGTACGTAAAGCTTACAGTCTCCACGTCGTGGTGTAGTTTGTTAGTCAAACACTTTATTATTTGGATTGGAACAATAATGAGTATAACTGATGAAAATAATAAATATAACTTGTTAATTATTCTTTATATATGATATACCATCCAATTACATACAATTTCACCATCAATATTGTAACGACCCGAATTCGGAGCCACTCAACTGGTGCCCCATACCCGGTTCGCCACATGACATCAACCACATTTCCCTAAATGCCAGAGGCTGCTGACTAGCAGTGAGGGCCTTGGTGAGTCATTGGGGAAACTATTCCCTCACATGGTAAAGTATACAATGGAAGGATAAACATAAACAGTAGTGGAAGTAGTAAACAAATTACAACAACCGAAACTAAACAGCGAAAGCAATTTATAATATAATTATGATGATAATGATGCAGTAGGTACAAGTATCTAGGGAAAGAAGAAAACATAAAAACATGCTTAAATACAACTGAAAATAATTTACTAAAAGTAAATAGCAACTCAACCAGCATCTCAAGACTAAGCTCGGTCTGGTGCTATCCAGCTCCAACCAACAATCATGTACCTGAAGTAGATGGGCCACAATCCCTATCCTTACCTACAACCATATAACCTATTTGGGCCTAAAAGCAGGACCCAAACAGGGTGTGAGAATAATTCCAGTAGGCAACCACAACAAGATCTATTCCCTACGATCAGTGATAAATATATCATAAGTATTGGAAATAAAAATTTGTATAGAAATACGAATACACAAAATTAAAAAATCCTACAAATATCCATTCACATTCATTTATTAATTTAATTCAATCATCTAATAATCAAACAAGGAACATAGCAACAACTCTATATTCTCAAGGAGTAGTAAGTAGGACAACAAGTATCTCAACAGACTACCTAAAAAACAAGTAGTGGAAAACCTAAGCTTGTTCTTTGGCTTGGTGGACTCGTCCCAACCAACCAAACAATATTCACACCGACTCTCTGGGTGGCTCATACTGGCAGACCCCTATAGTCAAGTAATCATTAAAGGCACATACACTCTGGGAAGCTCTCACCATCAATTCCCAGGTGGTCTGGTAGAGATATCTATAGACTCTTTGAGGAAGAACTTACGTCTAATTCCCCCAGCAATCTCAATACATAAGTAAGGACAATTTAAGGAAGCACAAAGTCCAATTCCCATAGGTCCTACGAAAAATACTAATTTATAACAGAATCTCTAAGGAAGCCCTTAATCGTCAATTCCCTCTTTAGTCGACCGCACCAGGTTCACACAGCCCTGAGCAGCCTAGTCATGCTTAATCGAATGACACTAGACCTAAGTAAGTTCAAAAAATACTTTGATAATAGCTACAATGCATAAAAATCATATAAATAGTAGGCAATACATGCAATCAATTATATCAAGGCAGGAAATCAATGCAACAAGGTCTGCCTCACAGGAAACTTATGCCAAACCGTGATAAACAACCAAAACAAGGGAGAACACCCATGGGGTGATTCTAAAACATTCTAACAAGAAATAATTATTCATCTAATAGCCTCTAGCACACAAGAAATCTATGGAAGATAATAAAATAGTATCAAAACCCTAACCCGAGATACCCAAAACATGGGAATCTGGCACTATTGCAGAAATACTCAAAGACATTCAACGTACGGAAACAAACCACCTACCCTGATCCTAGGAGATCGATATAATTAAACTTCAACTTATGAGTCGGCCTAGAACGGAGTAGATCTGCAAAAACAACTAAAACGTTCAACCTCATATAACTCTCATAACAGAAATAATCAAAAAACGGGGCCAAAGAAGAACCAATAACTCACCACTGTAATTCCATTTCACCCGACAGCGTTCGATTCAGATAACTGGTGACAGATCGGTCGCTCGGAGAAGATCTGCGTCCATACGCTCTCTCTTGGTTGAAGAAGCTAGAGAAGAAGACATTTATGGGGTTAAGATGCAACCTCGATCTGTTTAATGAAAAAAAGAAAGTACACGTTGTGTACTTTTGGAGTACACTGCGTGTTCTAGGCTTTTCCATACTCCAAATTAAGCAACCTCTACATCACCCCTACATGGTCATGTGTGTGGCCATGAATCGGCAAGCATATGACCACGAGCGGCATCAATGTACACGATGTGTACTCATAAAGTGAACAACATATATTTTGAAAATTTCTAGATTCTTCTCCTTTTTCCCAAAAACGAACAGAAAAGGAATAAATACCTGAAAAGAAGGTCCGGGTTCTTACAAACTTCCCCCTTAATGAAATCTATCCCCGAATTTACCTAGTGTGGTGCAGAAGAAGAAACCCCGAACAACTCTGGCCAATGTGATCGCATATCAGCCTCTCTTTACCAAGTCTCATCCTGTATACGGCCGTGCTGCCATAGCACCCGTACTAGAGATACAGACTAGCCACATAGTACCTTTGCACTATGATCAAAAATACTAATAGGATTATCCACGAACGATGCATCCTTCTCCAGCTCAACCTCCTCGGGTTGAAAACATGAGTTAGGTCTGAGAAGTTCTCTCAATGTAGAGAATCATTGAAGACGTCGTGCATAGCCTGGTACCTCTGAGGTAACTGCAACCTATAAGAAACCATCCCGACTCTCTCCAGATCATCAAACGGCCCAAACTAATCTCACTGAAAGCTTTCTCTATCTCCTAATCCTCTTATGTCCCAACCTTTGGGTAACATGTAGGAAAACCTGATCTCCGACCATGAACTCCAAAGGTCGTCTCCACGGATCAACATACGATATCTGCTGAGACTGTGCAGTAACCATCCTCTTCCGAATCACCTCCACATGTTCTGTGGTCTTCAGAACAAGATGAGGTCCCAGCATAGCTGCCTCTCCTACCTCCATCCAGCACAAGGGTGATTGGCATGACCTTCCGTACAAAGCCTCGTAAGGTGCCATCAAAATAGTTTCTTGAAAACTATTATTGTAGGAAAAATCCACTAGAGGTATGTGTCTCTCCCATGAACCTCCAAAATCGAGGATGCATGCTTGTAGCATGTCCTCTAGCACCTAAATCGTGTACTCTGACGGACCATCTATCTGGGGGTGGTAAGCTATACTCAGAAGTAGCAGTGTACCCTAATCCCTCTGTATCCCTTTCCCGAAATTTGATGTAAAGCGGGAGTCCCTATCTAAAAGTATAATACTCGGAACCCCATGCAAGCGTACAATCTCACAGATGTACACCCGTCCAAGCTCATCAACACTGATGGTCTTCTTAATCTGCAAGAAGTGAGAAACTTTCACGAGCCTGGCAATGACAACCCATAACGCGCCATTCCCTCGAGGCGATCTCGGTAACCCTATCATCAAGTCTGTCACAACATCATTCCACTTCCACTCAGGAATGGGTAGCTGTTGTAAAATCCCTGCAGGTCGCTGGTGGTCCGCCATCACCTGCTGATAGGTGGAATACCACATGAAAAAACCAGCAACATCACTCTTCATTCCTGGCCACCAATACTAGCGGTGTAGATCACGATACATCTTGGTGATTCCAGGATGAACTGCCCAAGCTTAGGAATGAAAGTCTCGCATCATCTCCTCGCGTATATCTGCTAGCACCCATACGCATCCCCAAAAACTCAAGATCTCACCCTAACATATGGTCTATCTGGGAAGAGGGTCCTCTCCTGACATGATTTCCCATAGGACCGGGCCTTTAGAATTTGATAGATGCCTTATTCGAAATCGGACAAAAAGGGTAGAGGTAACAGCTAAAGAAGAAAGAAAAGTCTCCCCTACCTGTCGTGCACCTTCAAATGCATTACAGAGAATAGAGCCATAAGCTGCCCTCACTGCTGGCCTCCTGAACTACCTGTATCTATTTCATAATGCTCAGTGTGACTGCCATAGTGTTGCCCTTCTCAGGCGTATAAGCAAGCTCAAAATGTAACACCCCAATATTTCATAGTGTGTTATTTCTTCAAAATAATTCAATAACTTGCACTACACGCAACACCGAGTTCAAGCACACCATGACTTACCAAACAAGCCGTTCAAAAGAGGTTATGAATAGTATTAACTAAATTTTAAACTCTATATAATCCTTATAATTTTAGAATCCATTTTATGAGTTTCTTAGGCATAATGTAAGAACAAATTCATTTTCAGTATTACACTTTTACCAACTTTTAATAGTGAACCCTTTTTAAATCCAATATTTTAAACTTTTATATATTCAATTTGACTAAATAAATTTAATTTTTAGAATGGGTACATCAAAAAAATTTACAATGAAACCTCCCAAGCTTCCACGGTACGCTTTCCTTTGAATAATATAGTAGTGTGTGTTGTACGCAACTTCGAGTTCTAACACACACCACAACCAATCAAACTAGCCGTTATGAATAGTAATACATACTTTTTGAAATTTTATAAATTTTATCTCTCAAAATGGACTTCATTTTTGTATTTGGAATATTGAATTTAGCTTAAGGTGAAATTTTGGAACTTTTCGGATAACATTTATAATTTGACTAATAGTGAAAATTACTAAATTTTAATTAAAAACAACTTTTTTTAATCGAAATAATTTATATTGAGAAATTATGAATTTGAGTGGTTTTAAAGTATATTTAGAATATATTTTTACCATTTCATTCAATGTTGGTCATTGTAAATAATTTCACAATTAAACCGGACATAAACAAGTGTCAATCTTTTGATAGTTATTATCTCTTAAAAACACACTATTTGTTTTGAAGACATGAATAAATTTTTAAATTAATTAATGCAACTGATATGTTTAAAATTTTGTAAAATAGACATAATTTTTGAATTCATAATATCAAATATATCTTAGGCCTAAATTTTGGTATTTTTCTGGAAACATTCATTTTTTTATGAATAGTAAAACAACTAAGTGGTATTTAAAAAACTGATTTTTTTATAAAACATAATTTTACCGCATCTATGAGTGGAATTTCGAAAATCCGAGAGACACGGTTAATATCATGCAGAAAAATGTGGTTCAATGAGATTAAAATAATTTTTGGTGAATAGTAACTTTTTACTTTTATTTACCACGGTTAAAAGTGAATAGGGTAATTAAGGGTAAAAATTATATTAATATTATCCTAACACATGTCCTAATTATATTGGACAAGTTTTTATCATCCAAAAACAACCTTAGGAGTAAAATATTATCATTTAGGTCCACTTGGATTAGATTAGGACATTTATTATTATTTAATTCAAAGATGAGTTAAAAGAGTTAAAATCAAAGTTTATTTACTAAAGCATTTTTAATATAGGGTTACACATAAGATAAATTCGATTATAAATATTCATTATAAAGATAAATATACTTCCTACATAATAATATTTAATTTCTAATTTTTAGAAATTAAATATTTTAGTTTATTTATGAAACAATGATGATTCAGTAATTACCATAATAGTGAAAAATTAAAATAATTTATATTATAAAAACATAAATAAATATAATTTGAGACTTTTTATGAATTAAAATAATTTTATTCGTTAATATGACATGTTATAAATTTTTTAAATAACTTTTTTTGAAGTAATCATTCCGTTATGATTTTTACAAAAATCAATTATTTAATAGTGTCAAAATTGACATAAAAGAGTTTTTAAAAAGATTATTATATTATTAATTGATATTAAATTCCTAAAAATCTAAGGATCAGACATGAGACTTATATCATGATCGGTGTATCATTAATGGACCACTTGGGGGTATCTTGAATGCATATAGTATGTTTCTTAACCATATAATATAAAAACACAAAGAGACATTGAAAAAGTGAGACTAATTAACTAAGAGTTAAAACTAAAAGATAAGGTTAATATAATGACCCAAACCTGTCTAAATTCTAATTTTTGAGTGTTTTTCGACCCATACCCACCTAAACGTTTATATAATCCACTTGGGATTAATTAGAAACTGAATATGAATTTATTATAAAATAATATTTCTAGATTTTCCAAAGGTGCCCCTCACCGCTCTTATAAATGGGCACTCCCCCTTCTCATTAATTCACACCTTCAAAGCCTTTTGGTTCAGGAATCCCCTGCCAAAATACTCTCTCAACATACCTCACTAAAATCTAGAGGCCTTAGATTTATCAGAAAACCAACCTAAAGAGCCCTTTTGATAAAACCAAAAGGCAGATCCCAAAGAAGAGGTAATGTTTTCACCACCATTTTTCAAATTCATTTCTTCTTCAACTTCTTCTTTCTTTGTTATTAAAATTGTAAAATAATGAATCCAGTTTCTACTATATACTTTAATATTATTATAAATATGGTACAACCATATTCAGTATTCTATCCATCCTTTGAATGACATGTCACCATACGTGCGTACGTACGGCTTACCGTCTCCACGTAGTGGTGTAATTGTTATTCAATATATTATTATTTGGATGGGAATAATAATGATGTGTAATTTATGTAAATAATAAATATAAAATGATAATTATTTTTTATGTAAGATATACCATCCAATTAAATATCATTTTAATATCAAAAGAATGATATTGTCGCTCGTGCGTACGTATAGACAACCGTCTCCACGAACGCGATGCGATTCATTCTCCATCGTATCCATTCAAGTATAATTATAATTTTATGATTTAAAAATAATGTTTAAGGACATAATATCAATCTGGATATGAATAAGATACAACCTATCCATTCCAAACATGTCTTACGTAACAAAACATATAAAAGAAAACAAGTAAGTTAACACCCGAAACGACGATAATACTAAGATATTATTAACAAAGAAATGTTAAAAGATCATATATGATAACATAATAATGTATATGATTCTTGTATAATTTAATAACAATTATTTCACCATTATATAGGAGGTTATCCTACCCCCAACCATGGAAAAGTACAAGGTAAGGGTTATTACACAATCTCTTCATTATCCAAGGATGTTTATACGTAATTATCTACTGTGACCTCTTTATAATCCAAATCCATGTTTATTGAAAGTGTATTTAAAAACATTCTTACTATTTTACAAAATAGGGGTTAAAGTCATTTATACCCTTTTTTGACTTTTTATAAGATGTTTATAAAGTAATATTTCCGTCGTTTTCCAAACAAGGTCCTTTTTTAACCTTTTCAACAAAATTAAGGTAAGAATATTTTTTAACTTATACGATGGGTGCGGCTATTTTTTCACCGTTATAAAGTTTTAGAAGCTTCCATTACAAGATTATAAGGATATTTTCAAAGTAAATGTTTTCTTTTATAATTATGTGACATTTAAATGATTTCAAAATGAATATCTTTAGAATTTTTGAAAGGTACTCTTTATCAAAATCATAATTTTTAATGTTTTAAAGATTTATCTTTCTAAATATTTTTAATTAATGTCCATGTTTTCAAAATGATTTCAAGGATTTATTTATATGGACATGAATGTTTTGAAATGATATTTCTTTTCAAAAGTTTCTAAGTGGTATGGGACACTTTGATCCAAAAATATCTTTTAAATTACTTCCTTAATAAATGTGTGACTTTTAAATGATTTCAAAAAAATAGACATTTCTCTTAAATAGTTTTGATTTCATTTATGTCAACATCCTTGGATGGATTTTAAGTTTATTTGAAGTTGATTTATTATGATACAAAACATCAATATTGTTTTTATGTTTTTGTGATGTGTTTGACTGTGGATGTGTTATTCTTATACCATTCGTGGTTTATAGATGAAGTATTTACATTTTGTATGCTAGTTTTAATATTAATGTTTATGTTATGTTTGAAACTTTTCATATTGGAATGCATTGGACTTAATATGTGACGGGTGGAGCCCGCTATAGCTCCTCGATGCATCGGTAGGTCTCATGAGACAAACTAGTGTCTTGGCACAAGGCCTTGGCAAAATCTAATTTGTAGTCTTGGCACGAGGCCTTGGCTATGTGTTTATGATAGTCTGGCATTATGCATTCTATCATTATTAAATGGGTTATCGATATTGCATGTGATTATTCGATTAGTAGAATATCCATGTGAATATGTAAATGGAATTATTTCATTTTATTTTTTCCATACTATGTTGAAGTTAAAGTTTAAAAGGATTTTTTTAGTTATACATTGCCTTAAATGTTTATTCCTATTTATGAAAGTTTACACTATATTTTTATCCTTACTGGGAATTTGAGCTCACCCCTTTTTCTATGTTTTATTTTTCCCAGGATGTGAAGAAGTATTGTATGAATGACCTGCAGGGATAGTATGAGGGGCTATGAAGTCAATATATTGTTGTAGTTTTTCACCTATTGATGTAATCTAAAAATTATGAATATGTCTAGTGTTTCCAAGGCTACTAAACTAATCGGCCTTTAGAGGATTGATCTTTTGTATTCATACCTATGTTATGTAATATTGCACCGACTCTGGGTAACTGGGGTCAGGTCATCACAGTTGGTATCAGAGAAAGTTTAGTACAAACCTTGGAAGCTAGATTTAGATAAACTATGATTAGAACACATAGATCTAAGATGGACTTTGAGGATTAGTATAGAAGAATTTCTTAGAATTTTGGTATTGTAGAAATTTTGTGAGTTTTCCGAGCAATACATCCCTGTCTGGATACGAGCAGGTAGAGGTGGCTCTGGCATAGTTGTACCTAGCGGTAAAACCTGAAAACACCGCTTTGAGATAGACTCGAACGGGAACTAGTGCACGACAACGGGCCTTACTGCACTCTTGGTTACGACACTCCCGGGGGATATGTTTAGAATAATTCTGATTTTCATTACAAACCATTGTGAATGGTTTTTGAGTATATACTTCCTCAAAGGAGAAATTTTTATGATTATGGATTATATCCATAAACTATTTAATTTATATTATGTGTTTTACATGTTTGGGATTATGTATTGTTATTCATAAACTAATCTAATGTATGCCATTGTTTAGAAAAGGTGCCCAGTAAAAGGAATGATAACTCCAGCAATACACATGATCCAAAGAGAAAGAAGGATCATATCTTTCACGGTCTTAAGCCATGAATTTATAAGAGAAATAGTCTCCCATGTATTATCCTCATATGAAGAAATAATATCATGTGTTGATAAGATAAGTAATGATTTTACTGAGTCCTATGGATTTGAAGGGAAGAAAGAGAAGAAAAGGATGGAAGAGAGAAATATGAATAAAGGGAAGAGGGAAAAGAAGAATTTTCTCATATGTGATAACTATGGGAAGAAACACCCTGGAACTTGCCTGAAAAGAATGGGAGTTTTTTATAAGTGTGGAAGAAAAAGGGCACAAAGAATGTGACTGCAAGGGTAAGAAAATGGTTTCAAATGTACAATGCTTCATTTGCAAGGATATTGGGAACTATGCGAACTTATTTCCCAGTCATCAGACAATGCCGCAAATGATGCTATTGGATAATAATCATGTTATGGTGAATTGGTAATCTCTTATACTGATTCTTTCAAGTTTCTTTCTTCTTCAACGTCTTCTTCATTAGTTGTTTCATCATAAATTAATAACATAATTATCACTCATATACTTATATTTTATTATAAATATGAAACAACCCTATTTCACCTTCTATACATCCTATGAAAAATTAAATCACAGCACGTGCGTACATACGGAATACCGTCTCCACGCCGTGGTGTAATCTGTTTTTCCACCACGACCTTAATTGGATGGGTATAATGGTGTAATGAATAACTATATAAAATTATTATAACATAATACTTATTATGAGATATTATATCATCCACTCCAATTCAATTTAATAATTATGGGAACGATATCATCGCTCGTGCGTACGTACAGATTACCATCTCCACGACGCGATGAGATTCATTCTCCATATTAACCACTCACGTACAATTATAAAGTATATATAATTAATAATAATGAAATATATCACTTGATAAAGCTGCTGTATTTATGTATTTATATTTATGCCATCTACTTACTTCCATTCAAGTCAATAAGGAAAAGAAAACAGCGCTCATGCGTACGTATGACCTAACGTCTCTATGAATGTTGTATTTGATTTCATTTATCTATCTATTATATATATATATATATACTGAATATATATGATATATAAATCATGATTTAAATTTTGGAAGTAATTAAATCCGGATATAAGTTATAATAATATCAATAACAAAAAGTCCAAACACGTACGATAAATAAAATGATTTTACCCAAAACACTACTTTAACATGGAATTTACAAAAACCATGTAATATAAAGTCATAAGTGAACCATATATGATATCTTAACAATGAATATTATTATTTAATAAGTCAATGACATTATTTAAATCATTATACATGAAGATCAGATACGTACAAAGCATATCGGACCTAAGCTAAGGGATAACTTTTCCAATCTCGTTTTTATCCGAGATTATTTACTTGTAAGTATTTACTTGGGTTATATATATCATATGTGTCCCTATTTTATTAAAATGGTTTCATATATGTTTAAAGTCCTTTTTAACCATTTTTTAATTTTACTACATGATATGTAAGGAATATTTCTTTTGATTACCATGCATTGTACTTCTTGACTTTTCTGGAAGAAGTACGAGAAGAATGTTTTTTTAACTTATACGGCGTGAATAGATTTTTACGATTTCATAACGCCTTTTTTACATAAAGCTTACTCTACAAGATTACATTGTTAATTTCAACAAAATCTTTTTCTTATAAAATTTCATGGCATTTTGTGAAAAGAAAATGATTTTGAATAGGAAAGGATATTTTCCTCAAGAATTCATTTCAAGTGTTTTATCCAAACTATTTCCCATCTAAGATGACATTATTCAGTACGATTATGTTTCAAGTATAATGTCTCTATGATTTACATGGTTTCAATTTTCTTATGATGAAATGATATCCATTGGTTTTATATGGATTATTTTATGATGGGATGATGTTTATGAAACCCATTTTACTCTTTGGGTTATGATTACTGATTTAAGTTTATGTTGTGGCACACGTAAGAATGATTTCATTATGAGATAGGTGGGACCTATATCTACCTCCAATGCATTGGGTAATGATTTATATCTAATGGGATAGACATGGCTGGAATAGTATTTTAATACGGTTCAGTGTTACTGGATTGGAACGAGGAGTGAAATCAGTTCAGAAAGGGACTTTGTCCACTAAGATGGTCTTGGAAGCAATGTCTTTGCTACTATGGAAATCATATCATGTTCTTAATGGTTTTCCCCAATTACGTATTTTATTCTAATACAATTTTATCATGATTGATGTTTCTTTGTGATATATGCCTTACATAATTCCATGATTAATGTCTTTGCTCAAGATTTTGATGTTTATATTTTATGTTCATGTTTTTGCATTCAAATGTTAATGGATTGTTTTATGATTTCTATGTTTACCCTTACTGAGCATTTGATCTCACCCTTTTTTGTATGATTTATTTTCCTCATGATTTGAAGAAAGGTTTTAGGTAAGAAAAATAAGGTGAATACCCTTAGGGGAGATATTGAAGATCTTTCCCCACGATTTGAAGATTATATTCTGAGTTTCCAAAGACACTAAACTATTACAGTTCTTATGTGTCTGTTTTTTTATGTATTAAGTATTCTACAAAAGTAACGTAATTTCCATGTACTTCAGGCTATGTGTCTAAATATGCATTTCCCAAACCATGTGGAAACTATTCTCTTTATTATATCCCACTATATACCCTTACATAGATTTTAAGTGGTGTTTCATTGTTTCTTCTAACAATGCTCAAAAAATGCTCCTCCAAAAAAATACCCAAAGAAGGAAAAAACTCCTAATAACCTAGATAAATATATATTAGTCTATATATATACATATAATTCATAATTATTGTTTTTTATATGAAACCAGGGACAACGCAGAATGAATAATACAACATTTGCTGCAAACATGGAGAATAATGTGAAATTTTCTTCAAAAACAGTTATTGAGATCTCCTCTATTTTATCAATTCCAAAAATTCCTTCTCCATTATATTTCAATCATCGACGTGGAAATATTTCATTAGGAAATTATTATTTAATATTTTTCATACCATTGAATCAACCACATCTATCTCTTTCCTATTTTAATCCAATACCCACAACTGATTGGATTCTCAGTCAAAACTATAAAGAGAATGACTACAACACCCCGTGATTGGAAAATAAATTTATTTTAAATATATTTAATCTCATAGATATATTTTTTTACACACAACCCAATGGTCTTAAAAAATAATATTATAATATAATGCATATATGGGATTCAATACCAAACTTCAACAGCCTATGAAATATATTATTTAAATATGATTGTCAAAATATATCCATAGAATTTGTTTGTATGAATGAGATTAAATTAATCATGGAATACATATAATGGTTATAATCCATAAAAATTTATTGATAATAAAAAATAATTTTTTACTAATGAAAAATAAATCTTCAAAAAAAATATTTTTCCACCAATTTTTAGGATTTTCTAAACAGATTAATTATTTTATGAATAGTGAAAAGAACTTATTATTAGTGAAAAATTGAATTTCATTTAAGGATTTTAATGATTCCAATTTTTTTATAAATCTTTTATAATTAAAATTAGTTTAATTAAATTATAATTAATAAAAATTATGTGATTTAAATGAGTTATATGTTTAATTTAGTTGTAATAAATTTTTTTCTAATTTTGAAATCTTTTTTTAGTGGAATAAAATTTTTTATCACTTGTACTTGTATAATTTTTAATTAAATTAAGTCAAATTTAAGATTTTAATGCCGTAAAATTTATTCAATATGTGTAATCATTATAATATATGTTAAAAAATTAGTTTAATGAAAATTTCTGTCTTAATTAATAGTAAAATTAGTAAAAATTATTTACCACAATTAATGTTTGAATGATCATACCATGGCATTAAAGAAAAAATATAATGGTTAAAAATAATCTAGAACTTGTCTAATTACTATAGGATATCAATATTTGAAGAATTATCAGATTAATATTTATTTTAATTAGTTTTTGGGCCACTTTTCATTAAATGTGACCTATATCATAATTTACATTATGGAAAGAACAAAATGAAACCCTCTTATTTTTAAATTAAAAATATATCATCACATAGGGACAAAAGAATGTTCCTAATAAATATTGATGAATTTTTTTTGATGAAAGAATTTATTTTTTAGATAGTAATTTATTTGTGATATTTAAATTTATTTAATTATCCTAAATATCTACTCAATATAGATGATGTAACTATATAATTTAATTAAAAATACAATAAATAATTATAAAACTTTTAAAAATAATATAATTCGGTTGAATTATTATTTTCAAAGATTTTATCATAAAAATATATCATTATATAAATGTCTGAAAAGAATTTATTCGGATTCCATCACAGTTTCCATATTTTTAATGTTAAGTAAAATAAATAGTTTCAAAACAGATATTAATGTAACTTCATAATATATATTATTTCATTTATAGATTTAAAATTTCTAAAATTACAAGAATATACGAAGTTATTTTTAAATGATTGAAAATATAATATTTGATCCATTCATGGACTATTATATGTTTTTTATTTACAATATTGGCCCTTAACTTAAAAAAGGTTACCACGACTAAGGATATATCTGTGGTATTACATGTTTGATGAAATTTTATTGACATTAATTTTCATCGAACATAGTGTTTTTTATTAGAAAATTGGATTTACTATTTATGTCAATATGTTATAATTTTTTTAAGGAGTACCATTTTATTTTTAGGCTTAATGGATGAATTACATAGGAAGTTGAACTAATTACATTGGTGGAAACCAAAATGGTAAAAGTTAGTAAAATTAATGGACAATAATATCAAATTCAAAACATTTTTCATTACAGTTTTTGTGTGGATCAACCAACTATTTCCTCAACAATATTGTTTATAAATTTCATATTCAGTTGGGGTGTGAGAGACTTCCCAATTATGGAATAGTTTTTTGTATTCAAAAAAATCATATCATGCTCAATTATAAATGGGAACACCCTTCCCTCACTTTATCAAACATTATAATCCATTTTTATAAAAAACATAAAAAATTCCCCCCCAAAATCATTAGACATAATCTAGAGTTGATGGTATTCCTAAAAGTCCAACCCTATAGTCATTAATAAGAGATCTGATTGAGGTTCTCTATGATAAATTAATTGTCTTTACTATGATATTTATTTTTTTTATCTCCTATTACCACATTAATTTTTAGTACCTAGTTTTTCAATCATGTGTGGATTTTTGTCTAATTTGATTTGATGGACCTCAAATGGATGCCTAATGAGTGAGTGAAGATCTCAGGGGTGTCTGGGTCCTTTTTTGTGCCCAGAACCCAGTTGTAATTGTTAAAAGGCATGTTGTAAGGTTTGTTTTAAACCGTTAGAGGTAGGAAGCATAGTTAGTTTAAACTGTGTGAGGATGGACAATGGGTTTATTTGTGTTACCCAATTTCCTTAACAGTGTGATTTGGGATGCAAGGCCATTATGAAATTTGCAGAGAAATTGAAGAGGAATTTCACATGGTTGTCACATAGTTTGCCTAACCATGCATATGCCCTTCCCTACAGATGCCCGTTCATGATTTGCACATAGTTTTTCTAAACCAGGCAGCCTAGCCATGTGAAGGGTAAATTTTGGTGAAAATTCGGTTTTCCATTGAAAATATAATTAAATCAGTCCCCCCCATTGTTTTTATTATCTAGTAGAGGCAACCCCTATTTTCAGCAATTTACCACTCAAAAGCAAACTATTCATACTTTTTAGATCTACCATACATCTGAACACTAAATCAACCACAATTCATCTTGTTATATGTTCACTATTACATTATTGATTTCTTTTTTACCATTCATTATTCTTCTTCCTATCAACGAATCTATTTAGATGTAGGCTCACATGCCCCAATTTTAAGGAATTTATCCGTTATTCAAATCTAATTCAATCCCTACTGAACTAAAGTCTTTTACTGGCTAAGGAGGGCCGTATGTGCCTATGTATAGTTTTCTATAACTCATACATTTATTTTAATCATTTTGGAATATGATAGGGGAATATTCCGATTTCATCGAGCATCTTCTGCTAAATTTATATTCCCATATTAAATTCTTTAGGAACATGTTTTAAGACTCTTTCCATATATGTATTTAATTTCTCATGGTTATAACCACAACCTCTAAAACCCCATTTATAGTGTTTTCCAAAATTGAGTTTTTTTATTTGATAGTTTTGAGCCACCGTTTGGGTGAGCCTCAGCATAAACAAATCTTACATTAGGCCTTCCTATATAAAATGATGATTATATTATGTTGTTTTTCTTTGGTATTCATACTTGACCTAGCTATGGTATGTTCATTAACTTGGTTAATCAAACATATATGGTAATTTAAAATTTTAATGTATATTTATGACTTGGAAACATTAAATGGAAAATAATTTATGGTTGCATGTTGTATCACACCAATGCATTTATGAGGGAATGTACAAGAATGAACCGAGTGAAATGACTATGACCTATGTGGAATTATAAATGGTTTCAATCACATTTTGATTGGGTGGGGCAGCTCTATGTAGTCTGTTTGGGATGATTTCCACTAATACATTTGTGTCATGTAATGTGTCACTAAACCTATGGGCCATGAAAGGGTTCCCGTGATCCCATAAAAGGGGGATATAAAAAATAATCATTAATGAAGGCCTCTGGGCCATTCAGTTGGAAGACCTTTACATTTCATAACTTATTAAAAAACCAAATTTATGGATCATAATCGTATGTATGGACGATGAAATATCAATAGTAGTGTTATGGCTTAAGTTAGTACATTGATTCATGAGGGAATGTCTTGGGAACATGAGGATGCAATTCCAATACTTGGTTGCCTGTTTCCTAGTTTGAGACCCACAATGAATGATGATCCTCATATATTAGTGGATGCTCATTAATGATAGCATGGTGTCCCTATATTAATATTACATGATTCCTTGGATACACCCCTTGGTTCCAGTATAGCTTCTACTGACACTGGGTGAATTGGTTATTTCTTAGGTCAAAGTCATAGATTATCCCATTTTACCTTGGATGTATTCATTGGACATGATTTGGTCACAATATTGTGGAATTCCATGGATTATTCTACTTATATTACACTCTTAACCTTATCTAGGATGTAGTTACTGCTGATTGTGTGACCCTTTAGGTCTATGTTTATTTTTTCATTACCATGGAACCATTTATTTACAAATAAAATTATTAAGATCCCTTTCTATGGACTTGCAACCTCATTATCATCAAGTTGATAGTGTTAGCTATGCCACACACAACATAATTTTATAAATGTGAATTAATTAATTAATTAATCGGTTACATGTTAATACAACATATGAGATATATAACAGGTACATGGGTAACTTCATTATTCTAATTATTTACTGTTATATATACATTCACACACATTAGTTTAGTTTGTAATACACTTGCATGATATTATAGACACCATTAGTGGGGTCCAACTATTATGTATATCACCCCCTATAAGGGTTACATTAGTACATTGGAAGAAAATATGCGTGATGGTGTGTAAAATGGGGAGAAAGATACTTTAGATAAATGATTTATTGATTATTTGGATGGACCCAGATGAAGATGGCCAAGCATGAGCTCAGGATTCTTGGATAGTTTCTGTTTTCATTTTTCACTTTTTGAATAGAATGTTTGTCTACTACTTTATATCCATGTTATCCATCATTTTACTGAAATGACATATATCATACTTAGTTTTTTATGTTTATTGCATTTATTCTAGTAGTTTCAGTTATTATGGAACTTGTATCTTTCCATTGTGGCATCTATTTAAATAGTTTTATTCCACTACATATTTACCTATTTTGATATGTTATTTTCTATAATACACTATAGTAATAAGGGAATATTCTCCCAGGGGACACACCCTATCCCCGTGCTTCTAGTGGGCAGCGTCTTGGGATCATGTATTTGTGCATAACACCATATGGCCAACTGGGCTTTAGGCACTCTTAAGTAGAATCTGGGTCCGAGAAATCACTAAGTGGTATCAAAGCCATTCATTTCAGGTATTACTATTTTCAGACCATAGATTGAATATTATGAATGCTTGGGACTTGTTCATAAGAAATGCTTGGGAATTGTGAACACATATTTAAGGTAAATTTTTTGTTCCCTAAATTGAAATTATTTTTAATCATTCTCCAATTTCATGTTATATCATATCATGACTGGTTGACTCAGATTCTATGTGGGGTTTTTAATTGTTATCCTCATTGAGATTTGATTTCCCATATGGTCCAATGATATGAAAGAAATTACCATTATTTCTGCAAAAATTATAGGTACCTAGAAGTCTCATGTCATGTATATTTTGATGCCATATAGTTTTATTTACCTGATTTTCTTTTCAAGATACGCATACAATTTCTGAGTGATGTTTTGGTAGTTATAGTATGGATGTTCTTCAACATCGATGTGATTGAGTGATATTTTCTTTCAATTCATGTGTTATTATTCTACCTCATGTGATGGTATTGGAAATGATTTTATTCGTGCCATTATATTAAAATCTAATGGGTGTCAGTTTTAATGACAAGCTATAAGACCCCGATTCACAGGGAATAGTGGTCCCTTATATATGAACCATGGTATATGGAAATATTAAAATGAAACTTCATAGTGAATTTTGAATTTTATGATATAATAGTTTCATGTCCTTAACCCATCGTGTCATTGTTATGAATGGTTGAGGATTGAACCTTACAGTTAACTATGAATTGAATGAAATGGTTTCTAGTAAATGATATGGAAAGGTTATATTTATGCATCATATATTGGAACAATTATATCATATGTATTATTTCATACCAATACAGGAACTTTTATGTTGGAGGATAGGATAGTATACCTTGGGCTTCACGCCCTTTCTTATGTTCGTCTTTTGTTAGTGTTTCCCTATATCGGAATAAAATGTTCTCTGAGGAATATTCTTGAAATTTTTGTACTAATGACCCAATGATTACCTTCTTTGGGGCACTAGGAGAGTGGAAATGACCATTTTGTAGACATGGTGGGCCCCAAGATTCCAGTATTACCTTTAGGAGTGCAACATAAGTCGCTGCCTATTATAACTAACATGGGAACTGTTTGTCAAGTTCATTGTAGTTTCCTTCATTTGATATAGTCCATGCATGGTGAACCATGAGATGCACATGCGATGCCTGATCTGACCTATAAGTATGATCAACCACATCCTCCTACATACTAAGTGGATTGTGGTCCACAAGATGTTGATTCTTTCATAGAATCCACCATTTTTATTGGATCATGTATAAGTTCATATAGAGTAGAGGGTCAAGATTGCTACATAGATGTTGTGTGATTCAGCCAATAATTGGTGGGACATAGTTACCCTTTTTGGAATCCATAAAATTGTGGTGTGGGATGATATTTTGACTACCTTATTTGATCAGTTACTAAATCAGATAATGAGAACTAACATAGATAGAGTGTTCCTTAAACTCTAGTGGGGTTCTTTGTTAGTCGTATAATATTCATTACGTTTCATTGAGTTGTATAAATTTTCACCACATCTATCTGATGATAAGAATTCACATGATAAATTCTTCAAGGATGGGATCTTGTATTCCATCAATTATTAAGGAAATGTATTTTACTTTCCTAAATTTTATGAAATAGTTAATTAGGATCTTTTCATTCATTGATAGCTGAGGGATGGGGATATTTCCAGGGATAGAGGACTAGTTACACATCAGGCCAGTAGTTCTTCCGACTGTATTAAGTGATCCCTAAAAGGTTTATCATTAAGGAAGTGGTGGTCAGGTTACCCATTCGTGTATCTCAAAAGTGTGTTACTATTTTGGATGACAAGGTAACATGAATCCTAAGTGTGATGGAGACCCTCTGGAGTTTTGAGATTTCTGAGGTATGGGGGATCTTCAGAGATAATGTCAGACCTATCTATTATATTCTAGAGGAAGGGGATCCACACCTGATCCTCCTTTATGATAAGATTATTTTACATCGTATCACGATATGAGTTGGAGTAGAACTAGAATTATTTGATTAGGAGGATGTCATGGTCGTAGTAGCCATACTCTTGATCACCAGCAGTTCCTAAAAATCATTTTTGATAATGGTAGTCCAGCTATTGTTCATGGACTTGGATCATGTCATCGGAATGCTTTACTACTGATACATGGGGATCAGGTTGATTGATCATTTACAGTTTGATTTACTATTCTAGTATACTCCATTTTTATATCATCTATATTGGATACAATGGAATCACACACATTCATCTCCTTATAGGTTGTGGAAATTCATAGGTTGGAATTTTAGTATTACTATGGTGGAATGTCCATGGATAAACTATTTATATTTTGGATAGAGGGAATACACCAATGTGGCGACGGTCCCCTTGAGATAGGTAGGTAACCATTCTTATAGGAGCTATTTGATCCCAAAATTATGGGATTTGATGTCATTATTAATAAGGATTTGATGGTTTACTATAATGAATTTTCATACTAATGTCTTCATAGGGTATTGTTTTGGACACTATAGAGAATTAATTATCTACACAAGGGTGATTGGGATTCCCATCTTGCAGAGATTGACCTCAGCATCATTGGATAAGTGGAGTGACCATCTAACTATAAAATGTCATCATGGAGGATCAAGGTTTACTTTAGGATGAATTCACTTGAGTAGTAGATAATTTTATGGATTCCATTCCTAAAGAATTTTCGGGATTTACTCTTTATAGAGAGGAATATAATACAATATATATCATTATAGGAGCATATCTAGTGTCCATTCCTACATAAATGATAACACCCACTGAGCTTTAAGAGCTCAAGTTGAAGGTTGAGGATTTGGAGACCAATGGATTCATATGTCCAAGTACTTCTTCTTGGGGTTAACCCATGATTTTCTTCAATAAGGATGATTATTCCCTTGGTATATGGGTGGATTACTAAGAGTGGAATGATCTCAAACTCAAGAATTGGTATTCACTACCTCAAATAGATTATATCTTTTACCATCTCGGCGGATCTAGGTTATTCCCTTCAATCGAACCAGGTTTCAGCTATCATCATATTAGAGTTATGCTATCATACATATATCTAACATATTTCCATAATACTTACAGTCAATATTAGTACCTCGTTATGTTGTTTCGTCTTAAAAAAATACATCTTTTTCATGGTTCTGGTGAATAGGCTATTCCACCCCTTTCTAGAATCCTTTGTCATAGTATTTATCGACGACATCATAGTGTATTATCACACTAGTATCAACCATGATATGAACCTTGAGATCATTATATATACACTGAGAGAGAATCATCATCATTCTATGATATCTAATTTCCACTTCTGGATCTACAATCTTTTCTTCTTGGGCCATGATATTTCAAAATCAAGAGTTTCTATTGACCCTGCTAAGTTGAGTAACATTGTTTCATGGGAGTATCCCATGAACTTGTAAAATATATATATTATCATGCGGATGGATAAATATTATAGTTATTTCATTCATGAATTCTCATATTGTTCTTCACCTTTTACTGGTTATAAAAAAAAGGTTTTCATGTCCCTCTGGTTAGAAGCATGCTAGAAATCATTTCTGAAGATGAAAGAGAGGCCTATCTCAGCCCCAATACTGACATTTCTGGGTCATGGAAAAGGCTATAGAATCTTCTATGATGCATTAGGCATTAGAATCTGGTCTATTATAATACTTGATGATATAGTTGTTGTGTATAGATCATTGAAATTGAGGCCTCATGAGATAACTTACTCGACAAATGACCTTCATCTAGAAACATCTATCACCGCCTTATACTACTGAAGACATTTTTAGTTGGGTTAGCCTTATTTGGGGTATATGTACAACAAAAACCTCAAATATATAATTTTTCAATGTTACCTGAATCTCAGATAGTGCTGATGGGTAAAAAATATTCAATCCTTTGATTTTGAAATTGATTATAATCTTGTAAGGGGAAATGTAGTGGCTGATGCTCTAATCTGAAAAAAAATTAAGCACAAGCCATACATAAAGTTAGAGATGAATAAAAATTTATTTCTATTATTTTGGGATACATTAGAATTTTCACCACAGTAAAAAAGCAGACATTCATTACATCTTTTATAGTTACCAATTCCCTCCTTGAGAAGATAAAGGGGTGGAAATTTTCAGATCACAAAGGATTAGTTCTCAAATATATTATTTCAAGAGCTAAAACACCTCCCTATATGTCTGTGGATAGAGACAACATCTTACATAATCATGTATTGGTTTAGGTTATTTATTTTATTGGGAATATTTTATTCAAGAGTCCCGTGCTTCTTAGGTGGTAGTTCATCCAGGCATCTCCAAAATGTATCGGGACATGAAACGTCAATATTGGTGTATGGGGATGAGAAATTATATAGATGGACTCATCACTAGGTGTTCCACATTTCAATAGGTGTAGGCAGAACACAAGATACTAGTATGCTTGTTACAACGTCTTCCATTCCTAGGATAGAAATGCAAAGATGCTTATGAGTACATTGAAGTTGGTTTACCTTTGTTATTTAGAGGTATCAAAGCTGTATGGATTTGCATTGATATGCTGAAAAACGAATCCCACTTCATTCATATCAAGGGGAATTTCATAATTAATTAGATGGGATTAATGTATTACTCTTAGATCATACGACTACATGGGGTGAATCATATTACAATTTCATATTGGGATTCTCATTCCAAGTCAATGTTATGTAAACTGTAGTAGATATCTATGGGTACAATCTTTCTTATGACACACCATTTCACTCTCTGACAAATGGATAGTTGAAAAGGATGGTACATGTTCTAGAGGACATGATTCATGCAATATTTCTAGATCATTATAGTTCATTGTAGAATAACATCTATCACATTGAGTTTTCCTATAATTAATTCTTAAATGATGAAATTAAGATGGATAATTTTGAGGAATTATATGGTAGATCATTCTGTTCACCCCTGTGCTATCGAGAGGTAGATCAAGCATCCCCACTAGTTATTCATTAAAAGTAGGAGGCTTTAGTGTAGGTTCTGTTGATCAGGAAGTGTATGTCTACTTCTCAACATAGATAGAATTTTTATGTCGATCACTATCGATGACCTCTAGTGTTTTTGGTTGGGGATCATGTTTTCTTGTGGGTACAACTAGGCTAGGTCATAGATGGATACATAGGAAAGGGATTTTGTCTCCTCGTTATATAGGGCGTTTTGATATTCTCGAGAGATTCATGTTGATACCCTATCCATTGCTACCACCTCTATGGTATCATTCCATGCACAATGTTATCCAAATTTCACAAATTCAAGTTATAATGTCGACCCATCCCAGACATTAGATCCTGAGGAAGTTGAGGTTAATTCCAATACCTATTTTAAGGAGTATAATATATGCATCATCGACCAGTTCAAGAAGGATCTATGATTCTGGTCTATCCCAATATTATAAAATCTAGGGTGGCACGACTGTATATATGATGATACGTGGGAGTGGGAAGCCATAGTAAATTCCCAATGGGAATAGCTGTTCTCAAACACTATTTCACCACACTTGGAATGCAAACTGAGGGAATATTTATTATAAAGGGGGAAGAATGTAAGAACCCTATTTTTGCTCACATGTGGATTCATTAAATATTGATCAAATATTATATTATAGAACCTAAATGGATTCCTTATTATATAGTTAGGGAATACGGTTTTTTAGGACTTTTTTGGAGCCCAGATCCCATATTTAGTGGTAAAATATTGCAGATAATTTACATAGGTGTTTCGCATGGTTGGATCATAGTTTCCCAAACTGTGCTTCCTAAGTATGTGTATGCCCCATCCTACAGTTTCTTGTGCATGATTTACACATGGTTTATCTTAATCATGTGGAAAAATTATTTTAAGGGTAAATTTGGGTGAAAATTTAGGTTTTCAGTTAAATTTGAAATTAAATCAATCCCTCTAATAATTTTTCTTTTCAATCAGAGACAGCCCCTACATTCACCTCTTTTGATATCAAACCATAAATCCTTATGATTTTTTGATCTACTAGCTATCTGAAGTCCCGATAAACTATCATTCATCATGCTGGATCAGTACCATTATTTTTTCGATTCCATTTTGATCTTCCATCATTTTTCTTCCTATCAACGATAACATTTTAATGAAAGATCGTATTCCCCAATATCCAGGCATTGATCCCTATTCAGAACTACCCCAATCTAAGAAAAACTAAAAGTTTATATTGGATGATGAGAGTTGTATGAGAAATTTCTAGGTGTTATATAACTCATCCTTTGTGTTTCTTCAATTTGGAAAACATTTTGGGTGGGAACACATTTCATCGAGCGTCATCGATAAAATGTATATGACTAGATTGAAATCATTAAGACTGTGTTCTATGACCCTTAACATATATGTAGTCCATTATTGGTGGTTACATCCAAAAATCCAACAGCCAAAGTATATTGTTATCCAAAATTGAGTTTTTAGTATTTAAAAAGTTTGAGTCACAGTTGGGTGTGCCTTGTCCTCACCCTTCTAATGGTAATCCTCCCTATTTTATATGACAATTGAATTGTTATGGTTATCATTTGTATTAAAAAATGACCAGCCTTAGGTAAGTTCTTGAACATTATTAATCAATATTAAACAGGAATTTGAACATATAATGTATTTTTTTTACTAGTCCTCCAGTAATGGAAAATAATTTTGGGATACATGTTGTAGCACCCTTGCCGGTTATGTTGGAATGTAAAAGAATGAACCATGTGAAATTTCTAGAACCTATATTGTTTTATAAATTGTTTCACGCACATTTGGACTTATCAAAACATTGGGAAATACCTTGAACCTTTATTTTTAAATGGGATGAAATTCATAATGAATAACATATTAAATTAACAAAATTTAAAGTTCCTAACTATACATATACACCGTAAAATATCTATATAGTGGTCAAAATCGATTAATTTATTGGATTCATCAAAGAATTCCTTGAGCACTCAGTGATGCCATTCTGATTCACTGATTCTAGATTCCATGGTTGAGACCCAACATTGAATCAAATCCCCATATATCAATGGATTTTCCATAAGAAATTGTACTTTTAATGGATTCCTTGGATACACTCTTTCGATGAATCATGGATTCTACTAACATGACCCGCCTTGGTTATATCTTTTGGACTATCAAAACTTATCCCATTTTACCTTGGTTGTATGCCGTGGACTTGGTCAGATCATACTATTTTAAAATTCATTAAATGAGGCGAATTGAATTACACTCATACTCATAGCTAGGATATAATTTTTACAAATTTGGAAACCCTTTTAGTTAATGTTTCTTTTTCATTACCAAGGATAATTTTCTTTATTAATCACATAATAAGGATTCATTTCAATGGCATGGATCCCTCATCATAATCATGATTTTACTACTAGATATGACTCATGTGACTAAATTAAATAAACTGAACATTATTAATTAATGAACATGTTATATTTTCTGACACCAACCGAGGGATGAAGCTGGTTCAAGGGTCTTTACATTACTGTACAACATTACTTTTATATATTCATGATTTCACACTTTTTAAATTTATATTACCCATATAAGATGATATAGAAACCATTTGTGGTGGCATACTAAGATTTATCTCACACCATATTCAGGAAAAATTGGTACCTGGTTAGACTATACATATTTAGGTGTTTACAAAGGGAAGTGAGTTGCCTTAGATACATGATTTCTTATTGCTTTGAATGGAGTTAGTAGCAGATGATCATGATAGTGCTCAGGATTCTTAGACAGTTTTTGGGTTTCATTTTGCTAAACTTATATAGAATGATTGTCTGCAACATTTTGTCTATGTAATCTATCTTTCTAGTGAATTTAAATATATCCTCATCAGTTTTTGTATGACAATATAAGAAATTCTAGTTATTTTAGTTATTATTGATCATCCCTATTTCTGTTATGCCACCTATTTACTTATATTGATTTTGCGACTTCTTAACCTATTATTATATTTTATCCACTATAATAAAATCTGGTATTGAGGGTGTTTTCTCCCCATTGACATACATCAGTCCCCCACTTCTAGTTGGAAGCCTTTAGAATATGGGGAGATGCATTTGAGGCCATGTGGCCAATGATTCTCCCAATCAGGATCTATGTATCACTAAGAGGGGGAGGGGGTGAATCAGTTATGTTTTTTCATTTTTATGGTTCATTATTTTGGAAACATCATTAACCTCCTGTTAAATAGTTTCTTCTCTTCTGAACACACACAACCATAGGAACACAACATTTACAATGTTCACTAGTCAACAAGAGTAGCTACGTCCTTGGTATGGTACAGAAATAATCCAGTACCACACAATCCCCTAGAAAACAATCCTTTGATGTGGAATACAATGAGTAGGATATACACTTACACTCATGTAGCACTTAGAAAATAGTCCATATGTGTGTGTGCACAATCTAAGCACAAATAGATAATTACAGTATTTTAGTGCATCATTACAATTTAACAGGTGTATTCTCTGGAGTACAAATATTCACTTTCTTACCCGGAAGATATTAAGAACTATCTTATGCACAACAAAATATGTGCAAAGACCACAACATTTTTGAAAAAAAAATTCGGTACCTTTTTCACAATTAAAATGAATTACGCATAAAAATTCAATTTTGGGGTGGAATACATTTTTCACAAAAGTTCTTTTTTTCTTAACTATTCCCTTTTTCTTGCAAATTCCGACTTTTTCAAGCAACATTCCTCTTTTTGCGCAAACCTACTTAATTTTTCGCAACTCACTTGGTGTATAATTTTATTCTCTTCATAGCATGAGATTTTTCTATATGTCGCGCATTAACAAAGGATAAAGGGTCACCTTTTATTTATAGAAATGTTTTACCCTGCGTGAAAAACACTAATCTGTGCGTAAAACCCTTTTCATGAGAAAAAAAAAGCTCATTCATGCAACATCATATTTTACATACTATATTGAGTATTTTTTCACCGTTCATGCTTTTAACATCGTCATATTTTCCATGTAATGTACTATAACTTCCTTATCTTCCACTAGAATTTTTCCTTCCAATTTAAATAGTATACGACTAACTGCACCATTACTACCCCTTTTATTCATAATGCTTGCAACATATGTTCTCATAACATAGGATATTTGTAACGACCCAATATTTTTTTAAAGGAAATTACATTCTTAGAAATATGTCATAATCCCATTAACTACAAAGTGCTATGGGACCCTTAAAAACATAAGTTTGTCACTTTGGTGATGCAAATTTCAAAAATCTGTAATACACAGTCGCGTTCAGTATGATATTTAGATTCCAATAAGAATAACATAATTTTTTTGTGAATAGTAGCATACACTTATGAATAGTAACATACCCTCATGAATAGTGATATACCCTATTGAATTGTAACCTTACCTATGATAATATATATATATAATATTCATGTTGAGTGTATGATATACCTATGTTATAGAATAAGTTAATGAATGTTTGCAAACTGGGTTTTGATAATAAATTATGATTTTAATTAAATATTAAATTAATAAAATTTCGAAAATTATTTTTAAAAAATGGACTTCATTTTTGGATTCTATAAATTGAAAAATATATAGGGTGAATTTTTGGGATTTTTCTGAAATACATGATTTTTTGATGAATAGTAAAATATGGTAATTTACCGTATATATACATTATAAGACAAATAGACTATTTCTAGAATCATGGATGATGTCACCACCATTAATCCGAATTCACATGATAAATTTAATATTCTTGGTCATGTAATACTTACTCTTACTTGTATTGTGAAGAAATAATTGATTAATGAGTTTTATATTAAGAAATCCCCTCTCTCCTCCACTATAAAAACACCCTCTCGCCCCCTCTTCCAATCACACTTCTCAAGCCTTTTTCCTTCTCCAAATTCAGGAAAAATACCCTCCCAACCTCCTATCCCACTTCCAAAAAACTTTGGTCTCATTAAAAGACCAAAACCTCTCCCTTAAGGAGGTTCTCAAGGAAGTTTGATTAAGAGGTAAATTCCTCTGTTCAATTCTTTGTCTTTCCTTTCAAGTTCATTTGTTTTCTTTTTCTATTACCTCTATTTATCCAAATTTCTGATGAATCTAGTACCTTATATGTAATGTAACTTTTTCATGATAGTGGAATAAGTTATTATCATCTTCCACTTTTTACCTTCTTTTATACTATTAGCAAGAACACCATCCGAGATGTGTCAATTTTACACATTCAAGGACGATAGACATCAATTTCTTTTATCATTCTAAATTCAGGTCATGAAACCATTATAGTTATGTTTGATCCAGATTATTATATATAATATAACATATTTAAGATTATGTAATCCCTTTTTTCAAATGGTGTTAGGTTTTAATGAAAAATGAGTTCGTTGTAATCAAAACCCACAAATTAACCGAAACAATTATCATTAAAGTTATATATGAAAATTCATCCTTGTTCCACGTAACCAAGTTATATAAATGAACGATAACACCTATTTATGTTCATGAATAATATATAGTTTCAATTCTGGATATTTACATCCATTCCACATCATTACATAAAAACAAGTGAACCAATTATGAAAATAAGATAAACGAACACTCCAGAACGGTGATATTCAATACAATAACTTGTCAATAAAGACATAAATGAACTAACCATAATTATGGTAAAATAAATAAATGTCTAATATGTTCTGAAATAAGTTATTAACAAGTATAATTTCATATTCCAGAAGTTTATGTACCCGAGTGGAACACGTTTGGAGTAAAGGTAAGTGTTTCCCACCCGAACTTCCATTTTCATTCGGGATACTTTCATTGTCTAATTACCTTGATGTAATTCTTATGTATTGTTATGTATTCATCATATGTTTTGTGTGAGTATAATATATATGTTTAAAAACTAGAATCCTTCTGTATTTTATGGATAGTTACATGTTTTTAAAGGAACATTCAAAAATGTTTCCAAAATACATGCCCGATTTATGGGAATTTCTCAAATTCTTATCTATTTTGAAGGGTACTCTATAATCTGGTTTTGGGAAACATTATCATTATAAAATCACTCAATTTATTTTGAAAATACTATCTTAATTCACTTCTGATTGTATACAATGATTTTTCCAAAAGAACTATTTTTTTCAAAATAAAAGAGTATTTATCTCAAAAATTGCTTAATGATTTTATAAGAGTATTTTGGTCTAATTCAGCACTCTTATTGATTCCATGGTATTATTGGGTTTTATAATTTATTAATTCATCTAACATATTTGATTTAATGGTTTATGACTAACTCTGTTGAACCATTCACCATATTATTCCGAATGGTTTGTGTCTTATGTTTAATGATTAGGGAAAGATAGTTACATTTTATATGATAGTTTCAATACGAATGTATTTGTTATTTATGTTTATCCCTGCTCATATGAGGAATGAATTTCACTTATTATGTGACTGGTGGGGCCCACTATAGCCCCACGATGCATAGATTGGTCTCATGATACAAATAGACATGGAATTGGTCGAGGCCTTTCCCAATGCGATATAGATTTTGGCCGACGCCTTAATCATTAGACATATTTTCCAAGGCCTTGACCAAATGTTTCAGAATGTCTAAAATTATACATTCCATAATTATGAGTTCAGATATTGATATTTCATGTGGTTATTCGACTAGTTGAATACCCATGATTATGTTTTATTATGGAATTATTTACTCTTCTCAAATCCCTGCCATAATGTTTTCATGTTTATTATTAAAGGCATGTGTTTTTTATTATTCACCACGTCTAATGTTTATATTATCTTCTTCTGTATTACTTACTCAATCTGAGCATTTGAGCTCCCCCTTTCTTATGATTCATTTTCTTAGGACATGAAGAAGTATTTTATGAATGACTTTCAAGAATAATCTAGGAGATGTGATGACTCTAGTGGAATAAATTAGTGTTGTTTTTTCTTTTCCTTATGTACAGTTGAACATATGTATGTATCTTGTTTCTAATAATACTAAACTACTTGGTCCTTCATGATTCATATTCCTTGTATGTATGCCAATGTAATCAAATAAGGCACCAACTCCGGGCAACTGGGGTCCGGTCCTTACAGTTGGAATCAGAGGAAGATTAGTAGAATACTTGGAAACTAGATTTAGAAAATGTAGAATTACGGAATAGTCCCTATGTTAGTCTTTGAGGATAAACACACAAGAACGTCTTGGTATTTTTCTATGGAATAGATTATGTGGATCTTTCAAGAAATACATCCCTGTCTGGATACGAGCAGGTAGAGGAAGCTCTGGCATAGATGTATCTAGGGGTAAAAACCGAAAACACCCCTTTGAGTTAGACTCGAACGGGAACTTGTGCATGACAACGGGCCTTGCTGCACCCTTGGTTACGACACTCCTGTGGGATATGCTTAGGATAATTAACATTTTCATTACAAGCCATTATGAAGGAGTTTAATGTAAATATCCCTCAAAGAAACCATTTTTTTGAATATGGGATTATCCATGTGTATGATCTCAATATTTATGAGTATTTTTAAGTTAAGATTATACATTGTGATTCATAACCTAATACAGAGTATGCCATTATCTAGATATGATGAATAGTGGATGGAATGTAAATCTAATGAATGCACGTGTCCCCTGTAGGGATTTTCCTCTGCCGCAAGATAATGATGTTGGCTATGGTATTGTGACTGGTGTTGAGCAACTCATAACTATACAGAGAATACTTACTCAGGTTATGAATAATAACGTTACCCGTATGGAGCATCTGAATACACCATGTGGAGGAGCCATGCTAGATCGATTTATGAGATAGAATCCTAAATCATTCAACGGGACTACAAACCCATTTGTACCAGAGTCGTGGATATGTTCCCTTTAGAAAATATTTCTTACTATGGGATGTAATGAAATAGAGAATGTTTTCATGGTAGTATATCATCTATCGGGTGACGCAGATCAAGGGTGGTCATTAATCAAAAACACAAAGGAGGAGGAAGAGATAGAAGAGATGGAATGGATGGATTTTACGGAAATCATTTTAGAAAAATATTTCCCTTGTGGGCAGCGAGTAGATATGGAGAGGCAATTCCGGAATCTGAAGCAGAAGGAAGATGAGAATGTTTCAAGGTATGAAGCTTACTTCACAATATTAGAAAGACACGATGTAGACCACATACGAAATCCATGCAGAAAAAATGATCGATTCATTGATGGCCTAAATCCATTCCTCCAGAAGGAACTGGTATCACAAAGTTTTTCATCATATGAGTATATAGTTTCATGTTCCATCAAGAAAGAAAAAGAATTCTCTAAGTCATATTACATTAAGGGAATGAAAGTAAAGAAGAGGGATTCGGAAAACGCTGGGAAAGGAAATAAGGAAATATGGAAGAAGGGAAGAGTCTAATTTCTACCATGTGACAATGGTGGAAGGAAACACCCTGGTGCATGATTAAAAGAAAAAGGGGTATGTTACTAATGTGGCCAGAAAGGCCATCTTGTTGGTGATTGCCAAGGGAAGATGGAAGCCAGTGATGTTCAATGCTATAGTTGTCGAGAGATGGGACACTATGCTAATGATTGTCCAAAACGTCAAAGAAATATGCCACAAAAAAGGGTAAGGGATCAGGGACAAGTTTATGGTATCACAACTGTAGAGGTTGAAGTTCCTAATGCGATTGTGGTAGGTACATCAATTGTTTCCTCAATTTTAGAAAATGCTTTATTTGATTCTAGATCATCGCATTGTTTCATATCTTCCCAGTATACTAAGAAAATTAGATTTTCCCAATTTGATTTATCAAGGGAGTTGTCAGTCAAAACTCCTAAGGGAAGTATCATTGCTACAAAGATTTATTAATCAGTTCTGATTAGGTCATACAAATGTTCTTTATCTATTAATCTCATCATCATACCCATGATTGAATATGATATAATCCGTGATATGGATTGGTTTTCAGATCATGATGCCAAAATTTATCCAAAGAATAAGGAGGTTACAATTTTTGATGACGATGATAAAGAACACCATATCATTAGAGCAGAATCGTCACCACCTAATTCTTATCTAGATCCTCCCACAGTAGATTAACTAAATTAAATTATTGGGGAGGAAGATAATGAAATAACTATGGGAGAGGAAAGGAATGTTCAAATAGAGGATGTACCTATTGTGTGAGAATATGTTGATGTGTTTCCAGATGATTTACCTGTACATCCTCTAGAACGAGAAATTGAGTTTTTTAATGATTTAATTCCTAATTCAAGGCGCATATCGAAGACCCCTTATAGAATGGCCACTATGGAATTAGTGGAGCTAAAGAAACAGCTAGAGGCCTAGAGTGAAAAGGATTTATTTGACCCAGTTTTCTCCATGGGGAACCCCTATCCTCTTTGTCATGAAGAAATATGGATCCCTGAGGCTTTGCATTGATTACAAGGAAATCAATGCAATAACAATAAAGAACAAGTATCCCCTACCTCACATTGATGATTTATTTTACCAACTACATAGAGCTCAATTCTTTTCAAAGATTGACTTTCGATCTGTATATCATCAGTTGAGTGTGAATAAGGAATACATTCTGAAAATAGCATTTCGAACCTGGTATGGGCATTACGAGTTTACTATAATGCCTTTTGGATTGACTAATTCACCCTCTGTCTTTATGGATCTAATGAACAGAGTTTTCAAGGAATATCTCGATGATTTTGTAGAGGTATTTATTGATGATAACTTGGTATACTCCAAAAGCTATGAAGATCATGAAAATGACTTGCGCATTATCTTGAAGACTCTTAGAAGAGTTGAATTATATGGGAAGATTTGGAAGTGTGAATTCTGCCTTTAAGAGATTTCATTTCTTGACCATATTGTCTCTAAGGATGGAATGCAAGTTGATCCTGCAAAAGAAACAGTCAATCCAAGATTGGCCCATGCCAAAAAACATAACTAAGGTACACAGTTTTGTTGGCTTATCAGGTTATTATCGGCATTTCGTACAGAATTTTGCCCGACTGGATAACCCGATAACGAAGTTCACACATAAAGGGGTTAAATTTGTTTGGACAAAAGATTGTCGAGAATGTTTCGAAGAACTGAATAGAAGAATAGTCAATGTTTTTATATTTTAGTATACCATCAGGGAATAGAGGGTTCGTTATTTATAGTGATGCTTCAAAGAAAGGACTTTGCTGTGTCCTTGTGAAAAATGATTGGGTTATTCCTTATGCATCACAATAGCTAAAAATTCATGAGAAAATATATATTACTCATTTTTGGGTTAGCTACTATAATATTTGATTTGATGATATGGATACATTGTCTCTATGGTGAAAATGTTATATTTATACTGATCACAAGAGTTTGAAGTATATTTTCTCATAGAAAGAACTCAACATGAGGCAAATGAGATGGCTTGAACTACTCAATTATTATGATTGCACATTACTCTACCACCCGGAGAAGGAAAATAAGGTGGCAGATGCTTTGAGAATAAAGGATCATGGAGTTTTGAACAAGATGAGAGTTGAAAGGGATCCTATTTTCATGGATCTAGTAATGATGGATATAGGAATAACCATAGAAGGTGAAGCATCAATAATTTTTCAAAAGGATGCGAAAACATCTTTACTAGAAAGGATAAAAAGTTTTCAGGTTGATGATGGGGAGTTTCAAAAGAAGATTAAATCTATGAATGATTGGGGATTTACTGACTTCGTATATGAAGATGGAATTTCGAAATTTGGGAAAAGACTTTGTGTTCCCGATATACCTGATCTAAAGAACGAATTGATGAATGATTCTCATAGTTCCAATTTATCTATACACCCTGGTAACAAAACAATGTATAGAGATTTGAAGGAACATTTTTGTTCGGACAACATGAAGAGGGAGATTGCTGATTTTGTGTCAAGATGTATTGTTTTTCATCAAGTGAAAGTTGGAATGAATCAACCAGGATGAGTATTGTAACCTCTTCCCATACCTAAGTGGAAATAGGATAATATCATGATGGAATTTCTCATGGGACTACCAATGACTCCTAGAAGTAACAATGCAATATGGGTTATTGTTGATCGTCTTACCAAGTCAGCACATTTTCTTACCATAATAGAAGATCTACCACTTGAACGTCTAGCAAGACTATATATTAATGAAGTTGTGAGACTTCATGGAGTACCCCTATCGATTGTTTCTGATCGAGATCCATGTTTTACATCAAGATTCTGGAAAAGTCTTCAGAATGCCCTAGATAATGATCTTCGTTTATGCACTGCCTACCACCCAGAAACTGATAGACAATCTGAACAGACAATTCAAACATTGGAAGACATGTTGAGGTCTTGTTCACTTGATTTTCAAGGCATGTGGGATCAGTATTTACCTCTCTTAGAATTTTCCCACAACAATAGCTTCCATTCAAGTATACAGATGGCACCCTATAAAGCATTATATGGGAGACGATGTCGTACACCAAATTGCTGGGATGATGTTGGTGAAAGAAAGCTTGTGGTCCCAGAACTTGTTGAAGAAACAATGTAAAATGTGAATATTATCCAGAACCATATCAAAATAGCTCAAAGTAGGCAAAAGAGCTATGCAGATAACTGAAGAAAGGATTTGGAGTTTCAAGAAGGTTATCACATTTTCTTATAGGTATCTCCATAGAAGGGTATCATACGATTCGATAAGTAGGGTAAATTAAGTCCCAGGTACATCGGACCTTTTGAAATTATGGAACGAATTGGAGGCATACCATAACATTTGGAAATGCCGCCAAGTCTCTCCAAGGTTCGAAATGTGTTCCACGTGTCAATGTTAAGAATGTACATGCCAGACCCAAAACATGTAATCACTTATGAAGAAGTGGATCTTGAGCCCGATCTATCATACTGTTAAGAGCCTATCAAGATTCTTGATACTAGAGAATATGTGTTCAGAAATCAGACGACTTGTCTGGTAAAGGTTCTATGGAGGAACCATAAGATGGAGGAAGCAACATGGAAGCATGAGGAGCTTATGTTAAAGACCTATCCAAATCTTTTTAGGTAATATTTTGTGAAATTTCAAGGATGAAATTTTTGGAAGGAGGGGAGAATGTTACGACCGAATATTTTTTTAAAGGAAATTACATTCTTATAAATATTTCATAATCCCCTTAACTGCTAAGTGCTATGGGGCCCTTAAAACATAAGTTTGTCACTTCTATGATGTGAATTTCAAAAATCCGACATACATAGTCACGATCAGTAAGCTATTTAGAGTCTAATAAGATGACCATAATTTTTGGTGAATAGTAACCTACCCTTATGAATAGTAACATACCCTTATGAAGAGTGATATACCCTAATGAATATTAACCTTACCTATGTTAATATATAAATAATAATCAAGTTGAAATTACGATATACCTATATTTTCGAATAAGTTAATGAATGTTTTCAAACTGGTTTTTGATAATAAAATATAATTTTAATTAAAAATTAAATTACCTATATTTATAATATTATTTTAAAAAAATGAACTTCATTTTTGGATTCTACACGTCGAAAAATGGTTAGGGTAAAATTTTTGGGATTTTTCTGAAATTCTAGATTTTTTGATGAATATTAAAATACGGTAATTTACTGTATATATAAATTATAAGCTAAATAGACTATTTCTAGAATCATGGCTGATTTCACAACCCTTAATCAGAATTCACATGATTAAATTACTATTCTTGGTCATGGAATACATACTATTACATGTCTTGTGAATAAATAATAAATTAATGAGTTTTATATTAAGAAATCCCCTCTCTCCTCCACTATAAAACCCCCTCTCACCCCCTCTTTCAATCACTACTCTCAAGCCTTGTTCCTTATCCAACTTCAGCCCAAATACCCACAAAAGCTCCTCTACCACTTCCATCAAGCTTTGGTCTCATTAAAATACCAAAACATCTCCCTTAAGGAGGTTCTCAAGGATGTTTGGTTCAAGAGGTAAATTCCTCTTTTCAATTCTTCATCTTTCCTTTCATGTTCATTTGTTTTTTTCTATTACCTCTCTTTATCAAAATTTGTGATGACTCCAGTACCATATATTTACTGTAATATTGTCATGACAGTGGAATAAGTTCTCATCATCTCTCCCTTTTCACCTTATTTTATACTAGTAACAAGAACACCATCCGAGATGTGTCAATTTTACACATTCAAGGACGATGGACTTTCGATTTCATTTATCATTCTAAATTCAGGTCATGAAACCATTATTGTTATGGATGAACCAAATTATTATATATAATATAACATATTTAAGATTATGTAATCCCTTTTTTCAAATGGTGTTAGGTTTTAATGAAAAATGAGTTCGTTGTAATCAAAACCCACAAATTAACCGAAACAATTATCATTAATGTTCTATATGATAATTCATCCTTGTTCCATGTAACCAAGTTATATAAATGAAAAATAACGCCTATTTATGTTCATAAATAATATATAGTTTCAATTATGTAGATTTACATCCATTCCACTTCATTACTTAAAAACAAGTGAACCAAATATGAAAATAAGATAAACGAACACTCCAGAATGACGAAATTCAATACAATAACTTGTCAATAAAGATATAAATGAACTAACCAGAATTATGGTAAAATAAATACATTTCTAATAGGATCTGAATTAATTTATTACAAAGTATAATTTCTTATTCCAGGAGCTTAAGTAAAAGATCGGAACACGTTTGGTGTTAAGGTAAGGGTTTTTCCACCCGAACATCCAGTTTTATTCGGGATACATTCATTGTCTAATTACCTCGATGTAATTCTTATTTATTGTTATTTACTCATCATATGTTTTTTTGAGTATCATATATATGTTCAAAAACCATAATCCTTCCTTATTTTATGGATAGTTACACGTTTTTAAAGTAACATTCAAAACTGTTTCCAAAATACAAACCCGATTTAAGGGAATTTCTCAAATTCTTATCTATTTTCAAGGGAAAACTATAATCTGTTTTTGGGAGCCATTATCCTTATAAAATCACTAATTTTATTATTAAATTACTATATTAATTCACTTCTGGGTTTATACAAATATTTTTCCAAAATAACTCTTCTTTTCAAAATAAAAGATTATTTATCTCAAGAATTGCTTAATGATGTTATAAGAGTATTTTCATATAATTCAACACTCTTGTTGATTCGAATGTATTATTGGGTTTAATCATTAATGAATTCATCTACCATATTTTATTTAAGTGTTTATGACTATCTGTATTTTAGATGATCTATCCCAAAACCATTCACCATATTATTCCAAATGGTTAGTGTTTTATGTTTAATGATTAGAGAAAGATAGTTACATTTCATATGATAGTTTCAATATTAATGTATTTGTTATTTATGTTTATCCCCTATCATATTAGGAATACATTAGACTTATTATGTGATGGGTGTGGCCTGATATAGCCCCTCGATGCATCGGTAGGTCTAATGAGACAAATAGACGTGGAATTGGCTGAGGCCTTTCCCAATGTGATGTAGATTTTGGCCTAGGCCTTAATCATTAGACATCTTGGACGAGGACTTGAAAAAATGTTTCAGAATTTCCGACATTATACATTATATCATTATGCATACATCTATTGATATTTCATGTGGTTATTCGACTAGTATAATACCCATGATTGTGATTTATTATGGAATTATTTACTCAGCTCATATTTCTGCCATAATGTGTTCATGTTTATTATTAAAGGAATGTGTTTTAAATTATTCACCATGTATAATGTATATATTATCTTCCGCTGTATTGTTTACTCTTACTGAGCATTTGAGCTCACCCCTTTCTTATGTTTCATTTTCTCAGGACATGAATATGTATTTTATGAATGACTTTCAGGCATAATCTAGGAGATGTGATGACTCTAGTGGAATAAATTAGTGTTGTTTTTCCATTACATATGTAAAGTTGAACTTATAAATGTATCTTGTTTCAAATAATACTAAACTACTTGGACCATAGGGATTCATATTCCCTGTACGTATGCCAATGTAATCAAATATGGCACCATCTCTGGGCAACTGGGGTCGAGTCCTTACAATATTTCTGAAATAAAAATTAGAAAATCATCATCTTATTTCCATGTTATTTGAAAACTGAATTGATTTAACATATTTGAAAAAAATAGACAACACTATGTAAGAACAAACTCTTCTTACTTCATTTTGTATCCAACTTGGTCCCTACAACCAACTAGGATTTGGGAACTCCTAGGTGGATTCATAGTCTGGGATGTTACATTAATTCATGTACTAATAATTTTGATATTATAATAAAAGTAAATAAAATAAAACATTATGTTATTATTATTATGGAATAACTCATACCAGTCTCATCTTCTACCAATTGGGAAACGAATCCAATGATCGTGTGGATAGAGAGCTACTGCCTCACAAACATATGTAACTCATTTTCTATCAACAACTCTCACAGATAGAAGTAATGATAGATTTAATGTTTATATATAATATTTTTGATACATTCATACTTATTTAGTTAAAATATCACTTATACCTTCCTACATACTTTTCTTTTTAAATTATGATAATGTTGCTCGTGTGTACGATAGACTACCGCCGCATGGAGCAATATGATTACTTTTTTACAAATTATTAACATGGAATGTAATGAGAATAACTTAAATGAATATATATTATATATATGAGAAGAAATTTATTCTATAAAATTAATAAATCCCTCAATTCCTTATCCTAACACCCATTAATAATATATATCGTCTCTCATGCGTACACACAACTTATCATCTCCAGGAAGCAATGGGATTTATTTGTTATGAAAAACATTCAATAATGGTTATAAAAATAAATATAATGACTTAAAATGATATTTATAATATTAATATCATTATGGATATGAAATTTATTTATTAAAGCAACAAAAATCAGAACCTCCGTGAAAAAATAAACATGGGTAAACAATATAATTAACGCATCAACTAATGGTAATAATTAAATACTATAAATGAATAGGTGATAAGATGTTATAATAAGATCAAAAATGTTATTATAAATATGAATATGGGTTTTCTATAAATTATAAAACTATTATATAGGATGTTATGTCATGTTTAAAAATTTAAAATCATGTGATATGGGACATCATCTCAATTTCTCTACATTGATGCATATTTTAATGTAATAGATCTAATTTTTATATATGGTGTATATAATTCACCATTAACATTTAATATCATAGTATGATCATATATAAATGTATTTTTAGTTTAAATTTTAATTAATTCATACAAATGGATGTGAATTTATAGTTACGAAGTGCCATGGAATATCAATACTCAATTTCATTTCATTAAGTTAGGTTACTTCTTCAATGATTTGGATATTCTAAGATTTAGTGAGTAAAAACTATTGATTATTTTATGATGTAGTAACAGATTATTTAGGTGGATTAAAATTTGATACACATAATCTATAACCCTCTATGATTTCATAGTATTCTATCTCTTCAATGTATTTCAATTACTTGTGCTACACGCAACACCGAGTTCGAGTGCACCACGACATACGAAACTAGCCATTCAAAAAAGAGGATATGAATAGTATTAACAACATTTTAAATTTAATATATCCTATATAATTGTAACATTAATATTTTTTGTTTCATATACATAATATAAGAAAAATTCAATTTTTAAGATAAAATATGTATTTTTAAAAAAATGAATCATCATGCCTTTTAATGGAGAACCCTTTTTAAAATAATATTAGACACTTTTATATATTAAATTTAATTAAATTAACATTTTATTTAGAAGTAAGAAATAAAAAATTTAGTTTGGATAAATTTTTGGTACTTTTCTGATAACTTTCATATTTTGATGAATTGTAAAAAATACTAAATTTAAATTGAAAACAAATTTTTTATTTAAAATAATTTATAGTGATAAAATATGAATTTTTATTGTTTTCAAGTATAATTAGATTATATGTTTTTCATTTAAAAAAATTTAAGTCATTATAAGTAATTTTGAATTTAAATTTTACATAAACACATGTAAATCGTTTGATAGTTTTATACATGTTAAAAAACCCAAGTTTGGTTTTGAAAAAGGAAATTAATTTTAAATTAATTAATGCAACATCTATGTTTTTAATTTGGTAAAATGGAATTCATTTTTTAATTCTAAATATCAAAAATTGTTTCGGTAGAATTTGTTGTATTTTTTGGAAAACATCCAATTTTTGACGAATTGTGAAAAACACTACGTTATTGTTTATAACTTACATTTTATTTAATTAATTATATAGTTTATATAAATTTATTTTAAATAAAAATAGATATATAGTTCCTATATAAGATCAATTTAATTAATTAGAGTCATTTTCTAAAAAAATTAGACTTATAAATTTTTATTGAACTTTTTAACATCTTTTACCGACCTTCTAGGAGAATTTGAAAATTTTCATAAAACATAATTTTACCACTTCTCTGAGTTTATGTTTCAAAATTCGAGAGACATAGTTGAAATCAGTATGTAATATGTTTTTCAATATGGGAAAAATTAGTTTTGGTGAATAGTAACTAATGCCTTTTATTTACCACATTTACTTGTAAATAGGGTAAATAAGGGAACAAATTATATTATAATTACCCTAACACATGTCCTAATTCTACTGGATAAGTGTAATTAGACCAAAAACATCTAAAGTAATAAAATATGATCATATTTGGTCCATTTGGATTAGAATAGGACATTTATTATTATTTTATTTAAAGAAGAGTTAAAAGTGTTAAATTCAAAGTTTATTAGCTAAATCATTTTTAATATGGGGTTATACATAAACTAAAATTGAATATAAATATTCAATAGAAAGATAAAATTATTTCCAACATAATTGTATTTTATTTAGAATTTTTAGAGATTATATAATTAAATTTAATTTTGAAACAATGATGATGCATTAATTAGCTTCTTAATGAAATATTTAAATAATCGATATTATAAATATCAAAATAAATATAATTTGAGACTTTTGATGACTTACAATTTATTATTGGTTTCTATGACATGTTATAGTTGATTATATATATTTTTTCAGAAGTGATGAGTTTTCTATGACTTTCCAAAAAAACAATATACCAAATAGTGTCAGAATTGAAAAAAATTAGTTCTCAATACAAATATTGTATTATTGGTTGATATAATATTCCTAAAAATCTATGGTTTGGCCAATGGGCTTGAATAATAATATATATATGTCATTAATAAACCACTTTTGGTTCTCTTATATGTTTATAGTATGTCTATTAACCATATAGTGTAAGAATACAAAAAGACACGATAAAAGTTAATATTTTAACTAATAGTTAAATATAAATGATAAGGTTAATATGGTAAAATAAACCTATATAAAACCTATTTTGTTAGTGTTTTTTGACCTATACCCAACTTATCCTATAAATAAATCAATTTTGATACATTAGAAACTGAAAATGATTTTATTATAAAATTATATTTCAAGTGTTTCCTAAAGTGACCCTCACCTCTCTTATAAAAGGGTACTTCTCCTTCTCTTAATTTCACACCTCCACAGCCATATGGAATGGACAACCCATGTCCCAATAAATTATCAACAATCCTCCCTTAAACCTAGAGGCCTTAATTTGACCAGAAATCCAACATATGGAGCCCTTTGGATCAACTCAAATGGATACACCTGAAGAAGAGATACTAATTTCACCACCCTCTTTCAAGTTATTTTCTTCTTCCACTTCCTCTTTCTTTATTATTTCCAAACTAAAATAATTACTCGACTATATTTTATATGAGGTGGTTTTATTATATATATGGTACAACCATATTTGTTATTCAATATATCCTAAAATGAAAAAGTCACCATACAAGCGTACCTACGTCTTACCGTATCCACGTCGTGGTGTAGTTTGTACTTTAAACACTTTACTATTTGGATGGGTATAATAATGAGTATAACAGATGTAAATAATTAATATAACATGTCAATTATTCTCTATATTTGATATAACATCCAATTACTTACGATTTTTCCATCAATATAATGATATTGTCACTTGTGCGTACGTACGGAGTACGGTCTCTACTATGCGATGTGATTCATTTCCACATGCACCATTCAACGATGATTATAGAAATATATATTGTTAATAATTATGTAAAATATGAAATAATAATTCTACTGGATATATATATATTTATATAAATATGTATATACTTACATAAATCTTATTCACTTACATCTGTTCAATATGATATGAAAACGGAAAAAACGTTTATGCGTACGTACTGCATACCGTCTCCATAAACGGTGCCTCTCATTTCATATATCAATATTTTATAAAAATTAATAATCTAAATATATATGATATATAAAATAATATTTATATTATGGATGTATTTAAATCATGATCTAAATGATACAAACAAGAGTAATAAGTTAAAACCCGTACGATAATGAAAGTGATTATTACCTAAAATGTTAATTTAACTTGGAAATAATTATTAAATGGGTAGTATAAAGGAATAAATGAATCATGTGTGATATAATAAATATGAATATGGTTCTTGTATAATTTAATAACCTATTATGGTCATTATACTAGAGTTAAATGTACCCTCAACCAAATGAAAGTGCGTGGTAATAGTTAATTCTATAATCACTTCATTATCCGAGGTTGTTTTTACGTGAGTATATACTGGGAAATTTTTATCATACACATCTATGTTTCATAAAATTATTTTTAAAAGGAATATTTTAAGGTTTTATGGAAGGGACTCTTAAACTAGATCATCATTTTAAATGGTTTAAATATTTATTCCTCTAAATCATTCTCATTAATATCCATGTTTTTCAAAATGGGTTTTATGGATTTATTTATATAGACATGAATGTTTTTAAAATTTTAATTAATTTAAAATTTTTCAAAGTGGTATGGGACACATTGATTCAAAGATGTCTTTAAATGTCTTCATTCTTAAATTGTGGGACTTTTAAATGTTTTTATGAAAAATGGATATTTCTCTCAAAGAGTTTTACAAATGTTTTTCATCAATGTCAACATCCTTTGATGGATTTTAAACTTGTTTGATGTTGATTTATTATGATTCAAATCATCCATATCATTATTGAAGGGTTAGTGATATGTTTGAATGTGGATTTGTTATTTTTATACCATTAATGGTTTATAGATAATATATTTACATTTTGAATTATAGTTTTAATACGAATTTTTATGACATGTTTAAAAATTTTCATATAAGGAATCCATTGGACATAGTAAGTAATGGGTGGAGCTTGAAATAGATCCTCAATGAATTGGTAGGTCTCATGAGACAAACTAGGTTTTTGACACAATATTTTGACAAGATATTTTTGTAGTCTCGGATCAAGGCCCTGACTATGTGGTTATGATGTTTGGCATTATGGATTCCAACATTATGAAATTGGTTATTGATAATACATGTGATTATTCAACAAGTAGAATATCCATGTGAATACGTAAATGGAATTATTTGATTTATCTCTGCCCTATTATGCTGAAGGTTAAGTTTAAATGTATTTTTTAGTCTTATACCTTGCCTTAAATTTTTATGTTTATTTATGAAATATTCCACTAAATTTAATTAAGGACTTGTGATTGTGTGGAACCAAGAAAAAAGACTCAATTGCACGTTATGTTTTTGGAAACTATATGGTTGAGAGAACGATAAAATTTAATATGGTTTTGATACTGAATTAGTGATTTTGGAAAAATATATAGTTGAATTGTATAAATTATATTGAATATTCTTTACTACCTTGAAACTGATTAATGATTTGTATATTCCATCATTGTTGGATTTTAAAACTTTGTTGGATATAAAGAGTATATCCAGTATTTTATAAGGAATAAGTGAGAATGAATTTATCCAACAGGGTTTCATTTCGATTCATGGTGTTTCCGTGTTTCAAAATAATACTTTATGATGGTATTCACATTTATTACGTGGAAAAAATGATCTTCATTATGTTTACCTTACTTATAAATTTTAGACAATGAGTTTGGGAAGAAGTATTTTGGATAAGTCTAAAGGCTGGAATGGATTATTTTAATCATTGGATACTATTTTTAAGGATAAAGAACATCTTAATATTAGTTTTTGGTGTTGATATAAAAATGACCACACGGAGGTCGGGCGACAACCCTTCGCATTCGGCAAGGTTACGAGACTTGAACCTGCAACCAAATGGTGACAAGGGTGGATCACCTACTACTAGCAGAAGTGATGTCTTGGTATGTATAATGTTTTTTTAAATATTATGAAAAAAAATTATAAATTCATTATTTCTAGAACCCTATATGATTAGGATAAATAGAATATTTTTGAATTCTATTATCTTTTGGAGTGAAAGATGAGTTTCTGGTAGGAATTAGTTGTATGATGAAACTCTACTAGTCGATTATATTTTTTTAATCATATTATATGAATAAATTAATTCTTAAACATTAGGGAAGGGATATTAAAACCATAATTTTGTTACCTAAATTCCTTATGTTTTGTTGAACCAACAATATTTTAAATCATCACAGATTGATGGCTTTGAGTTCCTAAATTTTACACTTGTTTGTGATTGATGACCTCAATCACTCGCTATAAATAATTACATTTTCCCTCTAAGTATGTGTCTCTAGTTGATTCCAATGTTCTCCTAATCTTGATCATAATTTGGTGGTGACATTTTCATTTCTCATTCCCTCTTATTAAGACAAAATATTATTAACCCAATTTCCAATGTGGGGTTTCAACAATGGTATTTTCCAATTTTAACCTTTTATTTTCAAAAAACAATTTCAAATTGTGAGGATGCGATTTATTGATGGACGGGAGAATGTAACATCCAAAGATATCATAGTATGTTTTCTCTTCAATGTATTTGAATAACTTGTGCTACATGAAACACTGTGTTCCATCGCAGCACGACTTACCAAACTATCTATTCAAAAATGTTTTTATGAATAATATTAAACAAATTTTAAATTTTATATATCTTATATAATTTTAACAATCATATTTTATGTTTCTAAGACATAATATAAGTAAAATTCAAATTTTAATATAGAAGAGGTACTTTAAAAAAATGCAGTTTTATGCCTTTTAATTGAGAACCATTTTAAAATCCAATATTTGAAACATTTATATAATCAATTTAATAAAATTAAATTATTCTTTAGAATCGTGACATTAAAATTTAATTTCGAAAAAAATTTGGTACTTTTCTGATTACTTTTAGATTTTGATGAATAGTGAAAAATACTAAATTTCAATTAAAATCAACTTTTTTAATCAAAATAATTTATACAGATAAATAATGAATTTTAATATCTTCGAAGTATAATAAGATTATATTTTTATCATTTAATACTATTTAGGTCATTATAAGTAATTTCACTTTTAAATTTGACATAAACACATGTCCCTCTTTTAATAGTTTTATTTTTTTTAAACTCTCTTTTTGGTTTTGACAATGGGAATTAATTTTTAATTAATTAATACAACAACTATGTTTTGAATTTGGTAAAACGGAAATCATTTTTTAATTCAGAATATCAAAATTATCATTGGGTTAATTTTTTTATATTTCTGAAAACATCGAATTTTTGATGAATAGTGAAAACATTGCGTTATTGTTTAAAACTGACTTTTTATTTAAATAGTTATTTAATTATTTCAATTTATTTTAAGTAAATATAGATATATACTTCCTATATAAGTTTGATGAAATTAATTCGAGTCATTTTATAATAAAATCAGATGTATAAATTTTTATTGAACTTTTTACCATCTTTTACCCACCTTCTAAGAGCATTTTCAAATTAGCAGAAAACATAATTTTTCCGATTATGTGAGTTGGATTTAAAAAATCATAGAGGAATATTTGACATAATTATGTAAAATATGGTTCAATGTTATTAAACTAATTTATGGTGAATCGTCAATTTTGACTTTTATTTACCACGGTTAAAAGTGAATCAGGTAATTAAGGGTAAAAATGATGTTATAATTACATAAACACATGTCCTAATTCAATTGGATATGTGTAATTATACCAAAAACTACCTTAGGAATAAAATATGATCCTATTTGGTTTACATGGATTAGATTATGACATTTATTATTTTTTTATTTAACGATGTGTTAAAAGTGTTAAATTCAAAGTTAATTAACTAAAAAAAATTTAATATAGAGTTATACATAAGACAAATTGGACTATAAATATTCATGATAAAGATTAAAATATTTCCTACATAATGGTATTTTATTTACCATTTTTATAGGTTAAATATGTAAATTTATTTATTAAACAATGATGATGCAGTAATTACCTTCATAATGAAATATTAAAATAATTGAATTATAAATATCCAAATATATATACTTTGAGACTTTTGATAAATTACATTAATTTTCTAGGTTAATTTGTCATTTTATGGTTAATTATATAAATTGTTTTTTATGTGATAAGGTTGTTATGACTTTCAGAAAAACAAGATACCAAATAGTGTCAAAATAGACATAAATTAGTTTTTAAAACAAATACTATATTATGGGTTGATATAGTATTCCTAAAAAGATTTAGTTCAGAAAAAGATCAAATATTATAAAATATATGTCATTAATGAAACACATGAGGTTCTATTGGATGTTTTGATTATGTTTATTAACCATATAGTGTAAAGATACTAGAAGACACGATAAAAGATAATCTATTTAACTAAGAGTTTAATATAAAAGATAAGGTTAATATGGTGAACTAAACCTGTCTAAAACCTATAAGTTGAGTGGGTTTCGATCCATTCCCACCATATCGAAGAAATAAATCATTTTGGAGCCATTATAAACCGAAAATTATTTTGTTATAAAATAACATTTCCATCTTTTCTTAATTGACCCTCACATCTCTTATAAAAGGGTACATACCCTTCTCTAAATTTCACACATACAAAGCCACTTTTCTTGCCTAAAACCATCCCAAATACCTTCCAAACTATCCTCCCTTAAACCTATATGCCTTAATTTGATCATAAAGAAAACTTATGTAGCCCTTTTGATCAACTCAAAAGGAAACACCCGATGTAGAGGTAATAATTTCAGCACCCTGTTTCAAATTATTTTCTTCTTCCACTTTCTCTTTATTTCATGTTTAAACACTAAAGTAAAACCTCTTGTACCTTATATATACTGTGATGTAATTATAAATATGGCACAACCATATTCGTTATTCTATCCATCATATAATGACAAAGTCACCATACATGTGTACGTAAAGCTTACCGTCTCCACGTCGTGGTGTAGTTTGTTATTCACACACATTATTATTTGGATTTGTACAATAATGAGTACAAATGATGAAAATAATAAATATTACTTGTTAATTATTCTGTATATATGATATACCATCCAATTATACGCAATTTAACCATCAATATTGCAACGACCCGAATTCGGAGCCACTCAACTAGTGCCCCGTACACGGTTCGCCACAGAAATCAACCACATTTCCCCAAATGCCAGAGGCTGCTCATTAGCAGCGAGGACCTTGGTGAGTCCTTGGGGAAACTATTCCCTCACTTGGTAAAGTATACCATGGAAGGATATACATAAACAATAGCAGAAGAAATAAATAATACACAACATCTAAAACTACACAGCGAAAGCAATGTATAATATAATAATGATGATAACGATGCAACAGGTACAAGTATCTAAGGAAAGAAGGAAACATAAAAGCATGCTGAAATACAACTGAAAATAATTTACTAAATGTAAACTGAAACTCAACCAGCATCGCAAGCCTAAGCTCGTCCTGCTTCTCTCTAGCTCTAACCAACAATCATGTACCTGAAGTAGAAGGGCCACATTCCCTATCCATACCTGCAACCATATAACCTGTTTGGGACTAAAAGAAGGACCCAAACAGGGTGTGAGTATAATCCCAATAGGCAACCACCACAAGATCTATGCCCTACGGTCAGTGAGCAATATATCAAAAGTATTGGAAATAAATACAGTATAGAAATAAGAATACACAAAATTAAAAAATCCTACAAATATACATTCACATTTATTTATTAATTTAATTCAATAATTTAATTATCAAACAAGGAACCTAGCAATAAATCTATATTCTCAAGGCGTAGCAAGTAAGACAACAAGTATCTCAACAGACTACCTAAACAACAAGTAGTGCAAAACCTAAGCTTGTTCTTTTGATTGGTGGACTTGTCCCAACCAACCAAACAATATTCACAATTACTCTCTGGGTGGCTCATACTGGCAGACCCCTATAGTCAAGTAATCATTAAAGGCACATACACTCTGGGAATCTCTCACCATCAATTCCCATGTGGTCTAGTAATGATAGCTATAGACTCTCTGAGGAATCACTTACGTCTAATTCCCGCAGTTGTCTCAATATGTAAGTAAGGACAATCTGAGGAAGCACAACGTCTAATTCCAACAGGACCTACGAACAGTACTAATTTATAACAAACTCTCTATGGAAGCCCTTAATTGTCAATTCCCTCTTTAGTCTACCGCACCGGGTTCTCACAGCCCTGAGCGGCCTAGTCATGCGTAATCGAATGTCAGCAGCCCTAAGTAAGTTCAACAACTACTTGGATAATAGCTACAAAGCATCAAAACCATATAAATAGTAGGCAATACATGCAATCAATTATATCAAGGCAAGAAATCAATACAACAATGTCTTCCTAAGAGGAATCTTATGCCAAACCGTGATAATAAACCAAAAAAAGGGAGGACACCCATGGGGTGATCCTAAAACATGCTAACAAGAAATAATTATTCATCTAATAGCCTCTATAACAATTGAAATCTATGGAAGATAATAAAATAGGATCAAAACACTAACCCGATATACCTGAAACATGGGAATCTGGCACTTTTGTAGAAATACTCAATGACATTCAACGTAGGGAAACAGACCACCTACCAGGATCCTAGGAGATCGATATAATTAAACTTCATCCTATGAATCGGCCTTGAACGGAGTATATCTGCAAAAACGACTAAAATGTTGAACCTCATATAACTCTCATAATAGAAATAATCACAAAATGAGGCCAAAGAAGAACCAAGAACTCACTGCTGCAATTCTATTTCACCCGATAGTGTTCAATTCAGATTACTAGTGACAGATCGGTGGCTCGGAGAAGATCTGCGGCCATACCCTCTCTCTTGGTTAAAGAAGCTAGAGAAGAAGTCATTTTTGGGGTTAAGATCTAACCTCAATCCGTGTAAATAAAAAAAGAATGTACACGTTGTGTACTTTTAGAGTACACTACGTGCTCTAGGATTTTCCATAATCAAAATTAAGCAGCCTCTACATCACCCCTACATGGTCATGTGTGTGGCCGTTAATCGGCAAGCATACGGCCATGAGAGGCATCAATGTACACGACGTGTACTCATAAAGTACACATCATGTATATTGAAAATTTCTAGATTCTTCTCATTTTTCCCAAAAACGACTAGAAAAGGAAAACATACATGAAAAGAAGGTCCGGGTTCTTACAAACATCCCCCCTTAATGAAATCCATCCCCAAAAATCCCTAGTGTGGTGCAGAAGATGAAACCTTGAACAACTCTGGCCACTGTGATCACATATCGTCCTCCCTTTCCCAAGTCTCGTCTTGTATATGGTCGTGCTGCCATAGCACCCGTACTAGAGAAACTGACTAGCCACAGAGTACCTTTTCACTATGATCAAAAATCCTAATAGGATTATCCTCGAATGATGTATCCTACTCCAACTCAACCTCCTCGGGTTGAAAAACACGAGATGGGTCTGAGAAGTTCTGTCAATGTAGAGAATCGTTGAAGACCTCGTGCATATCCTTGTACCTCTGAGGTAACTACAACCAATAAGAAACCGGCCCGACTCTCTCTAGAACCTCAAACGGACCAAACTTATCTCACTAAAAGCTTTCCCTACCTCATGATCCACTTATGTCCCATACTTGGGGTAACATGTAGGAAAACTTGATCTCCGACGTTGAACTCCAAAGGTCGTCTCCACTGATCAACATATGATTTCTGCTGAGACTGTGAAGTAACCATCCTCTTCTGAATCAACTCCACATGTTCTCTGGTCTCTGGAATGAGATGAGGTACCAGCATAGCTACCTCTCCTACCTCCATCTAGCACAAGGGTGATTGGCATGACCTTCCATACAAATCCTCGTAAGGTGCCATCAAAATAGTTTCTTGAAAACTATTATTATAGGTAAACTCTACAAGAGGTATGTGTCTCTCCCAAGAACCTCCAAAATCGAGGACACATGCTCGTAGCAAGTCCTCTAGAACCTAAATCGTGTCCTCTGACTGACCATCTGTCTGGGGGTGGTAAGATGTACTCAGAAGTACCTGTGTACCCTAATCCCTCTGTAGCCCTTACCAGAAATGTGATGTAAAGCGGGAGTCCCTATCTGAAAGTATAATACTCGGAACCCCATGAAGGTGTACAATCTCATAGATGTACACCTGTCCAAGCTCATCAACACTGATGGTCTTTTTAATCAGTAAGAAGTGAGATACCTTCATGAGCCTGTCAATAACAACCCATAATGTGGCATTCCCTCGAGGAGATCTCGGTAACCCTATCATGAAGTCCATCACGACACCATTCCACTTCCACTTAGGAATGTGTAGTTGGTGTAAAAACCCTGCTGGTCGCTGGTGGTCCGCCATCACCTGCTGATTGGTGGAACACCTCATGACAAAACCAGAAACATCTCTCTTCATTCCTGGCCACCAATACTAGCGGTGTAGATCACGATACATCTTGGTGATTCCAGGAAGAACTGCCCAAACTGAGGAATGAATGTCTCGAATCATCTCCTCGCATATATCTTCTAGCACCCATACGCATCCCCAGAAACGCAATATCTCACCCTCACTTATGGTCCATCTGGGAAGAGGGTCCTCTCCTGACATGCTTTCCCATAGGAATAGACCTTTAGAATCTAATATATGCCTTATTCGAAATCGGTCAAAAAGGGTAGAGGTAACAGCTACAGAAGAAAGAAAAGTCTTCCCCTACCTGTCGTCCACCTTCAAATGCATTACAGTGAATAGAGCCTTAAGCTGCCCCTCACTGCTGGCCTCTTGAACTACCTGTATCTACGTCATCATGCTCAGCGTGTCTTCCATAGCGCTTCCTTCCTCAGGCGTATAAGAAAACTCAAAATGAAACACCCCAAGATTTCATAGTGTGTTATTTTTTCAAAATAATTCAATAACTTGCAATACACGCAACACCGAGTTCAAGCACACCATGACTTACAAAACAAGCCTCTAAAAAGAGGTTATGAATAGTATTAACTAAATTTTATACTTTATATAATCCTTATAATTTCAGAATCCATTTTATGATTTTCTTAGACATAATGTAAGAACAAATTCATTCGCAGTATTGCACTTTTACCAACTTTTAATAGTGAACCCTTTTAAAATACAATATTTTAAACTTTTATATATTCAATTTGACTAAATAAATTTACTTTTTATAATGGGGACATCAAAAAAATTTACAATGAAACATCCCAAGCTTCCACGGTACACTTTCCTTGTAATAATACAATAGTCTGTGTTGTATGCAACTTCGAGTTCTAACACACACCACAACCAATCAAACTAGCCGTTATGAATAGTAATACATAATTTTTGAAATTTTAGAAATATTATCTCTCAAAATGGACTTCATTTTTGTATTTGGAATATCAAATTTAGACTAAGGTGAAATTTTGGAACTTTTAAGATAACATTTAGATTTTGATTAATAGTGAAATTTACTAAATTTTAATTAAAAACAACTTTTTTAATAAAAATAATTTATATCGATAAATTATGAATTTGAGTGGTTTTAAAGAATATTTAGAATATATTTTTACCATTTCATACATTTTTTTCCATTTTACATAATTTCACAACTAAACCGGACATAAACAAGTGTCAATCTTTTGATAGTTATTATCTCTTAAAAACACGCTATTTGTTTTGAAGACATGAATTAATTTTATATTAATTAATGCAACTGATATGTTTTGAATTTTTTAAAATAGAAATCATTTTTGAATTCATAATATCAAATATATCTTTGGCCTAATTTTTGGTATTTTTCTGGAAGCTTTCATTTTTTGATTAATAGTGAAACCACTAAGTGGTAGTTAACAAAATGAATTTTTTAAAAAACCTAATTTTACCACTTCTGTGAGTGGAATTTCAAAAATCCAAGAGACACGGTTAATATCAAGGTGTAAAATGTGGTTCAATGAGATGAAAATAATTTTTGGTGAATAGTAACTTTTTACTTTTATTTACCACGTTTAAAAGTGAATAGGGTAATTAAGGGTAAAAATGATATTAATATTACCATAAAACATGTTATAATTCTATTGGACAAGTGTATATCGATCAAAAACAACCTTAGGAGTAAATTATTATCAGTTAGGTCCACTTGGATTTGATTAGGACATTTATTATTATTTAATTCAAAGAAGAGTTAAAAGAGTTAAAATCAATGTTTATTTACTAAAACATTTTTAATATAGGGTTAAACATGAGATAAATTCGATAATAGATATTCATTAGAAAGCTCTAAATATTTACTACATAATTATATTTTATTTATAATTTTTAGACATTAATTAATTTAATTTATTTATGACACAATGATGATGCAGTAATTACCATAATAGTGAAAAATTAAAATAAGTGATATTATAAATACCCAAATAAATATAATTTTAGACTTTTTATGAATTAAAATAATTTTATAAGTTAATATGGCATGTTATTAATTATTTAATTAACTTTTTTGAAGTAATAATTCTGTTATGATTTTTACCAAAATCAATTATTGAATAGTGTCAAAATTGACATAAAAGAGTTTTTAAAACAAATTTTATATTATTAATTGATATTAAAATCCTAAAAATCTAAGGATCGCCCATGAGACTTATATAATGATAGGTGTATCATTACTTGACCACTTTGGGGTCGATTGAATGTATATAGTAAGTTTATTAACCATATAATATAAAAATACAAAGAGACATTGAAAAAGTGAAACTAATTAAGTAAGAGATAAAACTAAAAGATAAGGTTAATATAATGATCCAAACCTGTCTAAATTCTATTTTTTGAGTGTTTTTCGACCCATAACTACCTTAATATATAAATAATCCACTTTGGATCCATTAGGAACCAAATATAAATTTATTATAAAATAATATTTCTAGCTTTTCCAAAGGTGCCTCTCACCCCTCTTATAAAAGGGAACCCCCCTTCTCTTTAATTCACACCATAAAATCCTTTTTGTTCGAGAAAACCCTACCCAAATACTCTCTCAACATCCTTCACTACAACCTAGAGGCTTTAGTTTGATCAGAAAACCAACCTATAGAGCCATTTTGATCAAATCAGAAGAAAGAACCTGAAGAAGAGGTAATGTTTTCACCACCCTTTTTCAAATTCATTTCTTCTTCAACTTCGTTTTTCTTTGTTATTATCATTCTAAAATAATAAATCCAGTATCTACTATATACATTAATATTATTATAAATATGGTACAACCATATTCAGTATTCTATCCATCCTTTGAATGACATGTCACCATACGTGCGTACGTACGGCTTACCGTCTCCACGTCGTGGTGTAATTGTTATTCAATATATTATTATTTGGATGGGTATAATAATGATGTGTAATTTATGTAAATAATAAATATAACATGATAATGATTCTGTATATAAGATATACCATCCAATTAAATATTATTTTAATATCAAAAGAATGATATTGTCGCTCGTGCGTACGTACGGACTACCGTCTCCACGAACGCGATGAGATTCATTCTCCATCGTATCAATTCAAGTATAATTATCATTTTATGATTTAAAAATAATGTTTAAGGAAATAATATCATTCTGGATATGAATATGATACAACCTATCCATTCCAAAAATGTATTACGTAATAAAACATATAAAATAAAACAAGTAAGTTAACACCCAAAACGATGATAATACTAAGATATTATTAACATAACAATGTTAAAAGATCATATATGACTACATAATAATGTATATGATTCTTGCATAATTTAATAACAATTATTTCACCATTATACAGGAGTTTAACCTACCCCCAACCAAGGAAAAGTACAAGGTAATGGTTATTTTACAATCTCTTCATTATCCGAGGATGTTTATACAAATTTATCTACTGGGACCTCTTTATCATCCAAATCCAGGATTCTTGAAAGTGTATTTCAAAACATTCTTACTATTTTACAGAATAGGGGTTAAAGTCATTTATAACCTTTTTTGACTTTTTATAAGATATTTATAAAGGAATCTTTCCATCATTTTCCAAAAAAGGTTCTTTTTAACCTCTTCAACAAAATTAAGGTAAGAATGTTTTTTTACTTATACGGAAGGTGTGACTATTTTCCACCGTTATAAAATTTTCAAAGCTTCCCTTACAAGCTTGTAAAGATATTTTCAAAGTAAATGTTTTATTTTATAATTATGTTACTTTTAAATGATTTCAAAAGGAATATTTTAAGAATTTATGAAATGTACTCTTTATCAAAATCAGAATTTTAAATGTTTTAAAGATTTATCTTTCTAAATCTTTTTAATTAATTTCCATGTTTTCAAAATGATTTCAATGATTTATTTATATAGACATGAATGTTTTGAAATGTTATTTCTTTTTAAAAGTTTCGAAGTGGTATGGGAAACTTTGATTGAAAAATATCTTTTAAATTACTTCCTTAATAAATGTGTGACTTTTAAATGATTTCAAAAAAAGATATATTTCTCTCAAATAGTTTTGATTTCATCTATGTCAACATCCTTTGATGGATTTTAAGTTTGTTTGAAGTTTATTTATTATGATTCAAAACATTCATATTGTTTTGAAGTTTTTGTGATGTGTTTTACTGTGGATGTGTTATTCTTATACCATTCGTGGTTTCTAGATGAAGTATTTACATTTCGTATGCCAGTTTTAATACGAATGTTTATGTTATGTTTGAAACTTTTCATATGGGAATGCATTGGACTTAATATGTGACGGGTGGAGCCCGCTATAGCTCCTCGATGCATCGGTAAGTCTCATGAGACAAACTAGTTTCTTTGAACAAGGCCTTGGAAAAATCATATTTGTAGTCTTGGCACGAGGCCTTGGTTATGTGGTTATGACAGTCTGGCAATATGCATTCCATCATTATGAAAGCGGTTATCGATATTTCATGTGATTATTCGATTAGTAGAATATTGATGTCAATAAGTAAATGGCATTATTTCATTTTATTTTTTCCATACTATGTTGAAGTTCAAGTTTAAAAGGATTTTGTTTTAGTTATACACTGTCTTAAATGTTTGTTCTTATTTATGAAAGTTTACGCTATATTGTTATCCTTACTGTGCATTTGAGCTCACCCCTTTTTCAATGTTTTATTTTTCCCAGGATGTGAAGAAGTATTTTATAAATGAAGTTATACACTATCTTAAATGTTTATTCTTATTTATGAAAGTTTACGCTATATTGTTATCCTTACTGTGCATTTGAGCTCACCCCTTTTTCTATGTTTCATTTTTTCCAGGATGTGAAGAAGTATTTTATAAATGACCTGCAGGGATAGTATGAGGGGATATAAAGACAATATATTATTGTAGTTTTTCACTTATTGATGTAATGTAAACTTTATGAATATATCTAGTGTTTTTTTCCAAGGCTACTAAAATAATCAGACTTTCGAGACTTGATCTTTTGTGATTATGCCAATGTTATGTAATAATGCACTGACTATTGGTAATTGGGTTCGGGGCGTTACAGTTGGTATCATAGGAAGTTTGGTACAAACCTTAGAAGCTAGATTTAGGTAAACTATGATTAGAGAACATAGATCTAAGATGGACTTTGAGGATTAGTATAGAAGAACTTCCTAGAATTTTTGTATTGTAGATATTTTGTGATTTTTCTGAGCAATACATCCCTGTCTAGATATGAGAAAGTAGAGACGGCTCTGGCACAAATGTACCTAGGGGTAAAACCTGAAAACACAACTTTGGGCTAGACTCAAACAGGAACTAGTTCACAACAACGGGGCTTGCTACACTCTTGCTTACGACACTCCTGGGGGATATGCTTAGGATAATTCTGATTTTCTTTACAAACCATTATGAAGGGTTTATGAATATATACTTCCTCAAAGGAGAAATTTTTCTGATTATGGATTATATCTGTAAAATATTTAATTTATGTTATGTGTTTTACAAGTTTGGGATTAGGTATTGTTGTTCATAAACTAATCTCGTGTATGCCATTGTTTAGAAATGGCGCCCAATATAATGAATGAGAACTTGACCAATGCACATGATCCAAAAAGAAAGAAGGATCATATCATTCATGGTCTTAAGACAGAATTTATAAGAGAAATAGTCTCTCATGTATTAACATCATATGAAGAAATAATATCATGTGTTGATAAGATAAGTAAAGAGTATACTGAGTCCTATGTCTTTGAAGGGAAGAAAGAGATGAAAAGGATGGAAGAGAGAAAGATGGATAAAGGGAAGGGGGAAAAGAAGAATTTTCCCATATGTGATAACTGTGGGAAGAAACACCCTGGAACTTGCCTGAAAAGAATGGGAGTTTGTTATAAGTGTGGAGGAAAAGAGCAAAAAGTATGTGACTATAAGGGTAAGAAAATGGTTTCAAATGTACAATGCTTCATTTGCAAGGAGTTTGGACACTACGCGAACTTATGTCCCAGTCATCAGACTATGTCGCAAATGATGCTATTAGATAATAATCAAGTTATGATACTATCACAGATGAAGAGGAATGATTAGAGTTCTTATGTTGATTATGTAATTTGAGTGTTGTATCAATAATGTACTTGTTATAATAATTATGGAGTATATAATGATTGTGCTACAGTACGATTTCATTAAGGACTTGAGATTGTGTGGAACAAAGAAAAGTGACTCAATAGCAGGTTAAATTTTTGGAAAATATATGGTTGAGAGAAATATAAACCATAATATGGTTCTGATACCGAGGTAGTGATTTTAGAAAATACATGATTGATTTGGATAAATTATATTAGATATTCTTGACTACCTTGAAACTGATTAATGATTTGTATATTCCATCATTGTTGGGGTTCAAAACATTTTTGGATTGAAGGAGTATATCTATTATTCTTTAAGGAATAAGGGATCATGAATGTAATCAATAAGGTTTTATGGTAATTCAGGATGTTGCAGTGTTATAAATAAAATACCTGATGAAGGTGTTCACATGTTATTAGGTGGAAAAAAGGACCTTCATTGTGTTTACCTTCCTTATAAATTTTGGACGGATGTATTTTGGATAGTTCTAGTTTGGATTATTTTGGATTGCCATAAAAAGGAAAACTCGGAGGTCGGGTGGTAACCCGTCGCATCCGGCAAGGCCACGAGACTTGAACCCACAACTGAAGGGCGACAAGGTTGTATCACTTACCACTGACCCATGTGATGTCCTAGATTGAATAATGTCGTTTTTTAATGGTTCTGCTAGATGATTTATATAATCATTTTTTTAACCCTATACGAATAGGATAAATAGAATATTACTATTAAGTTATATTATCTTTTAGAGTGAAAGATGAGTTTGTGGAAGAACATCGTTAATGGATGAGACTCTACTTGTCAAGTATATATTTTTCTTCTTCTCTTATTCCATGAAAAAATTAATTCTTATACTTTAGTGAAGGGATCTTAAAACAAAAAAAAATTTATTATCTGAATACCATATGTTTTGCTGAATCTATGGTATTTTAAATCATCATAGATTGATGAATTTAAGGCCCTCAATTTTACACTTATTTGTGATTGATGACCTCAATCACTACCTATAAATATTTAAATTTTCCATCCAATTATATGTCTCTAATTTCCACCAATGTTCTCCGAATAGAGATCATAATTTGGTGGTGACACTTTCATTTCTCTTTTCCTCTTATTAAGACTAAATTTTATTTACCCAATTTCCGATGTGGGTTTTCCCACAAAGATATTTTCTATATTCAACCATTCATTTTCGAAGAACAATTTCGAATTGAGAGGATGCAATTTATTGAAGGAGGGGAGAATTTAACACCCAAAGATTACATAGTGTGTTATTTATTCAAATTAATTCAATAACATGCACTACACGCAACACCGAGTTCAAGCTCACCATGACTTACCAAACAATCCATTCAAAAGATTTTATGAATATTATTAACTAAATTTTAAACTTTATATAATCCTTATAATTTTATAATCCATTTTATGAGTTTCTTAGACATAATGTAAGAAAAAATTCATTTTCAGTATTGCACTTTTACCAACTTTTAATAGTGAACCATTTTTAAATCCAATATTTTAAATTTTTATATATTCAATTTGAATAAATAAATTTAATCTTTAGAATGGGGAAATCAATAAGATTTACAATGAAACATCCCAAGCTTCCACGGTATGCTTTCCTTTGAATAATATAGTAGTGTGTGTTGTACGCAACTTCGAGTTCTAACACACACCACAATCAGTCAAACTAGCCGTTATGAATAGTAATACCTACTTTTTGAAATATTATAAATTTTATCTCTCAAAATGGACTTCATTTTTGTATTCGGAATATCGAGTTTAGCCTAAGGTGAAATTTTGGAACTTTTCAGATAACATTTTTATTTTGATGAATATTGAAAATTTCTAAATTTTAATTAAAAGCAACTTTTTTAATCGAAATAATTTATATTGATAAATTATGAATTTGAGTGGTTTTAAAGTATATTTAGAATATATTTTTACCATTTAATACAATGTTGGTCATTTTACATAATTTCACAATTAAACCAGACAGAAACAAGTGTCAATCTTTTGATAGTTATTATCTCTTAAAAACACGCAATTTGTTTTGACGACGAGAATTAATTTTTAATTTAATTAATGAAAATGATATGTTTTGAATTTGTTAAAATAGAAATTATTTTTGAACTCATAATATCAAATATATCTTAGGCCTAATTTTTGGTATTTTTTTGGAAACTTTTATTTTTTTGATGAATAGTGAAACCACTAATTGGTATTTAAAAGACTGAATTTTTTATAAAACATAATTTTACCGCTTCTGTGAGTGGAATTTCAAAAATCCGAGAGACACGGTTAATATCAAGGAGAAAAATGTGTTTCAATGAAATGAAAATAATTTTTGGTGAATAGTAACTTTTTACTTTTATTTACCACAGTTAAAAGTGAATAGGGTAATTAAGGGTAAAAATGATATTAATATTACCCTAACACATGTCCTAATTCTATTAGAAAAGTGTATCTCGACCAAAAACAACCTTAGGAGTAAAATATTATCATTTAGGTCCACTTGGATTAGATTAGGACATTTATTATTATTTAATTCAAAAAAAGTTAAAAGAGTTAAAATCAAAGTTTATTTAATAAAACATTTTTAATATAGGGTTACCCATAAGATAAATTCGAATATAAATATTAATTAGAAAGATAAAGTTATTTCCTACATAATGATATTTTATTTATAATTTTTAGAAATTAAATAATTTAATTTATTTATGACACAATGATGATGCAGTAATTACCATAATAGTGAAAAATTAAAATAATTGATATTATAAATACACAAATAAATATAATTTGAGAATTTTTATGAATTAAACTAATTTTCTAGGTTAATATGACATGTTAGGAATTATTTAATTAACTTTTTTTGATGTAATCATTCAATTATGATTTTTACAAAAATCAATTATTGAATAGTGTCAAAATTGACAGAAAATGGTTTTTAAAACAAATATTATATTATTAATTGATATTCAATTCGTAAAAATCCAGGGATAGGCCATGAGACTTATATCATGACAGGTGTATCATTAATGGACCACTTGGGGTCGCTTGGATGTATATAGTTAGTTTATTAACCATATAATATAAAAATACAAAGAGATATTGTAAAAGTGAAACTAATTAACTAAGAGTTAAAACTAAAAGATAAGTTTAATATAATGACCCAAACCTATCTAAATTCTATTGGTTGAATGGTTTTCGACCCACCCCACCTCAAAATTTAAATAATACACTTTGGAGCCATTATAAACTGAATACGTATTTATTATAAAATAATATTTCTAGCTTTTCTAAAGGTGCCTCTCACCCCTCTTATAAAAGGGCACTCCCCCTTCTCATTAATTCACACATTCAAAGACTTTTGGTTCGGGAATAACCTGCCCATATACTCTCTCAACATCCCTCACTACGACCTAGATGCATTAGGTTGATCAGAAAGCCATCCTAAAGAGCCCTTTTGATCAAATCAAATGGAAGAACCAGAAGAAGAGGTAATGTTTTCACCACCCTTTTTCAAATTCATTTCTTCTTCAACTTCTTCTTTCCATGTTATTATCATTATAAAATAATGAATACAGTATCTACTATATATTTTAATATTATAATAAATATGGTACAACCATATTCAGTATTCTATCCATCCTTTGAATGACATGTCACCATATGTGCGTATGTACGGCTTACCGTCTCCACGTCGTGGTGTAATTATTATTCAATATATTATTATTTGGATGGGTATTATAATGACATGTAATTTATGTAAATAATAAATATAACATGATAATGATTCTGTATATAAGATATACCATCCAATTAAATATTATTTTAATATCAAAAGAATGATATTGTCGCTCGTGCGTGCGTACGGACTACCGTCTCCACGAACGCGATGAGATTCATTCTCCACGTATCCATTCAAGTATAATTATCATTTTATGATTTAAAAATAATGTTTAAGGAAATAATATAATTCTGGATATTAATAATATACAACCTATCCATGCCAAACATGGCTTACGTAACAAAACATACAAAATAAAACGAGTAAGTTAACACCCAAAACGATGATAATACTAAGATATTTTTAAAGAAGCAATGTTAAAAGATCGTATATGACAACATAATAATGTATATGATTCTTGTATAATTTAATAACAATTATTTAAATATTATACATGAGGTTAACCTACCCCCAGCCAAGGAAATGTACAAGGTAAGGGTTATTTCACAATCTCTTCATTATCTGAGGTTGTTTATACATAATTATCTACTGGGACCTCTTTATCATCCACATCCATGTTTTTGAAAGTGTATTTCAAAAAATTATTACTATTTTACAGAAAAGGGGTTAATGTCATTTATACCCTTGTTTGACCGTTTTTAAGAAGTTTATAAAGGAATCTTTCCGTTGTTTTCCAAACAAGGTCCTTTTTTAACATTTTCAGCAAAATTAAGGTAAGAATGTTTTTTTAACTTATACGGCAGGTGCGGCTATTTTCCACCGTTATAAAATTTCCGAAGCTTCCCTTACTAGCTTATAAGGATATTTTCAAAGTAAATGTTTTATTTTATAATTGTGTTACTTTTAAATGATTTCAAAATGAATATTTTAAGAATTTCTGAAAGGTACTCTTTATCAAAATCAGAATTTTAAATGTTTTAATGATTTATCTTTCTAAATATTTTTAATTAATGTCCATGTTTTCAAAATGATTTCAAGGATTTATTTATATGGACATTATTTTTTTGAAATGATATTTATTTTCAAAAGTTTCGAAGTGGTATGCAACACTTTGAACCAAAATTCTCTTTTAAATTACTTCCTTAATAAATGTGTGACGTTTAAATGAATTCAAAAAAAGAGATATTTCTCTCAAATAGTTTTGATTTCATCTATGTCAACATCCTTTTATGGATTTTATGTTTATTTGAAGTTGATTTATTATGATACAATAATTCAATATTGTTTTGAAGTTTTTGTGAAGTGTTTGACTGTGGATGTGTTATTATTATACCATTCAGGGTTTAGAGATGAAGTATTTACATTTCGTATGCTAGTTTTAATACGAATGTTTATGTTATGTATGAACCTTTTCATATGAGAATGCATTGGACTTAATATGTGATGAGTGGAGCCCGCTATAGCACCTCGATGCATCAGTAGGTCTCATGAGACAAACTAGTGTCTTCGCACAAGGCATTGGAAAAATCTTATTTGTAGTCTTGGCACAAGGCCTTGTCTATGTGGTTATAATAGTCTGACATTATGCATTCCTTCATTATGAAAGGGGTTATCGATATTTCATGTGATTATTCAATTAATAGAATATCCATGTGAATAATTAAATTTCATTATTTCATTTTATTTTTTCCATACTATGTTGATGTTCAAGTTTAAAAGGCTTTTGTTTTAGTTATACATTGCCTTAAATGTTTATTCTTATTGATGAAAGTTTACGGAATATTGTTATCCTTACTGGGCATTTTAGCTCACCCCTTTTTCTATGATTTATTTTTCCTAGGATGTGAAGAAGTATTTTATGAATGACTTGCAGGGATAGTATGAGGGAATATGAAGATAGTATATTGTTTTAGTTTTTCACTTATTAATGTAATGTAAACATTATGAATATATCTAGTGTTTCCAAGGCTACTAAAATAATTGGTCATTCGAGACTTGATCTTTTTTTATCATTCCAATTTTATGTAATAATGCACCGAATCTGGGTAACTGGGGTAGGGCGATATAGTTGGTATCAGAGGAAGTTTTGTACAAACCTTCAAAGATATATTTAGATAAACTATGATTAGATCACATAAATCTAGGATGGACTTTGAGGATTAGTATAGAATAACTTCCTAGAATTTTGGAATTGTAGAAATTTTGTGATTTTTCCGAGCAATACATCCCTGTCTAGATACGAGCAGGTAGATGCAGCTCTGGAACAGATGTACCTAGAGGTAAAACACGAAAACACCGCTTTGAGCTAGACTCGAACGGAAACTGGTGCATGACAACGGGCCTTGCTGCACTCTTGGTTACGACACTCCCGGGGGATATGCATAGGATAATTCTGATTTTCTTTACAAACCATTATGAAGGGTTTATGAGTATATATTTTCTGAAAGGAGACATTTTTATGATTATGGATTATATCCATAAACTATTTAATTTACGTTATGTTTTTTACAAGTTTGGGATTAGGTATTGTTATTCATAAACTAATCTAGTGTATGCCATTGTTTAGAAATGGCGCCCAGTAGAAGGAATGATAACTCCAGCAATGCACGTGATCCAAAGAGAATGAAGGATCATATCTTTCATGGCCTTAAGCCAGAATTTATAAGAGAAATAGTCTCCCATGTATTATCATCATATGAAGAAATAATATCATGTGTTGATAAGATAAGTAAAGATTTTACTGAGTCCTATGGCTTTAAAGGGAAGCAAGAGGAGAAAAGGATAGAAGATATAAATATGGATAAAGGGAAGAGGGAAAAGAAGAATTTTCCCGTATGTGATAAATGTGGGAAGAAACACCCTGTAAATTGACTGAAAATGATAGGAGTTTTTTATAAGTGTTGAGGAAGAGGGCAAAATGTACATGACTACAAGGGTAAGAAAATTGTTTCAAATGTACAATGCTTCATTTGCAAGGATTTTGGACACTACGCGAACATATGTCCCAGTCATCAGACTATGCCGCAAATGATTCTATTGGATAATAATCAAGTTATGATACTACCATAGATGAAGAGGAATGATTAGAGTTCTTATGTTTATTATGTCATTTGAGTGTTGTATCAACAATGCACTTCTTATAATAATTATGGAGTATATAAGGATTATAATGCATTACTATTTCATTAAGGACTTGAGATTGTGTGGAACAAAGAAAAGTGACTCAATTACAGGTTAAATTTTTGTAAAATATATGATTGAGAGAAATACACACCATAATATGGTTCTGATAACGAGGTAGTGATTTTAGAATAATACATGATTGATTTGGATAAATTATATTGGATATTATTGACTACCTTGAAGCTGATTAATGATTTGTATATTTCATCATTTTTTGGGTTTACAACATTTTTGGATTGAAGGAGTATAACTATTATTATTTAAGGAATAAGGGATCATGAATGTAATCAATAAGGTTTTATGGTAATTCAGGATGTTCCAGTGTTTAAAAAAATACAAGATGAAGGTGTTTACATATTATTACACAGAAAAAAGGATCTTCATTGTGTTTACCTTCCTTATAAATTTTTGACTGAAGTATTTTGGATAGTTCTAGTTTGGATTATTTTGGATTTCCATAAAATGGACAACACGGAGGTTGGGTGGTAACCCGTCGCATCCTGCAAGGACACGAGACATGAACCCACAACTGAAGGGCGACAACGGTGTATCACCTCCCACTAACCCACATGATGTCCTGGATTGAATATTGTCTTTTTTTAATGGTTCTGCTAGATGATTTATAATTTCATTTTTTTAACCCTATACGAATAGAATAAATTGAATATTATTTTTAAGTTCTATTATCTTTTATAGTGAAAGATGAGTTTGTGGTAGAACTTAGTTAATGGATGAGACTCTACTTGTCAAGTATATATTTTTCTTCTTCTCTTATTCAATGAAGAAATTAATTATTATACTTTAGCGAAAGGATCTTAAAAAAAATGTGTTATCCGAATACCATATGTTTTTCTGAATCGATGGTATTTTAAATCATCATAGATTGATGAATTTAAGGCCCTCAATTTTACACTTATTTGTGATTGATGACCTCAATCACTACCTATAAATATTTAAATTTTTCCTCCAATTATTTGTCTCTATTTTCCACCAATGTTCTCCGAATAGAGATCATAATTTGGTGGTGACCCATTCATTTCTCTTTTCCTCTTATTAAGACTAAATTTTATTAACCCAATTTCCGATGTAGGTTTTCCCATAAAGATATTTTCTATATTCAACCATTTATTTTCGAAGAAAAATTTAGAATTGATAGGATGCAATTTATTGAAGGAGGGGAGAATGTAACACCCCAAGATTTCATATTGTGTTATTTCTTCAAAATAATTCAAGAACTTGCACTACACGCAACACCGAGTTCAAGAACACCATGACTTACCATACAAGCCGTTCAAAAGATTTTATGAATATTATTAACAAAATTTTAAACTTTATATAATCCTTATAATTTTAGAATCTATATTACGAGTTTCTTAGACAAAATGTAAGAACAAAGTCATTTTCGGTATTGCACTTTTACAAACTTTTAATAGTGAAACCTTTTTAAATCCAATATTGTAATCTTTTATATATTCAATTTGACTAAATAAATTTATTTTTAGAATGGTGAAATCAAAAAAATTTACAATGAAACATCCCAAGCTTCCACGGTACGCTTTCCTTTGAATAATACAGTAGTGTGTGTTGTACGCAACTTCGAGTTCTAAAACACACCACAACCAATCAAACTAGCCGTTATGAATAGAAATACCTACTTTTTGAAATTTTATAAATTTTATCTCTCAAAATAGACTTCATTTTTGTATTCGGAATATCTAATATAGCCTAAGGTGAAATTTTGGAACATTTCGGATAACATTTATATTTTGATGAATATTGAAAATTACTAAATTTTAATTTAAAACAACTTTTTTAATCAAAATAATTTATATTGATAAATTATGAATTTGAGTGGTTTTAAATTATATTTAGAATATACTTTTACCATTTAATACAATGTTTGTCATTGTACATAATTTCACAATTAAACTAGACATAAACAAGTGTCAATCTTTTGATAGTTATTATCTCTTAAAAACACGCTATTTGTTTTGACGACTGGAATTAATTTTTAAATTAATTAATGAAACTGATATGTTATGAATTTGGTAAAATAGAAATCATTTTTGAATTCATAATATCAAATATATCTTAGGCCTAATTTTAGGCATTTTTCTGTAAACTTTCATTTTTTTGATGAATAGTGAAACCACTAAGTGGTAGTTAAAAAACTGAATTTTTTATAAAACATAATTTTACTGCTTCAGTGAGTGGAATTTAGAAAATCCAAGAGACACAGTTAATATCAAGGAGAAAAATTTGGTTCAATGATATGAAAATAATTTTTGGTGAATAGTAACTTTTTACTTTTATTTACCTCGGTTTAATGTGAATAGGGTAATTAAGGGTAAAAGTGATATTAATAGTACCCTAACACATGTCCTAATTCTATTGGACAAGTGTATCTCGACCAAAAAAAACCTTAGGAGTAAAAAATTATCATTTAGGTCCAGTTGGATTAGATTAGGATAGTTATTATTATTTAATTCAAAGAAGAGTTAAAAGAGTTAAAATCATAGTTTATTTAATAAAAAAAATTTAATATATAGTTACACAGAAGATAAATTCGATTATAAATATTCATTAGAAACCTAAAAATATTTCCTACATAATGATATTTTATTTATAATTTTTAGACACTAAATAATTTCATTTCATTATGACACAATGATTATGCAGTATTTACCATAATAGTGAAAAATTAAAATAATTGATATTATAAATAACCAAATAAATATAATTTGAGTCTTTTAAGGAGTTAAACTAATTTTATAGGTTACTATTAAATGTTAAGAATTATTTAATTAACTTATTTTGAAGTAATCATTATGTTATAATTTTTACAAAAAACAATTATTGAATAGTGTCAAAATTGACATAAAAGAGTTTTTAAAACAAATATTATAATATTAATTGATATTAAATTCCTAAAAATATAGGGATAGGCCATGCGACATATATCTTGATAGGTGTATCAGTAAGGGACCACTTGGGGGGTCTCTTGGAAGTATATAGTATGTTTATTAACCATATAATATAAAAATACAAAGAGACATTGTAAAAGTGAAACTAATTAACTAAGAGTTAAAACTAAAAGATAAGGTTAATATAATGACCCAAACCTATCTAAATTATATTGGTTGAGTGGTTTTCGACCCACCACCACCTTAACCTTTAAATAATCCACTTTGGAGCCATTAGAAACCGAATATGAATTTATTATAAAATAATATTTCTAGCTTTTCCAAAGCTGCCTCTCACCCCTCTTATAAAAGGGCACTCCCCCTTCTCATTAATTCACACCTTCAAATCCTTTTGGTTCGGGCAAACCCTGCCCATATACTCTCTCAAATTCCTTCACTACATCCTAGATGCCTTAGTTTGATCAGAAATCCAACCTAAAGAGCACTTTTGATCAAATCAAAATGAAGAACCCGAAGAAGAGGTAATGTTTTCACCACCCTTTTTCAAATTCATTTCTTCTTAAACTTCTTCTTTCTATGTTATTATCATTATAAAATAATTAATCCAGTATCTACTATATAAATTATTATTATTATAAATATTGTACAACCATATTCAGTATTCTATCCATCTTTTGAATGACATGTCACAATACGTGCGTACGTACGACTTACCGTCTCCACGTCGTGGTGTAATTGTTATTCAATATATTATTATTTGGATGAGTATAATAATGATGTTTAATTTATGTAAATAATAAATACAACATTATAATGATTCTTTATATAAGATATAACATCCAATTAAATATTATTTTAATATCAAAATAATGATATTGTCGCACGTGCGTACGTACAGACTACCGTCTCCACGAACGAGATGAGATTCATTCTCCATGGTATCCATTCAAGTATAATTATCATTTGATGATTTAAAAATAATGTTTAAGGACATATTATAATTCTGTATATGAATAAGATACAAACCATCCATGCCAAACATTGCTTACATAACAAAACATATAAATGAAAACGAGTAAGTTAACACCCGAAAGGACGATAATACTAAGATATTATTAACAAAACAATGGTAAAAGATCATATATGATAACATAATAATGTATATTAATATTGTATAATTTAATAACAATTATTTTACCATTATACATGAGGTTATCCTACCCCCAACCAAGGAAAAGTACAAGGTAAGGGTTATTTCACAATCTCTTCATTATCCGAGGTTGTTTATACGTAATTATCTACTAGGACCTCTTTATCATCCACATCCATGTTTCTTGAAAGTGTATTTCAAAACATTATTACTATTTTAATGAATAGGGGTTAAAGTCATTTATACCATTTTTTTACTTTTTATAATAAGTTTATAAAGGAATCTTTTCTTCGTTTTCCAAATAAGGTCCTTTTTAACCTTTCAACAAAATTAAGGTAAGAATGTTTTTTTAACTTATACAGCAGGTGCACCTATTTTCCACCGTTATAAAATTTTCAAATCTTCCCATATAAGCTTATAAGGATATTTTCAAAGTAAATGTTTTATTTTATAATTATGTGACTTTTAAATGATTTCAAAATGAATAATTTAAGAATTCTAGAAATGTACTCTTTTTCAAAATCAGAATTTTAAATGTTTTTAAGATTTATCTTTCTAAATATTTTCAAATAATGTCCATGATTTCAAAATGATTTCAAGGATTTATTTATATGGACATGAATGTTTTGAAATGATATTTCTTTTCAAAAGTTTTGATGTGGTATGGGACACTTTGATCCAAAAATCTCTTTTAAATTACTTATTTAATAAATGTGTGACTTTTAAATGATTTCAAAAAAAGAGATATTTCTCTCAAATAGTTTTGATTCCATCTATGTAAACATCCTTTGATGAATTTTAAGTTTATTTGAAGTTGATTTATTTTGATACAATACTTCCATATTGTATTTAAGTTTTAGTGATGTGTTTCATTGTGGAAGTGTTATTCTTATACCATTCGTGGTTTATGGATGAAGTATTTACATTTCATATGCTAGTTTTAATACGAATGTTTATGTTATGTTTGAATCATTTAATATGGGAATGCATTGGACTTAATATGTGACGAGTGGAGCCTGCTATAGCTCCTCGATGCATCGGTAGGTCTCATGAGACAAACTAGTGTCTTGGCACAAGGCATTGGCAAAATCTTATTTGTAGTCTTGGCACGAGGCCTTGGCTATGTGGTTATGATAGTCTGGCATTATGCATTCCATCATTATGGAAGGGGTTATCGATATTGCATGTGATTAATCGATTAGTAGAATATCCATGTGAATAAGTAATTGTCATTATTTCATTTTATTTTATCTATAATATGTTGAAGTTTAAGTTTAAAGGATTTTGTTTTAGTTATACATTACCTTAAATGTGTATTCTTCTTTATGAAATTTTACGCTATATTGTTATCCTTATTGGGCATTTGAGCTCACCCCATTTTCTATGATTTATTTTTCCCAGGATGTGAAGAGGTATTTTATGAATGACCTGCAGGGATAGAATTAGGGGATATAAAGACAATATATGGTTGTAGTTTTTCACTTATTGATGTAATGTATACTTTATGAATATATCTAGTGTTTCCAAGGCTAATAAACTAATTGGACTTTTGAGACTTGATCTTTTGTGATCATGCCAATGTTATGTAATAATGCACCGACTCTGGGTAACTGGGGTCGAGGCGTTACAGTTGTTATAAAAATAAGGTTAGTACAAACCATGGAAGCTAGATTTAGATAAACTATTATTAGAGCACATAGATCTAAGATCGACTTTGAGGATTAGTATAGAAGAACTTCCTAGAATTTTTGTATTGTAGAAATTTTGTGAGTTTTCCGAGCAATACATCCATGTATGGATACGAACAGGTAGAGGCGGCTCTGGCACAGATGTACCTAGAGGTAAAACCCAAAAACACCACTTTGAGCTAGACTCGAATGGGAACTGGTGCACGACAACGGGCCTTGCTGCACATTTGGTTATGAAACTCCTGGTGGATATGCTTAGGATAATTCTGATTTTCTTTACAAACCATTATTAAGGGTTTATGATTATATACATCTTCAAAGGAGACATTTTTATGATTATGGATTATATCCATAAACTATTTAATTTATGTTCTGTGTTTTACAAGTTTGGGAATAGGTATTGTTATTCATAAACTAATCTAGTGTATGCCATTGTTTAGAAATGCACCCAGTAGAAGGAATCAGAACTCCAGCAATGCACATGATCCAAAGAGAAAGAAGGATCATATCTTTCATGGTCTTGTGCCAGAATTTATAAGAGAAATAGTCTCCCATGTATTATCATCATATGAAGAAATAATATCATGTGTTGATAAGATAAGTAAAGAGTTCACTGAGTCCCATGGCTTTAAAGGGAAGCAAAACAACAAAATGATGGAAGAGAGAAAGATGGATAATGGGAAGAGGGAAAAGAAGAATTTTCCCATATGTGATAACTGTGGGAAGAAATACCCTGGAACTTGACTAAAAATAATGATAGTTTATTATAACTGTGGAGGAAAAGGGCACAAATTAGATGACTGCAAGGGTAAGAAAATGGTTTCAAATGTACAATGCTTAATTTTCAAGGAGTTTGGACACTACGCGAACTTATGTCCCAGTCATCAGACTATGCTGCAAATGATGCTATTGGATAATAATCATGTTATGATACTACCACAGACGAAGAGGAATGATCTGAGTTCTTATGTTGATTATGTCATTTGAGTGTTTTATCAACAATGTACTTGTTATAATAATTTTGGAGTATATAATGATTGTACAGCAGTACTATTTCATTAAGGACTTGAGATTGTGTGGAACAAAGAAAAGTGACTTAATACCAGGTTAAATTTTTGTAAAATATATGGTTGATAAAAATATAAACCATAATTTGGTTCTGATAACGAGGTAGTTATTTTAGAATAATACATGATTGATGTGGATAAATTATATTGGATATTCTTGACTACCTTGAAACTGATTAATGATTTGTATATTCCATCATTGTTGGGGCTTACAACATTTTTGGATTGAAGGAGTATATCTATTATTCTTTAAGGAATAAGGGATCATGAATGTAATCAATAAGGTTTTATGGTATTTCAGGATGTTGCAGTGTTTTAAAAAAATTCATGATGAAGGTGTTCACATGTTATTACGTGGAAAAAAGGATCTTCATTCTGTTTACCTTCCTTAAAAATTTTGGACTGAAGTATTTTGGATATAGTAATAAACCAAACCTGTCTAAATTCTATTGGTTGAGTGGTTTTCAACCCACCCCCACCTTAACCTTTAAACAGTACACTTTGGAGCCATTAGAAACCGAATATGAATTTATTATATAATAATATTTCTAGCTTTTTCAAAGGTACCTCGCACCCCTCTTATAATAGGGCACTCCCCATTCTCATTAATTCAAAACTTTGAAGCCTTTTGGTTTGGGAAACCCATGACAAAATACTCTCTCAACTTCCCTCTCTACAACCTAGAGTCCTTAGTTTGATCAGAATGCCAACCAAAAGAGCCCTTTTGATCAAATCAAAAGGAAGAACCCGAAGAAGAGGTAATTTTTTCAACACCATTTTTCAAATTCATTTCTTCTTCAACTTATTCATTCTTTGTTATTATAATTCTAAAATAATGAATCTATTATCTAATATATACCTTAATATTATTATAAATATGGTACAACCATATTCAGTATTCTATCAATCCTTTGAATGACATGTCACCATACGTGTGTATGTACAGATTACAGTCTCCACGTTGTGGTGTAATTGTTATTCAATATATTATTTTTTGGATGTGTATAATAATGATGTTTAATTTATGTAAATAATAAATATAACATGATAATGATTCTATATATAAGATATAACATCCAATTAAATATTATTTTAATATCAACAGAATGATATTGTCGCTCGTGCGTACGTACGGACTACCGTCTCCACGAACGCGATGAGATTCATTCTCCATCGTATCCATTCAATTATAATTATCATTTGATGGTTTAAAAATAATGTTTAAGGACATAATATCATTCTGCATAGGAATACGATACAACCTATCCATGCCAAACATGGCTTACATAACAAAACATATAAAGGAAAACGAGTAAGTTAACACCCTAAATGACGATAATACTAAGATATTATTAACAAACTAACGTTAAAAGATCATATATGATAACATAATAATGTATATGATTCTTATATAATTTAATAACAATTATTTCACCATTATACAGGAGGTTAACCTACCCCTAACCAAGGAAATGTACAAGGTAAGGGTTATTTCACAATCACTTCATTATCTGAGATTGTTTGTACATAATTATCTACTGGGACCTCTTTATCATCCACATCCATGTTTCATGAAAGTGTATTTCAAAACATTCTTACTATTTTATAGAATAGGGGTTAAAGTCATTTATACCCTTGTTTTGACTTTTTATAAGATGTTTATAAAGGAGTCTTTACGTCGTTTTCCAAACAAGGTCCTTTTTAACCTTTTCAACAAAATTAAGGTAAGAATGTTTTTTAACTTATACGGTGGGTGTGGCTATTTTCCACCGTTATAAAATTTTCAAAGCTTCCCTTACAAGCTTATAAGGATATTTTCAAAGTAAATGTTTTATTTTATAATTATGTGAATTTTAGATGATTTCAAAATGAATATTTTAAGAATTTCTGAAAGGTACTCTTTATCAAAATCAGAATTTTAAATGTTTTAAAGTTTTATCTTTATAAATATTTTTAATTAATGTCCATGTTATCAAAATGATATCAAGGATTTATTTATATGGACATGAATGTTTTGAAATAATATTTATTTTCAAAAGTTTCGACGTGGTATGGGACACTTTGATCCAAAAATCTCTTTTAAATTACTTCCTTAAAAATGTTTGAATTTTAAAAGATTTCAAAAAAAGAGATATTTCTCTCAAATAGTTTTGATTTAATCTATGTCAATATCCTTTGATGGATTTTATGTTTATTTGAAGTTGATTTATTATGATACAAAACATCCATATTGTTTTGATGTTTTTGTGATGTTTTGGACTATGGGTGTGTTATTCATATACCATTCGTGGTTTATGGATGAAGTATTTACATTTCGTAGGCTAGTTTTAATACGAATGTTTATGTTATGTTTGAAGCTTTTCAAATGGGAATGCATTGGACTTAATATGGGACGGGTGGAGCTCGCTATTCCTCCTCGATGTATCGGTAGGTCTAATGAGACAAACTAGTGTCTTTCCACAACACCGTGGAAAAATATTATTTGTAGTCTTGGCACGAGGCCTTGGATATGTGGTTATGATAGTCTGGCATTATGCATTCCATTATTATGAAAGGGGTTATCGATATTTCACGTGATTATTCGATTAGTAGAATATCCATGTGAATAAGTAAATGGAATTATTTAATTTTATTTTTCCATACTATGTTGAAGTTCATGTTTATAAATATTTTGTTTTAGTTATACATTGCCTTAAATGTTTATTCTTATTTATGAAAGTTTACGCTGTATTGTTATCCTTACTGGGCATCTGAGCTCACCCCTTTTTCTATGTTTTATTTTTCCCAGGATGTGAAGAAGTATTTTATGAATGACCTGTAGGGATAGTATGAGGGGATATGAAGACAATATATTGGTGTAGTTTTTCACTTATTGATGTAATGTAAACTTTATGAATATATCTAGTGTTTCCAAGGCTACTAAACTAATTGGTCTTTCAAGACTTGAACTTTTGGGATCATGCCAATGTTATGTAATAAGGGACTAACTCTGGGTAACTGGGGCCGGGGCATTACACAAAATCGTAAGTCTGTTGGTACTCAACCTATCTCTGCTATCTCATATTCAAGTCACACTGCATGAAGATATACTTGAGGCACTTGTGGTAAGTATATAATACAAAATGCTCCCCCATAAGATAATGTCCCCAACAATGTAAAGCATGAACAACTGCAGCCAACTCCAGGTCATGCGTAGGATATTTCCTCTCAGGTGGCCTCAACTGCCAAGATCCATATGCAACAACACGATCCTCCTGCAAAATTACTACTATAATCTCGATGCCAGATGCATCAAAGAATACTGTATAACTGTTTCCCAGCTCTGGAAAAACTAGAATCAGTGCTAAAGTCAATCTCTCCTTCAGCCCTTGAACGGATGAATCGCAGTCTTCTGACCAATCATACTGCACCTCCTTCTTAGTGAAGCCCCTCAACAATGATGCTAAGAATGAGATGTTTTGTATAATACATCTGTAGTAACCAGCCATCCCAATAAAAATTCATACCTCGAAGGCATTCCTCAGCTGCTCCTAGGTGGCAACTTCTCTCACCTTCTCTAGGTCTACTAATACTCCTCTCTCTGAGAAGACATGACCAAGGAAGTGAATCTCTTCCATCCAAAAGTGTCATTTTGAGTTCTTAACATATAACTGATGCTCCCTCAGTGTACTCAAAATGATCTCAAGATGGGTAACATGGTTTTGTCGAGTATGAGAGTACACCAAGATATCATTCATGAAAACCACCATGAAGTAATCCAAGTAATGATGGAAAATTATGTTCATCAGTGCCATGAAAATGGCTGGTGTGTTCGTAAGACCGAACGACATAACCAAATACTCATACAGACCATACCTGCTCCGGAAGGCTGTAAGTGGTATATCAGATGGCCTGACACACAACTGATGATATCTGGATCTCAAGTAGATCCTCGAGAACACTGTGGATCCTCGAATATGATCAAAGAGATCATCTATCTGAGGCAATGGATATCGTTTCTTAACTATCAACTGGTTTAACTTCCGATAATCCACACAAAGCCTAAGGGTTCCATCTTCCTTCTTCAAAAATATGACAGGCGAACCCCAAGGAGAAGTACTGGGTCAGATAAAACCCTTTACATGTAGCTCCTCAAACTATTTCTTGAGCTCCTGCAACTCTGATGTAGCCATCCTATAAGGAGCAATGGACACCAGTGCCACTCCTAGAACAAGCTCAATAGGGAAGTCTCCCTCTCGCTCCGTAGGAAAACCTAAAAAGTCTTTTGGAAAGACATTTGGAATGCAATCAACCACTGGAGGAAATTAGAACTTAAAAGTCCCATGTTCAACCAGATATAAACTAGAAATCTGGGCCGTAAAACCGAACAATCCATGATTCTCTGGTCCATCTCTGATCACCTGGACATCACATTCGTCCTTGTGAAGAAAAGATATGCCCTCTGGTGATGTGAAACTCACCCTACGATGATAGCAATCGATAGAGGCCTGGAAGAGAACTAAACAGTCCATCCCAAGAATGACATCACATCCTGTCATCACTAAAACATAGAGGCTCCACAAAAAATGAAACCCACAAACCTCAAGTGGCAGTCTAAGCACTGACGCACGCTAGTAGTTCTAATTCCCAAGGGAGTGTCTAGATTCATCATATCCTCAGAAGTGTAAACAGTAAGTCTAAGGACTTCCACAATATGCATTGAAATAAAGATATTAGAATCTCCTGTATCAAAAATGGCAGAGGAAAAAACTGAGGCTACTAAAATTGTACCTTGAACAGAAGAAGGTCCATGGTCCTGCTCCTGATTAATCTGCTTTACTGAAAAAGTCTGGCCTGCATTGTGGCCCTGTGTAGTAGCCTGAGATCCCTGAGCTGACCCTCCCTGAGCTTGACCACTGCATCCATGACCTCTACCCTAGCCTGAATGACCAGAAGAACTCCAGCCCCCCGTCTTCTACGGAACTGGTAATCTTTCTCATGTACGTGGAGTCAAAACTGATCCTACTTCACTAGCCACTGGAAGGAGAACCTTTCAGAAACACTGCAGATGACCTGTCTTTCCACAATATCGGCACTCAATAAGCTATCTCAGGCACTGGGGATTCTTATTCCTGTTTTTTCCACACTGATAGCACACCACTTGGTTTCTAGTGGGAAGATCTTGTCTACCAGAAGTAATACCTCACTCCATCGGGTTACCTCAAATAGACTGACTATGGTGTTTCCTACTATCTATCTGAAATGAACCAGCCCTAGATGCTAAACCTCCCTAGTCCATAGCTCTGGTCTCCCTAATATTTCTCTCTATGATAAGTGCTTGGTTGACTATCAGAGTAATATAAGTCAACTGGAAGACGTTCACATGTGATATGATGTCTGGTCTGAGGCCTTCCTCAAACTTCCTCGCTAAAAACATCTCATCATTTCCCAGAACGGAATTGAAACGCTGTAACTCTGTGAGAGAGAGGAATCCTACATAACTGTGAGAGTAACCTACTGTAGGATCATGAAATCTCTGCATCTGTCAGCCCTCAGCATCGCTGAGTAGAAGAAGTCGTAGAAAATATGTTGGAACACACCCCAAGCCATAGCATATTGGCTCCCTGCCTGTGAAACCTCAACCCACCATCTCTTAGCGGAATCTCACAACATTTAAGTCACGAGCTTCACTCTCCTCTCCGGATGCATCTCTAGGTGCTTGAAGATGGATATCATGGCTTCTAGTCATGACTCGACAGCCTATGATCCTCCATACCCTGTGAACGTGGGTGTTTTCTGCTACTGAAAAACATGTGTCAGTGTTGCCGTAGATGGGACAGGATGCTAAGCTCCTGGGAAGTTCTGTATGAATCTCATGAAAACCTCTCTCAACTGAGCGTTGGTACTAGTGTCTGGAATCACTGCAGGTTCCACATCCGGAATGATAGGCGGAACTACTGGCAGTCCCTGATCTTCCGTATCAGGCGTACGGTCATTGCCTGGTTTCTGACATGCAACAGGAGGGCATCTTGGTTCCATAGCTTTGAAAGGTCAAAATCACACCTTCATTAAAGACGAACAAATCTGGAACTTAATAGAATAAGACAGAACATGAGAGAAAACTCTAAAAATTTTGGAAAAACATGACTACACGGCGTGTAGTACAACTACATGGCGTGTTTCATGAAATTTTACACTGGGCGTGTACATTGGCCATACATCAATGTGTAAACCACTCGGCTACACAGCGTGTTATCAAACTACACGACATGCACTACCCCTTTTTCTTCCTACCCGGTTACTCCTACACAGATAGGAACACAAACTGTACCAGCAAGAAACTACACAGCGTGTTCAGGAAAGATGCGGTATGTACTAGACATGCCTTACCTGGCCCGTGTTGTTCGCTACATGGCCTGGAACACGACAGACACAACACATAGTGTTTTTTATGGGAATGGCATGTACGAGAAAGGTAACATCGACCCATGGTGTTTGCTACACGGACTGCTCCACGGTTAACTATACACGGCATGTTCTAGTGGGACATGCCGTCCACTTGAAGGGAATCCCCAGCCAGTGTTGTTCATGACACGGCCGGATACCCAAATCAAACTACACGACGTGTAAAATGGTACACAACATGTTCCTACAAGAACATTCACAACCTGGTGTCCCTTCCCCCACAGTCAGTGATACTAACAAAACCTACACTGTGTGTATTCATAAATTACACACCGTGTATTCTAGGTTTTTTTGGACCATAGCCTCAGAACTACATCGAAGCCCAGAGAACACATAAAGAAAAAGCATTAATGTTCCAAATTACAATCTTTGGGGGACCGTAATCCCCATGAATCAAAGCTTGGAATCATAACAATGCTTACAAAAAGTATACAGTATAACAAACTCACGATCCACAAAATTCCAATCCTCGAGGGCCCATAACTCCTCCAAGAACAAATATTGGCGTCCATGATAAATAATATCTAATAAAATGATACCCTATCAACATGGAAGGTATTCTATCACAGCATCATGAATATTCTATCACAAATTCTATCACAACAACATGAAATTTCTAATGAAATCTTGATGGCATGGCATATGCATGATATGTGATTTTCTAAAAAGATCCTATATGATGCATGAGATTGAATACCCTCATCTAATCAGGTTTCAACAAAATAGAACCACAATCATATAAATAGTAACAGCACAGAACAAGTGCACCACCCAACGGTGAAATCAAGTAAACCGTAACATTTGAAAAACTCAAAAATTGATATATTTGAGGTAACCTGGCTTTTTCCCTATACACGGGCTATAGAAAACCTAGGCACAACTATTTACCATTTACCTATTCTAACTGATCCATTTCTACTGTCTCTAAATATTAATACAATATAAATGAAATGAAAAGAACCTCTTATGATTCCACTTTGTAACAACCCGAATCCGGAGCCACTCAACCGGTGCCCCATACCAGGTTCGCCACATGACCTCATGCGCATTTCCCCAAATGCCAGAGGCTGCAGACTAGCAATGAGGGCCTTGGTGAGTCATTAGGGAAACTATGCCCTCATTTGTTAAAGTATACAAAGGAAGGATAAACATAAACAATAGAGGAAGCAGTAAACAACATACAACAACTGAAAGTAAATAACAGAAGCAATGTATAATATAATAATGATGATAATGATGTAGCAGGTACAAGTTTCTAAAGAAAGTAGCAAAAAAACAGCATGATGAAATACAACTAAATATAATGTACTAAAAGTAAACAGCCACTCCAGCAGCATTGAAGGCCTAAGCTCATTCCGGTGCTCTCCAGATCCAACCAGCAATCATGTACCTGAAGTAGAAGGGCCACAATCCCTATCCACACATTCATCCATATAACCTATTTGGTGCAAAAATCTGGATCCAAAAAGGGTGTGAGACTAATCCAAGTAGGCCACCACCATAAGATCTGTGCCCTACTGTCAGTGAGAAATATAGAAAAAGTAATGGAAATAAATGCATCAGAGAAATATAAATACACTAAAGTAAACAATCCTACAAATATCCACTCACATTCATTTATTAAAAAAATTCAATCATTTAATTACCAACAAAGGAACCTAGCAATAGCTCTATATTCTCAAGGCATAGCAAGTAACAGAATAGGTATCTCAATAGACTACCTAAACAACAATAAGTACAAAACCCAAGCTTGTTCTTTGGCTTGGTGGACTAATCACAACCAACCGAACAATATTCAAACTAACTCTCTGGGTGGATCATTTTGGAAGACCCCACTAGTCAAGTAATCATATAGGGCACAGACACTCTGAGAAGCTCTCACCGTCAATTCCCCTAAGGTCTGGTAATGATAGCAATAGACTCTCTGAGGAAGAACTTAAGTATATTTCCTCCTCTAGTCTCAATAGGTAACTAAGGACACTCTGAGTAAGCACAAAGTCCAATTCCCATAGGTCTTGCGAACAATACTAATTTATAACAGACTCTATATGGAAGCCCTTAATCATCAATTCCCTCTTTAGTCTACTGCACCAGGTTCACACAACCCTGAGCGGCCTAGTCATGCGTAATCGACTATCAGCAGCCGAAAGTAAGTTCAACAGCTAAATGGCTAATAGTAAAAAAGCATCAAAATCAAATAAAAAGTAGGCAATACATGCACACGATTATATCAAGGCAGGAAATCTATGCAATAGGGTCTACCTCATAAGCAACCTAAGCTAAATGGCGATAAACAACCAAAACAAGGGAGAACACCAATGGGGTGATCCTAAAACATGCAAAAAAATCATTATTCATCTAATAGCCTCTAGCACGCAAAAACTCTTAGGAATATAATAAAACAGGATCAAAAACTTAACATGAGATACCCGAAACATGGGAATCCAACACTTTTGGACAAAAACTCAAAGACATTCAACATAGGAAAACTAACCACCAACCTCGATCCTAGGAGATCGATATACTTGATCCTCACCCTGTGAATTGGCCTAGAACTGAGTAGATCTTAAAAAACATCTAAAACGATCAACCTTAGATAAATCTCATAAGAGAAAGAATCAGGAAATGTGGCCTAATAAGAACCAAGAACACACCACTGCGATTCTATTGCACCTGACGACGTTAGGTTTAGATAACTGGTGAAGGATCTGTGGCACGGAGAAGATCCACATCCATACCCTCACTATTGGTCGAAGAAGATGGAGAAGAAAATTTTTTTGGGGTTAATACACGACCCCGATCCATTTAACAAAAAAAGAAAGTACACAAAGTGAACATTTGGAGTACACATCATGTACTAGGCTTTTTCGTACTCCGCATTTAGTGACCTCTATACCACCCTTACATGGATGTGTGTGTGGCCATGACATGGCCAACACATGGCCTCGAGCGGCATCAAATTACATGATGTGTGATCATAAAGTACACGGTGTGTATTTTGAAAATTTATAGATTCTTCTCCTTTTTTCCAAAAACAACCCAAAAGGAAAAATATACCTGAAAAGAAGGTCTGATTTCTTACAAATATGATGATATTGTCACTCGTGTGTTCATACGGATTACCATCTCCACGATGTGATGAGATTTATTTCCACGTTCCCCATTTAGTGGTGATTATAAAAATATATATTATTAATAAGTATGTAATATATGACATAATAATGCTACTGGAGATATATATATATATATATATATGTATATATTTTCATAAATTTTCTTCCCTTACTTCTGTTCAAAATGATATGAAAATGGAAATAGCTTTTATGCGTACGTACGACCTACTGTCTCCATAAACGGTGTCTCCCATTTCATATATCTATCTATTAAAAATAATTAAATTTTAAATATATTTAGTATATGAACTAAATTTATATTCTGTAAGTACATAAATAATGATCTATATGATACAATCAAGAATAAAAAACTAACACATATACGATAAAGAAAGAGATTATTACCTAAAATGTTAATTTAAAAAGGAAGTCATTATTAAATATATAGTGTAAAGGAATAAAGGAATAATTTATGATAAAATAAATATGAATATGGATCTGGTATAATTTAATAACCTACAATGGTTATTATACAGAAGGATAAACATACCCTCGATGAAAGGAAAGTGGAAGGTAAAGATTAATTCCTCAATCTCTTCATTATATGAGGTTTTTTTTACTTGATTATCTATGAGGAATTATTTATCATCCACATACATGTTTCCTAAAAATATTTTCAAAAGGAATATTTTACGGTTTTATGAAAGTTAATATTTAACTAGATCATCATTTTAAATTGTTTAAATATTTATTCTTCTAAATCATTCTCATAAATGTTCATGATTTCCAAATGGTTTTAATGATTTATTTATATGGAAATTAATGTTTTTAAAATGATAATTCCTTTCAAAAGATTCAAAGTAGTATGGGATACATTGTTTTAAAAATGTCATTAAATTTATTCCATTCTATATTGTGTGACTTTAAAAAAAATTATGATAAATGGATATTTCTCTCAAAGAGTTTTACATATCATTTTTATCTATGTCAACATCCTTTGATGGATTCTAAACATGTTTGAAGTTGATTTATTATGATAAAAATAATCCATATTGTATTGATAATTTTTTGATATTTTTGACTGTGGATGTGTTATTTTTATACCATTCACGGTTTATGGATAATGTATTGACATTTCGTATGCTAATTTGAATATAGATATATATGTTATGTTTAATCCTTTTTCATATGAGAAATGCATTGGACTTAGTACGTGACTGGTGGAGCCCGCTATAGATCCTCAATGCATCGTTAGGTATCATGAGACAAACTAGTGTTTTAGCACAAGGCCTTGACAAAATCGATTTTTTAGTTTTGGAATAAGGCCTTGACTATGTAGTTATGAAGTATGGCCTTATCCATTCCAACATTATAAAATTGGATATTGATATTACATGTGATTATTCGACTAGTAGAATATCCCTGTGAATAAGTAAATGGAATTACTTGATTTATCTTTTCCATATTATGATGGAGTTTATGTTTAAAAGGATTTTTTTAGTCTTATAAATTTCCTTAAATGTTTATGTTCAATTATAAAAGTTTCCGCTATATTATAATCCTTACTGAGCATCTAATCTCACACCCTTTTATGTTTTTTTCATAGGATTCCAAGAAGTGTATTATGATTGATAAGTAGGTTTAAAATTTTGGATTAATGGCATTCTCAAAGGATCATTTATGTTGTGTTTTATTTTCTAATGTGTAATGTAACATTCATATATGTAATATATTTTCTAAGACTGCTAAACTAATCAGTCGTTAGAGACTTGATTCTTTATAATCAAGCTATTGTATTAAAAAAAGTCACTGACTTTTGGATTTTGGGGTCAGGGAGTTACATAATTATTTCATTAATTATATCTTACATCAATGATACGATCTTTATAATGGTTCATTTAACAATCTCAATTTAATCACAATATTTTCATGTATTGAATTTTCAATGAAGGAACTTATTTGGTTATTGTCTGTCAAACCAGTTTCATTAGATTCTTATACGATTATTCACTACAAGATTCATGTAATATTACCATATTAATCTCTTTGATACTTATAATTATTGATAAAATATTTTCAAAAAATTTTGACATCGATTCTCTCTTTATTCAAAAATCAGTTGTCTTTTAAATCCATGTTTTCAAAAAATTATTTAAAATTTTCATTACTATGTTTTTTAAAGGTGTTTAACCCATGATTGGATTATTTAAATTTTTTTTTAAAAATATATCTCCTTATCATTTTATAAACAAATTAATAGTTGACTTCCCTTATAAAATGAGAAAGGAATATTTATTTTAATGTTATATCTTGAACAGAACATATCTAAAATATTAACAATAAATTTATATAAACATTACATTACAACATTAAATTTTTTTAATTTAAATTTAATCCTAATATTCTGGAAAATTTAATATTCTAAATGTGAAAATAGTATTTCCTCAAGAATGTTATTAATGATATTTTTATGGTATTTATAATCATTGACGAAGATAATGTTTTATTTTATGTATACTCAACCAGGGATATGTTGTATTGATACCATATTTATTAATTATCAAGTGTTTTATTATTATTATCAATGATATTTTTACTTTTTTATTTTATCCAGATGAATTTCATTATAATTTTATTAATTAAATGGAATGTTAATTTATTTATTTACCATTACATATTGATTATTCCTTATTTCATAATGATATTAAAATTATTTGGTTGGAATGTGGGTTTAATTATTTCTCTTTACATATTGATAATGAGTTTTCTAATCATGATAGTAAAATTAATTAAATATGATGCGTGTTTAGTTATTTTCTTTTGAATTTTGATTGTTCTTATTGATTCATGATAGATTTTATTGTACATGACCCTTACTAATCAGTAGAGGGCACCCTCATTTTATTCCTTCCCCTAAGTATGAAGAAGGAATATTTTAATGAATTAAAAGATGCATAATTTTTATTTTCACTATTTTTATTTCATGTTCTCAGATGTAATGAGAGACTTAAGTATATATCAATTTTGAAAAAACAACTATATTTTTTTTCGTTTGGGATATAATCGCTTGTATATTATGAAAATGTAATAATGTAGACACTAGTTATGGACTACTTGGGTTAGGGTCATTACAAAGAGTTACCTTTTGATTTTTGTAACATCTAATGACATCAAATATTTTTTTGAATATAATTTTTCCATCCTTTAATGACCATTTGATTAGAAGTTCCCCTAAATTCCAGATGGTGTGGTTTCGTAAAATAATCATCAATAGAAATGTTACCTTGTGATAAATATGGTTTCTCTCTAACATGGATTCCACAACCATTTAGATCCTACGATGACCAAACTGTCACTGTAATAATTACTCAGTTCCAATTCTCACAATTATAGGCTACCTATTTACAAGCAAAATATTTTATTGATTTATTCATACATCATCTTTCCTCTTTTATCTACAAAAAATCATTTATTAATAGACATATATGTGATAATGAAACATGAAAATATTGAGATTCAATATCATATCAACATAATCATAAACTATAATTTCACAACTATGTCCTACTAAAATTATGCTATCCTATACTATTATCTAAACCTTTTCACTAATTTTTACTATATGGAACAAAATATAAAATATTACATAATATAGTGTCTTTTGACCTGAAATTGCATCATTATATTCCAAATTACCTTTTTTGGATAATATATTTAGATAATTATTTCACAACTCTTACATAACAAATATAAATATTAAGAAATGGACCCTTAAACTCAATATTAATTTTTCTTATAATATAAATCTTTTGAAATGAATCATATTTTATTTGCATGAAACATATTTCGGACATTAAACATGGCTTCTTATTTATTCTTTTGAATCATTAAAAACTATTACTTTTAAAAAAAATTTGGTTGAGAAAGAACATCCAAATGGAATATAATTATTAGAAAGAAATTTTTCCAGTGGAAATTATGATAACCCAAAAAATTTATCACCTTGAAATAACCCTTTTATTATTTATAATTAATCCTATCCACTTGGAGAAACCTATATTTTTCTCAAAGGGGACCTTAAAAACCCCAAAAATTATTATTTATCCCCTTTTCGGTTTCATAGTGATTTATATTAATAACATATGATCTCTCATGTTAGAAAAGATATGATCCCAGTTAATTACAAAAGGTTTTCCTTTCCAAATAACTCTATCCTTATTTCCTTTGAAGACAAAGAACATTTACCATTGAATTGGGGAGATATATTGCACTCACCAAACATCTATGTTTTATGAGGATCACACATCATAAATGCTATAACAGTTTCATCGATCATCCTATATAAATATCAAAAACTATTTCATAAATAGAATATTATAATAATTCACTATTTGATCATAAACTATTTGAAAAATTCTTTTCAACCCGCATGAAAAATATTTTAGATATTTCTATAACCTTTATGCTTAAAAACCCATTTCCAAACAAAAATATTTATAATAAAGGGAAAGAGAATTATTTAAAATAAAACATGGATATTTATGAAAAAAACATAAAATTATGCAAATGTTTTGTTATAAAATCTATTGGTGTCATTAGATTTAAAATTGAACATTCCTGTTAGCATTTGTAATGAATATTAAATTGTTCTATAAAAAATATGTGAAAATATTCTATTTGAATTTTTATAATTAATGAAAAAAGTGAAAAAATTATAATATATTTATTACCATATAAATAAATTCCAAAAATATTTTTAACAATATGTACTTCAATGAAATATATTTAGAAAAAAAATATTATATATATTTAAAATGTCGTTTAAATGTAACATTTCCCTTTACTGAAGAACAAATCATCACTTATGTTCAATATATTTATAATAATAATATTATAATAATTTTCATCTAACATAATAACCTTCTGAAATTTTATTAGAACTTTTATTTTATTTATTTCAATGTTATAATCAACTACTCAATCAATTATGTTCATATCTTCCGTTTTGTGGATATTTGTTTTATATTTCTCAAATTACATCCATTGATTTCTTATGGTAAAATGGATAGTGATTTTATTATTTATAGAATCATACTCATGATATAATTTACATTTTTATACAATATTTATAATTTTAATACCATGAATTTAATGTTTTCATAAGTAATTATTAGTATTTATAGTCATTGTGATGGTAGGTCGTACAGACAAATGAGTTGGAGTTCTGTTTTTCAACGAATGAGATGGAAAAATGTTATTTTTTTTTATATTATAATAATTATCATTATATCATGAATATAAATTTTTTCCCATATATATATATATTAATTAAATCAATTTGAGGTAGTGTTGAAAAATAAAATACAGCGATTTGTGAAGTTGTATCCTGCAAATACACTCAAGTAATAATTTTATTTCTTCTTTGAAGGTAAATAGTGATATAGAATATTTATAAACCATTTAAATATTTTTTTTTTCATATTTATCAATTTATATATTTTATTTTAATCATTTGTTACATATGTAATAGGTGGGGATGGTAAAACCATTTCTGTAGTTCGGTAGTCCTCTGTACACACAATCAACAGGTTCACTTTCATAAAATGAATTAAATATGGATACAGTTATGAAATAAACAAAATAATATCATTGTGTAATGTATATATTGATGTTTTATATCAAAATATTTAATTGAGTCTTGAATGAGGTAGAATATGTAATATTATACCTCTTCATCGAATGAAATTAATTATTTTAAACCATAAATCCTCTAAGGATTTTAATCTGAAAAAAGACATATCGAATGTGTATAGGAATGATATGAATAGAGTTTAGTATTTATTATATGAAAAAAGTGTCTCTTTCTGTTTATAAATGATAGGATATGGGGTGTCCAATTATATATGAGGGAGATCCGCACTTGGTAATTTTAAAAATATTGACATATTATAAAGTCATTTCGATTGAAAAGTTTCTCAGATTAAAATTTATCTTTATCATATTATGATAAAATTCCAAATAAATCATTCCAAAAAAATTAAAAATAAATATATGGAAATATCACTTAGTTTTAACCTTGGATAACTGAATTTACAATTTTTTTCATGGTGATAATATTCTTTTCTGAATTTACTATTCATAAAAAAGAAATTAAACTCAATAAAATATATGGAAATTATGATTAAAAATAGGTAGTCAATGTTTCTTGATTAAATATATATAAATTTATTATATTAATTTAATATTGAAAATCAAAATTAAATGAAAAATGGGATTTATGAAAATTCATTTTAAGTATAAAATATATTTTACACCAAGATCAGGTATAATATTCATTATAATTGTTTAATTGACTAAATATTATAAAAAATAAACAAGTGATATTTTAAAACCAATATAAATCAAATTGGGGATTTGAAAAATCAATAAAAATGAAAAAAATTCACATTAAAAATATATTTTTATACTATTCACCCATAACTCATATTTCTTATACAATTATAAAATATTAAACCAAAGATAAGTTGAATATGAAGAATTTAAAAATAATACCCTTCTTATGAAAAAAATATTTTAATTTTTCTTAAATTATTCATTTAAAAGAAAATATATAATAAATGAACAAAAATTTAGTGAGAATAAATCTATTTACATTTTGATTGAAAAATTAAATAATATATTTAATTTTAATACAAATGTGTAAAATATAATTCATGAATATTAATAAAACCTCAAATTTATTTATTTTCTTCATTACTAGGGTTGTTCCATTTTTCCACCATTTGGAAAATCAATCTTCATAATTGTATTCATTATATTAAAAAGTGGGGATATTTTTCCTTCACAACATTTTCATATACACATGTTTTTTCTTCCATCATATGGTTTTTGTATTATAACATAACCTTGGAAATTACATTATTCCAAAACAATTTCTCTTGGTCGTCAATAACTTAATTGTGTTATTCCCCATATGTCATATTTTATTCTAATGGAACTTATTCAAGGATCGAAATATGAGACGTATCCAAAAAATATATACACAATAATGAAACATTAAAAAAACGTGTACCCAAGGTTAAATTTGAGGTATAGCCACAAGATAAAAACTAATCCATATTTATTTAAAATGTCATATGCTCCATTGAATCTTGGATATAATTTTTCTATTTTTTATAAAATACATGACACTTTTTTATGAATATACCTTAAAGAAACCATGACTTCCTATAATAAACGAATTATATTTCATCCAATTTTTTGTAACTAAACCTATAACATTAATACATTCTATAATGATATCGATTATTCTTAAAATTCTAAATAATTTCATCAAATTATGGTCCCTATTATCTATTTTAACCTACCTCATACAGACATGTTGTATTATTACCACACATTCCATAAAATGTCACAAATGGTAGCATTTTTATAGTAGAATGTAAATTATTATTAAAATAAAATTATAATAAATTTTTATTTAATGATACTAAATTCCATGAAACTCAAATGAATAAGATAGATGAATATCCTCCTATGTGTGAATTTTTGGAATATGATTTTCTATATGATTGAAGATGAATAGATCTAATGAAATTTATGCACATATCCAAATACTATTTATGGACTTTCCAAAAATTGGAAATGAACAAGGGATTATGGTCAGATTCAAGAGAGGTAGAAACTATATGTAACCTTACCATCACATTTATGTATATTCAATAATCCAAATTTTAAGACATTATAACTTGAATTGGATGAAAATTTAATTACTATGTCAATTGATCCATAATTACACAAATTAAATTATTACCGAGTGATTTATTTGAAAATATAACAACAAAATTAATAGATTTATTTTCCCATTTATATTATGGAATAGAAAAATGATGACGTATTACTTTTAGTAATTTTCCTAAAGAAAATTTTACACCATATTATTTCAATACATCGCTATCGTAATACCCAATGTAGTCTTTTTAAATCGTTATATGACTAGGATTAAAAAATTGGAGAGATGTGGGCTTCACTCAACAATAATTTTTTTAACTATATTATAACTAGAACAAAAAGAAAATTTCAAAATAAAAAACACTTTTCTTGTCTATGTTAAATTCATGTAACATAACATTCATTACTAGTTAAACCATTTCGTGAAAAAAAGTTCTCCCTTTTGAGAATTAAAAATTCTATCCAAAAATGCAGAATTAACCAAAATCTGAATGAAAAAAATGGATGATCATGAATTTAATGAATGTAAGCCATCATTGAAAAAAAAATTAGGAAAGGATCACCTCTAAAACATAAAATGCTCAATGATCTATTAAAATTTTGACTCAAAGAATTATCTATATAGTTTTATTTTTCATGATGTTAATGAATCCTTTTACCAAAATCCTTTAAAATTTCTTTTATATTACTCCACCTTATGTTAAACTATTTATGACTGAATATATAATACTATTATATGATCAACATATATTTAAAACTTTAATCCACCTAAATTATGCCTCTATTTATTAATAATATACACTTTAGATATTATTCACAGATCATATTCATGGTAATATAACTAATTTTGTTCCAAATTACATGAATCAAAAATGATTACCAAATCATTCCATATTATATCAAAATCATTCCCCTTCAATAAATCATTATTGTAGATGAAAAACACCAAATTTCTACATGGAGTGACCAAAATGGGAGAAAATCCAATAACATTTTTAGTTTTGGGAAATAATCATCACCCTCATTCAATTATATTAGATATAATTTATTACTAGTTAGAATATTAAATTTTCTTGATATTTGAGACATTATTTTGACAAATATTCTATTATAATCCATTATTCATTGATAACCCAAAATTAGTACGACAATTCATTGTCATGTCCATTCATTAAGAATATTATTTTTATCAATTATAACAATTATACCTTCTTTCACAAAAATATTCTTGAGTAAAAAAATATTCTACAATCAAAATAAACTTTTACTAAATTTTACTTATAACTTATTTTTATTAATATTTTGAAAAAATTGCTTAGGATTATTTTTTGATAATATTGAATTTTAAAATAAACCTATATATCATCAATAAAGATAACCAAAACCTTATCTATATAATCAATGAAATAAAATTTTATAATATTCATGAATACAACTAGATCATTAAACAACTGATAGGGTATAACCACAATTTCATAATGACCATATCTTCTCTAAAAAGCTGTCTTCAAAAAAAATTCCTCTATTACCTTTATCTAATGTCATTAAAACATGAGATAAATCTATCAAAATATTTCTCTCCTCATATCTATGACACTAAATCATTGATATGGGTTAAATGATATTTTTTAATAACTAAAATTTCATTATAGACTTAATAATTAATGATAAGACTCATTACAAATTATATCCTTTTAAAAAGTAATAGAAGATCACCCCAAACTAAAGTGATTGAATAAATTAAAACCTTATTTGAAAATTCAAACAAATATTTTTTTAATTATAAAAATATACATGATACATTTTATAAGTAGGTTTTTGAGATCATATTATAATCAAGAACTAAGTAAATAGTAGACTCAGCCACTCGATCAAAAGTGAAACATAAAAAATAATCAGTAAATACTTCTATATATTCATTTACAATTGTAAAATAATTATTTAAAAAAAATCATTATTTGAAAAACATGTTATAGGTAACATTTACATCAATATTTATTCAAATTACAAGATAATTTATATTATATAAATGTTATGAAACCATATAATATATTTTCTTTTAACTATGATTCCCCAAACTCGATGTGCCATATTGTTGCTTATAGACTCATACTTTATATACATATGTTGATACCAACAATAAAATCCCATATATACAAAAACATAATTAAAAAAATAAAAAATATTATTCCAAATCACACAATTGAATATGATTTTTAGGTTTAGATCTTTTGATAATTTAGACACAACATAAAAGGATATATTCCATGTTTCTTGTATCAAACAGACAATTTTCCAATTATATATTAATATTAATAATTTAATGATTAGCAGTCAATATAACCCATAAATTAATTCCCATGTGTTATCTTTATAATCATTGAACATCTAATAATTTTATCCATAACACAATAAAATTGAAATATAAGAAGGTGGGGGCTAAAATGAACAGTAAACAAAACATATAATAGAATAAATAAAGGAATAAGCATGGAATAATAATTATTTACAGAAATGGTAAACAACAAGATTCCATAATCAGAATGAAACAAAAATAATTTGATACCAATAAAAATAAATAAAACTATAGATACCCATAATAATAATATCATAATAATGGAATTAATAATTTTATTCATTAATAAACAATTTTCAAGGCCTTAATAAATTAAACATTACTTTACAAAGAGATTATAGTCAAGAAATATTACTATCAAATAATTTTGTATAAAAAAATATATTATAATGGGAAGTGGTATACACCAAAACATAACATGTTTTGTCTCATAAGTAATTTTTATTCATTGAGGGGATATATAATTTCATCCCCACAAGTTAATTTATTTGGACTAATTCATTCACAATAGTACCCAACAAGACATTTCATACCATTATCTATGGAACTATTGGTTGAATAAAAAATAGGTATCTCTGTAATAAAGAATAAAAAATATAAATTCATGATCAATATGAATTATTAATAAATAATAATAAATTATTTTTATAATTTTATGCAAGTAAAAAAATTAATAAACTAATAATAAGCTATCTAGTGAAATGAGGATGGTCAAATAATACATATTCAACTTCCAAATAATTTCCAGTAATGGAATAAAAAAATAAAGAGAAAAAATACATTTCCACATTTCTGTAAAATAAAATTATTTGAATCTTAAAATCATCTAATTCTTACCATGTAATATGTGATGTTCCCACTATATAGAACAATTAGTATACAAAGACACCAATACTTTAATAATATGGTCATAGTTTATCCAAAAAAGGATTTGGATGGATTCCAAATAAAATATCACAATAAGATTTAAATTAGTTTCCAATGGACTATTTAGTAGGAATATATTTACCATGAAAACAATGATAGAATTTCATAAGATAAAATGATTTTAAGTATGTTCAAAACCTATGTGAAATAAATTCAATAGATTGATCATAACTCAATGAATTAAAGTTGAGTTATCAAAAACTATTAGAAATTTGGAAACAAATGTATAAAAATATACATTAATAAATGAACTTTACATGGATTTAAAATCCCATGAAATACATGAGGTATGATGAAAAATATATGAATTAGAAGTGAATAAACAGTAAAATGAAATACGGTTCAGAAAATGTATTATGTCACATGAAATTTGTATTGAGATAATGAGAACCTTGAAATTTTGAGTAACAAAGTAATTAAAACCACATGAAAGAGAGGAATTTATATTGAACCTAAAATATCATGATTAAAATATAATTCATGAAATGTTAGCTAAAAAATGTAGTATATAAAACAAAAAAATTAAACAAGTAGAAAAATAACAATCAATTCTTAAATAGTGGAATTTGAGATGAACGCACTGATAACCACTAAAAAATTGGAACCTAGATCCCCTGATAAATTTACGACTAAATAAGAAATTGAATATCTTGATATATAATATAATCATCATAGAAATATTTAAATGGGGAGGTAGGTACACCATATAAAAGAAAACAAAGTGTTTTACATAAACATGTCTCATTTAAATGAAATTGAGATAGAAACCCTTGGCTCTTCTCACTAATTCCATGAATGTACAGTAAACTCATCTATAATAACCATAAATACCCATATGACATAATTTAAAACCTTTATAATATCCAAATTCATTCATACTCCAAATAAATTTTTATTTTCTATAATAATTCTTCTGATTTTCTATATCAAGAGTTGTTTAGTTTTGATCATTTTTACTATTTTCATAATACTGTAGCATGTATTCCTCATTCATCCAAATTCCATCATTTCTAAGAAATTGAGGTATCATATAGGTTTTTTTTAAAATTATTTATAATGGTCTGAAATCTTTCTATGAGTGTTTTAGTCTTTATCATTGAAAAAAACTTGATACAAATTTTTTTTTCAGGGAATTATAATAATTGATTTTATTTCTAAAATTAATTAATTAAATATTGATATGATATCTAGCACACAGAAAATAATTATTTCTCATGTATATCATACTATACTACAAATTATATTCACACAGTCATTCTTGATATAAATTCATTTTATTGTTCAATATAGTCATTAAATCATCATAAAGATGAACATATATGTATTTAATTACTGATTATAGAGTGGTATTATTGTAATATCATTAAACTATAAGTATAGTGATGTTATTTAGACTTTATTTATTTTATAAATAAAAATTACAATTAATTTGAAATATAATATAGTTAATATAAATTAATTACCAAGAAAAAGTGATCATTTTTCTCTTCATTCAGTTTTTAAAGGATATGATTATTGATAATTGTTTTTCCAGAATATAATTAAAAATTATATCTTATTTTTCAGAGTATTACATTAATGATGTCGTAAAATTTATATCAATCCATTAGTAACATTATTATATCCATCTTTTCAACTCGTTGATAGAAACAAATATATACATTTCTACCTTGAGGTGGTAGTCCCCACAACGCATGAACAATAATTTTATTCATAATGGATGGGTTATATGAATAAATAATGATAAAAAATTATTACCATTATAATATATAAATGAAACAGGTTTGATCATATTAGTGTGGTAAGAATAAATTTGAAAAATATAAGTAAGAAGAAAGATAAATTGTATATAATACTTAATATTCTATTTGATATTGACGTCATTACTAAATTTGGACACACTGATTGAAAATATAGAATCTATTTTTTAAGATTCAAATTATATAAATAGTTCATGTCAATTTATTATATATATTCAAGATTAAATGTAAACCGGTTTACCATAACATATCTTTTTATGTATAAAGGTGATGTTATAACCAGATTAAGTATTATTTGGATACAAAAAGTGTTAGATGAATAAATTGTATCAAATATATAGTATTGATGTTTTAAAACTAATGTAAAACCTTATGGTGTATGAAAATAATGGATAATGAAAAACCTTTTTCATTAAAAATTAGTATTTTCCATAATTAACACAACCATAATATTTTTAGAGAAAATATCGGTAATTCACGCTAAACTAATTTGAAAACAAAGAATAAAAAATAATTATATATTTATTATAATATGATAAATCAAAAATATATAAATTTAACTAATAAAATAAACCAAATAGTAGATAAATAAAATTTATTTTGAATAAATATATTTACATTTTTAGTGAAAAATTAGTTATTATTCTTATCATCAATATAAAGGTATAAAATATAATTCATAAATATTTATTAGTAGTTTGATTCATTTAATATTACATTTAAATTGGAATGTACATTCTTTCCCCTTATTGTAAATTGTGACATTATAATTTTATTCATTACGTAAACAAATGGGAATATTTTTTCATTCTTATCATTTTATTATTCCTCAGGTTCTTTTTAAATCATATCATTTTATCCAAAAAACTTTACCTTATAAATCAATTTTTTGAAAAAAAACATTCTCTTAGTATTTAGGAATATATATTTTATATGTTCATCATATCATGGTTTACTTTTAACAGAACTCCTTCAGTGTTCAAAACATGAGATGCTTCTGACTCAAGTATCATTAATAACGGATTTCAAAAACATCATGTACTTAGAATTAACATGGTGTCATGCCAAATCAAAAACAATATGATCCAATTTTAATATTGACCCGAACCCCCCTGGCCATTACTTTTCCAAAATAAGGATCCACCAAAATAGTGGCACCGGCCACTATGGCACCGTTTCCTCACCCAGCCCTCTGTTATCTATTTCCAGTCCCACTCCCGAAACATAATTTTTTGACGTAAATTAATTCTTGTACCCTTTTTAAAGGCATTTAAAGACAATAATTAAAACATAAAAATACCAAGAAACCTCCCCAATGGGGGATATTAAATAAAAACTTAATATCATCATGCGCAACTACCCAAACTATGTGGGAAACCACGATCTGACTTTCCAGGCATTCAAAATTCCATATCTTGTATCATTAGGATCTATTCTTTATATCTCCTGCGAGAGTTTCTCTTTTTCTTCTCAGCTGTATTTCTTTCTTCTTCCTAGTGTTCATGTATTTCCTCTCTTCCTGTGGATTGTGGTGCGCCTCTGCTGGAGCTTTCTCCACCTCTTGGAGTCCACTGAATTCCTCCCCTACAAGCCCTGAATCCCCTGTTTTGGGCGCATGGAGAGAAAATTCGATCCTTGATCAACCAAGTATGGATTTTCCATCGTCTCTCCTTTCTGTGTATCATTTAGGGTGGGTACGCTGCTTTTTCTGTGGGAGTGGGTGAAACAAAACCTTAATGAAGATAACAAACGAACATTAAAGAATGAAGGGAAGGGCTGTGAACGATGTGTTGCTATTCTATTGTTCTTCTCTTCTTTGATGATTATGTTGTGAACTGATGGGCTATAATCATTGAAAATCATGGTCGTTGGTGGTGTTTCCTTGCGCACTAATGAACACTTTCCTTCTGTGATATTTTAATGACTATAACTTGGAAATTGGTTAATCACGTAAACTCGGTGGATTAAATGGATACCCAGTAAACATAAAGCCTTGTGTGGTCACCCCAGCTAACCAACAGAAAGAAGAAAATAATGAATGATGTGCTTGAAACTGAAAGTTTCCCTACTCTATTTTGGTAGTGGGTGTGTTGTTCAATTTGATTACCTATGGGGTGATTTAGGTGAGGATGAGATCATCTTGGTTGTGAGTCTGAGACTGTATGGTTTCTCTGCTTGTGATACGAATTAGGGTGGAATCCTCTACTGTTAGCATATCATTGGTTCATGGTTTTGGGGATCTGGGGCTGTATCTTGAAGCCTTCTTTGGTACCAATACATGGAGGGATCTCACTTTAACTTCATTAATGTTTTGGGGCTGTATCTCGAGTCTTGGTTTGGTTCCAGTACTTTGAATAATCTCACTTATCCCTTTGTTGTTGTGACTTCACAAGAGAAAAAGGTGTGAATGCTTAAATTTCTATTTGGATATCTCTCTTTCATGGCTTGTGGTTATGCCTGTTAGTTCCCCAGTAGTGTAGGACTTTACTCAAATGGGATCATCTGAACATGAAGATAAGAAAGGGTTAAATGGGGAATTGGTTTTGGGAACGAGATGTGACTCAGTTGTGAGTAATCTGCTTTCAATGAATAGTGATGAGTGTGTTTGTGCATAGGTTGGACATGGAAACCCTAGGTTGGGATGAGTGCTTGTTACCTATATATATATATATATTGTAGTTCTTACGTTCGTTATTCATGCCCCACCCAAGTTGAGCACTTAGTGCCGAATACCCCCATTCCATGAGGGAGGGTGTTTTTCCCAACAATCATATGAGTGTCTGGTTATTAGCTCCTTTTCTTCTCCATTTCTCGAATAGCCCAAGACTCTTCGGACAGGCTATGATGGCATGAAGTCCATTATTATCCCCAGAATATCCGGGTAGGGTAGTGTGGTTGTTGGCCCAGGTGTCTGCGGGAAGGTTGTTTCCCAAGTATCTTTGGGATGAGGCCCAGGTGTATTCGGGTGTGATAGTAGCTTTCTAGCCCAGGTGTCTTCGAGCGTGGTAGTGGTTGTTCTGGCCTAGGTGTTTGCGGGCATGGTTACGTGTTGTTGTTATGGACCCAGTGTCTGCGGGTGGGATTGTTGTTGTGACCTAGGTGTTTGCGGGTGGGATGTGTGGTTGTGACCCAGTTGTGTGCAGGCGGGGTGTGGCAGTGGGACTACGGTGAGAATGGAGATATTGGTTTTATGCATAGGATGTCTTCAATAATTAGTGTTAAAGTGGTGCGGGGTACCCAAATGTCGATGTCCTTTAAATATATATTACATGACTTGAATTATTTGGGGAGTGTGCCTTGGCGAGGCTTGGGTGGTTAGATTCCCTTACTAGGTGCTTTGGTTATTTCTTCTCTCACAGGGCATTAGAATGCCTTCCACTTATGCACGAGAGTCTTTGGTTTTCCCTACTGAGTATACTTTTATGCTCACCCAATGTTTATAAAACTACTTACATGTTTCTAGGAGGACTTCAGGGATCTTACAGGATCGTACTAGCTCAAACGTTGGGACGGTTGCATTTTTCTGTTTTTCTTTTCTTTGGTACTTTACCTTTGTATTCTTCCTGTACTTTGTATTATTTACTTTTGGAACATGCATCTGAGAATGGTTTTGATTGGGCATTACTTGTACTTTCAGTTTTAGTGTTGTGGGATTTACTATTTTCTCTCCCGATCCTATTAAAGAAAAAGGGTAATGCCCTCCATATTGTGTGTGATTATATACCCTTGGTTCTAGTCACCACTTCGGGAACTTTTGAAGGCACGTCTCGAGGGTCATTATCTCTCTTTCAATAAGAAGAAGGAATGGTCCGGCAATCTGTTGTCCCTTACCACATCTTGGTGAAGGCGGGTCTTGATAGAATGGTATTAGAGGTAGACGTTGACAGATAGGATGGATTATGGAGTTAGCCACAATGAGGATTGCATGGGGTGGTAGGGAAACCATGTTGGGTGATCTTGGTGCATAAATTAGGTCAGGGAAGACAGGCTAGGACACTGGATTTTAGCCCCCCCCCCCCCCCCCCCGTGATCTGATGCAAGGACTCTAGGCCTACCGAACGACCAAGTGAGGCTGCACTGATTGCAGGGTAGTTACCCTATGGAAGGTACATGCATCATAATGACATGTGTTCTTGTGTTTCATGGGCATTTTGGAAATTTAAAATGAATACGAAGTCTAAAAAAAATTTAAGAACAATATTCTACACTACTCAGGCTTAGGAACTTCTTGTTTACGTTACAGCTATGGCGACTGGGAGATGGCCACGAGTGGTGCGGGTGATCGAGGCCCAAGAGGATGACTTGGATAATCGGCAAAGGGATGACCGAGAGGAGGAGGATGATTAGTGGAAAAAGATGCTTCAAGCCTTTCTGCAGCAGACCCTCGAGAAGTATAGGGCCTGCATCTATGATGTAGAGACAGAGAGCTGGCTGGAGGAGCATGTGATAGCTTTCGGCTTGATCCAGGCTCTAGTGAAATATTGGGTTCCTTTGGCTGTGAGCCAGATGCGTGGAGCATCTCGTCAGTGGTGGATTCTTTAGTTTGGGGATAAGAGGGAGGCTGAGGTGACATAGACTGATTTCGAGAAGGATTTCTGGTGGAATTCCACTATTCCATGATGAAGGATGAGATGAGGCAGAAGATACACTCCCTCCAGCAAGGGAGAATGTCAGTAAGAGAGTTGGGGATCGAGTTCAAGGATCCCTTACACTTTTCTCCGGACCTTGTTTCAGATGAGGACTCTCTGGAGAGACGTTTGGAGGAGGCACTTCGTCCTTCTATCGAGTATTCTGTTACTCCCTTTACCCTACCGATGTACTTGGAGATCCAGAAGAAGGCTGAAGTAGTGGAGAGGATGAAAACGCTGCGAGGTGTATCCTGAGAGGGAATCCATTTGGGCTTTTCTAAGGGGAAGGCCATCAGCAGTAGGCCTCCATCATCAGGACCCTCTAGGTTTCGACCAGTATGGAGCAGGACTTTGCAGTTCTAGTTCCAATCTCATGGCCCTCACCATTTTTTTTGAGGACCAGGACTAAGGTGCTTCATCCATGGAAACTATGGGAACCTTTGAAGCCAGTGCTCGAACAGAGTACAATATAGTGGGGGTGGGAAGGTTCAACGCCCACCCCAGTAGCTGTAGTTTCCAGTTGGGCCCTTTTGCAACAGTAGGGGCAGCGAGCTCCCGCTCCTCCGAGGGTAGACGTTGTAGGAGGAGGTCGAACTCAGGGTGCTCCTCAGGGACCTTGACCAGGGCATGGTCGGGGAGGTAGCCGACAGCCAAGAGGTAGAGGAGTTAGGCGTGGACAGTTGCCCGTCGTAGAGGTAGCAGTTTCAGTAGGGCCATAAGTTGTTTGTGGTACAATCATCTTGTTTGGTACTCTTTCCTATGACTTGATCGATACAGGAGCTTCACAATATTTTGTTACACTAAGTCTAGACCGTGCTCTAGGTCAAGATGCTGAGAGACTTTTAGTGCCCCTGGTGATGATTACACGAGTCATAGGTCAAACTGACTTGTTGTATGTTTTTCGAGGATGTAGACTGATGAAAGGGCCACATTAATTAGTCAAGGATCTTTTACTGTTGCAGATACAACCATACGATGTCATCCTAGGTATTGCGTGGTTTTTCTCTATATGTGACATCATTGACTACATCCGAGGAAGGTTCATGTCTTCAGACTTGGGCGGCAGAAATGTAACTTTTATAGGTGAGCGGGGTGTCCAGAAGAGCAGCAAGCGAGAAGAACCCCTCTTTTCCTTGTAATATGAGATATCAGTAGAGTCGATGGATTCAGAAATGGTGGAAGTCCTAGGGATCTTTTCTGATATTATGAACTTCTTCCCTGAGGATGTGGTGACTCTACCCCCTCGACGTGATGTTGAGTTCGGGATAGACTTGAAACCTGGTGCCCGTCCGATTTCGATGGCCCCCTATCGGATGGAATGTTCAGAGCTACGAGTGTTCCGGATCTAGAATGACGATCTGATGAAGAAGGGTTTTGTTCGGCCAAGTGCGTCACCATGGGGTGCTCCAATATTGTTCTCAAAGAAGGAGAGTGGTGGTCTCAGGGTGTTCTTAGACTATAGGAGACTGAACCAGGCAATAGTCAAGAATCACTACCCTCTTCTGAGGATAGATGATCTCTTTGACCTGTTGAAGGGGGCAGGGTGGTTCTCTAAGATTGACATGTGGCCAGGATATCACTAACGGAGGGTGAAAGATGGTGACATCTCGAAGACTGCCTTCAGGTGCAGATATGGGAACATCGAGTCTGTGGTCCTATTGTTCAGTGTTACAAACGCTCTAGCTGTATTCATGGGGTTCATGAACTCTGTCTTCCGGGAATACCGGGATCGGTTTGTAGTTGTGTTTATTGACGACATCCTGATCTACTCAAAATTAGAAGAGGATCACGCTGAGCACCTGAGAATGGTTTTAGAGGTCCTCCGACAGCACCAACTCGTTGTAAATTTGTCCATGTGCAAGTTATGGATACTATAAGTGCATTTCCTTGGGCACATAGTGTATGAGAATGGAATAGCATTGGACCCGTCGATGGTCGAGGTGGTTGTTTCTTGGGCAGCACCCAAGAACATGGCAGATGTTCCTAGTTTCCTAGTTCTGGAAGGTTACTATCGGAGGTTCGTGCCAAAATTCTCTCGAGTTGTGGCACCTTTGACAGCCTTGACCAAGAAGGACCAGGCTTTCTTGTGGAATATGAAATGCGAGGAAGCCTTCAGTTATCTCAAGGAGAAGTTGGTAAGTGCCAAGTACTGAGGTTTCCAGAAGAAGGGGTGGCATATGAAGTATTCTATAATTCTTTAAGACAAGGCATTAGGTGTGTGCTGATGCAACGAAAATGGGTGATCTTTTATGGGTATAGGCAGTTATGTCCTCATGAACATAATTATGCCACCCATGACTTGAATCTTACAGCGTTCGTGTTCGAACTAAAGCTGTGGTGGAATTACCTCATCGAGGAATGCTTCGTGGTCTTCACAGATCACAAAATCTTGAAGTATATCTTCTCCCAGTGGGACATGAACTTATGGCAGGAAAGGTTGATTGAGTTCCTTTAGGACTATGACTTCAAGATTTCCTACACCTCAGGAATAGGGAATGGGGTGGCCGATGCATTGATAAAGAATTCACAGAGGGATGTAGTTCGAGAGTCGGCATATGTGTGGAAGGCGATGGAGGAGTTGGCTGCCCTGCTCCTGGATGAAAGGATTGATGGTGGTAGGGATCGCCTGTATGAAATGATAGTGTAGTCTTCTCTACTATGGCAGGTGGAGAAGTATCAGTCGGGAGAATCAGAAAGTCAGGTGATGCATGACCGGGTTAACCAAGGTGATTCCCCAGACGGGTGTACAGAGGATGGTCAAAATTAGATGATTTTTCGAGGGAAGATTTTTATTCCAGAGATGATGCGTGAGAGGGTTCTTGGTGAGTTCCAAAAATCACCTCTAGTGGTGCACCTGGGAGTTTCCAAGATGTACCAGGGTCTTAGGAGACAGTTATGGTGGCCCGAGGTAAAGCGGGTACCGGTAGAGTTTATGGCCAAATGACTATTGTGTCAGCATGTGAAGACTGAACACCGTGTTCTAGGAGGTTTGTTCTACCTTTAGATATCCCCGAGTGGAAGTGGGACGAAATCTCGATGGATTTCATCACAGGGATACCCAAGGGTCTAGAAGGCTGTGATGCTCTCTGTGTAGTGGTGGACGGGTTGATGAAATCGGCTCACAAATCTAGGAGTCGAGTGCAGTGTATGACTTAGCACGAAGGTATGTGGATGAGGTGGTGTGGTTACATAGAGCTCCATGGTCAGTAGAATTGGGAAGGGATGCACGGTTAACCTCGAAAGTCTAGAGAGGATGAAGGAGGCTCAGGACTGGCAGAAGTCATATTCCGATAATAGGAGGAGGCCCTTGGATTTCGTGGTCAGGGACCACGTATTCCTGAAGGTCTCCCTCCGGCGTGGGAAACAAAGGTTCGGCAGAGGAAGTAAGCTTTCCCCCAGGTTTTTCGGACCGTTCGTAGTGTTGTAGTGGGTCGGCAGGGTGTCTTATCTGCTGGTGTTGCCACCACAGCTACAAAGGGTGCATGTTGTGTTCCATGTGTCCCAGCTCTGTCAGTATCTACATGATGATTCACATGTCCTTGACTGGGGAGATCTAGATATCAGAGACGATGAAACATTCGTGGAGCGACCAGTGATGATCGATGGTCGTAAAGAGATGGTGATTCGTGGATGAACTATCCTTTGTTTCGTGTGTTGGGGAGACACGGTGGGCTTGAAGAAAGTACCTGGGAACAAGAGACGCAGATGCGTGCCCAGTGCCCAGAGCTATTTTGAGTTTTGTTCTGTTCTGTTTATACTTGGTTGATGGAACCCTTTACCATGTTAATTATGGAATGTGTGGATTACCTTTTCTATGGATGTGGGAGATGTGTCCTGAAATGTGGGGTGGGGAGGACCTAATCCCTAGTTAAGACACATTAGAGTGGGTGCTCCTAAACCCGTGCGAGCGAGTCAGTGCTGCCCAAAGTAGATAGTATCTTAACGTGGAGGAAGGAAAACACCTCATCAAATGACCGGACAGTTTAATCTTTTGTTTTTCATGGTTTCATGGTGTAGAGGAGCGGTATGATTATGATTGTTCGGGTCTAGTCATTAGAGGTATCTTTCGAGGTGGTTTTCCAGACTATTCTCCTTTCTTTAGGTCTGGTTTTAATTCCCAAGGGTGAGAATAGTTTTAGAGGTATCTGATGTAATGGCCCGGACCCCCTATCCATTACTTTTTCAAAATAAGGCTCCACCAAAATAGTGGCACCGGCCACGGTGGCTCCGTGTCCTCACCCAGCCCTCCGTTTTATTTTTCCAGTCCCGCTCCCGTAACGTAATTTTTTGAGATAAATTAATTCTTTTATTATTTTTAATGCCATTTAAAGACCATAATTAATACCTAAAAATACAGAGAAACCTCCCCGATGGGGAATATTAAATAAAAACTTAATATCATCATGCATAACAACCCAAAACACATGGGAAACCAAGATCTGACTTTCCAGGCGTTCAAAATTTCATATCCTGTAACATTAGGATCTCCTCTTTATATCTCCCGCTAGAGTTTCTCCTTTTTCTTCTCGGCTAGATTTCATTCTTCTTCCTAGTGCACCTGGAGTTCCTCTCTTCCCGTGGCTTGTGGTGCGACTCTTCTAGATCTTTCTACACCACTTGGATTCCACATAATTCCTCCCCTGCAAGTCGCGCATCCCCTATTCTTGGGGCGTGGAGAAAAACATCGATCGTTGATCAACCATGTAGGGATTTTCCTTCGTCTCTCTTTTCTATGTATCATGTGGGATGGGTACGCTGTTGTTTCTGTGGGAGTGTTTGAAACCAAACCTTAATGAAGATAACAAACAAACTTTAATGAATGAAGGGAAGGGTTTTGAAAGATGTGATGCTGTTCTGTTTTTCTTCTCATCCTTGATGCTTATGTTGTGAACTGTTGGGCTATGCTCATTGAAAATCATGGCTGTTGGTGGTATTTCCTTGTGCACTAATGTACCCCTACCTTCTGTGAAAATTAAATGATTATAACTTGTAAATTGGTTAATCATGTAAACTCGGTGGATTAAATGTATACCCAGTAAACATAAAGCCATGTGTGGTCACCCTGGCTAACTAACAGAAAGAAGAAAATAATGAATGATGTGTTGGGACGTGTAAGTTTCCCTACTATGTTTTTGTAGTAGGTGTGTTTTTCTGTGTGATTGCCTATGGGTTGATGTGGGTGAGGATGGGATCATCTTGGTTGTGAGTCTGAGACTGTGTGCTTACTCTTCTTGTGATATGAATTGGGGTGGAATCTTTTACTCTTAGCATATCATTGGTTCATGGTTTTGGGGATGTGGGGATGTATCTTGAAGCCTCGTTTGGATCCAATACTTGGAGGGATCTCACTTTTACTTCTTTTAGGGTGTGGGGCTGTATCTCTAGGATTGGTTTGGTTCCAGTACTTTGAGGGATCTCACTTATCCCTTTGTTGTTGTGACTTCACAAGAGCACCAGGGGTGAATGCTTCAATTACTGTTTGGCTGTCTCTCTTTCTTGGTTTGTGGTTATGCCTGTTAGTTTCCCAGTAGTATAGGACTTTACTGAAATGGGATCACTTAAACATTAAGACAATAATGGGTTAAACGGGGAATTGGTTTTGGGATCGAGTTGGGACTCGGCTGTGAGTAGTGTGCTTTATATGAGTAGCGACGAGTGTGTTTGTGCTTAGGTTGGCCTTGAATACTGTAGGTTAGGATGAGTTCTTGTTACCTACATATATATTATAGTTATTAAGTTTATTATTCACTCCCCACCCATGTTTAGCACTTAGTTCCGAACACCCCCATTCCATTGGTGAGGGTGTTTTTTACAACACACTTATGAGTGGCTGGTTATTAGCTCATTTTCTGCGCCCTTTCGCGAATAGCCCAAGACTCTTCGGGCAGGCTGTGATGGCCTGAAGTCCATTACTTGCCCAAGAATCTTTAGGCAGGGTAGTGTGGAGGTTGGGCTAGGTGTTTGAGGGCAGTTTGTTTCCCATGTATCTTCGGGATGAGGCCCAGGTGTCTTCGGGCGTGATAGTAGCTTTCTGGCCCAGGTGTCTTCGGGTGTGGCAGTGGTTGTTCTAGCCTAGGTGTTTGTGGGCATTGATACGTGTGGTTGTTAAGGCCCAGGTGTCTGCGGGAAGGATAGTTGTTGTGGCCTAGGTGTTTGCCGGCGTGATGTGTAGTTGTGGCCCAGGTGTGTGCGAGCGGGGTGTGGTAGTGGGACTGCGGTGAGAATGGCAGGATTGGTCTGATGCATAGGATGTCTTTAATAACCAATGGTAAAGTGGTGAGGGGTACCCAAACATCGATGTTCTATTACTATATATTACTTTACTTGTGTTATTTGGGGAGTGTTCCTTGGTGATGCTTGGGTGGTTAGTTTCCCTTACTAGGTGATTTCGTTATTTCTTCTCTCACAGGGCACTAGAATGCCTCTCCACTTGTGCACGAGAGTCATTGGTTTTCCCCACTGAGTATACTTGTATGCACACCCTATGTATATAAAACTACTTTCATGTTTCCAGGAGGAATTCAGGGATCATGCAGGGTTGTACTAGCTCGGACCATGGGATTGTTGCAGTTTTCTGTTTTTATTTTCTTTGGAACTTTACCTTTGTAGTCTCTATGTACTTTGTATTATTTACTTTTGGAACATGCATTTGGGAATGGTTTGTTTGGGATTTAATTGTACTTTCAGGTTGGGTGTTGTAGGATTTACTATCTTATCTCCCGATCATATTAATGAAAAAGGGTAATTCCTTCCATTTTGTGTGTGATTATATAACCTTGGTGCTAGTCGCCACTCTGGGACCTATTTAAGGTGGGTCTCGTGGGTCATTTTATCTCCTTAAACATGAAGAAGAAAGGGTCTGGAAATCTGATGTCCCTTCCATCATCTTGGTGATGGTGGGTCGTGACAATTTTATCCAAAATTTCATTTTTCCAATGAAACGTAATTTTATGTTATCCTTTTTACAGAAACACATTACAATTTTCCATGGAAATACTACAAAGAAAACATGAATCATATTCATATTTTCCACCATTTCTTCTACAAATTTTAGTCTTAATAACATTCTTTCTTCTACTCCATCACAAAATGATGGATACCATCACATATTTCTATATAATACAACAAAATGCGCAATCTGTATATTTGATTGTATGTTATTTTTATAATAATGTTGAACTGATGAATGACATTGATCCTAATATCCTAGATAATTCATTACCCAAGATTGAAGCATATCCACTAATGTAAAAAATATCATTATCAAAGTATAAATCAAATTAAGGATATAAATATGTTGTTGAATTTAATTTAGTGTCTAATTTACTTTGATGGACTTTTCAAAAATTAAATAAAAACCTAGAATCATTGTCAAATACAATTAAGAGGGGAATTCAACATAACCTCGCTATCTCATTGATATATAGCCTTAAAAGGTGATATAAATACATTATTTTTATTTTATGAAAATGAGAATATTAATCCTATTGTTCAATAATAAATAAAATTATAATATTACCTCAACATGTCTTTTTCAATTGAAGAACAAAATCTATAGAAATAATTTCTCATTTCAACTCTGGATCTAGAAAAGGATGATGAATACCTTTGAATTATTTGTAGTTTAATTTTACTTATTTTCTAGTAAAATATTAGAGGGTAAACTCAAAAAATATAGTTTTTTTGTTATATCCAATTTGTGATAAACATGATGTTTTTTGTATATATTTTTACTTTTAGGAAGAACAGAAATGGACGAGTTGTGAGCTTTAATTATAAATTATTTTTTTAACTGAGAGATATCTTTCACAAAAAACATTATTTTATATCTCTACAATATTTATTTGTGGATGATAAATTATGGTAACATAACATTCCAGACTAGTTCTACAAGATACATCAAAATGTGGTATCCATTCTAATCATCTTGAATTCTATATGACGATGGAGACTACACTGAAGGTTAACAAAAAATTGAGGATGTTCTTACATGAAAAATATCACGGTAACAATTCCTTAAATTATTTAATAATGGATTATGGAAGAAATTTTCCATGTCTAATAATGCTTTACCATTTCAACTAAATCGATCATGTACTTTGATTTTTGTTTCCAGGATAATAATTAATTGTGATATAATTAATGCTTTTCAGTTCTATCCTTCATCTCTGACTCATGGAAATAATTTTCTGAGTGAATATCTAAATTAAAATTTATGATAAGGGTATATTTAAAAATTTTCGAAATAATAAGGAATCCAACATATTTTGAAATAAAAACCCATAATATTTAATTATAGATCTAGTGAATGATAATTTAACTAATATAGATCCAATTTATGTGATTCATAAACAATTTACTAGTCATTCTCTACTAGAATACAACCATGTCCCCTTAGGGCACGTCAATACTTATGAAGAACTATCCATTTCAATATGGAATGGATAATATTGATGTATTGACCTATAATATTAATAGATCCATGAATATATCATCAATCTTTATCATTGATATGCTTTTAACTCTTTTTTTGTTAACATAGTCTGTGGTATAGAATATCAACCAATGTTTTCAATAAATATCTATTAGTAACCCAATAATCAACGATAACTATGAATCTATGTGATATTTTTTTTTCTTTTCAATTCTTCAATCACATTATTTTTAGAGGGGTAAATAGTTATGCCATCTTTCAAAATTATGTACCAGAGGAAATAAATATTCTATAACCAAAAATCAATAATATTGAATTCACCCTATATCTAATTTTATTTAATAGTTATAAAAACAATCATTTGTTGTATTTTATGAAATTAACAGGATTTAAAATATACTAAACTATCATCAATAAACCCAACAATAATCTTATCCAAATATGAATGGAAAACTCTATTCATATGAACCAAAATAAATTCACCTATATTCTTTTTCATGATGAATTATAAATATTTATTAATTATTTACTTTTCTAATATCCAATTTTATGTTTATTATTCCTTTTACATTATTTATTACCAATTTTGAATTATGAAATTTAGATATTTATTATCGTAACACCCTATGATTTTTAAAGAAGAAAATTATATTCAATAGCATAAATGACATGTAACACAATGTTTTTATTACATTAAATGCAACAATATGTTCATATTTAATTAAAAGAAACACTCAGTATAGATTTCATTACACACTTCCTTTAAATTTTTATGATAGATATCTTATTCAACATGTAACACCAAAATCAAATGACCCATGATATATATTACGGCTACAACTAATGTTTTAAATTGAAATGAATAAATAGTATTTGAAATGTTAAGAAATATATATACATATATTTATATAATTGCACTACCTAAAATTTTTTACTAATAAAAGTTCATTATATTATCAATCAATCATCAGTAATGTTATCACATTCATCAAAAATATGTTATTATTAAATGAATTTTAAGTATTTTAATGAAAATATTGTATAATAATTTTTAAGAAAATCTAAAAAATTTAATTGATAAAATTAAAATCATGATTAGAATCATAATATCAAAATTTAACATGGGATATATTATTTTTCTTTTAATGAAATACATATTTTTCAGTGAATACTAAAAACAACAGATATTTTTTAAAAATATTTTTTAAAAAAATATAAGAAATTTATAATTAAAAATATGACTTGAATATGTTTTGATTTAACATAAATATTATACATTTTTTAATTAACTTAATTATTTTTAATCATATTTATATTTGTTTGTAGTATAAGATTGTTTGTGGGTTTAAAATTGTTTTTGTGTAAGAACTATTTTAAGGTGATTAATTTTTTAAAATTGAATTAATAAAAATAACACCTAATAAGGAATGGTTTAAATGGTATTTAAAGAATATATACCTATAAATATTAACTTATTTTCATATGAGGATTATTTTTATTTATAATGTTTATATGGAATTATATTTTTTTAAAAACAAATTTTCTTACAAACTCGTTGTCTCACAACATCAGGTGGGAATAATATTAAATTATATTATAGAAATTTTCTAAATTTAATTGAAAAAACCAGATTCCTTATTTTTAATTAAATCTATTATAATGTCTAAATAGGAAAAACTGATTTTATTACCATAATTATTTGGGAAAAGTTGAACATTATATACAATGATTTAGGAAAAAATGAGATATCTAAGTGATTGAACATTAAACATAACTATCAAAGTGAACTATAAAATTGTCCAAAACTGTTTTTATGGCCATATATCGAAACTTATGGAATTTTATATGTATTTAGGTGTTTTTGGGGAACTATAACATAAATTTGACCTATATAATAAATTCTCTAAAGAAAAAGGAAAAAGAAACATTTTTCCATTTATTTTTTATAATGAAATAGGACACGTATAAGAATGTATTGATTAGTTGTAAATATTAATTTTAAAAATAAAAGAGTTTATTATATCCAGATAATATATTTTATATTTTAGAAGATATGAATTAATTACATAAAATACTTAAGAAATTTTGGTGTATTAAATTTTTTATCAATAATTATCTAATATAAATGATACCCAAAAAATTAAAAGTTGAGTAAATTTAAATTTTTTTATCCTTTAATTTTTTATATAAATAAATCATATTACATAGTTGTGAGAATAATATTTATAATTAAATAATTTAAATGTTCTTTAAATTCTAATTAATTGAATAATGTGAATGTTTAACATAATATTATTTAATAATAATTGATATTTTATAAAATGATTAAAAATGACTACAAATATTATATTATGAAAATAATTATTAGATATTAATAAATATAAAATAATCTTCATTAAGGAATTATTTTTTCTTGGATAATGAAGATATTTACCCCAAATTAGTAAAATCTATATTACTGTAGTTAATGTTTATGTAATGTTTCGGTATGTTAACTATGCTTCTCTTGAAATTATTTTTTTAAAAACATAGAATTTATAGTTATTAAAATAGATTTAATAAGAAGAATTTGTGGGTACCAATTATCTAATAGGTATCAATTTAATGTAGTCATAATGAAAAAATTACTCATCTTAGAAAATTCTTTACCATAATGAAAAACCGAAATAAAAAAATAATGAAACTTTGGAGTTGAGGAAAAAATGTTTAAAACATGTGTTTTGTGGTTTTTTGGTGATTTATATTGACCATATCATCTCGTTATCTATTTAATTATCAATATTAATGAAACGTGAGGTAATATTGACCTCTTAATAATTTATAGTTTTGAGTATTTACAAGAATGACACTACTCCTCATCAATAAAAAGAAACCTAGTACCCTCCCATTTTTAAGCCTATAAATCCATTTAGATCCTAAGAAAAAAGAAAACATAACTTATATACTTACATATTAATATACAAGATAGCTTAATTTGGGACTAAATCCACTCATGGAGGGTAATTGGTGAGAACCAAAATGATTTAGTCCATGAGGAGGGTGTGTTCATCGACGATCATTTTTGTTTAATTTATTTATCAACCTCCGTTAATTAATATTATATAATGATGATATAATAACCTCAGTATATGAAATATAATTATATGTTTTTTGTATAATATCTAAACCTATATAGAATTCCATTAAATGGGTTACAAAATAATTTTTTTGTGTCCAAAGATCTATCGCCTCTCAAAATAATGTCATTCTTTTTTGTCTTACAACCACTAAAAGTTGGGTAAGATGATATATATAATGTTTATATATTATAAGAAAAAAGTAATTGTGTCTATTAATTAATAATATCATTAAAAATATTTTATGTTCCATTATTTATGGGATACGATAACATTGCTCGTTTGTAATATTTATTTTAACAATGAAATATATATAATTCATAATATTTATGAAATATTTATTTTAATAATGAAATATATATAATTATTGAAATATATTTTATCATTATCATCATTCCTTTTCCCTAAGAGATAAAATTGTAATTTCATTCATTGATGTGTGGACTACCGACTCCTCGAAGTGATGTGATGATTTTTTTCATCAACACACCTCAATAATGACAAATATATGTATATATAATTCAATAATATTTTATTTATGATGTTATTATCATTATATATATTTAAAATATTACCTAACCACTTTAGAAAATGAACATTGAAAAATTTGAAATGTTACTCATGCATACGTATGACCCACCATCTCCATGATCATAATGTTAGATAATTATTCATAACCATATTGAATTTTTGGTTGTAAAAATATATTTTGTGTATCAATATTATAATTATTTCATAATAGTCTTTCAGGTTTTTAAATAATGACCTCTTTGACCATATTAAACCTTCCAATGTCATTTTTATCACAAAATCTGAATACGGAAAAAACAACTGACTTAAACGTAATTCATTATATAATGAATAACTAAATATTTATCAGATAACATGATGTGACAATAAACATTAAAAAATATTTGAAAAATAATTATAATTAACATAATTTTATTATTTATTATGCAAAATATACACACAAAATTTGTACTAAAGGTAATTTTTTTTCTAGTCTCACCATTATTTCTATGGGATATATGCCATAATATCCACTTATTTTTTTAGTGTATATTATTAAAACGAATGATTTTTTTATTAATATACTTATATTTATGGGGATTTAAATATCTAATTGATGATATCATTTTCCTGGGTTTATTGTTTTAATGTTACTAAAGCTGAAAATGATCTTTGTCTCATTTTGATTTCTTCGATAAAAATATAATGTTAAAAACCTATCTTATTTTTGAATGTTTATGTACTAACCATTTTAAATGTTATAAATGGATTAAAATTATTTTCATGATATTATAAGTTTCATTTAATGTAATTATTTCATGGGTATTACTTTTTGAAGCTTCTAATGTGGTAATATTTTCATGTTACAATCTTCCTATTTATCGGAAATTTTTATGATTAAGTATCCAAAGTTGAAATATTATTATATAACACAAAATAATTGTAATTATTTTTTATCTTATTTTATTTAATGAGAATACTAGTTTTCCCTCAATTTTCCTCTGTTTTTCACCCAAGAGTTCAAAATAATATTTTGATGAGAAATTATGTTTTCGGCCTAATTAAGTTTTTCTTCCAAAACCATGTTTAATAAAATTTATTTCCAAAATTTGATATTTTTTTGCTAATATGGATGTATATTTTCATAAAAAATTATTAGAATAATTTTTATTAAATTTACATTATAATTTTGATGGTTATTTTCAATGGAAATTATTCTCAAAATGTTTTATATTTTTAAAAGTGACTATCAAAATTAAAAATATTTTTCTTAAAGAATAATTTTAAAAATATTTTAATTTTATTTCCAATCATCAATAGGAAAGCCCTGGTTTTTTACTTATCCTCTATGTGGGATATTTTGTACTGATACCATTCTCATTCTTCCTCTGGATTGAAATATACTGCCCCAAATATTTTTTTATGAATATGGCTTCTTTTCCAAAGATATACCATGATTAAATGAGATTTTAATAATTTCATTTAATTTTAAATAGTTAAAAATGATTAATTAGATTGTTGTTGAACCCATATATTTTCAATGGGGTGATCATTTTGAAAACATATTGTTACGGAACTGGTTTATTTTATATGGAAAAATCATGTTGTAAAAGAAATATTAATTATTTATATGAGCTTAATGATGACGTGAAATATCTATATATTTAATTCATGTTATGGTTTAAGGATATAATATATAATAGAGTTTCCTAGATTGATCTTGGAGACCCATTATAGCTTATACAATAGTTCATCCCAGATTGTTCCGGGTGATACCATTATAGCTTATATGAAGGGTGAATCCAGATAGTGAACTCATTAATTTGTTACCGAGTAGGATAGATGGATAATTATATAATAAGTTGGAAGTGTAATTTTTTGAATTTTTAAAGGATTTTAACGGATATATGACATTATTTTCTGAGATACCAATATTTTTTATCTATTGTGGAAATGGGGTTATGATGTTTTAGTTAATCAAGATTGATATCACATCGATCAGGATCATTCATTTTTTACCATTTCCATTTTAAATCTTTATGAAATGTTATCATGATTTATTATCTCGATATTCATGGCTATTAATATTTTTGTTTTTTAATAATTTACCTTGATTATGTCATCATACTCTTATTCTACTCTTATTCTCACTAAAGGCATTCAATTGTAAATTTTTTACATTTTCACTGGATGAGTATTTGTGTTCACATTTTTTATGTTTATTTTTAAAATGGTTATAAATAATATTTTTGAAAGAGTTATTAATTTAAGGTATTTAATATGGATTATAATTATTGGTTAATGTTAAAAAAAATCCAGGTTATGTGGGAGAAATTCACTTTTAAATTCATGTGTATTGTTTATGTAGATTTTATTCTAGATTTTTCTAAAACTATAACCCAAAAATGTTCTCTTTGAGGTTTGTAAATTTTTATACATTTTATGTTATGTGGGTTGGATGGAAATAATGTGCCAAAATTATGGGAATCAATAAAAAAATGTAATGTTAATGATGTCAGCAATTAATTCATGTGTGTGGATTTTTGGTATTAAATGTTGCAATCAAAGGTCAGTTTAGATAATCATAGAGTATATGGTGTTTTTTAGATGTTACCATAAGATTCATTGATACCATCATTGGAAAATACGCTTTAGGATGATCAAAATATTAATGTTTTATACACCACATTGAGGTTTTAAGAGATGAGATCTTTAAGCGAATTGTTATATTTTTAGAGACATTTTAATTTGTTGATGTATTTCTATGTTTATTGTTTAACATGAAGTATGCATTTAATGTTTCTAAAAATAAAATTTATATTAGTGAAAAAATTGAGGGTTTATATGAGTATGTACATTGAGAGCACCTGTTTTATCATTGGATTGAATGCTGATTCTATGGAGATTTGAATAATTTCACTTCAATAGAAGATCACGCTATTTTTTTGGCTAGAAAAATGAACTTTATGAGATAGATATTGAGGATGAAACACACTTTTATTTTGAGGTTAATGAGGGTATTTTAGATATAGATATATCGAATTACTTATATTGGAGATTAGATATTACTATTTTGATTTTATGATTTATGTATCATATGATGGTATAATTATTTTTGGAATTATCTAATTATGTTCAAATAATTTAGGTTTTGGTTTATGTCTAAAGATATAGGGAATAACTTGTTCTGATTTTGTAGATTATGTGGTCCATTTAATTTAATTTTATTGTTTTATTAAGTAAAATTTTTTTCCTAAAAAAACATCATTATGTGAAAAAAAGATATTTTGGTGGAATTCATTAATCGATGAAATCATAATAATAACGTAAGTATATTCCCATATTTTATTATTATATATGTTTAGATAATTAATCACCTATTGGAAAAAATATTGAAAAATAAAAAATCCCAGTGACTTCAATTATGAATAATTGAAAGTATTTTTCTTTGTTATATATTTATGGTTTTGAGGGCCTTAAAAATTAAATGGTAATTCAAGTTCTTATTATCAATGACCTCAATAACACTCTATAATTATTTAAACATTTATTTCATTCCCACACATGATCTTCAATTTGGTGATGTTGTTATTCATTATTCTATATGAACAATATATATCTATTTAAATATTATTAAGAGGATGTATTATTAACAACTTTATTGATTTGTTTTCAAACTACTGAATTTTAAAATTTTCATCATTTGATTACTATGATATATAAAAAATTATGAGTAAACAAATTATTGAAGGTGGGTGGGGCATGTAACAACCTATGATTTTAAAACGAAATAATTGCAACAACCCAATGTTTTGTCAATAGAATCCACTTCTTATAATTATGCCTTATAGTATACTCACATTAGGAAACAAAATGAAATATCATGATTCTATGACCATTAAACCTAAATTTTCCACTTATATGGATTAAATTTTAATTATCAAACATACATGGTTGTGTTCAAGGTGATTGTTGGAGTCTTATACAACAAACATAATTTTTGGTGAATAGTATAATACCCTTTTGAATAGTAATGTTACCCTTGTGAATAATGATATACCTTATGAATAGTTAACTCACCTATGATAGTATATATGTAATATTTAAGTGAATTTGTGGTGTTCCTATGTTTTGGAAGAAGTGAACAAATTTTTTAAAAACATTAATTTTCAAGTAAATTATGATTTTTATTGAAAATAAAATTTCTCATATTTAGAATATTATTTTTGAATAATGGATTTAACTTTTGGATTCTACACATCAAAAAATATTTGGAGTTAATTTTTGTGATTTTTCTGAAATATTTGTATTTTTGAGGAATAGTTAAAACCATAATTTACAAAATGTGCTACATAAATTAATTATAGAGTCATGTATGATGTTCATAAAATTTAAGCCCAATTGGTTAGGATTCACATGATAAAATTACTATAATTAGTCTTGGTAGACAAACTATTACATGTCTTGTGGAGAAATAATGAATTAATGAGTATTATATTAAGAAATCCACATTCTTCTCCAATATAAATAACACCCTTCGAACCCTCATTCCCTCACACATCTCAAGATTCATTCCATGTATAAACTCTTCCCAAGAATCTTCTCTAGACCCCCTCTAACATCCAAGACCTTTTGTTCTCTTCAATAGACAATTCTGAGTTTCCTTAAATAGGATCTAATGATGAGGATCCTAGAGGTAATTCCTCTCCCTCTTTTCATTCATTTTCTTTTAAAATTTATTTTCATTTCTTGTCTTATCCCCATATTATATTATTAAAAATTTCATGATATATCAGGTATTATTGATATACTTTTATTATATCATGTTAATGGATAATTACCCATTATACTCCTCCCTGCCTCTCCCTATTAATAAAATTAAATCGTTTCCCATGAAGTGTTAATTTACCTAAATAATTGGCGATGCACATCCATTTTATGTAAAATCCTTGAATGATGAAAATAAAACCATAAAATGGTTCAAAATATATTTTAATTTTTATGTGTTATCCCCTTTTATGTTCTAGAACTAACTGATTTACCTGAAACTATGTTATAAAATAAAACAAGGTCATTGAGATAAAAAACCTCCCAAATTAAAAAAATGAGCATCATAAAATTTTATCTAATTAATAATCCTCATGGTACATAACCAAATTCATTATAAGTTCATTTATATATCTCTAATTTCACTAATCATATATATTATCAACTATTTATGTTCAACGACATTTGAAATTAACATTCGTTCATGAATACCTGTGAAACATTCCAAAAATCAAGGAAAATTATAATTATCAATAAAGGGATTTAAACACTATAACTCATCCAATGGACCAAAAAATAACCTAATGAAACCACAAATAAAAATATTCATGTAAAAAAGGATTTTTAATTGGTAATTATTGAATAAAATGTGGTCATAATGAACTTTATAGTGATGAATTCATTTAAATACTAGGTAAGACAATGTTCTCAAACCCAACTTCCATTCTTCGGGTTCTCCCTATTTCACTCATTTTTTGGTATAGTCACTCATTAAAAAATAATTTTTTCACCTTTATCTTACATTTTGAGAAATATACACGTTTTCCACATGTGATTATGTCAAAAATATGTTTTTTAAAATAACTCTTCTTTAAAAAACACAACTTTTATTTCTCACCCAGGTTTGATGGTTATTGTATCATGTATGCTATTAACACATTATTTTGGGAACCCAACGTTTATGAACGTGTTCTTGTGAGATAAAACCCATTCCATTACATGGGTTCGTTATGATCAATTTTGATATATGTTCAATGTGTCATGAATGATAATGATAATGTTATGGTGTGACGGGTGAGCCCCGAAGTGTATTGAGCAATATGAATGTTTGAATGTGATTGGCGCACCTTGAATTATACTTCACTCTAACTCCTAGTGTAAAGTGTTGAATCTCATTTGTTAAAGATAAATGATTTTTGAACAAGATTAGAGATTTTTTTCATAAGTATGTGTGGTATTTAACCACTAAGACGTGATGTTTCATTTTTTTCCACTGCCACATTTCAAGTATTTAGTTAATTCTTCCCCAAATGTTAATGATCCTTTGCCTATGTTAATTTTCTGTTGACCCCATGCTGTATTGCTAATATAAATCATTTTAATGGGATTTTATATCAAACTTTTTGGATTTATAACCTCAGGTGACTACATGTACTATGGAGAGGTCCTGTGATAATAAGAATCTAGAGAAGAAGGAATTTAATAAATGTTCAAGTTTGATGTTGTAAATGTTATGTATGGTCTGAGATTTCCCAGGACACTAAATCTCTGGATCCTCATGGTGTAATTCTATTATGTTTTTTATATTTATAATTATTTAATATTAATGTATGAAAAGTATTGGTTTTTATTGATGGTATCAAAGGACAGGTTTAGATAATTTGGGAATTACGATTTTTGAACCATAGAGAAAACATCTAGCTTGAGACTGTGTAAAAATTTGCACACAAGATGATTTACATAGGGATAAAATATGTTAATATTTTTGTGTAAATCATAAAAATGAATATGTTATTCATACTTTTTGACTTATGTTTTGTTCTAACCTTTTATATTTTAGAAAATTGTGGGGACTAGGTGAAACTAGGACAACCACTTATGCGGGGCCAATGCAACAACTACTCGAATGACATCACCAATTGTTTGGGAGGTGGAGTTTAAAAATTAATGGTGATTATTAACCTACTATCTCAGGTTATAAACAATAAGAATAATAATGGGGAAATCCTCCTTCACCAAGAGGGAGAAAATGGATATCTAGTGTTTTATACGACAATGACCACCGATGTTTAGTGGATCTTATGATCCACTAGTTTCAGAACAGTGGCCAAACACCACAGAGAAAATATTTTTTATGCGCCACTGTTCTAAGATAGAGATGGTTACTCTTGCAGTTTATAATCTCGATGTAGAGTCCAATCAATGGTAATATTTTATTAAGAACACCATGTCAAGCGAGTAAATTGACGAGATAGAATGGGATGACTTTAGGATCATGTTTCATAATAAGTATTTCCCACGATCTATTCATAGGAGGATGGACGAATAATTCATAAAGATTATGAAAAATAAAGGGAATCTGTGAGAATTTATGAAGCGAATTTCACACGGCCTACAAGGTACACTTCATTTTTTATCAATAATGATAGAAAAATTTATATATTCTTTAGTGTCTAAAAACAACAACTTCGAAAGGGTATTTAAATTCAAGAAATTGGGTGTTATAAAGAAGTTGTTCGGTGTTCTATAAAAGTGGAGATGGAGTTTAGAGAATGGTCAAATACCTATGGTGATAAGAAATGAAATATGGAGTTTCATGTCAGAGGATCTAATGATAAAGGTGGGAAGAAAACTCCATGACTGACATGCAAAAAAATGCAGGATGTTGCATCATGGGAACTTCCTCAAAGGGAGATGGAAGTGCTTCAAGTGTGGGAAAGAAAGAAACCTTTCTTGAGAGTGTACAAAGGACATGAAAAAGAAGGAGAATGTTGTGGAATAAAGAAGAGAACCACCCATGTTTCAATACTATTACTATAGGGAGAAAGGTCATTGTTCAAGCCAGTGTACTATACCCCACGTCCCCAAGGGTAATCAACGTCAGCAGCCACCAAATCCAATGTAACAATGAAAGGCTTACACCATCAATATTTTGGAAGTTGATCAAGATAATGTTGTCACACAAGGTATACTTTATGTTCACTCAAGAATGAAAAAATTCTTATTTTATTCTGGTTCTACGCATTCCATCAAACATGCAAGTTTTCTAGAACATTATAATTGATGCCCCAAAACATTGGAGTAGAGATATATATAAAAAACCAAGTGGTGCAATCATTGAATCCCAAGTGATTGAATCTTATCCTGTTTGTGTATGTGGGAAGATTCTTCCAACAAGTCTCATAATACATTACTAGGTGCAATTTAATGCTGTAATGGGAATGGATTGGCTCTCATTATATAGATCACACATCAACTATTTGTAAATGGAAATATATTTTCTTATTCTGAACCGCCCCATTATCCTCTAAAAATTAACAGAAGATATTCAATCTCTTTTGAATAATCCTTCAATGGTGTGGGTGTTGATTCACTATAAATAAGAATACCTCTCCCAAATGGATGAGTCAATGAAACATTTCATCCTTATAGAAATTCCCATAATGGGTGAATATAGTGATGTATTTCACAAATAGTTATCTTGAATTCACCCAAATCATGTGGTAGAGTTATCTATAGAACTCATACCCAAACTTACTCTTATCTCAATGTGTCCCTTTAGGATGGCTCCTATCGAACTAGAAGAGTTAAAGAAGAACCTGTAAGAGCCAATAGACAAAGGGTTTATACAACATTGTGCATCACCTTGTGGTTCGACAATACTCTATGTGAAGAAGAAGGATTGAAAAATTCGGTTGTGTATCAATTATCGAGAACCCAACAAGATCACCAGAAAGAACCTATGTCTTCTTCCTAGGATTGTTGAATTGATCGACCAGTTAAGATGAGATCAACACTTCTCAGATGTGGATCTTTATTCTACATATCATCAGCTAAAGGTGAAGAAGGATGATATTTATAAGAGTTCCTTCCGTACAATTTTTGGGCACTACGAGGTTTTGGTGATTCCCTTCCTACATAATAATTACCCAGAAATCGTCATGGATTTTTTGAATAGAGTATTTAGTCATTAACTTGACAAATTTTTTGTAGTGTTTTTTGATGACATTCTCATCCACTCCAAGAGGAAGGAGGAACATGAAGAACATCGTACACTTGTGTTGGAGAAAATGAGAATGGAGATTTTGCATGCCTTGTTTAGAAAGTGTGAATTTTTTATAAATAAATTCATGTTCTAGGGACATGTGATCACATGTGAGGGAATATCTGTGGATCCATCTAAAAAAAGGTGATTAAAGAAAGGAACATGCCCTCTATTGTCACATAAATACTATGTTTTCTTGTTTTAGCTGGGTACTTCAGATGTTTTTGGAGAAATTTATCATGATTGTCAATCCCACTGTCTATGTTCACCGGAAAATGGGTAAAGTATGTCTAGATAGGAGAATGTGAGGGAATCATCATAGAGCTAAAGAGAATTCTGATCACTGCACCTGTAAGCACACTACCAAAAATTGGAGAATGTTTTTTTATATACAGTAATGATTCAAGGTAATGATTGGGTTGTGTACTCAAGAAAAATGATAATGTGATAGCCCATGCCACATGAATGTAGAAGATCTATGGGAAGAACTACCTGATGAATTATCTATAGGTTAAAAATGTGATTTTTGACTTGAAAATACAGTGATACTACCATTACGGTTAAAAGTGGGACATAAACAATGACCAAAAGTGCCTAATGTATATATTCACACAAAAGGAGATCAAAATATTTCAAAAGAGATGGTTATATCTAGTAAAATATTACCATTTCTCTATTGACAATCATCCTGGAAAGGTGAACATGGTAGCTAATGATCTATTTTGAAATGAACTTGTTACTCTATCCATGTTGTGGATTGAGAAATACCATATCATTTGGGATATTAAAATCATGGATTTGGAAATCATAAGTTCATGGGATACATCATATCTTTCCCAAAGGATTGTGTAACCAACACTCCAAGATATGAGTAAGGAGGCACAAAGGGATGATCAGAAGATAAAGAAGAAGGTGAATGCAGTAAATAAAGGGAAGCTACAAGAGTTCCATATCAACGATGAAGGTGTGATTCGGTTTGGAACACATATTTATGTTCCTTCATATCCCAAGATAAAGAAATATATATTTGAAAATGCACATAGCTCAACATTATCTATCCATCCTAGTGGCACCAAGATGCATTGTGATCTCCGAGAACCCTTTTGGCTGGGTAATATGAAGAATGTGAAGGAAGAATATATCTCAAGGTGATTGGTATGTTCGCAAGATAAAGTAGAGAGACAAATGTCCAAAGTGTTGATACAACCATTTCTTATACCAATCTGGTAATGGGAGAATAAGACTATGGACTTTGTCACGGCTTTATAGAAGAAATCGAAAGGAAAAAATTTGATATGGGTTGTGGTTGACCGACTGACAAAGATGTCCCATTTTATATCTATTCAGGAAGCTCTATTTACAGATCAACTTACAAGGATATATGTGAAAGAAGTGGTGATACTACAAGGTGTTACACTCTCGATTTTCCTCGATCATGATCCAAGGTTCACATACAAATTTTCGAGAAGTCTCCAATATTCCTTTACTACTAAAATGAATTTGAACATGACCTCTCACCCCCAAACTGATGGCCAATATGAAAGGAATATTCATAGTCCTGAAGACATGCTAAGAGCCACCTCTTTATAATTCAAAGCTGGATCGGAGAAGCATCTCCAATTGGTTGATTTCATATACAATAATAACATTCTCTTATGTATTCAGATGGCTCTATATGATGCTCTATAAAGAAAATGATATAGAACTCCAACTTGTGGGGATGAATTTTGAGAAAGAAAGCTCCTTGGACTTGACCTTGGGAAAGAGATGAAAGATAAGGTTCAATTCATCCAAAAATGCATCAATGTTTCCCAGAGTTGGAAAAAGAGCTATACTGAAAACCGTCCATGAGAATTAGATTTCAACATTGGTGATAAATTATTCCTTTGAATATCACCATAGAAGAGAGTCGTGTGGTTTGGAAAGAATGGGAAGCTAAGAACATGGTACATTGGACCCTTTGAGATCCTCACCCATATTGGAGCCATGGACTATCAGCTTGCACAGACACAAAATATGTCTCATGTTCATGATGTGTTTCACGTATCACTCTTGAGGAATTACAAATCAGATCTCTCACATGTGCTGAACTCAGAGGTGGTGTAGCTCGAAGATGACCTCTCCTATGAGGAGAAGCCAGTAGAGATTCTGGACAAGAGAGATAAGGTTATACACAACACAAAATCCCACCTTTTTAAATTGTTGTGGAGGAAATATTTGTTTGAATATGCTACTTAAGAACAAGAAGAGTCAATGTAGATGATGTACCCTCACCTTTTTATGTAAAAATAAATTTCTAGGGAGAAATTATATAAGGGGGGAATAATGTAATCACCCAATGTTGTTTCAATAGAAATTTCAATCTTATAATTATGCCTTATAGTATAATCATATTAGGAAGAATAATGACATTTCATGGTACTAAATACTATGTGATCATTAAACATAATTTTTCCACTTCTATGGTTTGAATTTTGAAAATCTAACATACACGGTTCTGTTCAGTGTGATTTATTGAGTCTAACAGGACAAACATAATTTTTGTTGAATATTAACATACCCTTATGAGTATTAATGTTACCCTTATGAATAAAAATATATTTATATGAATAGTAACCTCACCTATGAAATTATATATGTATTATTTTTGTGAAAACATGATGTTCCTATTTTTTGGAATAACTAAACAAATGTTTAAAAAATTGTATTTTTCACCTAAATAATGATTTTAATTAAAAATTAAATTAATAATATTTAATTTTTTTTTTGCAAAATGGAAAACATATTTGGATTCTACAAATCCAAAAAAAATTTGGGTGATTATTTAGGATTTTTCTAAAATAGTTGAATTTTTTATGAATAGTGAAATACCATAATTTACAAAATAATATAAATACACTAATTAGAGAGTCATGTCTGATTTTATGTTGATGTTAGACAAATTTTTTTGGATTAAAATGATAAAATTACTATAAATAATGATGAGAGACTCACTATTAGTGTTCTTCTGGATAAATAATAAATTAAGGAATAATATATTGAGAAATCCCCTCTCCCCTCCACTATAAATACCACCCTTCACACCCTCATTTCATCCCACGTCTCAAGATTTAAGACGTGTATAAAATCTACCCATGAATATTCCCTTAAATTTCTCCCTCCTACAAATTCTTCTGGTCTAATCAAAAGACCAAACCTTGGTTCCATAAGGAGGATCTCTAGAGGAGGATTCAAGAGGTAATTCAACTGTATTTTTTCATTCATTTTTCTTTCAATTTTTTTATTCTCTTATCCTGAGCATATCTTATCCAAATTTCATGATTACTCTAGTATGATTGATATATTGGAATGATATAATGTCAATGGATGATTACTCATTATACTCCTCCCTCCCTCTCTTTGTTAACAAAATCAAATCATTGACCATGATGTGTTACCTTACCTAAATCATGGGCGATGCACTTCCTTTTTTATTAAAATCCTTCTAGGATACCCATAAAACAATAAAATGGATGATAAAATATTTTAAAGTGTATATATTATCCCTTTTGGGTTCTAGAATAAATTATTTACATGACACTATGTTATAAAAGAAAATAAGTTCATTGTGATAAAAAACCAACCAAATTAACCAAAAATGATCATGAATAAATTTTATCTAATGATCCATCCTAATGGTACATAACTGAATTCATTATAAGATCATTTATAGCTCTGTATTTCCACAAAAAATATATTGAAAATTCTGGATGTTTAACCACATTTCAAATGAATATTCGTTCATGAATACACATGAAAAATTCATAAATGCTATTGAAATTAACATTCTCGAACAATGGATTTAAACACTATAACTCATACAAAGGCCCATAAAATAACCTAATGAAACCATACTGATCCATATTCATGTAAACAAGGTTATTTAAATTTTAATTAATGAATCTAATGTCTTTATATAAGCATTTAAATTGATGAAATCATTTTGATTAAAGGCAAGGGGATATTCTCGAACCCAACTTTCATTCTTAAGGTTCTCCCTCTTTCAACCGTTTTTGGTATCGTCACTCCATAAAATAATTTTTTTCATAATTATATTACATTTTCTAGGAAATACATTTTTCTAGTTTATTTTATGTGAAAAAAATGTTTTTCAAAAGAGCTCTTCTTTCCAAAACACAATTTTTATTTCTAACTCATGTTTGATGGTTATTGTATCAAGTAAGTTATTCCCAATTTCTTTTTGGATCCCAATGTTTATGAATGTGTTATTATGAGATGAAAACCATTATTTTACAGGGGTTATTTAGGTTAATTTTTTATATATGTTTAATATTTCATGCATGATAATGATATTGTTATGAAGTGATCGGTGCGCCCAGAATTATGTAGGGCAATATGAATGTTTGAATGTGATAGGTGCGCCCAGAATTATACAACACTCCATTTCATTGGTTAAAGTGAGGAATATCATGAGTTAACATGAAATTATGTGTGAATCACATTCTATATTTGTTCAAAAGCTTGTGTGGTTGTTAACCACTAAGACATGATGTTTGATTTTTTAGCATTTCCACATTTAAAGTCTTTTATTAATGCTTCCCCTTATGTTCTTGATTACTTGACTATGATGGGTTTATGCTCACCCCATGAAATATTTTTATTATCTATCCTCTTACTGGGATTTTATCTCACCACATTATTATGCATATCCTCTAGTGACTACATGAACAAATGAGAGGTCAAGTTCCAATAAAATGCTTTTGAAAAAGGAATTAAATAAATGTTTATGTTTGATGTTGTAAATGTTATGTATAGTCCTAGTTTTCCAAGTACATTAATTATATGGATCCTTATGGTGTAATAATATTATGTTGTTTATATTTATAATGATTTAATAGTATTGTAATAAAATGCAGTGTCACTATAATATGTGTATTTGATAACATAAAGGACTCACAACAATGAGATTATCATTCATTATACCCAACACTACCTTCATCTTATGTTACATAAAACACTCATTTTTTCTTGGATTATAGGAAACACTGATATTTTAAGTTAAACCATGTATTCAACATGCATTACTGAACATAAACGAACCATGATATTTAATACCATAACAACCTAGCCATTAAAATGATAGCTATAGATAATACTAACGAATATATGATATATATATATATATTAATTTAAAACTAAATAAAAATTATTAAAAAATGTTTTCTATACAATCAATCATTATTTGGTGATTTGTTTTCATTCTTCAAAAATATGCTTCGATAAAAATGAATTTTTATTACATTTCCTGAAAAATAATATAAACAAATTTTTTTATAAAATGTATCTGATAGATTAAAAATAATTTTTGGAGTCATAATATCAAAATTTAAGGTTGGTGAAATTTTGGTACTTTTTATTAATTTTTTATTTTTCTGTGAATAATGAAAATACCAATTTTTGTTACATGTGTTTTGATTTTAATAAATAAAGTAATATAAAAGTAAAAAATAAACTGAAAATGTTTTTAAGTAAAATAATACTCATTTATTTATATTTAATTATCATATTTTAATATAATCCATTTTATGTTGGTATTTATTATAATGTTGTTTTTGTGTTGAAAAGTTTGTTTTTCAAAAAACTGTTTCCAAATGCATAATTTTTCTCATTTTTAATTAAATAAATTATACCTAACGGGGAATGTTTTATATTAAATGTATATAATATATTTCACTTCATATTTATTTAATTCCATACAATTATTATTAGTATCTATGAATTTAATAAAAAATGTTCTATTTTGAAAAAGTATTATGCTTAAAAACATGATGTATCTCCATGTATGCATTATTAATATTAAATTGTATTTTTTCCAAATTAGAAAATTGAATATAGAAAATTGGATTCCATATTTTAAAGAAAAATAATTTTTAATTCTTTGTATGGAATACTTAATTTTTTTACATTAATTATTATTGAAAAAACAGAAAACGTAATCACATTGATAAAGCAATAATGAGTTCACATGGTTATTTAACGTTAAACATAAGAGAAAATGGCCTATAAAAATGTCCATATCTCAATTATTTCACATATTTCTAACCATATTTCTTTATGAAATATATTTATGAGTTTTGCGGAATTTTTCTTTGAAATTATACAATATAATAAGTAAAGTAATGAAAACAAAAAAAGTATCATCTTACCTTTTAGTATATATAAATCTTTGTGATAGGTAGCAATTCAATGCAGTTTCGGTTATATATATTAATTTCAAAAATAAAATGGGTTTTATAAATAATTATAATATATTATTAATTTTTTATAGATGAATTAATTAATTTTAAAACTCATGAAATGCTAACATATTAATTATTTACTAAATAATTATCTAAATATATTATACAAGCAATATTAAAACATGAGTAAATTTAATAAATTTTTCTCTCCCACAAATATTTTAGATGAATATATCAAATTAGACATTTTTTACAATAATATATTTTATTCTTTCATTTTAATTTTCAATTCAAATGAAATGAATAATGTCAGAGTTGACAATAATATTATTTTATAATAAACCGTATTTTATAAAATTATTTAAAATGAATAAAAATATTACCTTATGACCATTTATTTTAAAAAATTAAAAAAAATTATATTTTACATAAATTGTCCAATATTTAATTTATAATGAATATATTGACCGCTAAATAGTAAAACCATTCCTAGTGTAGTTATGGTTGAAATAGTGTTTTTTCATGTTACACGTTCTTGCCATAAAATTAATTTTCAAAATGAATTATATTTTAATATGATAAATTAGATTTAATTATTAAAACCTTATGGTATAAATAATCAAATCAGTCTCATATTCATTTATTCTTAATGAATAAATTACATAGGTTAATAGACTTGTTAACATAATGAAAAACCTAAATGAATGATTAAGGAAACATAAGAGTTATTGAATAAAATTTATAAAGCATGTGTTTTATTATGTGGTGGAGGTGTTTATCTACCATAAAATCCATCCAAGATATTATTTATAAATCATTGATCTTCATACGGTAATATTTACCTCCCAATATTGTATACCTTTGCTTATTTTAAAGAATTCCACTCCTCAATTATAAAAATAGTATATTAGATATCAATAAATGTAGTTATGTAATGGTATGACTTAAATATGCACACACATCCATCAAATTGGTTATGGAAACATCATTCATGTGTATGTATAACCACCTTCTTGAGAAATTATTTAATTATTTTTTCCAATACACCCAATAACAGTTGGGTAATATGATAGACATAAAGATTATATATTATATTTATACCAAAAATATACACATAGAGTCATTATATCATATATATAATATCATATGTTCTATTACAAAAGGGATATGATAAGATAGTTCAAGTATATGGTGGACTAATTCCTCTCAATGAAATTTCATTCATTTTTAACAGATGTAAAAAATTTACATATGTTTTTTATTTAGGAATATACATACACAAGCAATAAGTCAGACTCAAGGTAAGGGTTTTCTCCAATCACTTTTATTTCTGTGAGATGTATACCACACTCATGGCCTTTTGTTATTGTGTGGGTTTTATAATTCTCATGAACGTATTTAATAATTACTTCAATAAAATTATTGTGATTTACATATAAATTTTTGGATCTATATTTTGTTGGGGTTACAATTTAATATTTACAAATGTGTTAATTGGTTTTTTCATTAAGTCTCTTTCATTGAGTCACATGTTATATTAAACACCGACCTTCAATTATGATGTGTATATGATTCCCCTTTGAAATTTTATATTATTAATATAACTATATTAATGATATTATAAGTTTATATAAATATATTATTTCTTTGGTATTATTGTTCAAATCCTTTAATGTGATAAGTGTTTGACGTTACAATCAAATTTTTTTATTGGGATTGTTTGTGATTATGTCTCTAATGATAAAATATTACGATCTAACTCTAAATAATTATAATTAATAAAATTATACTATGTTTATATAATTGTAATAAATGGTTTCTATTTATTTTTATCACTTTTAGTTCACATGATTTCGAAATAATGTTTTTATGAAAAATAATATTTTTCATCAAAACCCCTTTTTCTTCAAAAATGACGTATTATGAAAGAGTTTAAAAAGTTTTTTTAAAAAATTTATTTAAATATTTAAAAGAATTTTCCCTCAATAAATTTTAATAATGGTTTTTAAATATTTCTTTTAATAATTTATGGTTATGTTCAATGGAAATTATTTTCAAAATGATTTATGTTTTAAAAAGTTAATTTCAAAATGGGAAATATAGTATTCCTAAGAATGCTTAAGGATATTTTAAGGGTATTTCCATTAATATATTTTAAAAACTATTATTGGAACTTATCCTATAATTATGGTATTGGGTGATAATACTATCCCCATTCATTCCCTGGATGGGATAATATTTTTTTCAGAGAGATTATTATGAAACTCGTTTATTTGTCACATGTTAACCATGCTTTGACGATATTTTTTTGAATCCCCATTCATTTAGAATGTTAAAACATGTTTCCAATATATTTTCATGTAACCCATGTCTTTTCCAAGTGATTTTCATGTTTGAATGAGAATGGTAATGAACTCGTTTCCTTTCCATGGGTTAATCTAGCCATAAAATAAATAATGATTTTTAATGATTTTAATGATGCAATTAAATAATTATTTATTCTAATAATTTTGTGGTTCTATGAAATTATACATGATGGGTTGGAATAGATAAGTTTGGTTGGGCCAATTATAGTATATACATTAGTGTAGATGAGATAGGGTTGGGTGAGCCCATTTCATATTCTATGATGGGTCTCCCCAGATATCACCTAGTGATCCTATTATAATCCATATGATGGGTGAAACCAAATAATGTTAAAAATAAATTTGGTAATTATTATCCTCAATGAAGAATTATTTTGGGATGTTTTTCATATGGTTCCTCAAATCTATAAGGGTTCTCTATGGGTTCATTGAGATGATGGTACAAGATAATAATTCGTTTTATATATAATTTATACGAGTTTATGATATATTTTTAATCATGTTTGATATCACATGTCTCATGATCATTGACTATTTTGAGTATTTACATTATTTAAGAAAAATTCCATGTTTTCTTGTTTTATGATCCGGCTATTGATGGTTATGAATTTTCTTATGTCATACACATGAACTATGATTTTTTCATCATATGGTTATTCCCCGCTTATGCTCTCTAATGAAATATATTTCTTAATTTTGAAATTTTCAACTACTGGTCATTTTATCTCACCCTTATTATTTTCATTTTCCTTAGGATATAAAGAATGAGGTTGAATGAGTTATTTATACACAACATTTCACCAGGATCACAATGATGTCAATTTCTAGAAAAAGAAAAGATAGTTTAGGTGGAAGAAATTATAATTTAAATTCATGTTAGTTGTTACGTAGTAATTTAACCAAATTTTATAAAATTCATATTTTAAATGGTCCTTGTAAATGTTATTTTTCTTATTATTTAATTTCATGTTGTATGGTTTGGATGGAAAACAATTGGGACATAGTTATCTAAATCCAGATGAAAATGTAATGTTCATGATCGCAACACCAAATCTGACAGTGTAGGATCATGGATATTCTAGTTATTCATCTTAACCAACAATGTAAGGTGGTTATTAAAATTTAATTAAATTAAAATAATGGAGAATTTATTATATATGTATACATTAGTAACATTTAAATATTTCAATGAACATGGGAAAAATGATAATTAGTATTTTATCAATAAAAAAATATAAAAAATATCATATTAATTTTTTAAATCATCATATATATACAATTCATGTATGGATGTGTCAAAAAAATAAATTACATCGGTTCACAAGGTGGTAGTCTCCAGGAACACATGAGCGATGTTTTAATTTTATCAGGATTATAAATAAATGAGTTATAAATTTATATACTATTATAAAATTAGTTTTATATCATATATATCATATTTTATCAAATATATTCATAATTTTTATCATCCATACATGGTGGTGATGGTAAAAAAATTACATCGGTTAATAAGGTGATAGTCCACCATGTAGACGAAAGATAGTTTTTTTTCCATTAAATGAAGTAGGAGATGGATTAAGGTTAATAAATCAACATATAAAAAATTATTTTATGGTAGATACAAATTTTATCATATCAAAATGTATGTAATACTTTTTAATGTTGTAGATGATTATATAAAACAAAATCTTTTATTTAAAAGTTATAACACTCCTTTGGAGAACACCCTTTATTCATCACTTTAAGCCATATAAGGATAGAATTATAATCAAATTAAGACCTATATGAAACAATTACATATTTTAAGAATGATTTTATGTATATAATTTCTAAACCAAATGTTTCTTTAATTTAAGAGAGTAGAGGATAGTGGGTGTCCCTTTATAGGTAGGAGAGAGGGCACATTTGGTATTTTTCAAAATATTTAAATATTATTTTGTCATTTCTATGGAAAAGTATCCGATAAATATAAGTTTTGAGACTAATATGATAATAGTATAAATCCATTTGACCAATAATAATAAATATTAATTTTGGTGTCCTTATCACATACTTTTATCCCAGGTTAACGATAATTAACATTTTATTATGGTGGAACATTTTTTCTGAAGCAATAATTCAAAATAAAAAAAGTTAAATTAAAAACATGTATAAAATATTAAATAATTATTATTAATATAAAATACATTTATAAATATGAAATATATTAAAATATTATACATTTTTCTAATATGAATATGAGGAATTCAATAAAAACGTTTCTCTTAAAAAGTGACTTTTTGGAATAAAAATGATCTTAATCATGGGTCAAGAATAATTCTGCTCCAAAAGTTATGAATTGAATAGATTTTATAAAATATTAAATAGATATATTTTAAAACTACTCCAATTCAAAATTGGGCATTAAAAATAATATAATCGAAAAGATTGTTTTATTAAAAAACTATTATTTTCTACCATTCAACCAAAAATCAACTTTAGAAATTTTTTAAAAAATTACCCTATGGTAAATTTTAAATAATGAATCAATAAATAATATCTATATTTATAGTTCTTAAATTTTAATATTAATAATTTAAAGAAACAATATAGTACACTAAAACAAATTTAGAATGAATAAAACTATTTTCTTTTTATTGAGAAATATATTAATATTCTTATAATTAATATATCTCAATAAAATATAATTAAAGAGTATTAATATTTCTTGAAATTTCTATTCTATTAAAATTATTTTTGTTTTCACAATCATAATCTTAAATTAAACCAGCATAAGGCTACAAAATATCATTTTTGGAATGTCGAAACCTAAATTAACACATCATGTTATTTCATGGTTATTACATTAGTCTCTAGTTGAGATAAATATATATGATGGATATATCAATAGTATACATGGGAATTTTGAGAAACAGTGATCATGGATAATATAGTCTAATTAATGATAGAACTTCACAATAATACCAAACAATATACAAGAAATCAGACAAAAAAATATTGACTAATGCTTTACCACCATCAATGTTGTGAAATAATGATTTTATAATTATAGAAATACATTATGTAGCTCCACATTAATGAATAGAATAAAATAACAAACCTAAATAATGTTTTTTGTATTCTAATATGGTTATGTATAATTATAAAACATATGAATTTTGATGGGATTAGCTAGTGAACAAGAGTTTACACAATGAAAAGAGATGAAAAAACCATAGTTTCTATTGTACACCCTGATCAATGATTTATTAATATCATGAAAACTTCAATCTCATAATCTACTAAACAATTAAACTATTTCCAGGATATCAACATCCCACATGTAATTTTCTGGTCGAAAACTATATTTTCTCTACATTTTAGTGAAAATTATTAAAAATAATGATATATCATTTGAAATATAAAACTATGAAAATCATCATTATAAAATATAAATAATACTCTGTAATACAATATTTACATGGTAGTGATGGAAATAACAAATAAAATATATTATTCCCCTCAAATCTCAATGAAATCAACCATTGACTTAGATCTAGAAATCTAAATCCTTTAACTAATAGCTCATTATTTTATTGATGTGTAATAGAAATAAAATATTAACCATTGAATAATAACATCATAAGATTACCTATTTTTATTTTTCTTCACAAACTAGATAGGATATCTCCAACATGCCACTAAATTCTTTTATTCTTCCATTTTTGTAAAAAAATAAAACAAAGAAACCAAATATATACTTAAGGACCACCATTTAGGCATCTTCATTATGCTATTGTTTTAAGACATCACTCATGTATCATGATTTACTAGTATGTTCAAAATCACAAACATTATACAAAAATTAATGAAGATAACATTCCTTGAACTTATAATAAATATATTCAAAATGGAGGAATTTAGGAACATTTATATTATCAAAGGGATTCCAATTTCTAGGACACATATTTATTAATGGTAGAACATATAGAATTAAAATTAAATACAATTAAAATTTAAGACTACAATTCATTATATGGAAATTAAAAATTTGATGGCCAAATTCAATAAATGATGAAACTAGAAATATCTAATAAATAGTATGTCCAACAAAAATTTAAATTTTAGAAATCCATTAAAATAATGAAATTATATTAAAATAATTAACTCATTAGAAATTATAAAGAAGCCAAAAAATATATTTTAAATAATAATTTTTTTTTACATTTTTAAATAAATATAGAAATATTATTTAAAACAATTATATAGTAACACTAAGGATAAAATATCATAGTTACTTTTGAATTTGAACATTAAGGATAATACATTGATGAAATTTATCTTTTTATTCAAATTAAGATACTAAAAAATTAAAAATAATTAATTATATATTTTAAATTTGATTTTTTATAAAATGTATGGTTTTAAATTAAATTCATATAAAACATTTCATTAAAAAAATAAAGTAATATTATATTTTCTGTAAATAATAGGTAGACCATATGATTCTATGTAACTAAACATTGTATATGGAAATTAAATGTTACTAATGAAATTATATTTATTAATTGTTTTAAAATTTATTTATAATATGATTTATAAAGAATATGAGACAAGCAATTATTTTTTAATAGTTTTAAATTAGATTGATATGGCATGAGAAAATAATAAAATTTATCATATTCAATATCCAGTATTCACAAGAAATTCATTTACTCATTTCATATTCATATCCTGATTATGAAAATAAGTTAAATTATTTAAATTTAAAAAAAAAAATATATAATTTTTCAAAATAAAAATTATGAGTTTTATTCTCTTTGAATGTATTTATATGGTTTTGTTATGTCGTTATTATTATTAAATTATTAGTTACAAATATCATTGGTTTATTTATCTTCACCGTATATGTGGGAAGGTTAGTCTAACAATACATCTCGATTTGAGTCAACCTTCTATTTTATGGTTTGAATAAATTTGAAAGAAAAATATAATGGTAAATTTTTTATAAACAATTATATTAGGAATTATGATAAAAATATTTTGGTTATCAGTGTGTTTCATTAGTGTTATTCAATGATGATAGTCTCTTATTAAATTACATGATATTTGGGGAAATAATGACCCACAAACTATAAGTCTAGAGCGTCAATTTGTGTCTATAAAACTAATTCATGATTACCTATAAGAATATATTTTTTTCAAGAGTAATAGTATATAAATATAGGGTTACTAAGAGATTGGAATTCAATGTAATACATGTCCAATGATTATTAGATACAATATTAAAAAAATTATCATGTTTCATGGTTTTCTAAATAATAAAAAGTATTATAATGTGTTTTTACATATATTATGAATATAATCTAATTGGCTTACAGGGGAGGGTGATTACGGGCATGTATTTACCAGAAGGACCTGATTTGAGGTGATGAGATAAAGTTTTCATGAATAAATATAACATGGTACTTTAATAGAAGAATATTTAGTATTGATTCAATGATTAGTGATTTCTCATGAATCTGAGGGGGCATATTTTATGGGATTTTATACACCTTATGAATGTGGTAATTTAATTAATATATTATTGGATATATTTTCTATTTTTAAAAAAAAAATTAGTTTAGGGTTGTATTTAATGAGTATACCATGAATAGAAATTTTGACTATGGATTGGGAAATAAAATTCAATTTAAAAAGAATATTTTGAATAAAACTATTTTTATAATGTTATAAATGAAACCCTCATCACCAAGGGTAACTTGGCTTTGTGATATGTAACACCCCACGATTTTTTAAATGATAAAAACACTCAAAAGTGTACACAAAACTCAACACCAAGATAAAACTTATAATAAAATATTATTATTTGAATATGATCATTATTACCAAGCAGTTAAATATTTGGGAATGAATAATATTAAATTTTTATAAAATATATATTCTATTCCTACTAAAAAATATTTATTAAATTTTTTTAAAAAATAAGTACAAAATATTTAATATATATATTTTATTCTAAAAAATGCATTTCTTTATGAAAATGTTTTTCTTTCTATTTATGAGAAATTATATTTATTAATTTCTGGAACATTTAGAAAATTTATGTTATAAAATTAAAATATTTTTTGAAAAAATATTATCAAAAGAAAGTTAGAATGAAATATTGTGATATCTATGAAATGTTTTATTTTTTAGTAAATAGTGAAATTTACAAATTTTTAAAATATTTTCATTTCTTTTCAATAAATCAATTAATAGAAATTTAATTTTATATTTTGGATTTTTTATTAATTTAAAACAATATCCATTTAATTTTAATATTATAGTCTACTTATTTTTAATCAACAACATTCATTAGTTTTCTTTAGGTTTATTTTAATACTTAAAAACAGAGTTTTCAACCTACTGTTTTTATGTGCATAATGTTTATCAATTATAATTACTTTATTTAACCACTATAAAGTTAATATTTGTTTTAAATTCATATATAATAAATCTATTTATAATTATGGAAATTTATATAATAATTATTTTTAACCATAGGGTTTGTATAATATAATGTATTTCTTGATAAAAAACATTTCTTTGAAAATTATTTTTTGACATGATTTTTGGGTTTGATTTTAAATTGAATTATAAAATTTTTAATATTTCAATTTCTAAAATGGATTCAATATTTTTTATAATCACAATTTTCACAATGTAATAATTTAATAAAAATAGTAAAAAAAAACAAATTACTGTGTTGAAATACAAAAATGGTAAAAGTGAGTAACCTTAGAGGTAAATTGATTAAATAGTTTTAAACATGATTACTTTTAAATTTTGGAGGTTTTGGTTGAACATATAACCCATAAAAAAAATTATTTATCAGTTTTTGAAGCAATTTTCTAGAGAGAGATTTCTCATTAATGAATATTTTTGGGTATTTATAAAACATACACTCCATCTCATTTATAAAAGTAAACCTCCACTACCCTCATATATATACTTGAAATCCATATAAATCAGCCAATATCTAACCAAATGACCCACATACATATATAAACACATCCTAGTGTCCATTTTGTGATTGGAAAAAATAATATATAGAGGCATTTGGTATAATCACAAAGAGGTTGTCTGAAGAAGAGATATCTTTCTTAAATGAGAATCATTGAATTATTTCCTCTACGACCCAATTGAAATATAAATAAATAATGAATATATTTAAAATAAATATATACCATAAAGTTATATGTTATTTTGTTAATTTAATAACCAATATCCATACTCTCATCCATCAAATTGGAGACAAATCCATCAATCATGTGTAAGGTGGACTACTGCCTCGCAAACCAAACAATTCATTTTCGGTCATCACCTCTCAATGATGATCATAATTATGGGTTATGTTTTTATGTATGATATTAATTAAATAATAAAAATACAATTAAATTAATATATCATACTCTTTCCAACCATACCATTCATTTAAAAATGATAAAATTGTTTTTTGGTATGAAGGACTACTACTACACAAAGAGGTGTGATTAGTTTTTGATTACCCCATCACATAGATGTTATCGGTAAGTGTATATTAAATATCAATACTATACTTATGATATAATTATAAATTTATATAGTTAAAAGAACTCTTTCATTTATCCATTCATGATATTTGAAAAATATAAATGTCTCACATGTGTTAGTATGACCTACCCTTTCAATGATTGTAATGTAGTTAATTTTTAATAATAATAATTCATTGTTGGTTTTAAAAATATAATTTATTTATAAAAAAATAATTATTACATTATTATTAATTTGGAAATTATGGAATAATGGATTATTTTATAATATTCAACATATTCAAGTCATTTTATACCCATAAACTGAATACCATCAAAGTGCATGTCATGAACATAATTCATTATCTAAATACATATAACATGTTAATAAATTAAATACATAGAATAATATACTTTAAAAAAGGTAACGATAAAGTAAAAAAAATATATCTATTATTGTGAAATATATATTATGTATGTGAGTATTCAAACTCAACGTAATGGATTTCATAAATCAATTTCATTCTTTGGGTTAAATTACATCTTCATTGAAGATAATAAACTAAGATTTAGTATGTAATGACCATTTATTATTTTAGGTTGCATTTGCAATTTGTTTATGTGGAAATAAATTTAGGACAAATAATTATTAATTGATTATTTCTCACATTAATAATAAGATCTTTGTAGGGGATCTGGCCTAAATTACCATTCATTGAGGAATATTTTAATATTATAAAATAGTTCTGTTGATATGGTGTATATACTACCCATTTTACAATTTTTAACATGAATAATTCAAAATTTCTGGTATTTTACATTACAATCCATTTTAATAAATTCAAATGTTTTTCAATAAAATCTTACCAATGGAAAAAATGCGATTTATGTTGAAAATATCATTCTTTTTAAAGGGTTATATATGTCGAAGCTTCCAATAAGAGAAATCAAGTGCAATTATTTTCATTAGCCACAAACATTTTATTATCCTATGTTGGTGACTATCATTTACATTGTTTTGCTTCCATTTCCTCCCATATTTAATATAGATAAATTTACAAAATTGATAATATGTAATATTGATAATGTATCTTCTTTTAGATAATGAATATTTTTATACCATGTCAATATTATAATTAAAATAATTTAATTAATGTTTCATATATTATTAATTTTTTTTAAATAATTTTCCTTTATTTTATAGTTTAATAAATGTATAAAAGAAATATTTTTATCATTTTAAAAACAATTTCACCTTTGAATTTTTTTACAAATGATTGAATGGAATGTTTTCATTTATTTTACATGACATGAATAGATGTTTATCACCAGTATTACCACTAAATTATTTATGGATTCCTTTTTATTTCACATGTTTTTTTATAATGAAAATTATTTATATTTAATTTTTGAAATTTTCATATTCGTACAAATTTATTTCAAAGTGTATTGGGTATTATCTTTAAGAAATATTTCATGTATTCCTTCAAATAAAAGTTCATTCATAATGAAAAACTTTAATGTTAGGGATTGGTTATAAATTGTTTTACACATCTAAAACATATATATCTATATTTTTCTACCTTAATTTTAGGGATAAATGGATTCTTTATTTCCATCTATCAAATTTCTTAATTTTTTAATTTTCATTGATTATGATAGGAGACAAGTTTATGGAACCTGTTTTTCTCCATGGGTAATTGTTCTAACTTATGATTGATATCTATTTTGTGGAACACATAATCATGAAAATATTATTATTCACGTGCGTAGATATCACTCCAATGAATATGGTGATACTTTAATCTCATGAGATATCAAAAATGGTATTAGGGATGAATCTTTATACATTTTAAAACATTACACACCATGTGATATTATATACGATATTAGCCACGACTCATGTTAATGTCTTGTTATATGTTACAACAGAAGATCATATGTTGACATTACATTATAATAAAATTTTATTAAGGTTATATTACTATGTGATTACTCACATTCCTTTTATTTTATGATATATTATTATACCTTTGAAAACTTTGTAATGTGACCTTATCATATATTTTCCCTTACTAGTATCTTTAGAATGCACTATTTTTATGTAATTACCTAGTTTATCCTATATTGTTTTAGGAGCTAAAATGGATTTAATATCTCAATAAGTAGAATATATATATGTATGTGATTATTTCATTCTCTTTTGCTGAATTATATTCAAAGAAATATAAATAAACTAGGCCTCAAGATCATTGTGTTTTAATTAATTGATGTTTTTGTAAACAATAATTTATTAATAAATACATATAATTATTTCATCACTTTAGTTTTTTTATTATTTTCTTGAATGGCCTGATGGTCATATTTTTTATTGATTTTTGATAACCCTCTTTCATGGGATGAGGAGGGACCCTTACAATTATAGTAGGCTGGGATATTACATTGCCTACTAGGTTTGGAGATATTACAGGACCCGTATGTCTTAATATATATAAAAGACTCTTGGAAAAACATTATAGAAAATAATAAACATAAGGAAGCATCCATATATTTCATTATAGTATAGATGAATTAGTTTCTAAAATAATACATCCATATATGGAAACAAAATGTGTATGTGGTTTTTTAATATTTGATCATAGGGATATAACACCAAAATAGTATAAGGCCCTAGCCTTAAACTTTACTTAATCTTGAGTTTTTACAATATTACACATTGAGGATCTTTTCAGGTTTAGAGTTTTAGAGGATTAGATCATAAAACATGCATTAAACTCCACATTTAAACAATGTGGTTACATAAAAGATAGTATTCATTTTTTCCCATCAATGGAAACATATTTATAAATAAAGCATGGATTCGTTCTTGACACTTCCTTGAAACTATCATCATATCATGTACCTTTCCCTTTACCTATGAAATACATTTCATAAAAAACGTGGGATGAGCATAAAAAACTCTGTAATGGTTATAAAAATATGGAAAGGAAACATGAGTTCATATATACATAAGAATGAAATCATAATTTACCCATAAAACATAGGTATATCAAATCATGAATAAATCATAGAAATCATAAGACATAAAAGGTAACATGAGGCATTCATAACATTCTTACGTAGGGAGTAACCCTCTTGGTTACGTTTGGAATACCCACCATAGTATATTCCCTATAACTCTTTGGAGAAACCTTAACGTTTCACTCCTTCACGTTACCCAATGCAATGGAGATCTATATCAGGATCACCCGCCCTTAGTTTATCACGGAACCACCTGTCTTTATAACAATTCCCAAGAACCATATCATAATCGTACCACATAATACATGCATAAAGGAAACATACCATTTCCACATTTCAAACACAAGATATCAATAAAACACATTGATATATAAGAAACCTTATGAAAACAATTTTCAATACCAAAATAAAAGAAAAGTAAAACATGGTATTTATTTTTCTTATAAAAATAAGGTACGGCTTGCAGAGGAAGCCGAAACTCAATTAATGGTAACGTCAGTGGAGAAGTCGTTGTCACCGGATACGTACGACAAAAACATTTCCTTTTGTCATCTAGTAAAACGCTTCTTAAAAAAATATTCATTTATGGATAAAATTAAAAGTCAAAGGTGTTTATACACCATATAAAATAATTCTGTGTATAAAACAAAATATGCCTCAATGAATAGCGATTGAGATGAAGTCCCTTACAAAGACGTTATCCTTGGTTTAAGGATAAATCAATTACATAATTATGTGTGACAAACGAATACACAAAATATATGTGGATAGTAGGTTTAAAACAATCAGGTTTTATTCACACATATTCATAGAACGATATATTTATGGAGTACAAGTTTATCCCAAAGAATCAAATTTGGGTTAAGAAGTTCCCTTGCAAAAATTTGACAGCCTAATGGCGTCACTACAAAATTCAGAAAAAGAGTTGATGAGAGATAAAAAGGGTATCTCATCACTTGGACATAAAATTTACATCAATAAGGATATAGAAGAACATATCCCAACATAATAATATGTGAATTAAAAGACATCACAAAAGAATTCTTTTTAAAAGAGGAGGGTGAAAGTTTCCCCTACCGACTTGGGTTACTTTCGAAACATACACCCTGTGAAAGAAAGACAATAAAACATTTATGTAAATAATCATAAATGACAGTATATTACCCAATGAGTAAAACAATGGGCAGTACATACACCACTCAAAGGAAATTGTGGAAAATGTAGCATAAATCCCACGGGAATAAAAGTGAGATGAAAAATCCCTTACGAAAACTCGGCAGCCTATCGACGCCACTTAAAACATCCAAAAATGGATTGATGAGATAAAATAGGGTCTCTCATCATATTAAAATAAAATTTACAGAAAGAGGAATAAAAAATAACATCCACATCATAACATAGAGGAGCTTAAAAGATGTAACATAAAGGAGAGTACTTAAAAAGAAAGAGAAAGGTTAGATCTCTTACGAAAATTTGGCAGCCAAACGGCGCCACTCAAAACTTCCAAAATGGGTTGATGAGAGAAAATAGGGTCTCTCATCATATGTACATAAGAAGTACAGTAGTATTAATATAAAATAGCATCCCAATCATAAGAAAGATGAAACTAAAACTAATGACATAAAAGAGTGTACTTAAAAAGAAAGAGAGGAGTAGGATCCCTTACCTCGGGTCCGACTTGACTCGATCGTTCTTTAATCTCCTGAATAATAAAATTGAGTTAATTCATACTTACTTAAGAACCTTTTTAAAGTTCATTATTTCTTTTATATCACTTATTAACATGTCATGAACACTATGTTATTATTTATGTTAATAATGGTCGGTTTAACGATCATTGGTACTTGAGTCAAAAAAATAAACTATTTATAATTACAAGTTTTTTATGTGGTAAAATATCCATTATATCCGGAATTTTATTCATGATGTAGATATCATATATATCATATATATCCAGTATATTCATGAATTTATAATATTACATAACATTTAGAGTTAAGAAATGAAATGCACCGTTCATGGAGACGGTAAGCCGTACGTACGCATGAACGCTACTTCCATTTCTATTACATATTTAAAAGAATTAAAACATAATGATACATTATAGTATTTTAATTCCACAATGTTATCATATATAATATAATTAAATATATCCTTTATATGTACCACATAAGGTATTAACGAATCAAATCACTTGGAGGGGGCAGCAGTCCACACTTCCAAAAATGAAGATATCACGTATACCCATAATGGAAGCCATAGAGGTATGCCATAAATGAAAAATACATAATCTTAAGGAAAACATAAAAATATTATATATCATATATAAATGTAGTGACATCATAATGGCCACCATGAAAGGTGTTAAGAGAAGATTGAACAATCATTGTTTCGTGAGGCAGTAATTCGCCATCCACAGAAATAGTATATTCTTTAACCATTATACGAAGGTGTGTGTAAGTGTAGCTTCAATCCTTAATATAACAACATCCTATTATATTGAATATACTTCTGTTGTTACAAAAGAAAGGAATAAAAAGAGTTTAGGGGTGGAGAAGAAAAATAAAACAAAAGGACTCAAGTGAAGACATTACCTTAAAATCGGGTAACTCCCTTTGGTTTGAGCTCAAAGGCTTCCTTGGGAAGACTTATGACCAAAGTGAGGCTTCTAAGAGTTAGAGAGAGATGTGGAGAGACAAAATGGTCAGGTTTTGGCCGAGCCAAATGCTTTGAAAATGTGGGTAAGGAGGTATAGGTGGGGGCCTTTTATAAGAGGAGAGGAGGGGCACTATTGGAATGTAAAGAAATGTTACTTTATTTTAGAGTGATTTTAGGATTTAAATGGTCCCACATTGATGTTTTTCGAGGATAAGGTGATAATGGTTAGAAATCCACCCATCCAATATGTTTTGTACATGTGTAGGTCTTAGATTTTACATTATCTTTCCATTTTATTTAAATAGTTAAATAATGAGGTCATCGCTGCATCATCATGATGTCATAAATAACTTAATTTATTTAAAGTCTAAAAATTATAGAAAAAATACTATGATGTAGATAATCGTTTTATCTTTCCAAATAATATTTATAGTCAAAAATAGGACATTTATAACCCCATTTAAAAATTGGTTTAGTAAAACAACTCATGTTTGTGTCATTTTAATTTTAACATTAAATAAAAAGGTATTTATGTCATTTTCCAACCAAAGTGGCTCCATGGGGTCCTCAAGTTGACCCATGGATTTTCTTGGTCGGCCATGACAAATCCAATGAGGTTAGGACATGTGTCTAGGTCATTTAAGTTTATTAAAACATTATTCTTACCTTAAACTACACTAATTACCACTAATCACGATTAAAAAATTAATAAGTTACTATTCAGAAAAAAATTATTTTAATCCCATTGAACCAGATTTTATTTCATAATGACATCCATATATGTCGGATATTTTAAATTCAGAACACAAATATGTCAATATTTCATTTAAACGGAAAATTAGTTTTTATAAGTACCACTTAGTAGTTTCACTATTCATCAAAAATTGAAGTTTTTCAAAAAATTACAAAAAATTCACCCTAAGCTATATTTGATATTACGAATTCATAAATGATTTCTATTTTACAAAATTCAAAACATATAAGTTTAATTAATTAATTTAATAATTAATTTCTGTTTTCAAAACAAATAGCGTGTTTTTAAGAAACAATATCTATTAAAAGATTGACACTAGTTTAAGTCCAATTTCAAAGTGAAATTAATTCCCATGACCAAGATTGGATTTAATGGTAAAAATATATTCTAATTTCATTTTAAAACAAATTTAAAAGATAATATAATCATATAAATAAATTAAATTAAAAAGAGGTTTTGAATTAAAATACAACATTTTACACTGTTCATTAAATAATGTACTTTATCGGAAAAATACCAAAAATTTACATAAAGTAAATTTTGATGTCCCCATTCTAAAGAAGATTTTTATTTTGTCAAATATAACACATAAAATTATCAAAAAGTGGATTTAAAAGAGGTTCGTCATCAAAAGGTGGTTAATCGACCTTTTAAAGAATATTAGAATTTTTACGCTTAAAATTGGATTCATTCACATTTTTAATCCTCTAACATTTATTATAAAAAGTAATAATATTTGAAAAATATATATAATCATTTTTTAGTTAGTTCTATTCATTACCACCATCACAGAAGCTAGGCGTTAACTACCATTTAAAATAATATTATTTCATTATTAGAGTGGAATGTATGATTCCCAAGAAACTTGTTGTTGCGTGTTGGGTACACCATCGAGCATAGCGTCCCCTTTAAAGTTATATTAATATTTTATTCACAAATATGGATAAATGTGAAAATGTCATACTCTTTATTTACCTGGGGTGTTACATCCTTCCCCCCTTTTGGGAATTGTGTCCTCGCACTTTTAAAATTGGGCTTGGAAACTTCATTGAAAATCCCATATCAGAACAAGAGTCCGTAAAACAATCACTTTAAAATAAAGAAAGATAAGTACAAAGGTCACCTGAGTTAACCCATACTAGGATTTCATGTATGAAAATATGGACATGGAGGAAAAAACAAAGGGTCATGTTCTGATGGAGGGTGATAGTAAACATGTTTTGGAGAAAGTTAACTATAAGAAAATCACAATCTTTTGATGGGTTAAATGGTATTCGATTCCCCAGTAGGAAAAGTTAACATACAACACTTTTGTTTTAAGTTACTCTTCATTGAGGAATTTATTTTTGATCATAAGGAAACATACTTACTTGTCATGTTGACGTTCAACTTTTCTTATATTTCTTACACAGACTCATACATTCCCCAAAAGACGAGTATTTAGGAAGAATTGTTCACATTAAGAGTACTATAATCAACTTCTAGAGAATCACTTAATCCACAAAAGAGAACTATATACTTCCCATATCATTAGACCTTAACCAATACCAAAACAAAAAAGGTTAGTAAAAGATCAGATAATCTAGAAAAGGATAACCCTTTATAAAAAGAAAATCTATTCTTAATCTCCAAAATTTGTCCAACAAAACCCAGAGTTCAACGAGGACCATTCGATAAACAATTTTCCATAAAATTTTTCAAAGTAAACCAAACTAAGATTGAACCCCAAATATTTGAAGGATTTAGTCACATAGTCTTCCAAGTTAAATCGTAACATTTATCTCCAAACAACATCAGTTGCTCTTAATGTCTCATATTGAAAATTAATTAACCTAATCACATATCCTCCATTATAGGTTAATAAATTTCCATAGATAACCCAAAATCAACTTACTCTTAATTCATAAAATCATCTAACTAAAAAGAATCAGTCAAAATAACTAGGGACTTCACGTAGTCTAGTGGTAGGCAATAAATACCATTCGCACTTTGGTTGTGGGTTCGATTCCCGCAGCTTTGTCTGACGCGACGGGTTGTCACACAGTCTACGTGTTGTCATTTTTTAAAACTCTATAAATAACCCCAACATGTTTTAACCTCAATAGTTTCCTTATACCTATCATTTTCATCCAAATTCATTACGATCTCAACATCTTAATTCATGAGGTCTTATTTCACCACCATTAGATAATATAAAACGATTCCCAAAATGAATAACATTATACCTTGATCATGGAGTCCACTCGGTTTCATCGTCATCTTTCTCACGTAGGTAGAAGTCCCATGCATTACAACAATGATTTCGAGATCATTCAAAATCATTTTCTTCCTCCATCCAAATACACCTTGTACAACATGGGTCATATGGGTGTTCACAGAAATATAGTTTTGGAAAATAATCATGTATGACATATAATTCCAAAACATCTGATAAAACATGATTTCTATAAAATAGTCGTACAGAATTTGAGTTGAAACTTTCTATTATTGGTCCTTTTAAAATACCATAAGTATGTGGTGAGAGATTATATTTTAAAAGAAAATATAAATAGGTTGCGCAAGGGTCTCCTTCCTCAACACCATTTTTAAAATCATAATATGCTTCAAATTCTTGTGATAAGGTAAAATATTTGAAAATACCTTGATAATATCTACCTTTATGGAAAATATGAGAATATTGGGAAAATAGAATTTGTCTAAAAACAACCCATGATCCACGATGATAACGAGGTATAGTGGAGGTGTTTGATATCTCAAAAAACTGCTTGCAAGTGATTTGTATGCTAGAAAAAGTTTCCCAATCATCCGAACATGACTTTGCAATAATTATTGCAATCATGTCATCAGGAAGTGATAGGAATGTCGTTTGAGATCCATCACCATCCATTTGTAACCGACTTTACTTGACCAGAAAAAAGTTATAAAACAAGGATTTAACTGAAATAATAGATATAGGGAGTAATCATGTGTCTAAAAAGAACTCCTAATCCCTAAACTTGTCTAAACCAACCTTTGATATCAACTATAAGGCCCCAGCCTTAAACATTACTTAATCTTGAGTTATTATAAGATTACACATTGAGGATCTTTTCAGGTTTAGATTTTTAGAGGATTAGATCATAAAACATGGATTGCATTCCACATTTAAACAAAGTGGTTACATAAAAGATAGTATTCATTTTTTTCCATCAACGGAAACATATTTAAAAATAAAGCATGGATTCTTTCTTGACAATACCTTGACACTATCATCATATCATGTACCTTTCCCTTGACCTATGGAAAACATTTCAAAAAAAACCTGGGATGAGCATAAAATTCTCAGTAAGGGTTATAAAAATATGGAAAGGAAACATTAGTTCATATATACATAAGAATGAAATCATCCTTTACCCATATAACATAGGCATATCAAATCATCAATAAATCATAGAAATCATAAGTCATAAAAGGTAACTTGAGGCATTCATAACATTCTTACGTAGGGTGTAACACTCTTGGTTACGTTTGGAATACCCACCACAATATATTCCCTAAATCTCTTAGGAGAAACCTTAACGTTTCACTCCTTCGCGTTACCCAATGCATTGGAGAGCTATATCGGGCTCACCCACCCTTAGTTTATCACGGAACCACCCGTATTCATAACAATTCCCAAGAACCATAACATAATTTTACCACATAATACATGCATAAAGGAAACATAACATTTCCACATTTCAATCATAAGATATCAATAAAACACATTGATATAAAAAAACCTTATGAAAACCATTTTCAATATCAAAATAAAAGAAAAGTAAAACATGGTATTTATTTTTCTTTTAAAAAGAAGGTATGACCTGTAAAGGAAGCCGAAAGTCAAATAATGGTCACGGCGGTGGAGAAGTTGTTGTCGCCGCATACGTACGACAAAAACATTCCCTTTTGTCATTCAGTAAAACGCTTCGTATAAAAAAGATTCCTTTTTGGATAAACATAAAAGTCAAAGGGGTTTATACACCGTAAAAAATAAGGTTGTGTATAAAACAAAATATGCCTCAATGAATGGATATTGAGATGAAGTCCCTTACAAAGACGGTATCCTTGGTTTAAGGATAAATAAATTACATAATTATGTGTGATAAACGAATACCCCAAATATAAGTGGATATTAAGTGTAAAACAATCGGAGGTTATTCACACATATACATAGAACGACATATTCAAGGAGTACAAGTTTATCCCAAAGAATCAAATTTGGGTTAAGAAGTTCCCTTGCAAAAATTTGACAGCCTAACGACGTCACTACAAAATTCAGAAAAAGAGTTGATGAGAGATAAAAAGGGTATCTCATCACTTGGACATGAAATTTACATCAATAAGGATATATAAGAACATATCCCAACATAATACTATGTGAATTAAAAGACATATCAAAATAAGTCTTTTAAAAAGAGGAGGGTGAAAGATTCCCTTACTGACTTGGGTTACTTTCGAAACATACACCCCGTGAAAGAAAGACAATACAACAATGCTGTAAAGACTCATAAATGAATTTATATTACAAAATGAGTAAAATAATGGGCAGTACATACACCACACAAAGGAAATTGTGGCAAGTGTAGCATAAATCCCACGGGAATATTAGTGAGATTAAAAATCCTTTACAAAAACTCGGCAGCCTAACGAAGCTACTTAAAACATCCAAAAATGGATTGATAAGATCAAGTAGGGTATCTCATCATATTACATAAAAATTTACAGCAAGAGGAATGTAAAATAACATCCCCCATCATAACAAAGAGGAGCATAAAATAAGTAACATAAAGGAGAGTACTTAAAAATAAAGAGAGAGGTTAGATCTCTTACGAAAATTCGGCAGCCTAACGGTGCCACTCAAAACTTTCAAAATGGATTGATGAGATAAATCAGGGTCTCTCATCATATGAATCTAAGAAGTACAGTATGATTAATATAAAAGAACATCCCAATCATAATAAAGATGAGCTTAAAAGTAATGAGATAAAAGAGTGTACTTAAAAATAAAGAGAGGAGTAGGATCCCTTACCTCAGGTCCGACATGACTCGATCGTTATTTAATCTCCTGAATAAAAAACTTGAGTTAATTTATAATTCCTTAAGAACCTTTTTCAGGTTCATTATTCCTTTTATATCACTTATTACCATGTCATGAACACTATTTTATTATTTAAGTTAATAATGGTCGTTTTAACGATCATTGGTATATGAGTCAAAAAAATAAACTCTTTATAATCACAAGTTGATCATGTGGTAAAATATACATTATATACAGAATTTTATTCATGATTTAGATATCATATATATCATATATATCCAGTATATTCATTTATTTATAATATTATATAACATTTAGAGTTAAGAAATGAAATGCACCGTTCATGGAGATGGTAAGCCGTACGTACGCATGAACGCTACTTCCATTTCTGTTTCATATTTAATGGAATTAAAACATAATGATGCATAATAGTATTTTAATAACAGTATGGTATCATATATAATATCATTAAATATATCCTTTATATGTACCACATATGGTATTAACGAATCAAATCACTTTGTGGGGGCGGTAGTCCGCACTTCCTAAAATGAAGATATCGCGTATACCCATAATGGAAGCCATAGAGGTATTCCATAAATGAAAAATACAGAAGATTAATAAAAACATAAAAATATTTTATATAATATATAAATGTAGTGACTTCATAATGGAAACCATAAAAGGTGTTAAGAGAAGATTGAACAATCATCGTTTCGTGAGGCAGTAATTCGCCATCCACAGAAACAGTATGTTCTTTAACCAATAGACGAAGGTGTGTGTAAGTGTAGCTCGAATCCTTAATATAAAAACATCCCAGTATATTAAAGATACTGGTGTTGTTACAAAATAAAGGAATAAAAAAAGTTTAGGGGGTGGAGAAGCAAAATAAAACAAAAGGACTCAAGTGAAGACATTACCTTAAAATTGGGTAACTCCCTTCGGTTTGAGCTCAAAGGCTTCCTTGGGAAGACTTATGACTAAAGTGAGGCTTCTAAGAGTTAGAGAGAGATGTGTAGAGATAAAATGGGCAGGTTTTGTCCGAGACAAAGGCTTTGGAAGTGTGGGTATGGAGGTAGAGGTGGTGGCCTTTTATTAGAGGAGAGGATGGGCACTCTTGGAAAGTAAAGAAATGTTACTTTATTATAGAATGAGTTTCGGATTTTAATGGTCCCACATTGATGTGTTTCAAGTATAAGGCGATAAAAGTTCTAAATCCACCCATCCAATAGGTTTTGGACATGTGTAGGTTTTATAATTTAAATTATCTTCCCATTTTATTTAAATCATTAAATAATGAGGTCATCGCTGCATCATCACGATGTCATAAATAATTTAATTAATTTAATGTCTAAAAATTATAAAACAAATTACAATGATGTAGGAAATCTTTTCAGATTTCCAATTACTATTTATAGTCAAATATATGACTTGTATAACCCCATTTAAATTTTTTTTAGTAAAACAACTCATGTTTGTGTCATTTTAATTTTAACATTAAATAAAAAGGTATTTATGTCATTTTCCAAACAAAGTGGCTCCATGGGGTCCCTAAGTTGACCCATGGATTGTATTGGTCGGCCATGACTCATCCAATGATGGTAGGACATGTGTCTTGGTCATTTCATTTTATTAAAACATTATTCTTATCTTAAACTTTACTAATTACCTCTAATCGCGATTAAAAACTTAATAAGTTACTATTCACCAAAAAATTATTCTAATCCCATTGAACAACATTTTACTTCCTAATGACAACCATGTATGTTGGATTTTTGAAATTCAAAACACAGAGATGGAAAAATTTCATTTAAACGGAAAATCAGTTTTTAGAAGTACCACTTAGTGGTTTCACTATTCATCAAAAATTGAAGTTTTTCAGAAAATTACCAAAAATTCACCCTAAGCTATATTTGATATTCTGAATTCAAAAATGATATCTATTTTACAAAATTCAAAAAATTTAAGTTGCATTAATTAATTTAATAATTAATTTCTGTTGTCAAAACAAATAGCGTGTTTTTAAGAAACAATATCTATTAAAATATTGACACTAGTTTCAGTCCAATTTCAAAGTGAAATTAATTCCAATGACGACAATTGGATTTAATTGTAAAAATTTATTCTAATTTCACTTTAAAACTAATTTAAAAGATAATATAATCATATAAATAAATTAGATTAAAAAGTGGTTTTGAATTATAATACAACATTATTCACTATTCATTAAAAAATGTTCTTTATCGGAAAAATACCAAAAATTTACACAAAGTAAATTTTGATGTCCCGATTCTAAAGAAGAATTTTATTTTGTCAAATATAACACAAAAAATTATCAAAAAGTGGATTTAATAGTGGTTCTTCATCAAAAGGCGGTTAATCGACCTTTTAAAGAATATTAGAATGTTTACGCTTAAAATTGGATTCATTCGCATTTTTAATCCTCTAACATTTATTGTAAAAAGTACAAATATTTGACAAATATATATAATCATTTTGTAGTTAGTTCTATTCATTCTTGCCATCACAACAGCTAAGAGTTAACTACCATTTAAAATAATATTATTTTATTATTAGAGTGCAACGTAAGATTCCGAAGAAACTTGTTGTTGCGTGTTGGGTACGCCATCGAGCATAGAATCCCCTTTAAAGTTATATTAATA